>CM062810.1:216207657-216885157 GCA_031772625.1 Pinus tabuliformis | reverse complement strand
AGTATGTCCAGCAACACAAGCACATTTCGACCTAATATATCATTATGACCTTGAAACACAATTAGGTATATATGAGGAAATGATACCTAAAGGAAATATTATCAACATATATTGCATTGTAATCTTGAATTTTCAAGTTCGTTTCACATAAGACAACTGAACTAATACATCAATAACAGATTATGGAAGAACAAAAGTACCCAAAGTTGTGAATAAATGGTTAAAGCCTTTGGAGTCAGCAAGACATTGACCAACGAAGGAATGCTTGATGACTTGGCGAGTGGTTGGTATGAAACCATTTCTTAGTGCATTTTTTAAATCTATTTAAGCCCCATTTATAGGGTTGAAAATTCATAACTAAAGGAATACGCCGAACATTCGATTGTTGAACAGTGAAACTTGAAACTTGCCATTGAAAACGATATTGAAACTTGAATATAGTAATATACCTATTATTTAAGCCAAGTGCCAATGTACCTTGATTGTTGAATAGTGAAGCAGCTAAGCCTAAAGGTAACACATGTTGAAGGTGATGCGCGACTCCCCGAGGGTCGATATGGAGTATGGATAGAGCACACACTGGTGACTACCCGATATGGAGTCTGGACTTAGGCTCATGCTGGAGGTTCCCCAATATGGAGTCTGGACTATGTAATAGTGAGTAATGATTGATTACTGAAGGTATCGACGTATGAGTTGCGGGCCTAAGAAATGAGAAATAAATTTTGGAACGACCGACATTTAGTTTTTAGCAATGTGGCATACCTAAACTTGAAAAACTTATGCTCCTTGAGTCAAGGCCGAAAATCGAATAAATCATAATCAATCATGTCACCATACAAGTGTTGACATCACTGCTACAAAAATTACTCTGAAGTGTTGCATCCTACACCAATTCCTAAGATGGATGCCCAAAGGGGTTCTAGAATGAGGCTCAACCTTCATTGCCACATTTAAGACTTTTCAAAGGGACCGGTCCCTTTAAACCATACCAATTTTTACACTTTCACAATTTGGCCCTGTTCTTATCAATTTTATATTTTGTATTGAAAATTCAGTCCTATTTTACTTGTTTATTAACTTTAGGAACAATTATAGGTCAGCTCCAGCAAAATGTCAACAAATTTGTGGGTTAGGTTGGCATTTCTCCAAATACTATCACACATGTATATATAATCACACATTTTCCTTTTTAGATCTTGATTGGTTAAATGAAAACGTTCATTGCCTGTGTAATTTTGTCCCATACCTCCACATAAGCACCCATAGATAACAATATTCTTAATTCTTCATCTGTGTGCACAAAAATGTCCCTTTTGGTTGGTATTTTTTATGGAGCAACCTCTGACAGTACACCTTTTACCATAGAGATGTTGTTGTTGGATAGAAATCTCCAGAGGAGTATTACACCAAACATATAAATGGCTATTATATATCACAATAATAAACACTAACATATGAAGATGTGGCAGACCCTAAACTCTGTGCATTCAATCCATTACTTTTTCTTTCATGGCCAATTTCATTATGCATAGTAGATGTGTTGTGGCACTTGAGTGTGTTGGCATCAAAAATTCTAAGGCCAAACCCAAATTCTCATGTGTCATGGAAATTCAACATATGCCTTGTTCACCTAAGAACTACTTGTAACTCATATTAGGGTACTCATGTATAATCTCAACTCATCCCACTTAACAAGTTACTAAGACAAGGATCATCACATCCAACCTTGGTCTAAAACAATTAAGCAACACAATTTAAATCTTGACATGCCATAGCACCTGACATGTCTTAGAATGTCTTGGCACTATGTGGCATGCGTTAACATCCCCTACATTCCTTGGCATGATTTGACACTCCCTAGCACACCATGGCACTTCCTGACATGCTTTGGTAGTTTAGCATACCTTGGCATTGCCTAGCATATAACCTTGTCACTCCCTCCTTAACACACCTAGAACTCATTGAAACTCCCTCTCACACACTCTTATTTGTTCATTTCCAATAATTTTGATCTAGTGCTTCCTTATTTTTCCATGACACCCCTTAAAACTCCCTATCTCACCCTAGCACCTGACACATCTTGGCCTACCACCTTAACACTCTAACATTCCTTGGCACTACATAGTATACCTTGTCAATCTCTCCTTAGCACACCTAGAGATTGCTAACACTCTTGGTCACAAACTCTTATTCATTCATTTCCATGCATTTTTACCTAGTGCTCCCTTGTGTTTCCTTAGCACTCATTATCACTCCTTGACACATGTTGTTACACACTAACACCTATGATATCTTAGCATGTTGCCCTAGCCTCTAGCATGCCTTAACATTGCCTATCATACCTTATCAATTTGTCCTTAGCACACCTGGAACTCACTGAAACTTCTAATCACAAACTCTTATTTGTTCATTTCCATTCATTTTGACATAGTTCTCCCTTGTGTTTCCCTGGCACTCCCAGCTAAAACTTCCTTGCACACGTTGGCACATCTTGGCCGCATGTCTCCCTAGAACTCTAGCATTCCTTAGCATTGCCAAGCATGCCTTGTAAATCCTCCTTAACACACTTTGAACTCACTGAAACTCCATGCCACACACTCTTATTCCTTCATTTCCATGCATTATGACCTAGTTCTCCCTTGTGTTTCCCTAGCACTCCCTAACACTCCTTGGCACACATTGGCACACCATGGCACTTGTCACATCTTAGTAGGCTTTCTTAGCACTCTATCTTCTATTGGCACTACTTATCATATGTTGTCACTCCCTCCTTATCGCACCTATAACTTGTTAACACTCCCTATCACACACACACACATTCATTCATTTACATGTAATTGAAACGAGTCCTCCCTTTTGTTTCCTTGGCAATCCCTAGCATGTGTTGGCACCACATCCTAGAACCTAGTGCACATTGGCATGCCTTAGCACTTGGCATGTCTTGACATGCCTAACATTCCTTGGAACTTTCTAACATGTGTTAGCACTTCCCAAAATTCCCTACACACCTTGGCACTCCCTAGTTTTCATGTCCTCATAGATAACCTTACTTTTTTTGTGACTTGGGAACCCAACCAAGTCATTGAAAAAATAGTGTTGTGCCTAGACCAAAGTCTCCCTTTGTCTCAAACTGATTTTTCCATCCTCTTATCACAATCGTAGGATTTCCTCCTACAAGTCCTAATATGAAATTCTCCTAATGCACTTCTTCCATGGGACACCTAGAATTCACTAACACTCCCTGGCATAATCTCTTATTCATTCATTTCCATGCACTTTGACCTAGTTCTCCCTTATGATTCCTTGATAGTCCCAAACACTCCTTGACATGCATTGACACTATCTGTCATAGTTCATCATGCCTTTCATTCCTTGGCATGCCATGGCACTCCTTAATTATCATGCCCTCATAACTACCCTTATTTTCTTTTAGACTTAGGAACCCAACCAAGTCCTGCCTCGACTACAACAACTTTACCAAGTTACATTTACTACAACTAGACTATGCCTTGTTCCACTAATGGACTATAAATCATCTTAGGTTTCACATCTTGGATCGAGGGAACTAGTAGTTTGATGTCGTAACTGTCAAATGTACAGTTCAACAACATGATGGAGGCTTACCTCTGACATCAGAATTCAATTTGTTATCTTCGTGGTGAAAACCCCACAATGTCCAAATGTGACACCCTCCTTGGAACAACACCCTTTGAGTAGTTACCCAATGACTTCCTTGCCTTTGATTGCCCTCTCCTCATCTTGTTCCCTCTCAATTCCTTCTCCCTTACTCTCCTCTCATTGTGCTCTTTTATTTCCTATTCTCCTTATCCCAGTTTATCTTCTCTTTCTACTTCTCACTCCATCCTTCTAGTTAGTTAGGGCTTGGCGCTAACTGGATTTTCCCTTTCCTGCCATTTGGCCTCCCATTTTCTCCCTATCTGTCATTTTCCTTCTTCCTAGATCTATTCTAGAATCGAGAAGGTGTGAGAGAGGAGAAAAATACATTCATCTGTGCTAATAGGTTGCAAAATATCTCCCCGCCCTCATTGACTACATCAAGGCCTGTAAATATTATTCCTGTGAGTGTCTGTGAGTCTCATCTTAGGTCTTGGGTTGAATTATTTTTACTCTTTCAACTATATGAGTCGAGCTATATGCTCCTTAACCCCCCACATTAATAGAGTTCCTTATACTTGTATCATGTCCCTAGTATAAAGACATATGTATAGGTTATTATCGTATATGTTGAACTTTCTTTATTACCCTCACCTTGAAGTCATTGAGGTTCCATCTAACTCCCCCTAGTTAATACAAGGTTCATTGAGTTAGAAAAATATGCCATCAATAATTATAAGTGGTTACCTTAAGGAAGGACCATTCGTTGAAGCCTCATCAATGGAGACTGGGTCGATGGTTAGGGTTTTGATTTAGTTAGACACTATTCACTATTATATTTGTAGGCATAGAGTAATGATGATCTTCCCCATGTACACAAGTATAACTGAGAAGTGTTTCCCATAATCATGCAAGTGGAACTTCAACATGTACATCAGGGTAACAACAAAATGTTTATCATATTTATACAATGCAAGTTGATAGGAAAATATTTACATTATATACGTGAATGTACTAAGATCAGGACCATCAGCATCATATCTACATATTTACCACAAGATGAGGGTCATTACAACCCCTTAAAAATAGCCATAAGGCCTTCCTCTTTTGCAGCGTCTTGACCACAAGGTTTTAATTGAAAAACACATAGTTCCTTTAAATATTTGTAGGTTGAGATAGCCACTTCAAGCCATTGAACTTAAAGATAATCAAATATTTGAAATTTTTTACAATAATAAGTCCATTATGCACACTCCTCATCTTAGAGTTGGGTAGAGAGGGATAATACTTCATTGATGCCAACCTTGTAAATGAAAAACGTTGCCTACTCATTGGTTGGACTCTCCACCACTAGTTGACACCACTAACACACACCAAAAGTCCAAGATACCCATAATATGTGCCCTACACCCAAGGGCTTAGACTACACCTCCATAAAATGTACCTTCAACTTTAGATGTCCCAAAATAGTAATATCCTACACCTAGCCTATTTATTAGATTTTTCTAAGTTTCACCTTAACTAACATTTGTTTTTAACTATTTAATCCACTTACCATATACTCTCTCTTGTTTGCACCCACCTAACATACAAGAACACTTATGTTTTTAATACAACCAAGTTATGAGGGCATGTTTTTTTCTTACACTTAAATGTTTTCAATACAACCAAATTAAGATCATGTGTTTCCTTTTCAAATTCCAAAAGTATAACATGTCTATCTCTATAAACTAACAACAAAATCATTGCATTAAAAAGGTAAGCTTAAAATTAACTTAAAATTAGATTATATTATTATGATAAATACACCAAATATGGAAAAAATGTTTTCAAACACAACCATAAAAAGGAGTGTTAGTTTATCAAATACAACTACAAACTTATTAAGCCAGCCTAGATCCATCTTAACTCTGATCTATCAAGCACCGAGAGGGATCCAATCTCTCGATGTGAAAACCTGTTTTTTGGCACTTGATAGATCCAGGTTAAGATGGATCTCGGCTGGTTATACAATAATATATAATATCTATATTTGTATCTATGTGTTTCTTGCTTATTCCCTCTCTCTATCTCACCCCCCAAACATACACACTCTCTCTCCATATCTATCTCTCTCTCCCTCCCTCTTCCTCTCTGCCTCTCTCTCTTCCCTCTATCTCTCCTCTCTCCATCGCTCCCTTATCACCCCTTCTCCCTCTCTACCTTTTTCCCTTTATGTCTTTCTTCTTCCTTCCCTCTCTCTCCCCCTCCAACTTCATCTCTCTCTCCTCTCTCTTAGTCCTCTCTCTCCCTTTCTCTCTCACCTCCCTCTGTGCCCCCCCATCACTTTCTCTCTCCCCTCTCCATCTCCATGCCTCCCTCTCTGTCTCTTTCCCTTATTTCCCTATCTTTATCCCCACCTATTCTCTCTCTTCCCTCGTCTCTTCTCTCCCTCTCTCTCTATCCATATATCCCTTGTCACTCCCTCTCTCTCTCTCTCCACCTCTATCTCCCTATGCCTTAGTTCTTTCCTCCCTCTCTCTCACCCTCCAACTCCATATCTCTCTCCCCCCTCTCTTCTTCTCTCTCTCCCCTCTCTCTCTTCCTACCTCCTTCTCTCTGTCTCCCCCCATCACTCTCTCACTCTCTCTTTCTTTCTCTCCATCTCTCCAGCCTCCATCTTTGCCACTATCTCCCTCCCCTCTCTTCCCTTCACTTTTATTGCTATCATCACTTGGATCCTTAGTTAAGATAGATCTATGTTGGTTCTTACTAATATTTGTATTATATAAATTTCACATCTTTAAATACAAAAGTATTCTCATTTTTAATTTTATTAAAACCTTAATTTAATTTATATGGGAATAATTTTAGTCTTGAGGATAGAGGGTTTATATATATCTGAAAACTAATTACAACCCTTTTCCCATTAGCTTCAAATAAAAAAATGTTATAAAATTAAATTGAATTAAACTATTTTTATTGTGAAATAAGTATGGTTTTTGGGCATGTGGTATTGATAAGCCATGGTATTAGCCCATGGTATTGTAACAAATCCTATTTACAAGTTAATAATATCCATGGTAAATTGGGGGTGAATATCAATGGTTAAGAATCTTGTCATATTGTTATAAAATATTTAGATTGTTAAATAAGATATCATTTTTTGGCATGTGGTATTGGTAAGCCATGGTATTAGCCCATGCTATTGTAACAAAGCCTATTCGCAAGTTCATAATATCAATGACAAAGTGGGGGTGAATATCCATGATTAAGAATCCTGTCATATTCTTATAAAATATTTTGATTTTGAAATAAGTTATGTTTTTTGGGCATGTGATATTGATAAGCCATGGTATTGGCCCATGGTATTGTAACAAAGTCTATTTCCAAGTTAATAATATCCATGGTAAAGTGAGAATGAATATCCATGGTTAAGAATATTTTCATATTGTTATAAAATATTTTGACTGTGAAATAAGTTATATTTTTAGAGCATGTGGTATTGATAAGCCATAGTATTGGTCCATGGTATTATAACAAAACCAATTTTTTACAAGTTAATAATATCCACTGTAAAGTGAGAGGTGAATATCCATGGTTAAGAATCTTGTCATATTGTTATAAAATATTTTGGTTGTGAAATAAGTTATGGTTTTTGGGCTTGAGGTATTGATAAGCCATGATATTGGCTCATGGTATTGTAACAAAACCTATTCACAAGTTAATAACAAAATCAAAATATAACAAATTGAATTTTATTATTTTTATTATTAATTAAGCCAACATTTAGATTTTTGCACTCATCTCCATACTTTTGACTTTTGTTACTATTATTATTTAACTAAGCCCATATTTATAATTGTTTACATACTTACATTACACCTACACATCTACTCTATACTCTATAAATATTGTATTTATTGTTTTTTAGGGAGTGAAATTTTAACATTTTTGAAAAAATTCAACCTTAATTTTGATGTAACAAAGCCCTCCCAATTCCAATCTTCATTTATGTTCTAAAACAAGTAGTATATTTTCACTTTTCATAGGGCGGAGGGAAAACGAGTAGATATTTTCACTTTTCACATGGTGGGAGGGAAAACGAGATTGAAGAGAGTTGTGAATTAAATTTTCACTTTTCATAAGGCGAAGGGAAAATGAGTAGCATATTTTCACTTTTCACAAGCGGGAGGGAAAACAAGGGAGGGAAAACGAGATTGGAGAGAGTTGTGAATTAAATTTTTACTTTCATAAGGTGGAGGGAAAACGAGTAGCATATTTTTACTTTTCACAAGCAGGAGGGAAAACGAGATTGAAGAGAGTTGTGAATTAAGGTTTTACTAGTAGCAAACTGATATCGAACCCCACCATTGGATCTTCAATCCATTAATGGCACCTAGGTATGTTTCATTTCTAACTTGGCTGCATTTCCACCCCACTTTTAGTCTTCTTCCACATAGGGATGAGTGTTCTACCACACAGGGAGGAGTACACATACCTCAGAACTCTGGTTCAAAATTCATTATTTTTTTCATCCTTTCTTTTAATTTTACGAGTAGCATATTTTCACTTTTCAAAGGATGGGAGGGAAAACGAGATTGAAGAGAGTTGTGAATTAAGGTTTTACTAGTAGCAGACTGATATCGAACCCCACCATTGGATCTTCAATCCAATAATGGCACCCAGGTATGTTTCATTTATAACCTCACTGCATTTCCACCCCACTTTTAGTCTTCTTCCACATAAGGAGTAGTAGGTATGTTTCATTTATAACCTCACTGCATTTCCACCCCACTTTTAGTCTTCTTCCACATAGGGAGGAGTACACACACCTAAGATCTCTGGTTCAAAATTCACTATTTTTTTAATCCTTGCTTTTAAGTTTATGGTTTAATCTCTATGCCTCACTTTGTTATTTTTTGTAGGATGGCATTGGAATTTGATGACGTTGGGAAGCCATTTATTATAATAAAGAAGCATGGGCAGAAGACCCAAATGAGAGGCTTAGATGTTCAAAATTTCTAACATTGTGGTCACCAGGGCTATTATGAGAATATTGTGCACCTCACTGGACTCCAATGGAATCAAAATGAAGCTCTAACACCCCTAAGATGATGTCATCATTAGTAAGCTCCTATTATTTTTATTCATTCTCTATTTCTGGATCAGTGAAAGCGCCCTTCAATTATAAAAATTAGTAGAATTTATTTTAAAACTGGTATGATTCATAACTAAAAATTACTCAAATTTTCTGTAAAGACTGAAATAAACCATTAAATTATGAAAATTAGTAGAATTTACTTTAAAACTTATATGATTCATAACTAAAAATTACTTAAATTTTCTGTAAAGATTGAAATAAGCCAATACTCTGCGATCTACTCACTCTTTCTCACAAACTCTGAGGCCCACTGATCTAGATGCTCTAATGTGCATTAAGGGAATTTCAGCCCCTGGATTTGTATTTGCCATATCCCATCATGTTGGTTCCATTTATAGGTGCATGTCGTTGTGGGTAGTTCTCCTATTTTATAGGAGCTAGATTTTTAGGGTTTGCATGTCAAATGCAGCTACATGGTATTGGCCCATGCATTTAATATACCTAATAACTTTTGTGCACTTTGAGGATGTGGTACTTCAGTTTACCACCCAAATTTACACAAAAATTGAACCCAAATTCACACAAATTTACGAAGTAACTGAACTAAATAATTCACACAAAAAGTGAACACAATTTCACACAAATTTACAAAGTAATTGATATTAACTATTTACTAATGGCATGCATGAAACTATAGATTTATGAAACCTAATTACACACAACCATTCCATTAATCACGAATCCATAAATCACAAATGCGGCTAACACAAGCAAGGCAACCTAAAAATTAATTCAGCAATGAAATAAACCACAAAAAATTAGTAGTAATTCAATACAATTCATATATACATTTAGGAATACTTATCTATCTGGAATTGTTCAAAAATTATTTGCAAAAGAGGGAAGTAAGATCACAACCATAAAACCGAAGATCAATCAAAATTCATATTTTACTCGATCACTCACTTCATCATTGACATTAGCACTATTTCACTTGATCACAGGATCCATTGTTAGTAAGATCTTTGTTTGACAATAGACCACACATGAGCGTATACAGGCACATTGTCATACTGTCCATAAGCATACCTAAATATAATCTCTTCATGAGTATAATTTATGGCCTTTACTATATTGGAGCATCTGTATTTTTCCTTCTTTTATGGTTTGTCTCTATAGAGTTGATTTTACTGGGTGTATATTGTATGCATCTCAAAATATCTCTTTAGGAAATACTATTTTTATTCTTTCCAAGAAAAACTCTCTGCGGAATCCCAATGGATGTTTCCCCACATTCATGGATGGCATCCCTAGTAAACCCATTGCCATTGACTAGTGCACCTCACCATAGGGATTTCGAACAGGGCACCTACCAACACAAAACTAGCCAAATACCTAGTAACATTACTGACATTCGGTTGGGCTAACCCCTTGGGCTCAATAAATCATAATCAACTACACTATTTTCCATATTAACATATTGATCCTATTTAACATTTTGTTAGAGTAACCATAACAATTATGTTCCTATTTTTATTTTGGTTTTTAATTCCTTTTTTGGTGTGGTGACAAATTTATATGATTGTATAGATGTTTATTTTTGTCATAGTATATGTTGAAAATTAGATGCTCTCTTACATTCTACCTTGTCTGTTATGTATTGATGGAGTTCAGTTTCATTAGTTGTGACCAAAGAAATGTGTCAAGAATGTATACAAGGATTCTTGTATCACTATTTATAAACTGAACATTGTCCTTAAACAAGCAAAGTAGATCCTTAATGCTTGTCTTTAAACAAGCAATGTAGATCCTTAATGCTACATGTTTGTGTCTCAGGGAACTTCCAATCCTAATAAATGAGGTGAAATTTAAGTGTTTCCAAAATCCAAATCTCAGGTTTTGTGAATTCACTCATATATGGTCCTGGAAAAGCGAAATGAAATTTAATTATTTCCAAATCTTAAGTTCTGTGAATTCACTCATATTTGGTGCTGGAATCTTTTGAGAAAACGAGAAGAATTTATTTTAGTTGCATTCAAATTTTCCAAAAACAATACTAAATTTCTCCTTTACTAAAATTCTCCCTGAAACGGCTTTTGGATTGAAAATTTTGTAAATATTTTTGGGGAAACAACCCAAAATACTTTTTCCATATTAGAGTTTTACAACACTAGGTACTAAAACACTCTTCTATTTTCTACTGCAAATGTCTGATAGAGTCTTCCCAGAAACTGATCAGAAAATTTGGTAGACACCCTGGATGAACTAAATAATTTTGAATGAATAATCAATTAACATAAATGATATATTAGGTTCCATAAATATATAACTTAAAATCATGAATTGAAGAAGAAATCTCAATATTCTTAATTGATTTGAATGATTCTAGGAATAACTTTGACTAGAGGGTGTTGAAAATGGCAGAATTTTGTTCTGGTTGGATAGATTTAGAACTAAAAATCAGCAGTTTTCTTGCTTGCATAACTTGGGAAGATTTTTGTATCTCAACTCTCAACTTTATTGAATAGTATGATTTATGCCTTGCAATGTTGAGATATGATGTGATACCACTTGCTAGTAACCTAAACACTTAGGATGAAAATTTAGTTGTGAATTTTACTTGCAAAATATACAAGTGAAAATATATATTAATTGTCCCTTGTGTAGAATTTCCTTGAAATCCTACTACTACTTCAATGAATAAATCTGAAACTAATTGTTGCACCAAGACAAAAAATTTCTCTACCAATTTGTAGTGGAATAGAACATAAATAAAACACAGTCACACTATAGCAAAAAAAAATAAAAAAATCTAGGGAACCCAACTGGGAAAACCCTCTGCTAGTTGTAGAAATTTAAAATATTATTCATATTAGACTTTAAGACACCTTCTTCAAGACCAGGTTCATATATGCTTATTGATTTCCATATTCATTTTCATAAGCATTAGGGTTTTTGTTTGTCAAATCAGAGTAGCTAGAAAGTGTCTCTTTGATTTCAGAAAGAAGATCAGGATCAACTTCATCTAAGAATCCCCTAGAAGGCTCATCAATAGCAAGAAGAAAGTTATTTTTTATCTTATTTCATCACATGCATCCATCATAATCATTGATTTTTCTTCATTTCTTTCAAAGGCATTTTCAATGTTAGATGCAAAAGGTAATTCAGTATGATATAATACATAGGTAACCAACCTCAGACATATTGTCGATTAATTTATGTTGTTTGAAGTTTATTAAGTTTGATTTTTATCATGAAACTACTAGAAGTATACTATCATGGGTGAGTTGATTATCTTGATAACAATGTTATGGTTTGATCTAGTCCTTGAAAGGAACTTATAGTTGATGGTCAAAATTTCATGGTCCTTTCATTTTTTGATCTTCACATATAACAAATATTTTTATGTTATAGCCTCTAGCTAGATATATATAGTAACTACCACTCAGAAGTTGGATGCCATCATTTTGGACTTTGATCTTACTCAACTTACCTTTGTTTGAGTTGAAAATGTCATCATATCTCATTATATCGTCTATTGCAGAGCATGAATCCAACTTAACTTTGTTTCAGTTTAAAATGTAATTAGATCTTGCTATATCATCTTTTGTAGAGAATGAATCCAATTTCTCATAGTCCATTTGCTTGAGGTATAACAAAGCTACTTTAATTCATTAAACTTACTTTTCATATTCTATTTGTTGATTGTGATTTGCAGGCCACATCTGCATTGGAAAAGGGGCATATTTAGTGAAATGTGGAAGGAGAGGGAAGCTTCAATTATGTCCTTTCAAACTTTCTAAGGTATGTAATTTTAAAAAAATTCTCCATAGAATGTTGTGCTTTAACTTTTTCTTTTGATAATGGATTATTTATGTGATATCCCCTCTCTTACACACAACCAAAGTCCAGACATACATGGTCTTTTGGGATATGTGGACAATGGACAAATATACGCTAGCCATTTATCTAGAAATTTACACTGTAGAAGATCAAGCATTTACAGTTGAATATTTCCTTGCCACTAAATTAGAGTTGAAGATTCAGACTCCTTTTTGTCAAGCATATACCTCACTTTTAAATCAATTTATTGTTGACTCTGTATAGACCTTCCATGGGAGGGAAAAGAGTGATCACCACCATTTCTTAATCTTTCTACAAACCAAGTAAAGATTCCAATGTGCATAAATTAGTGGCTCCTTGGAGAATCCCAAGAGTGGCACTATTCTAGCAACAAGAAATTCATTTATTTTGAGTTATTCATTAGTGCATTGATAGTATATTGTTTATTCCATACAATACCTCAACAGTTTATGATCAAATTACAGTGAAGCCTGTCATAATATTTTGACTTACCCTCTTTTAGATGCAAACTAGAGTGTGTTTCAATCTTGCACGTCACAATTGTATCATGCAAAGTTTACCTGGGACAAGTTTTGTGAATATAAGCAGCAAGGTACCTATTGGAATTCAAGAGGCAATAATAGTACAAAGTGGGAAAGAGGTTTCACAATTAACCTGGATTTCACATTACGGTTGGAGTTGGTTTGTTGGCAAGATGTTGGATACCCCAACTTCCTTTTTATGATTGAGTGCAAGACTGAATCCTTCGACATATTCCTCGCTCAATTTTCATTAAGTGATGGGTTTTTATCAGAAGTGCTTCACACCTATAAACTTTACTAGAGTTGTTCTTGAGTGTTTGGAGGTGGTTATCTTTTCGTACAAGAAGAGGAGAAATAATATGCCCGGCTAATTTGAAGTTATCTACCTACGAATAGGGTGTTCCCATTCATAAATGTGGCGACTCACTCTACTTCTTTTTAGTGAAAAACTTTGGGACTTGCCATGAATCGGAGACAATTCCAACCCCATAACTATAAATTTCTTATTTAAATCTATACCCAATATATTAGAATATGCACAAAGAGAACTCCATTCTTGTTTCGAAAGAACCTACAATCGACTTGTACCATGTTATTTAATCTTTTCTGTATTTATTTGCATCCTTGGTCTGTGACATAAAGATGCAACATGCTACCTTGCATTTTCTATACTAACACTCCTAAAAAATAATAAAGTATACCAAAATCTATCATTTAAAATGATCTATGTAGCTCACCTTTTGGTTTTTCAATTATCAAAGTTTTTACCTATATTGATGAGATCTTATACAACTGATACCATAGCGATAATATATGTTATAGTTTTATCCATGTTTCTCTAAAGGTGTTTCTCCTTCAGTAGAGCAGCAATACACTGCAGTTACATTTAGGGGAGAAGTGTACCTAGTAGAAACCTTCCTGTGTGCAGATGAGTTGAACGCACAATAGTCTCTATCTGTTGTTTTGAAGGTGTTTCTCCTTCATCAATACTTCATCTCAGTAGATCCTTTCGGTCTGCACCTTTAGTAGATGCATGCAGCCTTGGAATTACATGTTGTAGATTATAGTTTTCCTATGAGGTTGTAGCAGCGATGAAAGAATTGCATCAATTTTAGGCATCTTGTGGTTGTTGTATGAAAGCATGTTTGTTTAGTGTTTCCCAAACTTAGATATAACCATATTTAGTATGCTTTTATAGTTTGACTTAGATGCTCACTATTCTTAATTTAGGTGTTTTTCTTAGTTCTATTTTATGCACAGATTTATCTTTAAGAAAAGTTCACAGTAGAGAAGGGTTCTATATTTTGAGCGGGGAACACACTTCTAGGTAGGAGGTACTCTATTCTAGGAATATTTTTTCATGCAAGTTAGGTGCTTTATCCGAGATCCCAAGAGGCGCTATTGTATCAATAAGAAAGTCATTTATTTTGAGTTCTTCATTAGTGCATTGATAGTATATTGTTTATTCCATGCAATACCTCAATAGTGTATGATCAAATTATAGTTAAGATTATCATAATATTTTGACTTACCCTCTTTTAGAGGGAAACTAGAGCGTGTATCAAGCTTGCATGTCATAATTGTATCAAGCAGAGTTTATCTAGCACAAGTTTTGTGGATCTAATCAGCCGAATACCTGTTGGAATTCAAGAGGGAACAATACTACAGAGTGGGAAAGAGGTTTCGCAGTTAACCTGCCTTTCACATTATGGTTGGAGTCTGTTTGTTGGCAAGATGCTGGATACCCCAAGTTCCTTTTTATCATTGAGTGCAAGATTGAATCCTTCGACATATTCCTTGCTCAATTGTCATTAAGCGATGGGTTTTCTCAGAAGTGCTTTAGATCTATAAGCTTTACCACAGTTGTTATTGAGTCTTTGGATGTGGTTATTTTTTGAAAGCACACACATACAAGAAGATGAGAAATAATATGCCCAACTAATTTCAAGTTATCTTCGTACGAATAGGGTGTTCCCTCCCATAAACCTGACAATGTGCTCTGCTTCTTTCTAGTGAAACAATTTGGGACTTTTGATGAATTGTGAGACAATTTCAACCCCATAACTATCAGTTTCTTATTTAAAGTTATACCCACTAGATTAGAACCCACATAAGGAGAATTCCATTCCCATTTCAAAAGAACCTGCAATCAACTTATACCATTCTATTTAATATTTTATGTATTTCTTTGCATCCTTGGCCTGTGACATAAAGACGCAACAGGATACCTTGCATTTTCTATACTAACACTCCTAAACAATAATAAAGTATGCCCAAATCTATCATTTCAAATTATCTATGCATCTCACCTTTTGGTTTTTCAATTATCGAAGTTGTTACCTATATTGATGATATCATCAACAACCGAGGCCACAATGACAATATCTATTAGAGTTTTATCCGTGTTGCACTAAAGGTGTTTTTTCTTCAGCAACACTACAATACATTGCAGTTTCCATTTAGCGGAGAAGTGTACCCAATAGCAGCCTTGGTCTGTGTGAAAATGGGTTGAATTCACAGTAGACTTTATCTATTGTTTTGAAGATGTTTCTCCTTCAATAGTACTTCATCTCAACAGATCCTTTCAATCTACACCTTCAGCAGATGCACCCAGCCTTGGGGTACATGTTATAGATTCCAGTTTTGCTGTGAGGGTATAGCAACAATGAAAGAATCACATCGATTTTAGGCATCTTATTGTTGTTATATGAAATCATGATTGTCTAGTGTTTCCCAAACTTATATAGAGCCATATTTATTATACTTTTATAGTTTGACTTAGATGCTCACTTTTCTTAATTTAGGTGTTTTTCTTATTACTATTTTATGCACATATTTATCTTTAAGAAAAGTGCACAGTAGAGAAGGGTTCTATATTTTTAGCAGGGGACACTCTTCTAGGTAGGAGGTACTCTATTCTAGGGAGCTTCTATCATGCATGTTAGGTGCTTTATCCTAGACAAAGTTCCAAGTCCTTGCCTCCTTGACAAAGTCCCTACCAGACAAGACACCAGTGGATAGAGTTCCAAGTCCCTAAATTTTCCAAAAACCCACCTGAGCCTAGCTATCTAGCCTAAAATCCTTTACATTCCACTCATCTCTTGGTTGTGATTTCATAGAGAGACACCTCTCTAGTTTGGTAGGGCTAGCTACCAAACTAAAATCTTGTTCCGTGGTTACCTTTGTCGATCTCCTCATCAGCCTGGGACATTATGGAGGATAACAGAGGGCATGACAACTAGGGAGTGCCAAGGTGTTCTAGTGAATGTAAGGTTCCCAATTCATGGAAAAATGCAATGCTATTTGTGAGGTCATGACTGCCAAGGTGTGTTAGGGAATGTTAGGGCATGCTAAGATGTGCCAGATAGTATGAAAACATGTCAAACAAGCTAAGATGTACCAAGTGATAACGCATGCCAAGATGTACAAGGGTTCCAAGTCCCTACCTCCTCTTCTTCCATATGCTATCCACTTACGACATTTCCTTTGGAATATTTGGTGCATTTGATAGTTATAGGTCATTTATAGGTTATAAATGTCTTCAGAGTTTCACTTCTAATTGAGTATTCAACTGAACATATTGATTCTCTTATACATAATTATTTTTCCCTCCACCCAATTTTCATAACTTCAATAACCATTAGGTAGGGACCTACAGCTTCGATGTTGCTTTGCTTGTTTAGTAAAATATTTCGAGACCTTAATTTATTGAAAGTTTTAGAATTTACAATTTATGAAGTTTCAAGTTCTAATTTTTAAAAATCTAATTCTTTGAAGGGTGCTAGCTCAATGGAAGAGCACCTGCTTTACAAGCAGGAGGTTGGTGGTTCGATTCCATCGTGCCTTGACATCCATATGGAATGGCGATGATAAATTTTTGGTGATGGAGGCTCTTTTTACCATCACCAATGAGCTTCAGTGACATTTTTCGACCCTCACCAAAAATATGAAATGGTGACAGTCATTATCAATCATTATAGTCATTATTCGTGACGGACCTTGAATGTCACCATAACGCCTATACTTCTAGCAATGTAGCTTTTGGTGACAGTCAATGAACGTCACCATATATATGCAGCAATAGTGACGGTCATTAAAGATCCATCTCAATAAATTATTATTGTTCATATGAAATGGTGACGATAATTATCTGTCATTATAATCAATATTCATGACAGACCTTGAATGTCACCATAACACCTATACTTTTGGTGATGCCACCTTTGGTGACGTTCAGTTTTTGGTGACCGAGGCTATGATCCGTCACCATTGCTCATATGCAATGGTGATGGTCGCTATCCATCATTACAAATAATTATTGGTGAGGAACTTTGAATGTCGCTACAACAACTAAACTTTTGGCGATGCCACCTTTGGTGACAGAGACTATGGTCCCATCACCATTGCTCACATGAAATGGTGACGATCGTTATCCTTCATTATAAATAATTATTGGTGACTGACTTTGTTTGTCACTACAACACCTATATATTTGGTGACGCCACCTTTGGTGACGTTCAATTTTTGGTGACGAATGCTCTTTTCACCATCACCAATGAGCTTATGGAGACATTTTTCTCCCCTCACCAATGTCCTTTTTTCTTGTAGTGAAAGCTAGACATGTGGTGAAGGGGTTTGCATAGAAAAAGGGTATAGACTTTGATGAGATATTTTCTCCTGTTGTTAAAATTACTTTAATCATAACTATTTTAAGTCTAGTGGCAGCTGAAGATTTGCATCTTGAGCAGTTAGATGTAAAGACAACCTTTCTCCATGGGGATGTGGAGGAAGAGATATATATGCAGCAACCAGAAGGATGTTATAGCTACAAATCTCACTCTTGATGTTTGTGATGCTGCACTCATGGCCTAGGGCAACCCCTCCTTCCAGACCTGGTCCAAATACTTAAAAAATAGTATTTTACTCCCTATACGCGACATTGTCCTGAGCTAAACGCGTGTGTACGCGAGTCTGTGTATACCCAACCCACATATATGTCTTAAAACACTTTAAAAAATCAAATCTCCTTAATTTCAGGCAGAGATCATGGGTTTTACCTGTTGATTACCTATTAGTGCCCATGGCCCAACTGTTCCCAACAAATTCCCAACTAAAAAACTACTTTGGGAGAAGTATAAAAAGGCTTCAATGGGAAGGCCTAAGGAGGAGAGAATAGAGAGAAAAATCACTCTGTTGAGATTATCCCTGATTAGGTCTAAAGATCCTTGTGCTTTCAGCACTTCCCCCCATTATAGGAAACCCTTGTTTCCTTGAGCTTTGATGTTATTTCACTAGTTGAGATACTTTGGTATGAGTCATGGAAGGAGTTTGTTGAAGGCTTGAGATTGGATGAATCCGGAGGACGGTTCTGCTTGGAGCCTGCGAAAGGAAGACTCAGGTGAAATCATTCCTTACTGTATTTTAGTTATCTATAATAAAAGAAACACTTGTCTTGTTCCTGATATGAATTTTCTTCATGCTTATGATATTAATGTTATGATTTATATATGAATGGTTGTTTCAATTGTATAACTAACTTTTAATATGCTATGAAGTTGATTTCCTTATGATTCTTAGCCCATATACTACTATGCTTTCTTGAATTGATTGTTTTTCAGGTTGAAGGATTGAAAGGAACTCCAAGAGGGTTTGGACCCTAGCTAGATCTACCCAAATGAAGGACCCCCAGGTGCACCTCTCTTCACATAGTTTGCTTATATTAGTATCATGGTTGTATGGAATGCTTGTTTTTCATTGTAGATAACCCCCACTCTGCTAGGGTATTGACCCAAGACCCTAGGGGACTTTCTCCCTCAACAGAATTGGTGACTCCACTGGGGACAACAGTATTGTTGTTCCTAGTTTGGGTTAATTTAAGACAATCAGGGCTCAGTCTTTGATTTTCTTGTTGTGACTAAGTTGTCTGTTCCTATAGGAACTTAGAATTTAAGTCTGAACATTTTCTTTAGACCCCTTTTTTTTCTTTTTCTTGTGAACTGTTATATACGCAGTTTTTCCAGGTCACAGAGGCGTGCGTATGCAAGTTTCCTCAAGTGAACCCATGTATACGCAGGTTTCCTTGGTCTAAACAATGTATACACGCAGATGTGCATTGACACAGTCACGTATACCTTAATTTTCCAAGATTTTTGCAAATCTTTCTTGTTCAGTAAATTTTTTTGCTGGTCTGAGTGCTTCCTAAGTAGTTAAGTTTGGTTGTCAGTCTCTGTTTTTACAGCAAGTTTCTTGTTTCAAATTCTCTCTGTTTGTGGAAAGTTTTGGTCCTGTTTTGTTTGGTTGCAAGTGTCATCATTTGTGTTTGAGCACACGATATTTCTCTCTGAGAATCTTGGTTGTTCTGGTCTTCCAGAGCAGAAAGATTGTTTTCAATATTTGTGGCAAACTTTATCTTTGTGGTCTTCTTGCTTTTTGTCAAAACTGCACTTTGTGGCCATTTATTTTTCTTGCTTTTTGAAAGTTGTTTTGTGACGATTTTGAGAGTTATCTTTATTTATCTTTTGATCATTGTCACCAAGATCTTTTTTGTTGCTTTTTTATTGTTGAGAGCATCTTGAAACACCTATTTTTTTGAGTTTTCGCCCATTTTGAGTTGATAACTTGCAAAGTGTTTTGGTTGCTTATTATTTAGTCTCAAAGTTTTTGATTGTATTTGGAGCACTTTTGAAAAGTCATTTTTTGTTTTTGCTTTTGAAGAAAACTTCTTGAAAACTTGGTTTTTTGCTTTCTTTGGCCTTGTTTTGATTTAGTTTCTTTTTTGCGAGTGAAAGTGCATTTTTGTTTGCCTTGAAATTCGCTTTTAGTGTTTGGATGAAAATGAGCATTAGCAACTTATATTCTATCTAAACATCTTAAATGGCTAATTATAATTGATAAACAAGTTACTTTCATTCTTTGATTTAGAGTAGTCTTAAGTTTTGCATCAGCATATACTCATTGCAATAGGATAAATTTGTGCATCTTTTAGGGCATCCATAGTTTTGTTAATTTTTGTGAGTGTGAAGCTTGGGTAATAGAAAAGAAAAGAAAAATTCATTGCTTTCTTAGAAGTTCCTCAGAACCTAGTAGAAATTTCTTTCATCGAAGAACAAAATGAGTGCATTTGCATATAGTTTGGTTTTTATTAATTTCTTTTGCGTCAAAACACCACAAGTTTCATTTCCACTTATCCCTTGACTTAAGAACAACCCATTTAAAAACAAGCGCTAATTAAAATACACTAGAACTTTTTTATAATTGTCAATTTAGACACATCAACAAGTTTTAGGATATTTTAGGGCCTTGGATTAGGCGTGTGGAGAGAAAACTCTCCAAGGCCATTTAAACTGTCAAACATAGAAGTCTGAATAGTGAGTGCAAATCCAATAGCATTAGGTAAACTAGGAAAGCTCCGGATCTTGGAGTTAAGCATGAGGGTTTTTGAAGATAAGGAAGAGAGATACCCCCTCTCCTACTTGTCAGATCTTACCTCAAGACTATTCCGCCTGGCTTCTAACACGAGTTGGTAACCTTAGTTGCTTCTCCTAGGGATCTACATAGGTGGCTGCGGAGGGGAATCCCATGGCACCTGAGGTCGACATTGTATCACTCTCAACGGTACTACTGGAGGGAACCCTTGCGAAGCTTGGGGGCTTGCACTGGTGCAGGTTGTTTTTAGGAGGTTAGCATAACTTCCTCTGTTACCTTCGCTGGTAGGAATGGGCAGTCATTATCCCAGACTATCTTCGGAAGGCCCCTTACTTCACTTTCTTGTATTTTGGTGTCCAGTCCTCATCACCTAGAGCGGAAATACTTGAAATTTGTTTGACTGGCTGACATCTTTTAGGGACTTTTTAGTGTGTGCTCTATGCTCTTAGTTGGCCTATCTTTCATTTTTTCTTGAGTCTTTAATTAGATATTAATAAAAAATTCAAAGTGGCTAACCGATTGCCTAGACATTCTCGAAGACTTTGTGGTCATTCACCACCAAGTTTAGAGCCTTCTCCTAGAAGGCGCAGAGGTAATACTGCCGGTGGGTTTCATCCCATGGCAGTAGATGCATCGGGGATTGATCCTCCCCTCAGGGGCATTAGTGTTCAGGATAGGCCTGGTACTTCCGCAGAACTAGAGAGGAACACTCTAGTTCTTTCTCGAGTTCTCTTTCAATCAGAAGATAACATAGAGGTAAAAGAACTCCTAGAGTCATTTGTGGCTCTGAATTCTCCTCTACCTTCTAACCATCCAAATGTATTACAATACGTTAGGACTCCCGTCAAGCTAGTTCATATTACGCACTTACCTTCGATGACCACCACTGGAAGCATGGCTTCTACCACAAGCACTACAACCATGCAGACTCCAACATTAGTACAAGGGGGAGGAAATATTTCCATCCCCTCTGCATCTTTATTTGGATCTTTTTCTAACACATCCTTAGTTGGGTCTACCTCTATTCCTTCTACGAGTGGAAATTCCCAAGCCAATGCATCTAGTTCTGGATTCTTCCTGTTTGGCACCCATTCACAGGGTATTCCGTCAGCTCCATTTAGTGCCTCCACATCCATGATGGGTGGGTCGGCTTCATTTCAAGTTTTTCCTTTTGGAAGTGTTCATATACCACATTCCAACCCGACAATAGGATCTATGCCCTCTTCTTCTACAAGATAAGGTGGCAATCCCTTTCAAGGTTGGACTAACCCTGCGGTTAGTGGCATAGGAACTGGGAATCCGTTTTTCGGCCAACAAGGGAATATATTGTACTCCACAGTTAGTTCATTTCGAAGTATTCCTCCCTTAGTTTCTGCTTGGAATCCTTATCAGGGGTTATCAACTCCTTATAATCCTTTAGGAGGGAGCTTCGCTAGTTATGGAGGTTTTTTTACCAGAGTTGGTCAAACTCCGAGTTTTGCTGGATCACAAGGTTCGCCTTTTGGTCCAGCTGGTTCTATTGGTTACTTCAGGCAGCCTAGTGCCTTCCAAAATCCAAGCCAATCTTTTCAGAACTTTGGGAGCTCCACCTAGTCTGGGTGGAATCCCTAAGGTCCTCCTAGGCTTCCTTTTCTGGCAACATTGAACTTGCCAGATCTCATGAAATTGACAAATAATCCAATCAAATACAATCTAGCCTGGCCTCCGGTCCCAACCAAACTCCCTTCGGACATTCAAAAGTTCTAGGGGAAGGGCAGTGAAGACCCAAGCGACCATGTAACCACATTCCATTTGTGGTGCTCATCTAACTCCATTATCGATGACTAGGTTAGGTTGAGACTTTTTCAACGCACCTTAACTAGTAATGCAGCCAAGCGGTATATAGAGTTGCCAAGGGGCAGCTTTACATCTTTTGCCGATTTGGCTAATATTTTCCTAAATCATTTGCAGTTGCCTGCCCGTTATGATGCCGGAACTAAACTTCTGGCCAATTTTCATCAGCATACGACAACTCATATTTTTGATCATATTCAGGAATGGAGATGGAGAAAGAGGCTCATTAAAGCCAAAATTCCTCTAAAATACCATCTTGAATGGTTTTTGAAATCCTTACAACCTGAAATCTCTAAGGATGTCTCTCTATTCGGAGTCTATTCCGAGGAGCAAGCTATTTTTAGAGCCCAGCAATTAGAGTCGATTTACTCTCAGTCTGGGATTCTACAAAAAATCTTGCATGATGCTCCTGGGACTAAGGTTGATATAGCCAAGTCAAAGCCAGGTCCCCATTCGAATGGTATCATTGGATCCGTAGACACAAATACGGTGAACCTGTTGAGCCAATTGCAGTAGTTAACTCTATAAACTGCTCCTAACAATCATGTCACATCGTCTAACCCTTCATCTTCTCAACCCTCTTCTGTTAATGTTGTCCAATCTTCCAACCCCAAAAGAAATAAAAATTTCAATGGGAAAAAGAAAGGATGAGGTAAGAAAAAGAGTTAAGATGGGAAGACTGACGCAAATAAACCTGGAAATAATGTTGGTGGTGGTGGAAATGAGTCTAGAAAGAAATTCAAGTTTCCATGCAAGTTATGCAGTGGAGACCATTTAACTCATCTCTGCCCAAAGATTCAAGACGCTCAGCGCTTGTTAGGGCAGCAAGGGACTTCTAGCTCTCAAGCTATGTTAACCAACCCTTTTCCCCAAGGGTAGCAAATGCTTGCTAGCACAAGTTCAAATCCTGGTACCTCTGCAGGGGGCAACCAGGAAGGGGAGAAATCATCAAATGTTTTCATGATGGGTGCTAATGTCCATGTGGCCACTCAGTCGTGTGATTACGGTGAAACTGAAACATCCAAGGACAAAACTGCTCCCAAAAATACCGACCTTCATATTGAGCGACCCCCTGTCGAGACTATACCACGGATACTGAAAGGTTCTACTAAACGTGTGACTATCAATCCTAATGCTAGGGCTACCCAGCATTACTCCTTTGTTGAGGATCTAGCTTAGAGTCCATGCGCAATGTCTGCTTTAGAGGTTCTCTAGCCATGTCTAGCTCAACGAAGTGCTTTGCTTTTGGCGATAGGGGCAGTTGATCCAAATAACTCTTTAGTGCTCACTTTCAACATGCTTAATGTCAAAAAGTGACTCCCTCATCACATGGCTTTTCAAATAAAGTCTACATACCGGAAAATTAACATTTTTTGTACCATTATTGATGAAGGAGCTTCCACGTGCGTCATGTCGATGTCATGCTGGAAGGCCATTGGATCGCCTTCGGTTGTTCCTTCACCTACCCTCTTGACTGCATTTGATGGGCATTCTCATAAGCCACATGGGATTATCTCGGCCTTTCCCATATGTGTTAGGGGAAGGTCATCAATATCAAAGTAGAAGTCATTGATGCTAACCTAGATTACAATCTCCTCTTAGGAAGGAACTGGGTATATGAAATGGATGCCGTTTTTTTGACTCTGTTTCATGTCATTTGCTTTCCTCATGAGGGGAAAATCGTCAAGGTTGATCAATTGGATTATTCTCCAATTGATCCTCGAGCAACTTCGGATTCTATTGTTCCTTTAGTGGATAACCCTCGTCCGCCTACTAAGAATCTAGGAGTTGGGATGTATTCTTCATTGATGGGTACATTTTATTTCCCCTCTCCCATCGCTAGAATCAATGTCGTTTCATCATCCAAGGAGTCTTCACAGGAAGAGTTCTTCTGAACTCATTATTTTTCAGACCCTTGGACCTTGCCTTCACCTACGACCACATTAGCTAAAGGACAAGTTGGTGGAATGGAATTTCCTATGTCTACAGCAAAGCTTAGATATCAGTCTATCGTCAACTCTGCAGACAACCATTCTACTCCTTTCTCTGAGGAGGAGCTAGATGGTGATGTGGCCCCAGCTTGGACCCTTGATTCTACCTCCGCTATGGACTGCTTAGACACGGTTTTACCATCAGAGGAAGCAATCCTAGAAGTAATGATGGGTGTAGATCGACCTTGGGAAGACTTACACCATCGTTCATATTTTCTTCCTCCATTGTCAGAAGTAGAATCTAGGTTCTCCGAGCTATTTACTAGTGATGTTTGTACGATATCAAATCCTTTAGCTCCAGCACACTTTCGTGCCGAAGGTAATATGTTGGTGATTTCAAAAACGATATCTATAAACATCTCTAGGAACCCTAACGTGATCGAGAATCTCTTCATCAGAGCCAAATTTTTCCCTGAAGAAATTCAAATTTACACCGACATTTTTAAGGAGTTCGAGATGTATTCGCTTGGTCTTATGAAGAAATGCCTAGCATTGATCCATCCATAGTTCAACATGAGATCAAGACATATGAAAACACTAAACCAATTCGTCAGAAGCTTCGACTGGTTGATCCTAGGAAAGCAGCAACCATTAAAGCTTAAGTACAGAAGCTGCTGAAGGCGGGTTTTATATACCTTGTTCCTCTTACAGATTGGGTTTCTAATCCAGTCCCTATAGATAAAAAGCAAGGAACAATCTAAGTATGCATTAACTTTAGAGACCTAAACAAAGTTTGTCCCAAAGATAATTACCCCACACCATTTATTGATCAGATTATTGATGAGTGCACAAGTAATGAGATTTTCTCCTTCATGGACGATTTTTCCAGTTATAATCAGATCTCTATCCATCCTAAAGATCATAATAAGACAACTTTTATATATCCCTGGGGTACCTTTGCATACAGAAAGATGCCTTTCAGTCTTAAAAATGTTGGAGCTACCTTCTAGCGGGCCATGTCATACTCTTTCCATGACATTAAACATATCATCGAAGCATACTTGGATGATTTAGCTAGTCATTCTTGAAAGAGAACTGATCATCCTAGTCACCTTGAATTGGTTTTTGAGTGATGTCGTTTTTACAAGATCTGGTTGAATCATAATAAGTGGGTTTTCACGGTTACATCTGGTCAGTTGTTAGGGTTCATTTTGTCAACTGAAGGGATTCAAGTTGATCCCTTCAAGGTAGAGGCAATAATTCAGTTGCCTCCCCCGTCCTCAATTCGAAAACTTCAAAGTATTCAAGGGAAGGCTAATTTCTTAAGGAGGTGTATAGCGAATTATGTCGAGATCACTAAAGGGTTTATGCATTTGCTAAGGAAAGGAGTTCCATATGTATGGGACGACTTTGCACAGCGATCATTCAATGCCTTGAAAAAGGAATTAGTCTCTGCCCCGCTTTTGAGTCCACCGTAGGGATTTCCTTTTATATCTCACTGTGGCAGAATAAACCATACGCATGGTTCTCATTTAGGAACACAATGCTCTCATGGAGCATGTGATTTATTATTTGATCTGAGGCTTGATAGGTCCTGAACTCCACTATTCTCCTATTGAGAAGTTGGCTTTGGCAGTTGTCCATGCTGTCCAGTGGCTCAGTCATTTTATCTTGCTACACAAAACTTTTGCCTTAGTGGCAGTCAATCCATTCCAATTTGTCCTCAGTAGGTGAGTGATTGGGGGCAAATATAATCAATGGATAGTCATTTTACAAGAATTCGATCTCGAGTTCTTGTCTGCCAAGTCTAAGAAATCTATGGTTTTTGCAAAGTTAATTTCCGAGTTGCCTTGTGGAGAGGATATTGTTTATGAGGAAAGTTTTTCCAACAAACATTGATTCCTCATCTCTCCACTCAACCCTTGGTATGGAGATATCATTGTCTATCTTGAGAATTCGAAGTTTCCCTCTACTATCTCTAAGGATGAACTCTGAAAGTTATGTCACTTGTATAAGAACTATGTCATCATTGGTGATACATTATATCGTCGAGGGGTTCATTCAATCCTTCGGCGTTGTTTAACCCTAGAGGAAGCAGAGTCAGTGCTCAATGATTGCCACAGTGGAGCTTGTGGTGGTCATCTTTTAGGGCTTGCTACAACCCAGCGTATCTCACGTGCCGGCTATTTTTGGCCTTCGCTCTTTAAAGATTGTGTTGAAGTGGTCAAACGCTATCACTCCTGTCAACTTTATACTTGAAAAATGCACACACATCCAGCTCCTCTTTTTCCCGTTGCCACTGTCGATCCTTTTACTAAGTGGGGTATTGATTTTACAACTTGTAATCTGCCTTCAACAACGAATCACAAGTACATTATCGTAGTTGTAGACTACTTCACGAAGTGGGCTGAGGCCATGCCCACTTATAAAAACGATAGTGAAGCGGCATTGTTCCTTTTCATCAGATTATCTCAAGGTTCGGTATCCTAAGAGAGATTGTCACTGATCATGGCAATGATTTCCAGAACCAACTAATGTCTGAATTGGCTCTTAAATTGGATTTCCAGCAGGAAAATCATCTCCATATTATCCTCAGGCCAATGGACAGGTCGAGCCAGTGAACAAAACCCTTAAGACGATCCTGCAAATGATGATCGACAAAAATCGGTCCAATTGGAATCTTATGTTGTATCTAGCTCTTTGGGCATACTGAACCTCCGTAAAGACTACTACAGGTTTTACACCTTTTCAGTTAGTTTATGGGATGGAATCTATCTTTCCTATTGAATGTGAAATTCCATCTCTTAAGTTAGCTACCTTCCAGAGACCTCTAGTCTTGAAGAGTGCCTCCTTCATTTGGAACACCTCGATGAGCAGCATCGAGATGCCATCAAAATCAATGAGGCTCATAAGAAAAGGGTTAAAACTTAGTACGATAAAGTTGTCCGTCCTCGAGTCTTTTCTGAAGGCAACCTTGTTTTGTTCTATGACCAAGATAAGTATGCCTTGGGGGCAGGCAAGTTCAAGCCTATGTGGTACGGTCCCTTTATAATTAAACGGGTTTTAGAAAAAGGGGCATATGAGTTAATCGATTTTGAAGGAAACAAGCTGGCAGAGCCCCGAAACGGGCTCTACCTCAAGAAGTACTTTGCTTAAGTAGCAGCTAGGCAATGGCTTCTTTGTACATTTTGTATTTTTGTACATATCTCATCAACAGTTTTTTATATCAACACTTTTTGGCCTGCTATGGTAGGTGTTGATGGATGGCTTGGTCTATTTTGGATTTGCTGATGGTGCTAGTCGGCACACTTGGAACCTCGCTTCCGCGGCTTGGGCAATCTACTATCCAACTAGTCAATTGATGGTGTCAAGGGGAGTATGCATTGGTCCCGCTTCAAATAATATGGCTGAGTATATTGCCGTCATTAATTTACTATCCGAAATAATTTCTTATGAAATCGATTCGTTGGTAGTCTATCTTGATTCACAATTGATAGTGTCACAATTGAATAACATTTATCGAGTAATGGATCCATGTTTATATCGCTAGTATTTTAGGGTGAGGTTGTTACAATGATCATTTACTTACATTAATTATTTGCACATTCCAAGATCTCATAATTGGTTAAATGATTATATCGCTAATAAATCATTAGACTGGCACATCATTCATTCATCACAATAAAAGCAAGCATCAAAAAGTCGAAACTGTATATATATGTCATAAAATATCTCGAGTGTACATAAGTGTGTCCAAAATAATATACAAAAATTGGGACTCAAATTCCCATAATCATGTCTAGTACATCCCATGCCCCGGCTCAGGATGAGCGGCTAAGTATGCGACTACTGCTTTGGCCACACGCCTAAGAGTGCAAACCCAGTCTCGTAGCATGCCAACCACATGACGTTGCTTGTCTATAGGGAGATCCTCTACAGCCTCCATTAGTACTAGGTGAGTTAGTTTCACTAAGTGCTGCTGAACTGTGTGTAGAAGTCACTCCATGTCCGCAATCGCCTCTTCGGCACCTCAGCTGTGACGTCCATGCCGTGGGAACCCATCTAGTTGTACCAGCCCAATATCTAGAACATGATCATCATATTAGTCATTTGAAACCTATCAAAAAATATTTTTCAAAATTCATTATTATATTTGAAAAATCATAAAAAACATAAAATCAAAAACATTTGTTACCTATATCGCCCCATGCTACGGTTGGTGGTAAAGATAGATCAGGATCTCCTCACAAGTCCAACCTAGTATAAGGGTAGTCGTCTACGGTGGTGATCTGCTGCTCCCACCAGGAGAAGAAGTCATCATCAAAAGCAGTTCGTGGAACATCCTCACCTCCTAGTCATTTCATCAAGTCAGCCCACCTTCCCATTCGTGGATCTCGTGGGGTGCTGATCGAAATTGATACTCTAGGACAGAGTGTTGGGACCCTCTCAAAGAAGAAAGAACACAAAATAGTTCCATACACAAATTTTTTGGTCTGTGCCTTCTTGATAGAAGTAAGTTGGCTCTTTAGGTTGGCGAGAAGAGGAGTACACCAATCAAAGACTATGGTGAGATAGTCTACCACCAAGCTCATGGCTAGCCATGAAGCTTGGTGTAAGGAAGTTGATCCATTCACTCTGGCTATAGTGAACAGGATGATCCTCAATGATAAACTCTCCACATGCTTGATTGGAATTTGACTTCCAATCTTTTCTGGATGACCCGGGCAATATATATGCACATAGTCCTTAATAGAGAGACTGCCTCATGATCTGCCCATGGAATGTACTACCTCTCCCCTCCGGGAAAGGCCTGTGATGAAATAAATATCCTCAACCTCTATCTTGAGTGGCATTTGATCAATCATAAATGAGTCATCCTCGATGCTCCAGTAGTGAATGAGCATTTCGAGCAAGCGAGTGTTTGCTTTCATGTTTGGCATTTTAAAGAACTTTAGCAAACCACATCCTCTTAAGGCATCCAGGGCATTAGGATCATTCATAACCTCATCATCCACTAAGGAATGCTCTCTTTCCCTCCAAGTGACTGGCATCCTGAAGAAAAAACAAATTTGGACCGTTAGATTTTTGTTTTGAAGTTTTCGCAGCGTATATGCAAGTCCGTTTAACACACAGTCGTGTCTAGGGCTTGTGTATATGCGGGTTGCACATAACCAACCCACGTATACACCATGACAAATTTTTGACAATAATTCAACGGTGAAACTTGAATTAAAAATTCTAAAACTAATCACAAATGAGTGCAAGATAAGTTTAAGGGTTACCTAGTGATTTTGGGAAGTTTTGAACGGTTCAATTTGGCGAATGGCAATGCTTTCTCCTTTGCTCTCAAATCAAACGGTGATAATGGTGAGTCGAAAAACTATTTTATAAGCTTTGAAAATGTCAAATTTTTTCAAAACTTGATTTTGTTTTATCTCATATAACTTTTAACTTGGGAGCTTGGAATGTCGAGAATGGTTTGATTTTCAGGACATTTTAGACGTTTTTTTGACAATTTCGAGATGGTTCCATGACTGTTGACCCATCATGGTAGGTATTGTTTTCTCACTGGCATATAGGTTAGGGAATCCATTTTTTCCATTGAATTATGCATACTAGCCTCCATTTGTCGATACAATTGCCATAGGGTCAATCCCATCGCGTTATGGTTCGTAAACCATCTTCACTTGCCGATTTTTAAATCATGACACGATGGTAGAGCCATCCTTTTCATGGGCATCGTAGTCAACACCTCAATGACATTTGTTGCCCATGCTACTTCGATTTGAGTAGGCTCGAGAGTCCTTTGTAGTCCCGCCATGACTTATGCGATGAAGACTCATTCCTCTTTGCTTCTTCATTTCATTCAGGCCTTATACCCTAGAGGCTCCTTTGTGTTGAGTTGTACTACTGCATTGCATTTTGACCATTTGCCCCTTTTGGCCTTGGGCCGGCTTCACTTGGACTCATGTTTAAGCTAACTTTTAACCATGATGACTACAAAGTCAAACTTGCATTCCCTTAACTTCTCCAACTTGACACACCTTGACTCGTGGGAGGAACACACCTTTGAGTGTCTTTGACCAGTTTTCACCTCCCTGCATTAAGCATAGGATTGTTCTAATCCCAAGAACTAGATCATCTATTTCACTGACACTCGTTCTTTCCACTATACTATAGCATTCTTTTAGTCTTTTTCCAGCATAAAGAAAAAGACAAAAAAATTATATATTCCAAAAAGAGCGGGAACGAGACAATATTTCCACTTATTGTTGGCAGCTAGATTCAGTCGTGTCGCCCTTGAACAAAGCACTCAAAACAAAGTCTCCTCCATTTGGGTGGGATTTAGTTTGACTTAGGTATGCCTTAACCTTGTTATTGAGTCAGTTCTCCCTCGATTGGTTATCTCTTCCAATCATATGGAGGGTTCGTTCATGCCTCTTGCATGACAAACTTATACAGAGTCATCATGTGCTGCTACATAGTCACATTGAGTCGTGCTTTTGTTCAAGGGAAGTTAGCCTAAGTCAGCCTCTCTGCGGTGTCTCTTGACTCATTTTTCAGTCGGCCATCCCTATTTGTCAGTGTCTTGTCTATCATCACATCAGTTATATTGGCCCTCTACTCGTGCCGGTTTGAGAAGGTCTCCATTGAATTCTTGCTGGCGGGTCTTGTCCTTATCGACAATGACCTCTTGCTCTGAGGACAGGCCTACAGCCACACCCTAGCCCTATTTTCATTATTGATAGGTCACCTTATGCTTAGCATCGATCAATATCATGGGTCTTTGACTGAGTGGTTTCCCTTGTGTTCGACATCAGCTTACACTATCACACATTGGGATTCATGCAGTACCCTGGTTTCCATTTGACCCTATTGATGGATACCACACCTCTGTGTCAGCTTTTATTATTGGTTGGTTCAGAGGGTTTCTGTCATGCACTAGCCACATCTTGTAAATGGCGGAAACATGCTTCGGTCGGGTTACTACATCTTTCTTCATCTGATTCCTTCCACATTATTGGCCTATGGGTTACATTTGCGCTAGATTGATGAAGGATTCCTTAATGCCTTCCTTCTAGTGGATCTTTCCCTATCGACTACGAATCATTGCTCTGGGGCAAAGATCTAGAGTCCATTTGGAAATACCTTGGGGCTTGCAGTCATTAGTGGCAGATCCTTCGCTATCGACAGTGGGAAACCATCATTGTCTCCTGATTGATAGATTCTTACAGGTGTTCGACTCCAGCTCAATCATTCACACTTGTTAGATTGTACTAGGTACCTTGACACTTATTATCATTATCGGTGGGTAGTCTCGCGTTTGTTAACAGTGTACATCAATGACCGGTAATCAAACAATTTATCACATGGTCGACTTTAGATCATTTATTCCCATGGTGTAGAAATGTACCATGGTGGTCAGTGAAGACCTCATGTTGCATTAGCATTCACTGATTCACTTGACATTTGCTCCTGTTGCTACTAGTTGAGACCACTCCACCTTATATGTTGCAGTCATTCATGCCAACATTCTATATGTTGGAACCTGAGTTTGCAGTGGAGTACCATCTTACTCCATCATGTTCATTTGGTACTTTTGGGATCAGTCTTTGATATCAGTGATCAACTTCATCCTTCAGCATCATTGACGTTCTTATATGTGATATTCAGACATGTACTTGTTCAATCATGATCAGACGATCCATTATGTATTTTCCAGTATTTTATACTTGTATACTTAGTGGATCCGCTTGTACCTGATATGTAGACATGCTTTACTTTCTCTGAGCATGGGTATGCCCGCCTCAGACAGTGTTTCTTTCTGATCTCCTTTTGTGGCTTGGCAGGCTAAACACTAGTGAAGTCCTTCTTAGTTTTTGACAGGTTTCCTTTCCATGCACTTACTTAATACATTTCGGCCATCATATACCCCTTCTAACCTCATATATTAGGGGAATCTGTTATAGCTCCAAATCTCACTCTTGATGTTTGTGATGCTGCACTCATGGCCTAGGGCAACCCTTCCTTCCAGACCTAGTCCAAATACTTGAAAAACAATGTTTTACTACCTATACGTGACATTTCCCTAAGCTAAACACGTGTGTACATGGGTTTCTGTATACCCAACCCGCGTATATGTCTTAAAACACTTTAAAAAATTAAATCTCCTTTATTTCGGGTGGAGATCATGGGTTTTACCTGTTTATTACCTATTAGTGCTCGTGGCCCAACTGTTCCCAACGAATTCCCAACTAAAAAACTACTTTGGGAGAAGTATAAAAAGGCTTCAATGGGAAGGCCTAAGGAGGAGAGAATAGAGAGAAAAATCACTCTATTGAGATTATCCCTGATTAGGTCTGAAGATCCTTGTGCTTTCAACACTTCCCCCCATTATAGGAAACCCTTGTTTCCTTGAGCTTTGATGTTATTTCACGAGTTGAGATACTTTGGTATGAGTCATGGAAGGAGTTTGTTGAAGGCTTGAGATTGGATGAATTCAGAGGAAGGTTCTGCTTGGAGCTTGCAAAAGGAAGACTTAGGTGAAATCATTCCTTACTGTATTTTAGTTATCTATAATAAAATAAACACTTGTCTTGTTCCTGATATGAATCTTCTTCATGATTATGATATTAATGTTATGATTTACATATGAATGGTTGTTTCAATTGTATAACTAACTTTCAATATGCTATGAAGTTGATTTCCTTATGATTCCTTGCCCATATACTGCTATGCTTTCTTGAATTGATTGTTTTGCAGATTGAAGGATCGAAAGGAACTCCAAGAGGGTTTGGACCCTGGCTAGATCTACCCAAATGAAGGATCCCCAGGTGCACCTCTCTTCACGTAGTTTGCTTATGTTAGTATCATGGTTGTATGGAATGCTTGCTTTTCATTGGAGATAACCCCCGCTCTAGTAGGGTATTGACCCAAGACCCTAGGGGACTTTGTCCCTCAACAAAGGATATGAGGTAAAAGGGAAGGAGAAACTAGTATGCAGGTTGAAGAACAGCTTGTATGGCTTAAAACAAGCTCCAAGGCAGTGGTATCTAAAATTTGATAGGTTTGTGTCTGAACAAGGTTATACTAGATGTCACTCTGATCATTGTTTTTATCTCAAAAAGAAAAATGATGGTACCTATATTATATTGTTATTGTATGTGGATGACATGCTTGTTGCGGGTTCTAACATGCAGGAAATAAATGCGCTCAAAAGAAAATTGGCAAACTCATTTGCAATGAAGGATTTGGGTGCTGCTAAACAAATCCTTGGTATGAGAATAACTAGAGACAGGAAGAATCACAAATTAACATTGTCTCAGAGTGAGTACATACAGAATGTGTTGAAAAGGTTTAATATGTAGAATGAAAAAGCAATTATTATACTTTTGGCTAGCCATTTCAAACTAAGTAAGGAAATGTGTCTCAAGACTCAGGAAGAAATGGATTATATGTCTAAAGTTCCATATGCATCAGTGGTTGGAAGCTTACTGTATGTAATGGTCTTTACTAGGCCTGATATTGCAGATGCAGTGGGAGTTGTAAGCTGGTACATGAATAATACAAGAAAAGAATATTGGATGGCAATGAAGTGGATTCTCAGGTATTTGAGAGGTACCACAAATCAAGCATTATGCTTTGGTGGTTCAAACATTGCTCTATAGGGATATGTTGATGCAGATATGGTGGGTGATAGAGATAACATGAGGAGCACCATAGGGTATGTGTTTAATATAGGTGGAACAACTGTCATTTGGGTTTCAAAACTGCAAAGTGTTTTTGCACTCTCAACAATGGTAGCAGAGTATGTTATTGCTATAGAGGCTAGTAAAGAAATGATTTGGTTACAAAGGTTTCTAGATGAATTGGGTAAGAAGGAGGAGTTGGGTAGGTTATACAGTGACAGCGAGAGTGCCATACATCTTGCAAAGAACTCTACATTTCATTCCAAGATTAAACATATATAGTTCAAGTACCATTTCATATGGTCAACATTGGAAGAAGGACAACTGAAGCTGGAAAAGATACACACTAGCCAGAATCCTGCAGATATGTTAACAAAAATTGTAACTAGGGAGAAACTGAGATTGCTCTCAGTTTCAATTGGTATTCAAGTATGATGAAGAAGATGAGAAATAGATAGGTCCAATGTGGAGTCATTGTCTAGCAAATGAAGTAGCGGTGGAGGTTCTATAATCAGTCTCCAAGTCAAGGATTTTGGGTGTGGAGCCTGATTGTCTTCTTTATTCAGAGGTATCACCGAATTGGAACCTAGTTCGTAATGTGACGGCAACACCGCTCGTAATATTTGCACTGCAAGGGGGGTCCAGGAGGGTAGTTGCGATCCTTGGGAACCCCCCCATGGTAGGGGATCAGTGATAGCGCCCTCGAAGCTAAAAATAGATGTAAAATTGCCTTGTAAAATGTTGTAATTTCGTAGTCAATCTGGGTCGTTCATTAGGTGAAGATTTGACAGTAGAAGTTATGTTTAATTTAGGGTTTTTTTCCCTAGAAGGAAACCCCTCGCTATATATGAAGGAATTGTATTGCATCTACGTAGATCTATATTCTGAGTGAGAAAGAGAGAGGAGATTATGTGATAGAGAGAAGAGGAAATTACACCGGATCTTCTGTAGGTTGTATCTCTTCATTTTGTTGGATAATATAAAAGGAAGGACTGACTATTTCTCCATGGACATAGCCCAAATTGGATGAACCACGTATATCTATGTCTCTCTTATTTTATGTGTTTATATTTCTGCAATATATTTTGTGTGTTCCATTGCTCTGTAATATATAATTTTCTAACATGCCCAGTTGTTGAGGATCATGCTCATACACATGTTCATCCTTCACACTCTCCCAACATCACTTCACTCAATTTTCGTGCAGATTTGGTTGTGAGTCCTTTGAGTCCTCATATGAATTCTTTTTTACGACCTTCGTCTTTGCACCCAAGTGTTCCTCTGGATGATGCTATCTTTTGTTCGTCAATTTCAGACTCTTCACTTGTTGAGAATGAGTAACAACCCACTGATGAGTTGGTATTTCACAACTAACATGCACTGTCATTCATGAAGAGTATGAGTGGGAGCTTGAGCATCAACACTCGGCGAAAGGATGACTCCCTTCCATCTGATCCCCCTTCGTTCTTTCATCACATCGTTGGTGAACCTGCTATCCATGATTTCGCATGTGTCTTCATCCACAAATGCACCCATTGTTGATCTTTCGCAGGACACATCGTATGTTAGCCCATCATCCAACAATGGAGAGGACCAATCATTCATTAGAAATCCACTTGATATTTCATCTTCTTTTTCTGAAAACACAGAGGGTGAATATCCTTCCTCCTCATCTACCCCTCTGTGTGATTCATCAAACCATGAGGATGCCAACCAACATCTTGAATTTTCTGATCTTGGTTGTCATGAGCTCTTCACCTCATCATCCAATCACAATGTTGATTCACTCTTTGTTAATTTGTCTAAGCAACTGGTCTATGAAGATCCATATGTCAATGAAGTGGAAACCCCACAGACCATCGAGGCACTTCAGCCTGAGTTGATGGTTATGTCAGGCCCTCGCTGTCCTCAGGGTGGTTTCGCTTCCGATCAAAAAATTGCTCAAACACTCAAGGCTCCTCATCACTCATCTGTATGCACTCAAGATCAATCTACCACTTAGATTTTAATTCCTCCATTCGAACTACACGATCCCATTTCTCATGCATTGGAGGAGTCTTACATTGCAAGCACTTGTGCGCGATGCAATTTATCTTTGTTTCTTTCTTTTGCTTGCATGTCACAGTCCAGAGTGTGCTTATGCTTCAAAGTTGTACGTACTGTCACAGAACACCATGATAAGTCCGCGGGCTGCCCTTCATGCACATGCACTCACTTATGTCCTGTGGGCACTTTGAATCACGAGGTGTGGTTGTCTTCATTGTTATATCTTTCTTGCTTGCTAGTTCGCACAACTCGGTTGCTCACGGAGCAAGCCTTCACTAAGAAGGGTCTACCAATGCGCCAGTAACTACATTGGAAGTATCACTTCACATGATCAGGCCCATGTACCATTAGTGTAGGAGTAGGAGTAGTTTTTGGTTTTAGTTGTTTTCTTACATGCTTGTTTTATTACATGCTTTTTTTTTTATTTGTTTGCTTGCTTGTTTGTTTACGTGCTTCGCTTTCATTTTTTATTATTCTCTTGCTTTTCTTTGTTGATTTTTAGTTCATCCGCTTGTTTTGTTTATAGTTTATTTTTGCATGAAACCATTTATGACTCTTGAAGCGAGCTGGGTAAAGTACAGGAGGGCTTGTACAAATATCACTACTTGGTTACCTGTCATCTTGCTTATGTATGATGAGATTGTTACTCTTAGTCCATGATACATCGAAGTAAAATACATACTGTTGGAAGTGAACCATGGCGTATACGCAATTCTTGTGTGCTAACTAGTGTCACCTTCTATAGTCGATTGTTTTTGGGTTAACCCTTATCAGCTCAGTCAAGTAGAGTAAGGTAAGGGGGGGAACTTAATAGGCATGTTAGAGATACAATAAACTACTTCTCTGCTAGAAAAAACTCTTCTTCTCTCAATAAGTCAGGATCCCTCTTCTGCCTCTGAAATGAATAAGTGCTATGCACAGTGAAAAATGAAAAAATGAAAAGTCAAAAATTCAAAATGAAAAATGAATAATGCGAAAGAAGAGAAAGGCTTCCTGTGTAGGGAGGTTATGGAAGTAACTCTACTGAGGTACTGACCAGGCTCGCTGGTAGCAGAGCCATGCTTGTGTTCCTATGTGACTCTGTTGGGTTACTGTCTAGGCCTACTGGAAGTGGAGCAACACTAGAGATGAAACTAAGACTCTGACAACCATACTTCTTGTGCACCTATATACCCCACAACCCCAATTGAAACAACTGTGTTTCCTTGGCTTGGAATGTGTGTCAATTGACCAAGGGTTTGGTAGATGCTACATCCTACAATCAAGTTAGTGTGAAGCCAAGATGAGCTGAAAACTAAACAATACTTCTGGAGGTGTTAGACTTGATTTTCATGAACAAGGTCCATTCAGAGAGCTAGAGTTCTACCAGTGTGTCGCCAAGTGTTGTAGCGGCTACAACCACCCTCCAAAATTTTACCTTAGCCTTGTTTTGGAGCCTCCCTTCCAACCTTCATAGTAGCTTGCCTTGCTTTGTCAAGGTCACAATCTTAAGTGTTTTTCCTCCACAAAGGCAGTCTCTTGGTCACAGCTTGATCCATTCCCCTCATAGGTTGTTCACCCAGACTTGGCCTAGCTGTAGGCTTAGTAGCTTCCCCTTGAAAATTGCGCATTTCTAGAGGGAAACCAGCCTTCCCTCTAGAAATTCTGCAATCCTCTCTAGAAATCTGCTAGGCTCCAGGATTGCGCAATCCTGCTTGCCAACACTCCCAGCAGGATTTGTGCAAATTTCCCCAGAAAGGCTACTCAACCTAGAATTTGTGCAAATCTAGGTAGAATTCAGCTGCTCTACCCACAAATTACGCAAATCTCCTAGGAGGTCAGCCCAACTCCCAGCCAGAAATGTGTGTTTCCTTCAAGTAGTCGAACAACCTCTTGCATGTGCAGCCGAGTTGAACGGTTCCCTCCGGGACCAAGAAAAAGTGACTTACATGCATAGGCTACTTCTCCCGAGGCAACATGCAAAGGCATCCCTTGTCTCAGGGATCCATGTTTAGCAGTTGGAGGTTACATGTAAGGATAAATTCAAAAACCTCCCACCAAGTGTCACTTCCCCTAGATTTGTGGCATGCGCATCAAAACCTCAATGTTATCAAAACTCATCAATCAGATTCTGCATAGTTCATTCCTCACATCAACCTTGCAGCTCTGACATCGCACATCACATCTAGGAGTAGTTGCACATGTAGCTCATCTATTTTGGGGTAAGTCCACTTCCCATGCCTTGTGTTGCATTTGTGTCACTTTTTGTTTTTTTTCTTTTGTGATTATTTTATGCTTGATTTATTTGAACGCTTTCTTTCATTTACATGTATTCTAGCTTGTCCTAGCTTTATTTCAATTTTCATTGCTATCTCACTACTTTCGCATGCATGAAAGTGTTGCATAGATGTTCTCCCAACCAATGAACTACCTCACCCACATGCATGTCGATCTATTTGTTGAATCTTTCATTCATGTTTTGCATGCATTATCAATCACTTTTGCTATCACTTAATGTCGCCATGCATTTACTACCTTAGTTGCTTTCATTTTCCTGTTGGCGAGTTGGGCCAACCTTAGCTTAGACTCTGCCTTCACCAAGGCTACATTGCACAATCTGGGGAAGCAAGGCTCATCTCCTCTCCAGATTTGCGCCTCCTACCCAGCACTGGCCTCTCAGACTATTTTTCACATTTCTGGAGGATAGTGGATGCTTGGCCCAAGAAATTACGCAAATCTATCCTTGGGCCAGTAATCCTTCCTAGCTGGAACTGCGCATTGCGCAATCCCAGCAATCAGTAGCCATACTGGACTATGCATTGGGTAGTTCCAACAGTGAGTCAGTCTCCCAGTAGCCTAGACTATTCCTTGTGCAGTCTTAACAGTCGGTCTCCCTACCTCTCAGCCGAAATTGCGCAACCTTCACGATCATTCACCCAAGTACGTTGCAAGTCAGTTCTCATGTTCATATTGGTTTTTGACTGACGGATTTCTTGCCATGAGAGTTTCCATGTCTCCAGGTATCGCAGGTGTTCATCTTCCTTTCAGCAGTATAGGTACAATGGTTTCTAGGAGAGCAGAGATGAAGACACCATTCACAGCACACTTGGGCATGCAGTCGATCAAGTCTCTATGGACTTTCCTACCCATGAATACATCAAGTTGTTCATATACAAGGACATCAAGATATGACAATAGCAACATCACAATGAGTAGCATTATGAACATCAGCTGAAGATAGAATACCAAATGCAATGAATGTAAGAGGAGGGTTATTGACAACACGGAGGCGAAACAAGGTTGCAAGCTCAAGAAGATCCGTTGATGATGAAAGAAACATTGGAGACTCCGGCTATGAAGTTACGACGTGAAATGGAGATCATGCGAAGACAGAGAATGGAACAAAGAATGAGTTGCATGTGCTGAAGCAGAAACTCAAGGAAGAACATGAAGCTGCATAGATAGACGAATGAGTTGCAGCAGGATCAGGAACAGTAGTGGAGTGTCGTGCACTCACGGATGAAACTGCTCCCGTACAAGTTAAAGATTCATCCCAGTAGCTAACACGGAGCAGGCATGGTGAGTAGTGTTGGTGATCACATGTAAGGGATTCAGTAGCATGCATTTCATTATGCACATGCACACAATCCAACCCATTCAACACACTCACCATGGTGAAGACAAGAAGCAATTCCAACTAGAGCTGAACATTTACATTGTCAAGTTGATGCACATGACCACCAAGACACACTTGAAATCATCATGGACACTATGTGTTGGGTTGTGTTATATTCTTTCCACGACTAGCTCATATAGTTAACCGGGGGGTTAGAGGGGGGGCAGAGCCCCCCTTCGTTGTGCCGATTGTGTAGCGGGGGGGGGGGGGGGGGTCACAGGGGGTTTGAGGTGTACCCATAACCCCACTTTATGGGGTCCAGGGCAGCGCCCCGGAAAATTTTGGTTTTGGACCCTATTTTAGGTTGGGCGGACCCACCTATGGTTTTGTGCATGATTTTCACAAATGTTTTTTGGATGCGATGGTTTTCGGTCCATGGTATTGGACGTGATGGTTTTCGGTCCATGGTATTGGATGCTTCGGCATGCATAAATATGTATTATAACATTGAAAGGAATATAATGAAAAATCAAGCTAGTAGTCCCAATTTTGGGATCCAGGGGAAAATCTTTGTGTATATGTGTTTTATGTGTTCTTCTCTCGCATTGTTTATTTTCTGTGTTTTAGAATTCGTATGCAGGTAATTTCTGTATGGGGTTAAAACCTACATTTGGTATCAAAGCAGTTTTGGCTTCAAGGGGATGCCTTTGTTGCTGAGGGGTTTCACTTGGGCCTGTGGTAGACCCTGTTCAGTGGGAGATCTGCGAGATCGATTCTGGTGGTGAAAGAAGATGATGAGCAGTGGAAAGATAGAGATCGAGAAATTTAATGGTCAGAGTTTTGACTTATGGAAACTCAAGATGGAGTATCTGTTGGTGGATAAAGATCAGTGGCTCACGGTAGATCTAGGTACTAAACCAACAGGAGTGTCTGATGAAGAATGTAAGAAGTTTGATCGGAAGGCAAAGAGCACAATACGATTGTGTGTCTCAGATTTAGTATTGTTGAATGTATTAGGGGAAGCTACGGCGAAGGCTTTGTGGGACAAGTTAGGGACTTTGTGCCAATCTAAGTCCCTGGTAAATAAATTGTTCCTGTGGAAAAGGTTGTATAACCTCGGGATGAAAGATGGAGACTTAGTGACAGAGCATCTGAATGCATTTAATACTGTGGTAAGTCAGTTAGCATCTGTTAATATTAAAATTTCAGATGAAGATAAGTGCATCAGTTTGTTGTGTTCTCTACCAGATTCGTGGGATAGTATGGTTATTACAATAGGTAGCAATGCAACTACCTTGTAGTTTGATGAAATATCTCAATCTTGCTGAAAGTGGAGCAGAAAATCTAGTGGTCTCTGGAGAGAAGACCATGTTGTGGCATCAAAGGCTTGGACATATTGGAGAGAAGGGCCTTCGAATACTTCATGGTAAAGGTATGGTAGAAGGTATGAGTAATAGCTCTCTGGATTTTTATTTTTGTGAAAAATATGTATATGGGAAGTAGAATCGGGTGAGTTTCCCCTCTGGTAGTAAGAGGGCGAAACAGATATTAGAACTTATGCACAGTGATGTGTTTGGACCTGTGAAGGTTCCATCACTGGGTAAGTCTATATACTATGTATCATTTATAGATGAATTATCAAGGAATACATGGATATATTTCCTTAAGAAGAAATCTGAAGCCTTTGATAGGTTTAAATAATTTAAGGCTCTCGTAGAAAATCAGATAGAGAAGAAGATAAAAGTGTTGAGGATAGATAATGGTGGAGAGTTTTGCAGCAAGGAATTTGAAGAATTCTGTAAGAAGTGTGGTATAGCACGGCAGAAGACTACTCCATATAAACCTCAACAAAATGGAGTTGCAGAAAGAATGAACAACACGTTGATGGAAAGGGCAAGAAGCATGTTCAGTGGTGCCAGGTTAGGACAGAAATTCTGGGCAGAGGCAGTGGATACTGCATGTTACCTAATCAATAGGTCACCTTCATCAGCATTGGAGGATGAGACTCCACAAGAGGTATGGACTGGTAAGAAACCCTCTCTTTCACATCTGAGGGTATTTGGATGTGATGCATATGTACATGTTCCAAAGGAGAAACGAACCAAGTTGGATAGTAAATCTGAAAAGTGAATTTTTATTGGGTATAAGGATGGTTTAAAGGGTTATAAGCTTTGGAACCCAGTAACAAGGAAGGTTGTGTATAGCCAAGATGTGGTGTTCAGAGAGGTGAAAGATGTTATTAAACATGAAGTCCAACCAAAGGTACCTGAGAAGATAGAGTTTGAGCTAAAGGAGGAAGAATAAAACTCTGTAGCAGAGGAGGAATTAGAAGATGAAGAGCCACAAACTCCAGATGTGAGAAGATCAATTCGAGAAAGAAGGTAGCCAGAAAGGTATATTCCATCTGCTTTCTGTTCAAATTTTGCTTTATCTATTACGGATGATGATCCCAGAACTGTGAAGGAAGCAGTAGATTCAGAGGATGGAAAACTCTGGAAAGAGGCCATGACTGATGAGATGGCATCTTTGCACAAAAATGAAGCTTGGGATCTGGTGGAGTTGTCGGCTGGAAGGAAACCCATTGGCAGCAAATGGGTGTTCAAAAAGAAGACAAATGCAGAAGGAAAAGTGGAGAGATACAAAGCTCGGTTGGTAGAAAAAGGTTATTCCCAGGTGCTGAGAATTTATTTTGGTGATATTTTTTCTCTTGTTGCCAAGGTAAATTCTATTAGATTACTTTTATCTGTTGCTGCTAATTTTCTTCACGAGGATCTGGAAGAGGAGATCTACATGAAGCAACCTGAAGGCTTTGCAGTGAAGGGTAAGAAAGAACTAGTATGCAAGTTAAAGAAGTCTCTGTATGGGTTAAAATAGTCACCAAGGATGTGGTATCAGAAATTTGATACATTTATACCGGGACATGGCTTCACCAGAAGCAAAGCATATCACTATGTGTATTTTAAATTAATTGGTGACTGTGTTATTTATCTGGTCTTGTATGTGGATGATATGTTGCTAGTTGGAAATGACAAAGAAATTATCCAGGATTTGAAGACCCAATTGTCCTCCAAATTCGACATGAAAGATCTTGGTGCTACAAACTATATTTTGGGCATGGATATTAAAAGAGATTGAGAAAAAAGGAAGCTCTGGTTAAACCAAAGGAATTATTTCGAGACAATACTGCAGGGGTTTAATATGCAGGATAGTAAACCGGTGAAGGTTCCTATTCCTGTAGGTGTGAGGTTATCTATTGAATAGTGTCCCAAGACACAAGAAGAGGAAGAGGACATGTCCCTTGTTCCATATGCAAGTGCAGTCGGTAGCCTGATGTCTGCAATGGTCTGTACTAGACCAAACATTGCACATGTAGTGGGAGTATTGAGTAGGTTTATGTCAAAACCAAGGAAGGAGCATTGGACGCAGTGAAGCGGGTTTTCAGGTATTTGTGTGGCACTAGTGATTATGGTTTGTGCTACCAAGCAAGACTAGGATTGGATAGAGTGTTGGATATTCGTGGCTTTGTTGATGCAGACTGGGCTAGAGATCTGGATCAGAGAAGATCTACAAGTGGGTATGTGTTTAACCTATTTGGAGGTGCAGTCATTTGGATGAGTAAGAAACAATCTGTAGTGGCACTATCAACTACAGAGGCAGAATACATGGCAGCCACTCATGCAAGCAAGGGAGTAGTTTGGTTGCAGAGATTGTTTTCAAGTATGGGGTTAGTACAGGGAGCTATAAGGATAGACTGTGACAGCCAAAGTGCAATTTTCTTGGCAAACAACCCTGCTTATCATTCAAAGACAAAGCACATTGATGTTCAGTATCACTTTGTGAGGGATATGATAGAAGACAAAAAGGTGTTATTGGTAAAGGTGAACACTTTGAAGAATACTGCAGATGCATTGACAAAATTTGTGAGCTCTGAGAAGTTCTCTTGGTGTAGAGAGACAATGGGCATTTCAGGTCTGGAAAAATGACTAAGCTCTCTTGTGGCCCCCTATGGAAAGAAAATAACAAGTGGGAGAATGTTGGGTTGTGTTATATTATTTCCACAACTAGACCACGTAGTTAACGAGGGGTTAGAGAGGGGGCGGAGCCCCCCTTCGTTGAGCTGATTCTGTAGTAGGGGGGGAGGTCAGAGGGGGTTTGAGGTGTACCCGTAACCCCACTTTATGGGGTTTGAGGCAGCGCCCCAAAAAATTTTAGTTTTGGACCCTATGTTAGGTTGGGCAGACCCACCTATGGTTTTGTGCATGATTTTCGCACATGTTTTTTGGACGTGATGGTTTTCGGTCCATGGTATTGGACGTGATGGTTTTTGGTCCATGGTATTGGATGCTTCGACATGTATAAATATGTATTATAACATTGAAAGGACTATAATGAAAAATCAAGCTAGTAGTCCCGGTTTTGGGAGCCAAGGAAAAATCTCTATGTATATGTGTTTTATGTGTTATGCTCTCGCATTTTTTATTTTCTGTGTTTTAGAATTCGTATGCAGGTAATTTATGTCTGGGGTTAAAACCTACACTATGGATCAATGTGTTGTTAGTTTAGCCACACCTAAGAATACCATGCGCATGTTAGCAAACTAGTTGGATGAAGGGGCCAAACCAATGCACCGGTTACAACGGAGGCAAGAGTTTGCTTCAGCAAGATGTCACGATGAGGTGCATACACACCACCACGAATGACCAAGCTTGGCATTAGCTCACCACCTTCACAATCACAAGCATGTCAAAGAGTTGGTCTCATCACAATGGATCAAGTGTCAATGATGTCTTGCAAGGCTTTCTCAAGCCATGTTGTCTCACATGAGTACATGTGCATTATAATGTTGAGTCATGTCAAGTGTAAGTCAAGTGTCAATGGTTGGATTTAACGTCATAGAGTAGGTGAAGAGTCATGAGGGTAGTTGAACTGTCAAAAAAGGGAATGTCAAGGGTTTCCCCACCCTTTGCTATAAATATTCCCTCATAACTCATTGCAGAGGCTTTTGGTCAGCCAAGCTTCTGATAAGACTATCTTGGATAAATCTTGGATAATATTGTAATGCACCTTGGCTTCTCCACTGCATGGAGCTAGTTCATCTCTTTGGAGGAGCAGGCAGATGTGGCTGTAAAATTCCACTGTTGGGGCTAGCAGGTTTACATGGATGTATTGTATGATTTTGACTTACACTTCTTTATATAATAAGATCCAGCACATTTTCATGCATATGTTTTTATTGTAGTTGGACTGCTCCGGTTGCCTTAATGATATATTTTGTTTAACTTACATATTTTTGTATGAACTGATTTGTATGAAATTATATGAATCTTGTTGTTAATGTGTTGTATATTTTGTTAATGTTGTCTCGTCCGTGTCGACTGCTCTGCCGAACCCCAGATAAATCTTTCACGTGAACCTTGCTGTAACAACCTATGCACTCGTCTCGGACTGATCCATGAGTGTTGTACTTGTTATCTTACCTTATATGTTGTGACTACCGCATCCGAGTGAACTACTCTGCTGGAAGTTGTGCATGTCCTTTTCTATTGTGTGTTCCTACTCGAGTTGGGACTAATCCCTTTCAACCTGGAACTCACCTTCACCCTCATCTCCCCTTTATGTGTCAGAACCTCTCATACACCTTCTTTGACTTACTGCATCAGTCACACCCTTGCTACTAACAGAGTTATCTTACTTGCCTCTGTGCGACATCGCGGCCAAGGCATTACCTTACAACCCACTGTTGGGACTCCTACACCAAACGGTCTGAGGTCTAATTGGGACTTCTTACCAGGGAGATCCCCTTGACATGTTGGTGCATCCAGCACTATCAATATTTCTGGTGCTAGAAGGAGGGCCTGATGACAAGCTGTGTCCTCTCATCCAGTTTTAAACCTTTGCATATATTTCATGGAGTCTTGCACTCTTCTTCCCCTGAGGTGTTTTTCGAATCGTGAAGATTTTTCCATCTCAGGGAAGCTTTTTTATCCGTTGTCCACTGATATGTATGATGGTGAAGGTGAAGTGGCCTGGCCTGAGCACTTACATAACTTTCTTTCCATGATTCATGAGGAAGATGAGTTTTCTAACGAGCATGCTAGTTTTTTACTTGCATACACACTTCGTGAATCTCCATTTCCTTGGGTGCTTAGCCTACCGCTGACACCGTGCACTCATTTGAGCACTTCTGTGATCTTATTGAAGACACATTCTATCATTTTGATCCAGACCATCTTGACCAGAAATTGTTACAGCAACAGAGGGCTCCGCATGAATCCGTTATTGATTTTTGGCAGCACTTCCGTGACTTGCAGTTTCAAGCTTCAAGGAGCCAAATGAAATTTTCTTATCTTTGGGACCAGTTCGAGTACTGCCTTAAGAAATTCTTCAGTCCCAAGAGAATGTTTGAGATCAAGCCCCACTCAACATTCTTTGTTGATGAAGCTACACAATCTCATGTGGAAGCAGGCACTGTCTCAACTAACTGACTGCCTTCCTCTTATTTAACAGCTCCACCACTACCCAGTGATGTTGAGTATCATTCTCACACACCTATTCATCCTTCACACCCTCCCAACATCACTTCACTCAGTGTTTGTGCAGATTTGGTTGTGAGTCTTTCGAGTCATCATATGCATTATTTTCTATGACCTCCGTCTTCACACCTGGGTGTTCCTTCGAATGATGTTGTCTTGTGTTCATCCATTCCGAACTCTTCACTTGTTGTGAACGAGGAACAATGCACTGACGGAGTTGGTGTTTTACAACCAACACGCACTGACGGAGTTGTTGTTTTTCAACACACGGCAAAGGATGACTCCCTTCTATCCAAGCCCCCTCTATTCTTTCCTAACATTGTTGGTGAACCTACCATCCATGATTTTGCATGTGTGTCTTCGTCCATGGATGCACCCATTGTTGATTTTTCATAGGACACATCGTATGTTAGCCCATCATCAAACAATGGAGAGGACCAACCATTCATTAGAAATCCACTTGATCTTTCATCTGTCTTTTCTAGAAATGCAGAGGGTGAACATCCTTCCTCCTCATCTAACCCTCTGTGTGATTCATCAAACCATGAGGATGCCAACCAACATCCTGAATTTTTTGATCTTGGTTGTCGTGATCTCTTCACCTCATCATCCGATCACAATGTTGATTCACTTGTTGTTAATCCGTCTAGGCCACTGGTTGACAAAGAACCATTTGTCAACAAATTTGAAACCCCACAGACTATCGAGGCACTTCAGCCCAAGCTGATGGTTATGCTAGGCCCTTTTTTTCCTTAGGTTGGTTTCGCTTCCAATCAGAAAACTATTCAAACACTAAAGGCTCCTTATCACTCATCTATATGCACTCAATATCAGTCTAACACTCATATTTTAATTCCTCCACTCAAACTACATGATCTCGTTGTTCATGCATTGGAGGAGTCTTACATTGAAATCACTCGTGCACGACGTAAGTTATCTCTGTTTCTTTTTTTTGCTTTCATGTCACAGTCAAGAGTGTGCTTATGCTTCAAAGTTGCACATAGTGTCACACAACACCATGATAAGTCCACAGACTGCCCGTCATGCACATGCACTGATCCAAATTTAAACAAGAATGCAACAAATTACAGATATAACCATACATATAGAAATGCAATGAAAATAATACTTCATTTCATTAATGTAAAATACTGACATATGCTTACAAATAGAAATGGAAATAAACCAGCTAGGGCAATGGTAGCTTATCTCTGAGAAGAGATGTGGCGGCTACATGCCTCTGAACTATGTTACAATGAGGCTCGAAGACCTATTTATTGTTGAGAAATGATGGAAAACCCTAAACATCCAAAAATCTAACCCTAGAAGATGAAACACCAAACTGTGGGCCCCATTTGGGTAAATTGATACATCAACTTCCCACAGTCGTAACTTTGGCAAACGATGTTCGTTTCACATGCACAATAGCTCGTTAGAAATATCTATCCAGGGGCTATAACTTTGGGAAGAGAAACTTAGGTCTAAGACCCATGTTGCTCCAATGTTTCCCAAGGAACGTCATTTAGGGCCTCAAAACGGCTCCGGAAGTTTAGGACCCAAAAAACTGCTAAAAATAGTAAATTGTGCTACAATTAAGGAAACTAAAAAACTAAAAGAGACAGTTGTGGGAGTCCAAGTGGGATAGGTGGGTGGCTACCAACATCCACGTGGATCATCCACTCACTTATGTCCCATGGGCACTTTGAATCACGAGGTGTGGTTTTATTCATTGTTATATCTTTCTTTCTTGTTGGTTGGCACAACTAGCTTTCTCGCGGACCAAGCCTTCACCAACATGGGTCTACCAATGCGCTGGTGGCTACATTGGAAGTATCACTTCACGTGATCAAGCCCATGTACTGTTAGTGTAGGATTAGGAGTAGTGTTTGCTTTCAGTTGTTTGCTTGCATGATTTTTTCTTATGTGCTTTGTTTGCTTATTTGTTTACTTGCTTCGCTTTCATTTTTGCTTCTTCTCTTGCTTTACTTTGTTGATTATTAGTTCGTTTGCTTTTTTCGTTCTTAGGTTAATTTTGCATGAAACCATGTATGACTCTTGAAGTGAGATAGGTAAAGTTCAAAAGGGCTTGTACAACTATCACTATTTGGTTACCTGTCATCTTGACTCTATATGATGAGCTTGTTACTCTTAGTCCATGATACGTCGAACGAAAATACGTACTGTTCGAAGTGAGCCTTGATGTAAACACAACACTTGCATGCTAACTAGTGTCACCTTCTTTAGTCGATTGTTTTTGGGTTAACTCTTGTCATCTCAATCAAGTAGAGTAATGTAAGGGGGGAAACCTCAATAAGTCGACATCCCTCTTCCACCTATGAAATGAATAAGTGTTATGCAAAATGAAAAATGAAAAAATGAAAAGTAAAAAAATAAAAATGAAAAATGAATAAGGTGAAAGAAGAGAAAGGTTTCCTGTGTAGGGAGGTGATGCAAGTAACTCCGCCGAGGTACTGACCAGGTTCACTGGCAGTGAAGTCATGCTTGTGTTCCTATGTGACTCCACCATGGTACTGTCCAGGCCTACTGACAGTGGAGAAACACCAGAGATGAAACTAAGACTCTGACGACTATACTGCTTATGCACCTATATACCCCTCAACCCCAATCGAAACAACTATGTTTCCTTGGCTTGGAATGTGTGTCAATCGACCAAGGGTTTGGCAGATGCTACATCTTACAATAAAGTTAGTGTGAAACCAAGATGAGCTGAAAACTGAATAATACTTCCGGAGGTGTTAGACTTTCTTTTCATAAGCAAGGTCTATTTAGAGAGCTAGAGTTCTACCAGTGTGTCGTCAAGTGCTATAGTGGCTACAACCACCCTCCAAAATTTTGCCTTAGCCTTGTTTTGGAACCTCCCTTCCAACCTTCATAGCAACTTGCTTTGTTTTGTCAAGTTAACAAGCTTCAATGCCTTTCTTGCACAAAGGCAACCTATCGGTCACAGCTTGATTCATTCCCCTCATAGGTTGTTCACACAGACTTGGTCCAACTGCAAGCTGAGCAGCTTCCCCTTGAAAATTACGCATTTCTGGAGGGAAACAAACCTTCCCTATAGAAATTTCACAATCCTCTCTGGTAGCATGCTGGGCTCCAGGATTGTGAAATTCTACCTGCCAACACTCCAGTAGGATTTGTGCAAATTTCCCCAGCATGGTTGCTCAGCCCACAATTTGTGAAAATCTGGGTAGCAATTAGCTGCTCTACCTAGAAGTTGCGTAAATCTCATGGGCAGTCAACCCAACTCCAGCCAAAAATGCGCATTTCCTTCAAGCAGTTGAATAGCCTCTTGCATGTGCAGCTAAGTTGACTGGTTCCCTCCAAGATCGAGAAAAACAGACTTGCATGCATAGGCTACTTCTCCTAAGGCAACATGAAAAGGCTTCCCTTATCTCAGGGATCTATGTTTAGCAGTTGGAGGTTACATGCAAGGAGAAATTCAGAAACCTCCTACCAAGTGTTGCTTCCGCTAAATTTGTGGCATGCACGTCACAACCTTGATGTTATCAAAACTCATCAGTCGGATGCTGCAGAGCTCATTCCTCACATCAACCTTGCAACTCTAACATCCCACATCACATCCAGGAGCAGTGGGCACATTCAACTCAGTTTTTTTGGGGTAAGCCCACTTCCCATGCCTTGTGCTACATCTCTGTCGCCTTTTTTGTTTTCTCTCGTGTGAGTAATGCTTGCTTGATTTATTTGAATGCTTGATGATGTTTACATGTATTCTAGCTTGTCCTAGCTCTATTTCAGTTTTCACTGCTATCTCACTATTGTCACATGCATGAAACTATTGCACGGATATTCACCCAACTGACAAACTACCTCACCCACATGCATGTTGATTTGTTTGATGAATCTTTCATTCATGTTTTGCATGCACTGTCAATCACTTCTACTATCACCTAATGTCACTATGCATTTAGTGTCTTAGTTGCTTTCAGTTTCCCTTCGGTAAGTCGGGCCAACCTTGGCCTGAACTCTGCCTTCACCAAGGCTACATTGCGTAATATGGGGAAGGAAGGCTCAACTTCCTCTCCAAAATTGTGCATTCCTACCCAGCACTTCCCTCCAGGACTGTTTTGCACATTTCTGGAGGACAGTGGCTACTTGGCCCAAGAAATTGTGAAAATATGTCCCTGGACCAATAGTCCTTCCCAGTTGGAATTGTGCATTGTGCAATCCCAGTAGTCATCAACATTGTTCATTGTGTGGCTCCAGCAGTCAATCAATCTCCCAGCAGGCCAGACTGTTCCTTGTGCAATCTTTGCAGTCAATATCCTGACCTCTGGGCCAAAATTGCGCAACCTTCATGATCATTCACCCATGTATGTTACAAGTCAGTTCTCATGTTCATTTTGGTTTTAGACTGACAAATTTCTTGCCATCAGTGTTTCCATGTCTCCAGATATCACACGTGTTCATCTGCCTCTCAGCAATACAAGTACAATGGTTTCCAGGAGAGGAGAGACAAAGACACTATTTAGAGAACACTTGGGGATGCAGTCGATCAAGTGTCTATGGAATTGCCTACCCTCGAAGACATCAAGTTGTCCGCAGACAAGGACATCAAGATATGACAACAGTTGCGTCACAGTGAGCAGTGTTAGGTTCATATACCAATAGGAGTTATAATTTTGAATTACTGAGATCCTTGTAATATTGTACATACCTTTGCTTTCTGCAAATGTTTTCCATATTATAAAATATTAAAAAATGTAAAGAGGGTATGTCCTAAAAGAATAATCAAAGGAAAAAAAGAATAATCAATGGACAAAAAGAATGAAAAGGTCAAAAAAGAAGAAAATATATGAACCCCAAAAAGACAAAAAGAGACCATGAAAGTGTGCAAGTCAAAATGCCACTACTATTTACCTTTTATGTATAATAATTTATTATGTGCAGCTTGTAACTCATGCCATAGTCCATGATAGTCAAAATTTTTAAACTTGGCTATTTCATGCTTTGAATTTTATTGTTTATAGATAGAGAATAAATCTAACCAAACAATGAAATCATGGCAGATAATTAGATATGTAGAGTAAATAAAAGGAGCTCATTAGTTCAATCTAAGCCCTTGGATGTTATAAGGTTAGAATTAGATAGTTTATTTTGGAAAGAAAAAGAAAAATATTGATAAGGGTTTGCTAGCTTAAATGCACCCTAATAAAGTGAAGAAAAATGGTAGGATAAGTAGATGGGTAAGCAAAAGAAAGGTTGTAGAAAGATGATGATTGATTAGACAAAAATCATATTTATCATCTTTCATCATATGTTCCAAATATGAATGGACAATCAAGCATGAAAATGGATTTCAAAGTCAATTAATTAACTTCCCCCATTCATTTCACCCCTTGACTTAACTAATTTCCCATAATAAAGTTCAAAGTATTTAGAACCTTTAAGTCAAAGAATCTCAAAGAATTTCTCTGAAATTTGGAGGGACCGGACCCTCGACTCAATAACTTATGGATATCAAATACTAGATTTCCCTCATAAAAGTTTGTCCCCCCTTCAGTTCATTCATTTTCTTAATAAAACTCCTTTTCCTAAGGTTAAAACACTTTTTGCCTAAGAAAAGCAATTTTCCCCCATATAAAACACTTTTCATACCAAAAACCCACAAAAATTCTTTACCCTAAGTATTAATGTCAATATGTGAAAAACATGTAATTCACAAAAAAAAAAAATTGTTTAGTGTTTTTCCCCTTTTCCACCCATTTTTCATATTAATTACTAACTTTATTATATTAAATCCCGATAAAAAACCAATTTCCCATATAATTTTAACTCCTATGTATAAATTAATCTACACCCTAGTTTAATTATAAACTATGATTTTCAACTAAAACCTGACCCAAAACCTTTAATTGGTTGATCTGTGATCAAGTTAATAAACCCCACTTTAATCCTCTGTTAATTACCCCAATAGCCTAATCTCACTTTAAGCCATTATTAAACCCTGATATCGTCGTAATTAAGTGCCCGTCGAGCCCCCCACTAGGCTCTGTGCAGCTTCTCCACCTAATCGTCGTGGATCGTCACCCTCCTCATCTGACAGATCTCATCTATATTGGGCCAACCTGACGTCCGTCCTTTACCCACCCGATAAAGTGGTTTTCCCCCTGGCCCCCAATGCTACATGTCATTTGATGAGTGGAATCGGGTGGCCCCTCCCAAATACCACCAAGCACCCAAAAGCAGTGTGAAATAAGCCACTTACCACCCTCCTGCTACGTGACAAATTAACAACTATTCACCCCATAACTGCCAAAAAATAACTTTTTGGGTATAAAATCCGAAAGCCCCGAAATTGTATGTTTTCACTGAATTTTCATTTGCGAGACTATGTACGCATGCACGACACCTGCAAACGTCGAAGCCGTCAACCCATGCACAACTTCAATCCAAAGATGTTGTAGACAACCAAGTCGGCCTTGCCATCTATACAAAGCCCCTTCGACCACTTGCAGTCGCCAGCCACCCTGCTTAGAGCCAATTCACCCCAATTCCAAGTATTTAAACCAGAATTCACTAAATACCCTATCAATTTCAATGTAACCAGTTGCTGAGTGTTGTTAGTTAAGTTAAAAATTAATTAAAAATACTCAAGAGCTCAACCCTACTCCTTGCTGAACAATGTTGCCCTATATACTGCAAATTACCCCCCTCCATACTCAAAACCACAAGAACTGAGAATCGCTACCCCAATTGCTATGGATGTGAGACCCATCTCTACACCCCATTTAGAACTGGATCACCTTCCCCTAGCTGATAAACATTTCCAAATACAGGATACCACTGTCATAGGGCTCCTGCTCAAAGTACATTGCCAAAGTAGGGACAAGTTCCTAAACCATGCTGAGAAATTGGCCTTTGGGGGGCAAATTTTCCCAAGTACCATTTCCCCCAAGTCTGCATTTTTCCTGAAATTGTGCATATGCGCTATGCTTGCTACATCCCCAGTCATAGAACCATCATGTCTCATGACCAAAAGTGTTGGCATTATGATACAGGTACGACACAAGTGTTGTCCTTGATGGAAACTCTCTCAGATGAAAGATCACAGTATAGCAGGTAAACAGCAAGAATGAAGAAAGAAAGGTATACGCAGGTTCACCATTGACCAAGTGTTGTGGGGAAAAATGCCTATGCAGGACGATCCTATCCACCTAAGGTGTGACAGTGCCTTAGCAACAAACAGAAACAGCTATCCTAGTATTCTTCCTTTATGAATTAAGAATGAAGAGAGATGGATGGACTAACCGGTGTCTTCCGTTTGTCCCTCGATCCGGTTTCTCTTCTCTTTGGGAGTTCCCAGCTACTTGCCTTCTCGCTCGCCCAGCTTCAACAGGTTTCTGCAAGATCACAAGAAGGGAACACTACACAAAGACATGGATTCACATTCATAACTAGTTCAGGATTAGAAATAAACTAAACATACTAATGCAATCATACATCAAAGATACATCAGTATATAGGAGAAACCAACATAGCTTTATTGATGAATAACAAGGTTCAGGAGGAGATACAACCAAGAGAGTTCCAATCCAGCACCTCCCTCCCAGCAAATGAAATTCCTATCTTCACCTTCCTTCAAAGCATTAAACACCCAATGATTCCAATCTCAAACCAACAACAATTCTTTGCAATAACCAAATTCCAGCCTCCTGGATCTCATGGAGGAGAGATCCATATATAGATGTTTGGAGAGAGGATGAGTCAGCTTGAGATCTGACTAGTGTCCTCTCCCTCTGTCAGTTCTTGCTTCCACTTGGAGACTAAGAGCCTCTTACTCATCACTAGTCAAATTCATTGAGGCAAGTGTCAATGGAGAAGATTCTGGAAGCTTCCAGGGTCTTTCCACCTCGTTGAATGAACTTGCCATTTGTCATTTCCCACTCATCACACCCTGGTAGTGCTTCTACCTGCGTTGCAGTGCACCTAGCCAGTGTAATCTCTGCATTTCAGCGCAGACAGCTAGTGGAACCTCTGAATTGATCCTGAATTGACTTGTTTTTGAGCAGTTTCTGGTGGAGAACTTCTGTGAATTGTTGTGGTTTGTTAGCCTTGTTCCTCTAGGGGTAAGAACAACATGTTTAGGGACTTTGGATCCCTTGGATTATGGACATTTCATGCTCAATGTTGTAAGGCACAAAAATGTCTATAACAGTTGCCCCCTAAAGTATGAGGCCGTTTATCGGGTGAAATGCTTTATTAGGAGGATCCGAAGTTCTTTCAATGCTGGGAGGAGACCTATAATAAGATACAATATAATACATTATTTTTCATACTGCTTTCATGATCTAGCTGAGGTGGGCATTCCCATGCTCAGCTTTATAAATTCATTTTTCTGTACATAGAACAGACAATCGTCTGATGGTAGACTGATAATTTTGATGAAATTATCATCCTTTGGGTAGGATGATTATCTGCTGCAATGATGTACATGTCAATGTCTTTATTTTTCCTGAATATATATCGCAGCCCCGATGGATGAAACTAGATCCGGGGTCTTCAATCTCGTCCGATCTTCACTCTAAGTACAAGTCGATCCATGTGAAAAAAGTTCTGAAGTCGAACATGGAAAGACATCGCTTGATTACCGGTCAATGAGGTAAACCGTTAACAAGCGCGAGAGGAATCACCGATAATGATAATGACCCTCAAGGTACTGCAGTACAATTCACGTGGTGTGAATAAAGGACTTGGCGTCGAACACCACACAAAATCTTTCGGTCAAAGGTCATTGATGTATACCTGTCGCTGGAAGTGAGAAACTTGCCATTGAGGCATGCAAGCTTCAAAGTACTGAAGGGGTTGTTCCTAGATCAACTTCTTGGATAATGAGCTGATGTCAACAAGAAGTGATCTGTCAAAGGAGGGCCTTAATGAATCCCACATCAATGACATGGAACGGAGCTAATGATTTTGATGGAGGTGAAAACGATCTGATGACATATGATTCAGGGTGGCGGTCATGAAAAGAATGAAGGATAATGTATGGTAGTGGATGGGACACGGGTGACTTCTCTGAACGACTTCTCTTGAACATATGGCGACACTTATGCGATGGATCGCTAGCATTACCCCAAATATGGATGGTATGGCGAGACCATGGTGATGTGACCGGTGAATGAAACAACCCAACCCGATTCTGGTACGGAGGAAAAGTGTCATGTTCAAGAGCGACTTGCTACCATCAACGTTTTCTTGAGTTTCTCCCAATTTTTCCCCAGTCATTGCTGACCAGTACCTCTTTATTTTTGTCAAGCTTGAGGAGGATAACATATGCTTGTTCTATAACTTGCCCTTCGGGCAAGCCCATCGCTATGTTTTAACGAGCCTAGCGATAGTGAAACTCGTTCTCGTCTAAAGACAAGTTTGTCGCTATTTCATGCATTTAACGAGTCTAACGACAAAGATAACTCGGCCCTTTTCATTTTTAGAGAGTCTGAAAAGGTACGTAAAGTCAACTCCGAAAGTCCTTTTTCGTCATCTAATCCCTTAAGTCTGAAAAAGTATAAAACAATACAGAAGGGATGATTTTCAATAGTTTTAACGAGCCGAACAAAACAAGCACTCGATCTTTTTGTGCAATAATCCCTCAGGTCCAAAAAGATTAAAATCTAGAGGAGGGTTAGCACTTTCGGTCGCTTTAATGAGCTGGAAGGCCAAAACTCGGCAATATTTTCATATTTTACGAGTCAAATGAAAAGAGCTTAAAGAAGACTCGTCTTTTGAGGAATGAGTGATAAAACGGGTTAGCAGCTGATTCCAGGTACGGGTTGGAATTTTCCAATCACGGCAGTGTCACAAGGATGGCTAGTGAAATCACTCTTCGCAACTGTTCCTCAAAATGGGTAAACAATCATATGGAAGTGAACGATCGGCCAATGGAAAAGTGGAGGTGACGGTGCAAACACGACCAAGGCTTTCAATGGCTGATAATATTACATTCACTGTGGTTAGTTCATTTTTTAATGAGCTTAAACGCGGAAAAACACTGCTCAATCTTATGTTTATTTTTTAACGAGCATGAACTATGTGCTAAAACTGCTCGGATCTTGCGTTTATTTTTTAACGAGCATGAACTGTGTGCTAAAACTGCTCGATAACATGGTCTAATTTTGATTTTTTACCATAACTAGCTTTGCCCTTTTCAAAGATAGTATTGTACCTTCAATTGCTGCATCAAACTTGTTAGAAATGAATAACATTGTCTTGAAAATGAGATTAAAACCCTAATATTTTGCTTTGGACTACGTAAAAAACAATTAAAAAGTGTTTTTACCTCTCATTTTACCATTTCATTTGAACTTGGTTTGTTGGAGCTTTGGAGGTGCCTCTTCCCCCTTGATTTTCACCAGCTGATTTTGGGAGATTCTGTGGACGATTCTCGGCGCCGTCTGGACCAGGTAGGAGCTAAACCCTAGCTCTTTCTTTTCATGGTTTCCTTTTTGCATTTTGTGCCTCTTTTCCTGTTTTTCTGAGCCCCTGGGGTTTCATGAGCTCGTTTTCCCATCAACGCACCCTGTGCCTAGCGAAACCTGCGCTGAATGTCAGCTAGTATGAAGGCAGTTTGACATTAAACGCAGGTGAACCACTCCTGCAGGTGCGTTGGGTGAAAAAGAGGAACTTGTTGCACATTTTTTGATGAAAATTTTTCCTGTTTTGCATCAAAATCAGGATCTTACTCCTTCTCTTGTTTGTTTTGCAGGGATCTTTGAGCAAAATGACCCTTACATGGCGAGAACGAGAGCATGAAGAAGAGGACATGATTGCCCTACATGATCCTATCACGGTGAATGCGCTGTGGAACTGTGGCCTGCTGAAGTTCTTCCGTATCTCTAACATGAGGCAACAGATCTCTCTACTACAGTATTTGCTCGACGCTTGGGATCCTATCAACCAAGTATTTCAGATTAGGGGCAAATCTATCCCCTTGACCGTAGTAGACATTTACTTCTTGACTGGCTTGTCGAGGCGGGGTGCCCCCATTTCTTTATCAGGTTCGGCCCGAGGGAGTGACTCTGTGAGAGATTATGTCTGCCAGTATTGCAGGGAAGGATCTCAGCCAAGCAGATACGGCAAGATCATTATCCGTGAGATTGCTGACAGGTCCCTCAGGTCTATCTTGTATACTATTGGTAGGATGGCCGGTAGCGTGTCTCTTCACGTAGCCAACAGATCCTATGTGCAGCATGCCTTGGAGTGTCTCCAACCGAAAATATTCAACTGGTGTGATGCAATACTTCTTCAGATGAAAAGTCAGTTAACCAAGGTAAAGGACGAGAAGCTGAAGAACTTTGGGTTTGGTTCTATTTTGACCGCCTTTGCTTTGGAGAAGATACCACTGATGCAACCACAGTACATTGCACTCGACTTGCCTTCTCCTACTGAACCACGCATGCAGAGATGGGTTGATCACATGTCTAGGCATGCCGGTCAATCTCAGATTTCTTTCACTGATACCTTCTTCAGGTGGTTCGAGCGTCAGGAGATGGTCTATTCCGAGTATCCATATGTTGGTATGGACTTCCGGGGTGATCCGGATTTGGTACTGCCGGATGGCGAGCAGTGGGGCACTATTGGTAAAATCTTTGACCATATCACTATTTACTGTTCTTATTCATAATGTCTTTGTGCTTTATTCTATCAAGACTTTAATCAAACTCATGTGTGCATGCAGATGTTGGTCCTGTTCGCCCAGCCGTTCGCCCGAGAGCGCCAGCCGCTGCCCCAGCAGGAGAGGCTGCCGGGAGGGTTATTCTTCGTGACCTTGATGTGGCCGAGACCCTTACAGCTGTGCAGGAGCAGGTTGAGAGCCTTACTCTCGGCATTCCAGATGTGAGGATCGATGAGTTACCTTTATAGTTGCAGCGGCATACTACTGGTGTGCCTAGACGATGGACTCGTCTCTTACACATGATCGCACAGGCCGTGACGTGCTATCATGAGCATCACTAGACTAGGGTGCCCCCTAGCATTTTTGAGTTGTTGGGTCATGTGACCGATTTTGTCTTGGTTACAGAACATTATATGTAAACCATAAACAGCTTATATATATATATAGATATATTTTTTGATTTTCGGGGTTTTATTCTGGTTGAGTTATGTGATCCACATGTACAATATTGATGATGTGTTTCTTTTTATAAATGTCGCAAATGCCTATCTAACACATAGTTTTCTAATGAGTCGGTTAATGTGTTTAAGTTTCTGGAAATATGCTGGTATTGAATTAAATCAAACTGTCTTTCCAAAATCTTAACCCTTAGAAACATGCGATAAATAGCTGGGTTGCGGACGGAATATATACCATTGAGTTGTAGTATTACGAGTTGTGAGTCTAGCCTGACGATTAGTCAGCGTATACCATGGGTGATGGCATCAGAGAGTAGTTCTATCAACGCGCTATACTCAGCGATGTTATTCGTTGATTGCCCAATACATACACCTCTAAAACTTACTAACTCGCCGCTTGGATCAAAAATGGCCCAGGCTGCGGAGGACAGGTTCCGCGAACTACGACTCGCTCCGTCGGCATACCCAACACATGTCTCCAAAAGGTTTGACATCTGCAATGAATGTAAAAAGGTGGATTACTCGACCAAAACAAACACTTTAGCGAAAACAAAATACAACAAAAGCATACAGGTTACTATTTAAGCATAGTAACGCTTGAGGTACAACCCATTATGGGGTTGCGCTAGTGGAATTCCGTCATAATCCATTAACTCGTAGGCTCCTTTTGCTAACACTCATTTAACAATATAGGGGCCCATCCATAAAGAATTAAATTTACCTGCTCCCAATTTATCGGATTCTTGGTCGTAAAGCAAGACCAAGTCACCTTCTGAGAAGACACGGGGTTTGACATTTTTGTCGAACTGCGCCTTGACTCGTTTCTTATGGGCTTCGTTAGCCAAAGCGGCATCACGACGGGTTTCATCCAATTGGATTAATTCCAAGAAACAGGCCTCTTCTTCTGAAGTTCCAGGGAGGAGATCAATTGCGAGTTTAAGAGACGAGATTTCACACTGGACTGGTAAGACTGCTTCCAGGCCATATACCAGTTGGAAAGGCGTGAACCCGGTCGCATTCCTTACCGACGTTCGGTAGGCCCACAAGGCTGAGTACAGGATTAGGTGCCACCTTCTTTTGTGAACTCTGATCATCCTTTGCAACATACGCTTCAGGAATTTGTTGATCGCTTCAACTTGTCTGTTGGCTTGCAGATAATACGGGGTAGAGCTATCGTGAGATAGCCCTAGCTTGGCAGCTAATTCAACCATCATGTGATTGCGAAAATGCGATCCATGATCTGTAACTATAACCTATGGTACGCCGAATCTGGCGACTACATGATTGAAAAAGAAAAGGGCAGCTGTTTCACCAGTGTTATCTAATGTAGGCATCGCCTCGGCCCATTTGGTAAAATAGTCAACGGCGACTATAATATACCCATGCCCCCCGGTCGAGGTGGGGTTACATGTCATGAAATCGATGCCCCATTTGGCGAAAGGCCCAACAACAACTATTGGTTGTAAAGGTGCGGGTGGTCTTCTGGTTTTGCTATCAAAAATTTGACAAGCATGGCAACTTCTGACTACGGTTATGCAATCTTTGAACATGGTTGGCCAGAAGTATCCTGCTCGTAAGATTTTTTGTGCTGTAGCATATCCAGATTGATGCCCCCCACACACACCTGAATGACAGTCATTCAGGGCTTTTTCGGCCTCCTCATGGGTGAGGCACCTTCTCAGAACTGTGTCGATACCACGACGGTAAAGCGTATCACCGACGATCATGTAGTCTTTTGCTTGGTATCGTATACGTTTCTGTTCTGAGTGAGAGGTGTCAGGCTTGAACTTTTGGGTTTGGAGATAAATTATTATATCTCCATACCACTCATTGCTTGTAGATATCAGAAACAAATTCTCGTCCACGGTTGATTCTTCGGATGTTTCATCGTTGGACGATGATGGGAGATCGCACAGTAATTCTGCGAAAACTGGAGCTTTCTTTGATTTGGATTTTACGAATTCCAGATCAAACTCTTGAAGGATTACTATCCATTTTGAATATTTTCCCCCCCAGAAACTGTCGCGACAATATATAAGTCATGGGGTTGCAATCAGACAAAATGGTAGTTTTTCGAAAGAGGACATAGTGTCGAAACCTTTGTATCGCTTGAACAGCTGCAAGCACTAGTTTTTCAACATAAGAATATTTACTTTCTGTATCATTTAAGTTTCTACTTAAATAATATATAGGGTGTTCGATTCTATCGACTTCTTGAACTAAAACCATCGCAATGGTCGTATCCGCTGCAGCCAAATACAGGTTAAAATCTCTTTGATAGTCCGGGGCATACATTAATGACGCTTTTACTAGAGAATCTTTCAGAGCGTCAAAGGAAGCTTGTGCCACCTGATCCCAGACAAAAGGTACATCCTTTTTCAAAAGACGAGTATAACCTTTAGCAAGTTCTGCGTAATTTGGAATGAACCTCCTCAGAAAGTTTGCTTTCCCTTGGAGTTTCTGAATCTGAAGCAAATTTGAAGGTGGAGGCAAATTGATGATTGCCTGAACCTTGCAAGGGTCGAGGCGAATCCCATCCTTGGAGACTACAAAGCCAAGTAAACGACCAGAACTGACGCAGAATAAACATTTGTGCAGGTTGAGTCGTATCTTGTAGTGTCGGCAACGTAGAAATATCGCTCTTAAATGCTGTGGATGATCAGTCCGCTTTCGCGAATGAGCCGGAAGGTCGTCGAGGTATGGTTGAACGATGTTCTTGATGTCATGGAAGGCATAATCCATTGCCCTCTGAAACGTCGCCCCTGCGTTCTTTAAACCAAAGGGTAATTTTTGATATGCGAATGTGCCCCACGGACAAATGAATGTAGTCTTTGACTGGTCCTGTGGGCGGATATTTATTTGATTATACCCGGAGAATCCATCCATGAATGAAAAGATTTCACATCCGGCGCATTCATCAATTATCTGGTCGATGAAGGGTGTAGGGTAGTTGTCTTTCAGACAAGCTTGGTTTACATCCCTATAATCGACGCACACTCTAATTGTTCCTTGTTTTTTCATAACAGGGACAATTTTCGATACCCAATTGGTTAGAGGAACCAGGTAGATGAAACCAGCATGGAGAAGTTTTTCAACTTCTGCCTTAATTGCAGTGGCTTTCTTGGGGTGCACCTGCTGAAGCCGTTGTCTTACTGGTTTGACATCAGGATACATCTTAATTTCATGTTCAACGATACTCGAGTCGATGCCTGGCATTTCATCATATGACCAAGCAAAGACATCTCTGAATTCGCGAAAAAGAGCGTTATATATTTCCAGTTCTGAAGGAGAACAACATTTGCCAACATAAATATTCTCTACAACATTTGTTTTAGTCGAGATATTTATGGCTATAGTCTCTTCAATATTGGATAGGTTCCGCTCGGAATCCACCGTATTTACAGTATTTGATAGGAATTCAAAGACTAAAGGATGATAAAGGTCATCCTGGGTATCTTCTTCACAATCCGGAAGAAGGGAACGATGGTGGCAATCATTCCATGGTACCCCTTCAATCAACATTGATTGTAGAATTCCTTCGTCGGTTCCATGCACTCGCGACCAAGGATCTAAAGGGGTACCATATTCTCTAGACCTATCTACCCAAACGCTTGACGAGCGTTGACTTGGGTTCGCCTCCCACGCCAGAAACATTGATTGCTGCAATATTTCTATTGGGCTTGGGGGTAAAACCATTGCATGATCCATGTCGATATCGTCTTCTGAGATCTTCGTGGAAGATATCATATTGCAGGCTCCTACCAATGCTACTTCCCCTATATAGATTGGAGGTGGAAGTGCGAAAGTTCCCATTAATGTGGGGTCTTTCAGTAGGCCTACTCCGATATTTTGAAGCGAATGGTTGCTGCCATGGATCATTGGAATGCTTCCCGTAACTTGAGAACCATTGGGGAGGAAGTTTTGCTGGTCGACGATTGTAATCCCTCCTTGGAAAGGAAATGCAATCTTTCTAAAATAGGTCGACACGACAGCTGCCATGGCATAGATCCATGGTCTTCCTAGTAGGATGTTGTAGTCAAGGTTCCCATCAATGACTTCGACATCTATTTCTACTGTTTTCCCTCCTAGTTCAATTTTTAAGTTATTCAGAATACCATATGTGGTATACGATCGTCCATCAAATGCTTTTAATGTTGTTGAAGATCGCGACAAGGTTGGTGATCCTAAAGTTTTCCAGCAACTCATCGACATAATACATGTAGATGCCCCCTCATCAATAATTGTTCGGTGAACAGTTTTGTTGAGGGATTTCACTTGAATAAGGAAAGCTATTGAGCTGGTAACTGAGGATCGTATCCTTTGTGGTCAAAGGATACAAGATTGGAATCCTTAGGATCAACCCCACCAATGGCTGATAACAGAGCCTGCCTTTGGGATGGGCAATTTTGTAGTACTACAAGATTCGACATAGCAGATGGCGATTGGGCCAAATCTTCCACTATGTTATAATGCTGCGCTGCTCTGGCGCGAGGATTAAATGTCGACTTATGTACTACTCCCTTTGGCGGTTTTATTGTTAATTCAGGAATGATGGGTGGTACAACTTCTGTCGAAGTTGTTGTCGAACTGCCTGGTTGATCTTTTTCCTTCCCGTTCGACAGCTGCGGATTCTCGTAATATTTGTTCCTTGTCGAGATCAAAACATCATTTCGTTGCTTGGAAATCGACAACATAAGCACTTGCGACGGGGAAGCATTTCCACTATCAACCAGATTTTGACCTGGATTTGGAAACGGATCAGTTAACACTGCTGAGGTTTTCGAACTCTTAAAGAATTTCTTCAGCTCAGCTTTGTAAGGACACTCCCTTGTCCAATGATCCTCATCGCATATATTGCATGGATATTTCCTATTTCCAGGAGGATTTGAAGAAGTTTTTTCAGGAGATGACTCTCCTTGTTTCTTCTTCTTCCCTTTGTTTTGTTTCTTCTTGCTTCCTGGTTGTTTGGTTTCTTTGCCTTTATCTGCTGATACGGCATTTACTTCCGAAGCAAGAATCTCATCTTTTGCATTTTGATTTGAAACATTACGGGCTTTCTTAGATGTAGCCTTTGTCGATTTTGTGTTTGTCGTGCCAATCACGCCATCACCGGCATGAGAGTCATTGTTTGATTTAGGAGGAGGAGGAATTGAAAATTCTAGTCTAGGGGCGTCAGGTATTTTGTCGTAGAGTGTGCCAGACTGAGTATAGACTAAGTCTAGATACTGCGCACGAGCGATAACTTGCTCTTCCGTTACGACTCCCCCTTTTGCCACATCTTCCGTTATAGCAGGAAGTAATGACTTGATGAACCATTCAGCTAATAGCTGATCGGGAACGTACGTTTTTACCATCCTACGACGACATCGCCACTCATGTATATGATCAGATATGTGAGTGGCCGTCGTCTGTTTGAAGTTGGTTAAGATTTCCGTTCTCGTTTCATACCTTATCGGCAATTGAAAATGGGTTAAGAATGTCGTGGCTAAGGTGCTGAAATTGTCGAACGAAGCTCTAGGCAATTCAATATACCATTTTGCAAAGGATGATCGGAGTTCACAAAAGAAGGTGGCAAAACAGATCTCCCCTTGGATACTAAGGGACTGGTCTCCCCGTGGATGGGATGTGGAGCTTTCCCTTGGATACTAAGGGACTGGTCTCCCCGTTTGCACAATTCGGTGGCGTCAACCTCTGATAGCCATGTTGACAGCACACCGTCAACTAGTGAAAGTGAAGCCACAGGACAGAGAGGGAAAGCTAGATTTCCCTGCAAACTGTATGAAGGTGACCATGCCATCCACCATTGTCCCTTCTTAGATGAGGCTAAAAGAGTTTTGGAAGATCGCCCGGTTTTACCAGCGCGACTTCCTCCTGGATATCAAAAACTCCTGCCAAGTCCTTCACCAGTTGAGAACCCGGCTGGCCCGCTCAGGTGGTCAGCCGAAGAACCTATCATTGAGGATGAACCGTCCGAATCCATACCTGAAGAAAGTCAAAAGGTCGAGGCGGCAGTTGACCCGGTCTTGCCTTCAGAGGTTCTATCTTCGAATGATACCATCACAGAAGAGAATAAAGACAACACCGTCCAAATTCTCTTCATCAACACAGACTCCGACGAACAAGGGGGAAATTTGCCCATTCCTTTATCGCAGGAAGGAACTTCGTCAGAGTCATACCCGGCCGTATATTCGGTCCCACCACCAAGCAACCTAGTTGTATCCTTCGATTGGAACCAACTAGGCAGACCCTGGTTGCCAGCAAGCATACCATTCAGAATTATCGTTCAAATATACAGAATGGTAATGGCTGGCACCATCATTGATGAGGGGGCATCTATGAGTATCCTTTCCTCTATTGCTTGGAAAGCGCTTGGTTTGCCAGCGCTTTTGCCTGAAATGAGAAATCTAACAGGCTTTGATAAAGGAACCAGTCGACCTTTAGGGATCCTCCCCAATGTGCCTATCACATTGAAAGGGAAGACCGTTCAAATGAACGTGATGGTCGTTCAAGGACCCTTGGATTATAACCTACTCCTTGGACGAGACTATATATATTGCATGGGAGCCATCGTCTCCTCACTCTTTAGAGTAATGTGTTTTCCGCACGAAGGAAGAGTGGTCAAGCTCGTGGACCAGCTTTCATTTCCCGGATCACGCATCGCAAATAGTCATATACCATCCCTAAATGGTCTCTTCACGCAAGAAATGTCTCAACCCACGGTCCGTCCTCCCGATGAGCGCGAGTAATTCGGAAGGATATGACTGGAACCCAGGGGGCATGCGTCCTGGTCTGCTTCGGCAGGAAAACTTTGGGTATAAGGTAGGTTTCCGCGGGAGAATATGACTAGTCCGTACCCCGTCCGTGGTTGGAAGTGGGGTTGTTCTGGAATAAGATTCTTTTGTTAAAGTTATGTGTTTGGCGCTCGTTGTCACTCACCTTTGTCTATCTCGGTAGATATCGCCGAAGAAGTGTTTTGTTTGAAAGATTAACAGGACAATCTTTGGGTAACCTGAAAGAGGTAGGTCTCTCTCGGTAAAACAATTGTTTTAGCGGAAGTGAAGTAGAGGTAACCTTGAAACTCTGTTTTATACCTGGGGGCATGCAAACCTTTTGGAGTGCAAGCAAAGAGCGGTTATTTATCTGTTTTTTGGGTTAATCGTTTCCTAACTTGCATAAAGAAAGGATGCGGAGCAAAGCTTTGTAAGATGAAGCTCCATAAAAAATAGAATCTTAATGAGACATTCTTATCATATGACTGGATTAATCGAGCAGTTTTAGCACACAGTTCATGCTCGTTAAAAAATAAACGCAAGATCCGAGCAGTTTTAGCGCATAGTTCATGCTCGTTAAAAAATAAACATAAGATCGAGCAAATGTTTCCACCCACGTTTAAGCTCGTTAAAAAATGAACTATTCCGGTAAATGACCACAGTGAATGTAATATCATCAGCCATTAAAGCCTTGGTCGTGTTTGCCCATCACCTCCACTTTTCCATTGGCCGATCATTCACCTCCATATGATTGTTTACCCTTTGAGGAACAGCTGCGAAGAGTGATTTCACTTAGCCATCCTTGTGACACTGCCGTGATTGGAAAATTCCAACTCTTACCTGGAATCAGCTGCTAACCCGTTTTATCACTCGTTCCTCAAAAGACGAGTCTTCTTTAAGCTCTTTTCATCTGACTCGTAAAATATGAAAAGATTGCCGAGTTTTGGCCTTCCAGCTCGTTAAAGCGACCGGAAGTGCTATCCCTCCTCTAAATTTTAATCTTTTTGGACCTGAGGGATTATTGCACAAAAAGATCGAGCGCTTGTTTTGTTCGGCTCGTTAAAACTATCAAAAACTCATCCCTTCTGTATTTTTTTATACTTTTTCGGACTTAAGGGATTAGATGACGAAAAAGGACTTTCGGAGTTGACTTTACGTACCTTTTCATACTCTCTAAAAATGAAAAGGACCGAGTTATCTTTGTCGTTAGACTCGTTAAAAGCATTAAATAGCGCCAAACTTGTCTTTAGACGAGAACGAGTTTCACTATCGCTAGGCTCGTTAAAACATAGCGATGGGCTTGCCCGAAGGGCAAGTTATAGAACAAGCATATGTTATCCTCCTCAAGCTTGACAAAAATAAAGACGTATTGGTCAGCAATGACTGGGGAAAATTGGGAGAAACTCAAGAAAACTTTGATGGTAGCAAGTCGCTCTTGAACATGACACTTTTCCTCCGTACCACAATCGGGTTGGGTTGTTTCATTCACCGGTTACATCACCATGGTCTCGCCATACCATCCATATTTGGGGTAATGCTACCGATCCATCACATAAGTGTCGCCATATGTTCAAGAGAAGTCGTTTAGAGAAGTCACCCGTGTCCCATCCACTACCATACTTTATCCTTCATTCTTTTCATGGCCGCCACCCTGAATCATATGTCATCAGATCGTTTTCACCTCCATCAAAATCATTAGCTCCGTTCCGTGTCATTGATGTGGGATTCATTAAGGCCCTCCTTTGACGGATCACTTCTTGTCGACATCAGCTCATTATCCAAGAAGTTGATCTAGGAACAACCCCTTCAGTACTTTGAAGCTTGCATACCTCAATGGCAAGTTTCTCACTTCCGACGACAGGTATACATCAATGACCTTCGACCGAAAGATTTTGCGTGGTGTTCGACGCCAAGTCCTTTATTCACACCACGTGAATTGTACTGCAATACCTTGAGGGTCATTATCATTATCGGTGATTCCTCTCGCGCTTGTTAACGGTTTACCTCATGGACCGGTAATCAAGCGATGTCTTTACATGTTCGACTTCAGAACATTTCTCACATGGATTGACTTGTACTTAGAATGAAGATCGGACGAGATTGAAGACCTCGGATCTAGTTTCATCCATCGGGGCTCCGATATATATTCAGGAAAAATAAAGACATTGACATGTACAACATTGCAGCAGATAATCATCCTACCAAAAGGATGATGATTTCATCAAAATCATCAGTCTACCATCAGACGATTGTCTGTTCTATGTACAGAAAAATGAATTTATAAAGCTGAGCATGGGAATGCCCGCCTCAGCTAGATCGTGAAAAAAGTATGAAAATAATGTATTGTATTGTATTGTATTACAGGTCTCCTCCCAGCATTGAAAGAACTTCGGATCCTCCTAATAAAGCATTTCACCCGATAAACGGCCTCATATAGCAGCTGATTCCAGGTACGGGTTGGAATTTTCCAATCACGGCAGTGTCACAAGGATGGCTAGTGAAATCACTCTTCGCAGTTGTTCCTCAAAATGGGTAAACAATCATATGGAGGTGAACGATCAGCCAATGGAAAAGTGGAGGTGACGGTGCAAACACGACCAAGGCTTTCAATGGCTGATAATATTACATTCACTGTGGTTATTTACCGGGAGGTAGTTCATTTTATAACGAGCTTAAACGCAGAAAAACACTGCTCAATCTTATGTTTATTTTTTAACGAGCATGAACTATGTGCTAAAACTACTCGGATCTTGCATTTATTTTTTAACGAGCATGAAATGTGTGCTAAAACTGCTCGATAACATGGTCTAATTTTGATTTTTTACCATAACTAGCTTTGCCCTTTTCAAAGATAGTAATGTACCTTCAATTGCTGCATCAAACTTGTTAGAAATGAATAACATTGTCTTGAAAATGAGATTAAAACCCTAATATTTTGCTTTGGACTACGTAAAAAACAATTAAAAAGTGTTTTTACCTCTCATTTTACCATTTCATTTGAACTTGGTTTGTTGGAGCTTTGGAGGTGCCTCTTCCCCCTTGATTTTCACCAGCTGATTTCGGGAGATTCTGTGGACGATTCTCGGCGCCGTCTGGACCAGGTAGGAGCTAAACCCTAGCTCTTTCTTTTCATGGTTTCCTTTTTACATTCCTTTTTGCAGGTAGGAGCTAAACAAAGTCCTGAAGCGTATGTTGTAAAGGATGATCGGAGTTCACAAAAGAAGGTGGCACCTAATCCTGTACTCAGCCTTGTGGGCCTACCGAACGTCGGTAAGGAATGCGACCAGGTTCACGCCTTTCCAACTGGTATATGGCCTGGAAGCAGTCTTACCAGTCCAGTGTGAAATCTCGTCTCTTAAACTCGCAATTGATCTCCTCCCCGAAACTTCAGAAGAAGAGGCCCGTTTCTTGGAATTAATCCAATTGGATGAAACCCGTCGTGATGCCGCTTTGGCTAACGAAGCCCATAAGAAACGAGTCAAGGCGCAGTTCGACAAAAATGTCAAACCCCGTGTCTTCTCAGAAGGTGACTTGGTCTTGCTTTACGACCAAGAATCCGATAAATTGGGAGCAGGTAAATTTTGTAGTACTTCAAATCTTCCACTATGTTATAATGCTGCGCTGCTCTGGCGCGAGGATTAAATGCTGACTTATGTACTACTCCCTTTGGCGGTTTTATTGTTAATTCAGGAATGATGGGTGGTACAACTTCTGTCGAGGTTGTTGTCGAACTTCTTGGTTGATCTTTTTCCTTGCCGTTCGACAGTTGCGGATTCCCGTAATCTTTGTTCCTTGTCGAGATCAAAGCATCATTTTGTTGCTTGGAAATCGACAACATAAGCACTTGTGACAGGGAAGCATTTCCACTATCAACCAGATTTTAACCTGGATTTGGAAACGGATCAGTTAACACTGCTGAAATTGTCGAACGAAGCTCTAGGCAATTCAATATACCATTTTTGCCGCTGGACCCGTTAACGTCCTCTGAAAAAGGCAAAGCCTTATCGAATCATCGTTTAGGGTGTTCGATGAACACCATAGATGAAATGTCATCACGTGATTCGATGGGTCTTCACCTGGATTTCCATTAAATTTAGGAATGTTTGAAGGAAGTTTGTGAGGAATCGCTGGCCACCAAGGGGCGTAAGCAATTGGATCGTTTGTTAACCGGTGTAAATCGGGTAACTCTAAAGTTGCCACAAATGGTAACTGTTGATTCAGGTTAGGTGAAGCATACCCAGGATACGATGGAATTGCCTGAGCAGTTGGCCTTTGCATACCAGCATAATGTAATTGATGTTGGTATGACTGATACGGCTGGTGGACATGACCGCCGTAAAGTGGTTGATTTTGACCGTTTTGAATGTACGGTTGTCCACTGTTCGCAAAGATCTGCTGCTCAGAACCTTGGTATACTTGTTGGAATTGTGGTTGTTGATATTGCACCAACCATGGTTGCGAAGCCATGTTCTGTTGTGTTATGCTAACCATTGGACCAAGGTGCGGGGTAATTGTACCCGTTTGGACCTGTGTCGCCCCACCAGTAGGCGATTGTGGTTGAGTCACAGGGTCAAGGGGCTGTTGCATTACAACCTGAGAAATCTGAGGTTGACATACAACAAGCAACGTTTGAACTTGCGACACTATCACAATAGCCGGTGTGGTCGGGATGTTCGACATAGGTACACATTGTTGCATAGAATACACAACCCTTGGTTGTTGAGGTAGCATAGGTACCCAACCACTTGATGTAACTCCAGTATAACCTGAATACTGTTGTGAACTCCCGTATGGATATCCTCCCGGAGGGGGTAATGAAAGGGCATACTGCCCCCCATACGGTGGCAATCCGGAACTCAAGGAGATTGTTTGTCCTTGGGGACTGGATTGCCCAAATTGACCTCCAAATGGATCAATCTGGCGAGTTTCAACATAAGAGTTGCCGGATATTATTCCGGAGGAACAAACTAGAACGGACCACACTGTCGAAATAGTCCCTGGGTGGACTCCTTCTAGCGGTTGTGAGCTAGTCGGGACAGATGGTATGCCGGCAAACATTGTCGGAGTGACGGCAGGGAGTTCTGCTGTCACTGTGTCATTCGACACAGTCCTAGATGTTGACAGTTGTTCAGACATTTTGAGTCTATCCAAGAGATTACCTAGCGACTCTACAGGAACTTCCACTGGTGGTAGACTAACTTCTGATGTCGAAGGAAATAGAGTGACCCCGACTCCAAAATGAGTTGGAGTACTTGCTTGCGGATCTTCTACAATTTCTTCTATCGCAATCAAACCAGGTGGAAGGGGAAGACCATCAGGTCCGTAAAATATTTCTGGTGCCGAAGAAGGGGTTGAATCAACAGCAACAGATGTTTGAAGAACAAGACTCTCTGAACCGGTTACAGATGGAACTGGTTCAGTAACATAAGTGTTTGTTCTCAAACTAGGATCAGTATCATTGTCCCTCTGTGGCTTTTGAACTTCTTCTGTGGAGGCAGGGTTTCCAGAAATGTTTGGAGTAACCGGAATCTCAGATGTTGTTGGAACACTTGTTCTAACTTTGATAGGAGATTTCGAACCGGTTAAACGAGTTCGCTTTGTCCGTACTGTTTTCGATTCTGGAGACAAAGACGGTTGACTCGTAAGCCTCTGCGAACAACGGGGTTTCAATTGACTTTCTTCCACGATTTCGGATTACTCGATCAACCAAAATACAAAAGGGGAAAGTGTGTTTCTGAATTAAATGAATTTTTAGACGCTTTAGACACAACTTGCTTTTTCAATTTTAAAGAGTCGAGAAAAAGCTAAAGATGACTCTAGTCTCCTTCGATGTTTTAACGAGCCCGAAGTGACAAATGCTCGGATGGACTTTTTCCGTTATAGAGTCTGAAAAAGGCCAAAAGGAACTGCTCTAGAGTTCTAGGTAGAGGGTGTGCCAAACTTTTCGCAAAACCGTAGAATACTTTTTAAGGTACGGGCAGTCAATCTTCCTGAATGCTGTGTTCAGTGCATTGCGATCAGTAGGGCGGCCGACACAGCTTCCTAAGGATAAAGGTTTTATGCCTATAGGGGTCTCCCAATATATACTCGACGGTACGTGGGAGCACAATCTGTACTGGCGCTATCATCCCTTAGGAGGAATCACCCACCATCAGCGAGATCGACAGTCACCAGGCTTTACGACGCCAGAACACGTCTCTAGCCTAGACCTCTATGTTGTGCGTTAAGTTACAAAGCGTTGTTAAGTTCATTCAATTTATTTTAGGTTGATCTTTCTTAGAAGTTTGCCTTTTTGGATCACCACGAGATGTATGATACAATTCCTAAATGCAGTCTAAAGATGATAAGCAAGCCTTTATATCTTTTCAACAATGAAAATCCTAGCTACAAAGGGAAAAGAAAGACACCATCTTTTCTCAAAGAGCAATCAGCACACTCTAAATGCACTTTTCCTAAATCAAGCATGCAAATTATCAAGATGCAAGTGCACAATGCAGGTGTTTGTTTTCCGCTCTCTTAATATTGATGTCTAAAAAGAAAGCTTTTTGTACAACTTTGAATTTTCTTTTAAATGACAAATACAAACAAGTTTACTTTTTCGAAATCAGAAAGGGTAGAAGAGAATACAACACTTTACGACTTTCAAAATGAACACTTGTTTTGACACTTAAAAGAGACAAACTCAAACCAAAAGCAAAAGTAAACGTATAATCAATATGTCAACAACCAATGAATTCTCTCCTAAGATCACAATCAACAGATCTGAATCAAGGGCTACAGGATGACTATTTCACTCTTGCAAAGGAAAACTGTAAACGACGCCACAAACACATAAAAACACTCACAGTCTTTTTGTACAAAAGGAGGTGGAATTTTAAGCAGAGAAAAGGAGTTATCAGACAGGTACCTATGCTGGTTACAGGCTGTAGAAATCAGAGATCAAAACAAGGCAAAAAAGAGCAGAGAACCCCAGCTGCACAAGGCCTAAACTGGATCAACGCACCCTCAACACAAAGGTTTTGACATTCAGCGCAGGTAGCCTTCACGGGACCTGCGTTGAAATGCATAATCTCTTCACAGAGTCTGCACTGAAGCAGAAACGAGAGTTCTTCTCTGGGTTCTGGGTCACAGTTTGCTGATTAATCTACGGTTTCAGGCCAAATAAAAGCAACAAACAAGGTACAATCAAAGGGATGATTTGAGGGAGGGCTAAGATCTATCACAAAGGATCATCAAATCATTTGTGAGTCCATTGTTCAGATCATAGATAAATCCAGTGATTGGATCAAACCAGCAGCTGTCTAGTTTGCATCTGAAAATAGCAGATGCAGTTCGATTGCTGCTGTTGAGTCTATGAAACAAACAATGATAGAAACACAAATAAAATGACTAAACAGATCTCCCCAGCAGAGTCGCCAATTTTTTGTGGGGAAAAATGCCTATGCAGGACGATCCTATCCACCTAAGGTGTGACAGTGCCTTAGCAACAAACAGAAACAACTATCCTAGTATTCTTCCTTTATGAATTAAGAATGAAGAGAGATGGATGGACTAACGGTGTCTTCCGTTTGTCCCTCGATCCGATTTCTCTTCTCTTTGGGAGTTCCCAGCTACTTGCCTTCTCGCTCGCCCAGCTTCAACAGGTTTCTGCAAGATCACAAGAAGGGAACACTACACAAAGACATGGATTCACATTCATAACTAGTTCAGGATTAGAAATAAATTAAACATACTAATGCAATCATACATCAAAGATACATCGGTATATAGGAGAAACCAATATAGCTTTATTGATGAATAACAAGGTTCAGGAGGAGATACAACCAAGAGAGTTCCAATCCAGCATCTCCCTCCCAGCAAATGAAATTCCTATCTTCACCTTCCTTCAAAGCATTAAGCACCCAATGATTCCAATCTCAAACCAACAGCAATTCTTTGCAATAACCAAATTCCAGCCTCCTGGATCTCATGGAGGAGAGATCCATATATAGATGTTTGGAGAGAGGATGAGTCAGCTTGAGATCTGACTAGTGTCCTCTCCCTCTGTCAGTTCTTTCTTCCACTTGGAGACTAAGAGCCTCTTACTCATCACTAGTCGAATTCATTGAGGCAAGTGTCATTGGAGAAGATTCTGGAAGCTTCCAGGGTCTTTCCACCTCGTTGAATGAACTTGCCATTTGTCATTTCCCGCTCGCGCACCCTGGTAGTGCTTCTACCTACGTTGCAGTGCACCTAGCCAGTGTAATCTCTGCATTTCAGCGCAGACAGCTAGTGGAGCCTCTGAATTGATCCTGAATTGACTTGTTTTTGAGCAGTTTCTGGTGGAGAACTTCTGTGAATTGCTGTGGTTTGTTAGCCTTGTTCCTCTAGGGGTAGGAACAACATGTTTAGGGACTTTGGATCCCTTGGATTATGGACATTTCATGCTCAATGCTGTAAGGCACAAAAATTTCTATAACACCAAGCCGCGTATACACGCATGTTCACTATATACAAAGTTGCGTATACAAAAAGGTATACACAGGTTCACTATATACCAAGTCGCATATACATGCAGGCTCACTATATACAAAGGCGTGTATAATGCACACACACACTTTCACAAAAGGAAAGGAGTGTACATGTTGGAAAACTAAGTTTTGGTCCGTCGTATTTGGACCATGGTATTTTGATATTGATCCATGGTATTTGGTCCAAGGTATTGACCCCAGGTATTGGGTCCAAGGTATTGGTCCTATATGGTTTTGGACCATGGTATTGAGAGAGGCCTAAACCTATATAAGGAGAAGAAGATCATTAGACCAAAGGGCAAGTGTGCAAGTGATGAATATCTGATGAAGTGTGAGATCTAGTAAGCTGGCTATGGGTTTGTGATACTTTGCTTGATCTGAACCAAGGATGCACCTATGCGGTTGATGATGGATGATGGATCAAGATCATAAGGCTTGGAATGTATTATCATTATGTGGTTTGATCATGGATAGACTAGATCTGAATTATTCACGCATGTTTTATTGTATAAATGTTATGATCTGGGTATGACTGATGTCTAGAATAGCTGCAAAGTTATGAGTAAATATTTGCAGATCTGTACGCAGGTTCACTTTGGAAAAAACATGTATACACGTTGGTTCGGCTCATCATAGTAGCATATACAGTATGAAGTATGATATCTGAAGTTGCAGTTGGATCTGGTTGTTGTTGCAGAATTCTGTGGTCTGCTCTGTGTTCTGGGGACTATGTTTTTTTGACAGGGTTTCAGTGTTTTAGTGTTGGATGATTCAAAGATTGATGATGCAGGTGTAGTTGATGGGTGTATTGTAGTGGTGATTAATTTTGTGCTTCAATGTTGTTGATGGGTCCAGTATGAAAATTGGATGAAATGTGGCCTTTAGATTATGGTCTTGTTCTTCAAGAGTATCCAGTATGAAAATTTATGAAACCTAGTCCCTGGAGGAAGAGAGAAGGTTGTTTCTATAGGCTGGTGCCTACGTACTGGTAAACATATCAGCTAGTACAAGAGCCAGGGGGTTGGATCTCCCTTCTAGTAGCAGATGGAAAATGAGTGAAGGTTGGAGCCTTCATTAGGTTGGCGCCTACGTACTAGTAAACATATTGGCTAGTACAAGAGCCAGGGGGTTGTAGCTCCCTTCCAGTAGTAGCTAGAGAACGAGAGAAGGTTATAGCCTTCTACAAGTCACCAAAGATATTGATTCATCCCCCCCCCCCAAAGTATTATTTCCAACAATTGGTATTAGAGCCAGGTCCTTTGGTAGAAGCTTGATCGCTTGAAGGAGATCCTTAGAACAATGGGAAAGAAAGTGCTTCAGAAGAGGAAGAAAACTAAAAGGAACAGTGACAGCCTGCTATTAGGTGGAAGCAAGTTTTCAGATTCTGAATCGCCTTAAATTGAAGATGAACCAGCAAATGAAGCATCAGATAAAATCATAGATCAACAATATCTATTTAACAAAAGGGAGAGTGCCCTCAAAGAAGAATTTATCAGTTTAAAAGCTCAGCTGGAGTGTGCCTTCAGAGTACGTCAAATGTTGCATGAGCAGAATGAAGAACAAGAAAATGAGATTCTCAAACTAAGGCAACAAGTGGAAGAAGGAAGAAAGTCTGAATAAATCTTGAAGAAGCAATATCTGGAAAAGGAAGAACAACATTAGGTGGAGGTAAATATCTTGAAAGGTAAATTAGAAGAAAAGGATAAACTCTTACAATTTCAAGACAGTATTAAGATTTTGGATAATATTCTTAGTAGTCAAAGGTTGTTTGCTTTCAAAACTGGTCTTGGTTTTTATGAATCTGTTGAAGGTGAATCTAGCTCACAAGGTGAGGCAAGGAACTCTAATGCAAAATCCGAAATGTTCAACAAGGAGATGAGAGGTCAACCCCATCAACAACCAAGGAAAGAAAGTCTTCAAAGAAAATCTTTTGCTCCTAACTATGGAAGTGATAGACGGTTATTTCCTCTAATAAATAATGTTGAATGTTATGTATGTCATAATCTTGGACATGTTGCAGCAAGATGCAGAAGTAGAATGGTTCAAGACCGTCACACAGAAAGAGCATCACATTCCAGGTACTTTAAGGGGTATTGTTTTTCTTGCAATATGTTTGGTCACAAAGCTGTTGACTGCTACAGAAGGAATATGAAATATGTAAGATGTTATGCATGTAACAAGCTTGGACATATAGCAAAGGAATGCAGGAGAAGATTTTGGGCACCATACCAAAAGGAGAAAACATCATCACAGTTGAAGATATGGAAGAAAAAGGAAGTACAGTCAGAAAGATGTGGCATAGCAGAGTATACAAACATGACAGACTCAGAGGGAGCTAAAAGCATGGAACATCAGTGTTCTAAATCTCATACGCAAGTTTCATAAAGACAAGTCGCGTGTATACACGATTTCGAAGCTGCACAGTCACGTATATGTTGGTTTGAGGAAAAGCAATGGGACAGACTCAGGAAAACGAGTCTGATATGGTTCAGTCAATTATTTGCTCTGTTTGATGACGGTTTGTTGATGATGTGTGGAAATGTGATGTTATTTAGAAGTGTTTGATGTATATCTGATTGATGATGATGCCTTGATACTTCTTGCTGATATATGCATGATCAAATCTGACAGTGAATAGATGGAATAGGTTCAGGGGGAGCATATGCTTCGAATAGTGCATTGTTGGCATTATGGTTAGAAGTCTTTGGTGACGATGCTTATGTGGCTAAATGATACATCTTTCTACTTATTGTTGGTTGGTCACGAGAAAGGTATTGCAGGTTATAGGTCCAGATGCTGTGGACGGATGCGTATGGTGCAGATCATATATGGTGTATGATAGTTGCTGATGACTATCATGGTCTTGTTTAGATTGTTGGTCTCTGTTATAAAAGTCATGTATATCATTTGGTGTAAAGGTCATGCAAATACCTAATTTGTACCCCCACTATGCATGGGAAGGATGATGTAATAATTTCTATTTTCAGTCATGTATAAACATTTGGTATATGCCCACTTGGTTGGATGGATGAGTCAAAATGGTGTATCCCCACTTGGTTGGGAGATTGATGTATGTATGAGTCATAGGAATATCATACTTAGTTGAGTTGTAGAGTCATGTTATTCCTTTGAAAAATATTTTTGCAGACTTTGCATGTGCTCAGGGGGAGCATGGGCGGATTGGTACATCTTGGCATGTACAAAGGGAGAGCTCGATTAGAGATTTCAGCATGTACTCAGGGGGATTATGGATAGTATAATGTATATCAAGGGACAAAATATTTTGGTCTGCCCTTTGCCCTTGATGTCAAAGGGGGAGACTGACTTGGTGTGGTTGTTGCCATCAAGTCCAAAGGGGGAGATTGTTGGCATTATGATACAGGTATGACAAAAGTGTTGTCCTTGATGGCAACTCTCTCAGATGAAAGATCACAGTATAGCAGGTAAACAACAAGAATGAAGAAAGAAAGGTATACATAGGTTCACCATTGGCCAAGCCGCGTATACACGCATGTTCACTATATGCAAAGTCATGTATAAGAAAAGGTATACGCAGGTTCACTATATACCAAGTCACGTATACATGCAGGCTCACTATATACAAAGGCACGTATAATGTACACACACACTTTCACAAAAGGAAAGGTGCGTACATGTTGGAAAACTAAGTTTTGGTCCATGGTATTTGGACCATGGTATTTTGGTATTGATCCATGGTATTTGGTCTGAGGTATTGACCCAAGGTATTGGGTCCAAGGTATCGGTCCTACGTGGTTTTGGACCATGGTATTGAGAGAGGCCTAAACCTATATAAGGAAAAGAAGGTCATTAGGCCAAAGGGCAAGTGTGCAAGTGATGAATATCTGATGAAGTGTGAGATCTAGTATGCTGGTTATGGGTTTGTGATACTTTTCTTGATCTGAACCAAGGATGTACATATGCGGTTGATGATGGATGATGGATCGGGATCATAAGGCTTGGAATGTATTATCATTATGTGGTTTGATAATGGATAAACTAGATTTGAATTATTGACGCATGTTTTATTGTATAAATGTTATGATTTGGGTATGACTAATGTCTAGAATAGCTGCAAAGTTATGAGTAAATATTTGTATATCTATACACGGGTTCACTTTGGTAAAAGCGCATATACACGTTGGTTCGGCTCATTAGAGTAGCGTATATAGTATGAAGTATGATATTTGAAGTTGCAGTTGGATCTAGTTGTTGTTGCAGAATTCTGTGGTCTGCTTTGTGTTCTGGTGACTGTGTTTTGTTGACAAGGTTTCAGTGTTTCAGTGTTGGGTGATTCAGAGATTGATGATGCAGGTGTAGTTGATGGGTGTATTGCAGTGGTGATTAATTTTGTGCTTCAATGTTGTTGATGGGTCCAGTATGAAAATTGGATGAAACGTGGCCTTCAGATTATGGTGTTGTGCTTCAGGAGTATCCAGTATGAAAATTTATGAAACGTGGTCCCTGGAGGAAGAGAGAAGATCGTAGCCTTCTATAGGCCAGCACCTACGTACAGTAAACATATCAGCCAGTACAAGAGCCAGGGGGTTGGAGCTCCCTTCCAGTAACAGCTAGAAAACGAGTGAACGTTGGAGCCTTCAGTAGGTCGGCGCCTACATACTAGTAAACATATCGACTAGTACAAGAGCCAGGGGGTTGTAGCTCCCTTCCAGTAGTAGCTGAGAACGAGAGAAGGTTGTAGCCTTCTACAGGTGGGTGCCTACGTACTGGTATGAGTTTGCACCAGTACAAGATTGTAAATATGTTTTTCTTATATTAAAGGAAGACAGCACTAGGTGGTTTTTGTCCCGCATTGGGTTTCCACCTTATATCATGGTGTTCATGTGTGTTTCTTATGTGTGATGATCTTTTTTGTTTTACTGCACCTGTTTACTGTTTATATGGTTATTGAAGTTCTTATGCACTGATTAAAGATCAACATATAATGGATTAACTAAATCATAAGTTTACTGGATATACGCTAGTTTCATTAAACACAGTTGTGTGTACATGTGGGTTCCCTTAACTGAAGTAGTGTATATGAATCTGATTATGGAAATGAAAAAGTTACTGATTTTCTAATACTGATTCCCCCCCCCCCCCCCCCCTCTCAGTATTATTTCCAACAAGAAGGTCCTTTCCACCATCACCGTTGAGTCCATCAATGAGATGTTGCAACTCCAACCAGGGCCAAACCTAACACCCCTCTCAATTGGAGACCTACTGGACTTATATCCCAAACTCAGCCCTGCAAAAGTGGCCCAATTACTCCAGAACTTCATCAAAGAAGAAAATCACATCCCTAAAGACCCCCCTCCATATGTAGCTACTATGTTTCCCCATGGGGCTGAAACATTGTAGCCATGATATCTTGTGTTTTGGGTTACTCCACAAGTGAGTACATTAATGAAATTACCCTAGCCTTCATGTCCATCTATACCCCTGGACAACCTCCTACAACCATTTATGAGTACCACATTCATAGCTGACAAAATGCATGAGCAGTTTCTTAGAATGAGCAATGAGAGAGTTTTCAAATACTCTTTTGTTTTGTACCATCTTTTCCTATATTATCAGTCAGATAAGTTCCCATTCACTCTTCAGAAGCTTGACACCAAGGGTCAACCCAGGTCAGTCATTTTTTAGACCCCATTAGCCCACGAGTATCGGTCTCCATACTCCTATTCAGACTTCATTGATTTATTTGTGTGTCCAGTTATGACAATGTTGACTGGTAACCCTCCTCCAAGAATCAGTCTAGAAATAAAGAGAGTCCTTCAACTATCAAGGCAGACCAAAGTTGGTGACTGGTACCTTTACCAGAACCACATAGAAATCAGGATATATGGTTGCATGCTTGCACCATATAAGTTGCCAAAATACCTCCTAATGAGGTTGTTTGCATTAGAATACTACATGAAAATTATCAATGCAGATGAAATAAAAGTTGTAAATGCCAAGAAGAAGGCCAATTTCAAAATAAAGGACCAACTAGGCCCCTTCATATGCAACTCTAGAGAGCCTTGCAAAGAGGCGGATTTGATATTACAGAAAATGAAGTTCCAGAGAAGTTTTGTCTGGAGATATGATCCTCTGGACTTCATCACAAAGAAGATACAAAAGGTCAATCTAGGACCTTTCATCCACCATCCCATACCTAAAATAGAAGCATATGAAAATAAAATAAAAATGGATGGAAGGTACCCTAATAGACCAAGACAACACCAGAATAGATGTAAAGAATGCTCTAATTCATTTAGAAAAGTAGCTTGATGACAACTCTTTTCTGCAGGTACCAGAGGATCCAGAGACTGCTATGAGTACTCCTCTAATCATGCAAACTCCTCAGAATGAGGAGAAGATCCCAAAAAGAAACAAAGAAGGGGCTTCCACTTCAGGAATGGCCACCTCTGATTTATAGCAGGAATCAAACAAGAGGCAAAAGCTAAATCCAGCCTCTGAGCAAGAATACATTGAAGGCTCAGCTGAGGTCAAAAATATAAAAGCAAAAAGAAGTAGGCCTGCCACTACATCTGGAGGCATACTAGAGCCTTCCACTTCACAAACTCAGATGTTGGAAAGGAAGCTCAGTGTTGAAGTGTCTTCCTTTAGAATGCCTGTTGACAAGGACCAAGAAATCAAAGAAAGATATAAAGAAATCAAGGCTAGGAATGAGAGGCTTAAGGCCCAAACATATGTACAGTACCTGAAGCTCACCCCTACCTATCAAACAAGGCTAATGTCATCCTTTCACATTAAAGAGGGGAATCTATAGATGTCATTTATTAAGCCTATAGCCCAGTAGCCAAGGACAACATCAGATTTTAAGAAAGTTGATTTTGAAGCATTAGCAAGGGATATTCATCCCATAGACTAGATTGAACTACACAAACAGGTTAGAGAGATGAGTTGTTAGAAAATTATATATTACAGAGCAATGGAACACATAAAATATTGCAGAAATATAAACACAGAAAATGCATAAAACAAGAGAGACACGGATATACGTGGTTCACCCAGTTTGGGCTACGTCCACAGAGAAGCAATAGTCCTTATTTTTATATTATCCAGCAAACTGAAGAGATACAATCTATAGTAGATCCACTGTAACTCCCTCTTCGCTCTCAATCTCCTCTCTCTTTCTCACTCAGAATACAGATCTACATAGACACAATACAATTCCCTCATATATAGTGAGGGGTTTCCTTCTAGGGCAAAAAACCCTAAATTAAACATAACTTCTATCGTCAGATCATCCACCTAATGAATGGCCCAGATTGACTAGAAATTACTATACTTTTACAAGGCAATTTTACATCTATTTTTAGCTTCGGGGGTGCTACCCCCAAACCCCTGCCGAGGGATTGTTGGCCCCCAGACCCCTACAAGGAGGCAAGTCACCCCGCACCCCCCCCATGGAGGGGTGTATAATCCTCCTGGGGTATACATCTAGCTAAAACCTTTGAATACAAAAGATAATCAGGCTCCACACCCAACAATACTCCACATTGACAGGTAAAGCCATGGCTGCCCATTAGCTACAGAACTCTCTGAACAACATTTCAGCACAATTTCAATTAGAGAAGGCCTCCTCACAGGACAAGGATACAAGGAGCAAGTCCTTAGAGGACTTAGTGATTGAATTGGGACATGATCCCAAGGATATAAAAGCTACAAAACAACTAATTAAGAAGAAAAATGATGATATTGTTGCACTTAATAGGCAATTGAAAATACCCCAGTTGCATTATCCTCAAACTCTAAAAGTCTTAGATAATCAAACCAGACATAGGAATTGATGGACTTGGTCCTGAAGCTGAATGATCAAATTAAGGAGACATAAAAGGATTTGGACGCTTTAATTCAATCGAAGAAAAGCGACTTGAACACAACCCCCAAAGATTTCATCCCAACAGTATCGAAAACAGTTCCTTCTACACTGGCACCCACTGTTCCACCTACCACAACATTGCCAGTAAAAGAAAAATCTACAATAACAAGTACTTAGGGAGAGAAAGCAGCGTAATTTGTCAAATCCATGGAAGAGATGTCTATCCAAGCTACAAAGATGAAGAGACTAAAGGAAAGGTGTCAAGTTTGGAAACTAATTGCAAACTTTCTCAACTCCAGCAAAAAGAAGAGACACAAAAGGCACTAAAAATGGGTGAGAGAATCAAAATCCTAAAGAAGGATTTAACACTAAAGAAACCACTTGGACAAATTAAGGAAATGTTGTGGGCCAATATAATTGACTCTGTCAATGATATTTGGCCACTAATTCAAGTCATTTTTGAACAAACAGAGTTGGCAAAGATAGCTACAAAATCTATCCAGAAAGTAAAAGAGGAATTGGGAAATAAGCCTGAGGATGCAAATAGACTCATCCACTTCCTCAAAAGAAAAAATAAATATGAGCTTCATGAGCTAAAAATTGAAGATAGGACTGAGACCATTGTGGAGATAAGGAAGTTCCTTTCCAGGAGGAACCTTATGCTTAATTTAGAAGAAAAATGCCACAATATGCAAGTAGCCATTGATAGGTTCATGGCTAAATTCCAGATTTTGAGAGGAAAAGGTCTACCCAGTCCTATGGTTATCAACAACCAACTCATGACACAGTTGGACTATAGTGATAGACTCAGGAAGTTCGCCAAGGAACAAGCCAACTCTTCATCCATAAAAGCATTGCCAATAGGCAAAGTGTTACATGAGACATTTGAAAAAAAAAAAAAATTGGAGCATGAGGTCAAACATTTATTCCTCACCAAGCCCAATTTTTCCAAGTATACTGAGGTTGATGAGATCTATAGAAGGATGATGAGTATAAAATTACCAGAAGCAAAATGGTGGGAGAATGTAACCGATTTACTGTGATTAATTTTACAGCAGACAGTTACTGCACAATGAAACTGAAGGCAACTAGATGAAACAAGTAAAAACAACACTATAGGATCAAAGAGTATCAGGATTAAAGAGTATCAAGATTAAAGAGTATCAATGGAAAAATAAATTTAAAGAAGACTCCAACATGAACACTCCACAACTGCAAGGAAGCATAAAAGGCTACACTTCAACCGTAAAAGCCAACACAACCATAATAAAAGGGACAGGATGAAGCAGTTCATTAGTTGTCTCTATCTTCTTGCAAGAAGACATTTGCATTTCCTGAATTTAATCTCAAAACAGTTTGAGATATTTTGAGATGTTTTGTAATAATTTTTTGTATAATACTTCACCATTCGAAGAATGTGGGGTGGATTCCAAGCATTTTTATAGAGTTATTGTTCTTTAGTTTGAAATTATATTGTGTCAATGATTGGATCAAGGAATAAAGATCATATATTTCACTGGATTCTTGCGCAAAGCGAATTCAAATAAGTATTTTCTTAAGTTCAGTGTTATTTTCTTTGAGTTTTCCATAATCTTATTTGTATCTCTAAAAATATGAATGTTGTAACATGGAATGATATTTCAGAAATTTCTTAACTGCAATCTGTCTTGATTGTTATGCATATGAAATGTTTTCTTCACAAATCTAAGTTAAGGAATTCTTGATTGCTCCTTAGTTTAGGTTATCCCTTGTGATCTATAGCAAAGGATTCTTAATTGCCCTTTGTTCATGATTATCCCTTGTTCTTCATTTTAGCCCCGGTCTGAGGATTCTTAAGTGCTCTCTCACCCTGGTTAGGATCATTTCACCCATTCAGCCTACAAATTTGTTCTTTACTTTGCTAGCCTGCCCTGTGAACATTCCCTTTAATGAACTGATCTAGTTTTTCTATCCATTTGTTGACTCCATAGCCCAATGGCTTAAAGACCTTGGCTCTATCCATCTATTCCAAGAATTCCACCACCAAACCTTAAAATCAAAACCAAAACCCCCATGAACACTAAGAACTAGCCTAAAATCCCAGTAAAACAAAGCTAAATTACATAGAGAGAACCCTCTCTGGACTTAGGTTGGCTAGAACCTAAGCCTAAAAGATTGGTTTGTGGTTACCTCAGTTGCTTCCTTCTTCTGATAACTTCTAAGGAAAATTCTGAGTGATAACATAGTGGCGACCATACTGGGGAATCAAATCCTCAGTCCTAATAAAAACTTTAAGAAATTGTTAAAATTAAATTTTGAGCTCTTAAAGTAATTTATTAGAAGTTATTTTAAAAAAATCTCGCATAAAACAATTAGAAATTTCTAGGGCTATCCCAGATCCAAACATTACCCCGATATTTGATAATCCTAACCTGATTTCAAGGAAAACCAAAAAAGAAGAAAGTTTAGTTAGTTACATACCTTCGGTTAAAGCCAATTCATGTCCTGATGAGTGGTTGTTTTTAGAAGATCTACCCTTTGATGAGCAATTTGATTTGTCATTATTTAAATCAAAGTCTGAAAGTGAAATTTACGATACTGTCCTAGATCCTGAGTTCATTGCAGACCTTGAAATCCAAAAATCCAACAAATCCATTGATGAGTACATTTTGAATTCACCACAATCATCTCTTAGTACAGCCAATATCCCTGAGCTTTTTGAACAATCACACACTACTCTTACTTCACCATTATTCCCTTCAACTTCTGAAGTCCATTCCCCACCACCATTCATACCCTCACTCCCTTATCAACCTAGCACTACTCATCCACCATTTACTAGTCCTAGTTCATCCTCCACTACTATATCATCTTCCAGTACCTCAACTCCACATATTAGCCCCTCCCAGCTTATAGCCATGGCAAATAGGTATGCTCCTCTTGTTCTACCTACCCCACTTGGTGCCATGCCAGCAGACTACCAGAGTAAAATCGTACAATTTGATGGCATAGGACACTACACTACACAACACCATGTCAATAAGATGACAAACTACTTCGAATTACATGAAATTGATATAGGTGATGTTCAAATGAGACTATTTTCTCAGACTTTAGTTGGTGATGTTAGAAAATGGTTTAGAGGATTACCCCCTAATAGTATTGACAGTCTAGATGTGTTTTATCAACAATTTTTAAATAGATGGGAGAAGAAAAAGAACCCCTTACAGATCCTTTTAGAGTATGAAAATATTAGAAGGGGACCTAATGAAACTATACAAGATTATTGCACCAGATTTAACAATATATACAATGCAATTCCAGTTAACCTTAGACTCCCACCTGATTTAGCATTAATAAAGTTTCTTGATGGTTTTGACACGGACATGGCATACCAACTTAGGGAAAAAAACCCCCCAACCTTAGAGGAAATGTAGAGTGTAGCAGTTAGTGTAGAAGCTAATTTATTAGCTAAAAGAGCTAGAGTTAGGAATGAAAGAAGAGGAACAGCAAAAGATGAACCTTCACCCTCTGACCTCAAAATAGATAGTTTAGCGAAAGGCATAGAAAAGTTAATGGATAGAATAGAGAATATGGAGAGGAAACCTCAATGGGATAACCAACAAGCCCCTCTGGTTAGAAACCCAAACTTTAGAAAAAACCAAAACCAAAACACTGGTAAGAATGGACCTGATCAGAATATTAGGCCTCCTTTTCAAGAGAATTATGCAGAAACATCCCAGCCTGATGATCCAGAACAAGATACCCAGATTAATCTGATGGGATTAGATGATGAGGATATTGTTTTCCTAACCCAAGATGAGCAGGAACTGCATATGCTGCAGCAATTGCAAATCCAGTCCAGAGAGTCATTTGATTATAAACAAGGATATGATTCTACCATTTTTGAAGTGCATAAATAGTATAACCTAAGGAGTAAAAAGAACTCTGATACCCCTGATCAAACCAAGAAAACAATGCCAAATCAACCTAAGAAAATCAAAGAAGCCCCGATTTCTAAAATCCTCTAGATTCTCCCCAGACAAAACCAAAATCCTTTTGGCCCCACCATTGTTGATATCACCCTTGACCAACCTTCTGATGATTAGCCCTCCACTTCAATTTCCCCTAAAAAACCAGTAGACACACCTCAAAACACCATATTTGAAAACCAACAAAAAGAGGTCCTCAATAAAGGAAAAGAAGATCATCCCACTCAAATTCCTGCTGTAAAAATTCCAAACCCTCAAATAGAGAAAGCCCCTTTGCCTTTTAATCTAGGAGTAGAGGTAGCCAAACTAAAAATTTTAGTTCCTTTGACAGAACTGATCAAGAATGAAACATACAAAACACAGATAAACCAGACCCTGAACATTGCTGAGAATGAGGATTTAGTCAACTTGTTTGATGACCAACTAGAACTTATATTTGGTCCTGATGTTAATGGAAAACCACTAGAAGGAGGAATACCACCTTTCTACATTAGCCTTGGCATCCATGACAAAATTCTTCACAATGCAATGTTGGATTCTAGGGCCTCCCACAATTTAATGCCCAAATTAGTAATGGAAAAATTGAACCTAGACATTACAAGACCCTACAAGGACTTATTCTCATTTGACTCAAGTCAAGTAAAGTGTCTAGGATTGATCAAAGACCTGTGTGTTACCTTAGTTCAATATCCTACCAAGAGCATCCTGATGGATATTGTGGTTGCTGACATCCCACCAAAGTATGGCATGCTTTTATCCAGATCATGGGGAGCCAAACTTCAGGGATCTTTACAACTCGATATGTCATATGCGACAATCTCTGTATTTGGACAACCCAAGAAGCTGTACCAAGAAACTTTAATGAAATATATGGTAAGTAGCTAGGATCGGCCTCAAAACTTTCCTATCTACTCTGTACATTCAGACATTGATTCCTTTATCCTATATAATGCTGAAAAAACACAAGAAGTTCTTTTAGACAGTGTTGATACAAAACCAAAAGAAATTGCAGTTTCAAAACAAGAGGGAACTGTCCAAACTTTAGAACTTTCCACTAAACAAGGTAGTCAAAATAAGGAAAAGTTTGTTGCACCAGATGATGAAAATTATGAACATGAGATATTATGGCATCTTGAATTTGATGGATCAGTAAATAAGTTTGGAGCAGGAGCAGGAGTTTGGATATACAATTTGGAGAATAATCACTCAGAAGGCCATGCATACAAATTGAATTTTAAATGCACTAACAATATGGCCGAGTATGAAGCACTAATTTTAGGCCTTAAATTAGTTAGGAATTTAGGAGCCAAAAGAGTCTCTATCATGGGAGACTCTGAACTGGTTATAAAACAAATAGATGTTGTATATATGACCAAAGACCCTAGATTAAGTTATTATAGAGGAACCATTGTAGAAATACTAAACACTTTTTTAGAAACCAAGCTTGTTGTAATTCCTAGGAAACATAATATGCAGGCTCATAGTTTAGCAATGTTTGCCAGCACCTGCAAGTTACCTTTTCAACCTAACCATCAATACACAGCTGAAGTTAGGCACAGACCTTCAATCCCTGATAATTTGAAGAACTAGCAAATATTTGCTAATGACAGACAGATAAACAATTTTTTAATCCTAGAAGAAGAGTTTGTAAATAGCAATATAGATACTAACACATCAATAGACCTTAACACTAAAGATAAAATAGAAATAAATGAGATAGAAGGTGAAGAAATAGATAGATTTCATCCCACTAAATTTTCAAAATCAGATGTAGAAAGCCTAAAGCAAGTTGAGATTGATGAAATAATTGATGAAGATACTGAAGTAATCAATCTCAAAGACAATTTCTTACCTAAGGGATTAACCCCTTTGGAAGATTTGTTTGATTCTAATGATGTATCTAGGAAGCCTAAAATGCAACCTTTGAAATCTGATATAGAGGAGTGTAATATAGGCACTAACGAAAATTCGAAATTAATTAAACTTTCAAAATCATTACCTCTCACTGAAAGAGTAAAATACATTGAGTTATTAAAATAATTCCAAGATGTTTTTTCTTGGAGTTATGAGGATCTCAAGTCCTATGACACCAACATCATACAACACACAATCCCTATAAAAGACAATCAAAAACCTTTTAGACAAAAACTTAGAAGGATAAATCCTGTCCTTTTACCTTCAATTGAAAAGGAAATCCAGAGAATGTATGATGCTAAGATAATTGCACCCATCAAATTTTTTGATTGGGTTTCTAACTTGGTGCCAACCAGAAAGAAAACTGGCAAAATCAGACTCTGTGTGGACCTTAGGAACCTCAACAAAGTATCACTCAAAGACAATTACCCTCTCCCCAAAATGGATCATATTTTACAAAGGGTAGTTGGATCAACCAAAATCTCATTATTGGATGGGTTTTCTGGTTACAATCAAATCTTAGTTCATCTTGATGACCGAGCCAAGACTGCTTTCACTACTCCTTGGGGCACATTCATGTATGGGAAAATGCCTTTTGGACTAATGAAAGCAAGAGATACCTTCCAAAGGGCTATGGATATAGCCTTTGCCAAATAAATTCATGATTTCCTCGTGATATATCTAGATGAAATTACTGTGTTTTCAAAATCTGATAGTCAACATTTAAATCATCTAAGGTAGGTTTTTATTAAATGCGGGAAATATGGAATTTATTTGAACCCCAAGAAGTCTTTGTTTGGGTTAGAAGAAGGAAAGTTATTAGGTCATATAATCTCAAAAGATGGTATCCGAATAGACCCCGCAAGAATAGAAGCCATCTTACAGATACAACATCCAAGGAACATTAGAGAATTACAAGCTTTCTTAGGAAAAATTAACTTTCTTAGGAGATTTATTTCTAATCTAGTTAAATTAATTAGATAACTGAAAAATATGTTGAGAAAATATTCGACCATGAAATCGACTGTTGAGGCTAAGAAATATTTTGAAGACATTAAATTAGCCTTAATTAAAACACCAGTTTGATTAGCCCAAAATTTGACATAAATTTCATCATATTTTCCTTTGCTTCTGAACACACAATTGTTGTAGTTTTACTGCAGAAAAATGACCAGGGCTACGAACAGCCTATTGCTTTCTTTAACAAAGCCCTGAGAGATGCCCCTTAAAATATAACATAATGGAAAAGCAAGCCTTTGCTTTGGTCAAAGCTATCAAGGATTTTAGGGTTTACATTTTGTATTCTCATGTAGTAGCCTATGTTCCTAATTTAGTAGTCAAGGACATTCTAACTCGGGATGATCCAGATGGAAAGAGAGGAAAATGGATTGCTACTATTCTAGAATATGATATAGAAATCAATCCAACTAAGTTAATCAAAGGCCAAGGTTTAGCCAAGCTCATGGTTGAATCGAACTGTCAAGCCCTGGATATAAACTTTATTGCACAAATAGATGATGAAGAGGAGATGGTGACTCCACCAATCAGCCATGCCTTTATTAAATCACCATGGTATGCTGATATCATTTATGTTTTATTGAAGTTACAAGCTCCTCCTGAATTATCTAAGACCAAAAGAATATTTTTAAAGATGAAATCCTTAAAATTTTGTATACTAGACAATGCTTTATTTTGGAGAAATCATGAAGGCATTCTTCTCAACTGTTTATTAAAGGATGAATTTGAAAAAGTATTACAAGAATTTCATGTAGGGGACTATGGAGGACACCTTTACTAGAAAACCACTGCTGATAAAATTCTCAGAGCTGGTTTTTACTAGCCTACCTTGTTTTCTGATGTAAAGAAATTTGTGACCTCCTGTCACAAATGTCAAATTTTCGAGGGAAAGAAAAAGCTTTTACCCTTACCCCTTAAGATAATCTCTGTTGAAACACCTTTCCAACAATGGGGTTTGGACTTCATTGGTGAAATCCACCCACTTTCCTCTACCCAACACAAATGGATCCTCACTGCTACAGACTATTTCACAAAATGGATAGAGGCCATACCTTCAAGGCAAGCCACTGACACTGTTATAATAACCTTCCTTGAAACCAATATTCTATCAAGATTTGGATGTCCAACTAAGCTCATTACTGATAATGCAGCGGCCTTTAAATCTAAAAGAATAGTAGATTTCTACAACAAGTATCATATAACCTTGGGCCATTCCATAGCCTATTATCCTCAAGGGAATGGACTGGCACAATCCTCAAATAAAAGTCTGGTGAAAATCATCAAAAAGTTGTTAGAGGATAATAAGAAAACATGGAACAAAAAGCTAGTCAATGCCTTATGGGCAAATAGACTAAACACAAATAAATCAATTGGTACTTCGCCCTATCAACTGGTCTATGGGATGGAAGTTGTTTTTCCTTCCTCTTTGGGAACGTCATTGATGAAGTTACTTCAAGAATTGTAGGTTGAACCAAATGGCATCCAAAGAAGAATCAACCAAACAATTCATCTTCAACAAACCAGGGAGGAAATATACATCAAATCTCAGGTGGTGCAGGAAAGGATTAAAAATATTTTTGGCAAAAGAACCAAGGCTAAGGATTTCTACCTTGGCAACAAGGTCCTAAAATGGGATTCAAGGAGGGAAGATAAAGGTAAACATGGGAAATTTGATTTCCTATGGAAAGGCCCATATATCATTTATTCTTTCAGAGGTAATAATGCTTTCTTCCTCAGAGAAATGTATGGTACAGAAGCAGAAGGTGGGCCAGTGAATGGTCGAATGCTCAAACACTATTTTGAACCCAACTACTGATTTTTAGTTCCCATTATACATATTTCATGTTCCTTCAAACAGTCTAGTGTGGAATGGATAGTGATTTTTAAAGTTGAAGCCCGAAGAGAAGGCCCTAAGCTTTAAAGATTGAATGTCATAAATATCAAATAATGCAGAGACAAAAAGGAGAGAAATTGAAAAGTAACATCAACAGTAATTCAAAGGCCACAGATCTACAAAGTTCTTAACATTTCACTAGGAAATGCCATCCCCAAGTGGAGCCACTGTTAGGTTCCTATACCAATAGGAGTCATAATTTTGAATTACTGAGATTAAGCCTTGTAATATTGTACATACCTTTGCTTTCTGCAAATGTTTTCCATATTATAAAAAATTAAAAAATGTAAAGAGGGTATGTCCTAAAAGAATAATCAAAGGACAAAAAGAATGAAAAGGTCAAAAAAGATGAAAATATATGAACCCCAAAAAGACAAAAAGAGACCATGAAAGTGTGCAAGTCAAAATTCCACTACTATTTACCTTTTATGTATAATAAATGATTGTGTGCAACTTGTAACTCATGCCACAGTCCATGATAGTCAAAATGTTTAAACTTGGTTATTTCATGCTTTGAATTTTATTTTTTATAGATAGAGAATAAAATCTGACCAAACAGTGTAATCTTGGCAGATAATTAGATAGGTAGAGTAAATAAAAGGAGCTCATCAGTTCAATCTAAACCCTTGGATGTTATAAGGTTAGAATTAGATAGTTTATTTTGTAAAGAAGAGAAAAATATTGATAAGAGTTTGCTAGCTTAAATGCACCCTAATAAAGTAAAGAAAAAATGGTAGGATAAATAGATGGGTAAGTAAAAGAAAGGGTGCATAAGTATGATGATTGATTAGACAAAAAGCATATTTATCATCTTTCATCATATGTTCCAAATATGAATGGACAATCATGCATGAAAATGGATTTCAAAGTCAATTAATTAACTTCCCCCATTCATTTCACCCCTTGACTTAACTAATTTCCCATAATAAAGTTCAAAGTATTTAAAACCTTTAATTCAAATAGGCTCAAAGCATTTCTCTGACTTTTGGAGGGATCAGACCCTCGGCTCAATGACTTATGGATATCAAATACTAGATTTCCCTCATAAAATTTCATCCCCCCTTCAATTCATTCATTTTCCTAATAAAACTCCTTTTCCGAAGGTTAAAACACTTTTTGCCTAAGAAAAGCAATTTTCCCCCATATAAAACACTTTTCATACCAAAAACCCACAAAAATGCTTTACCCTAAGTATTAATGTAAATATGTGAAAAACATGTAAATTCACAGAAAACAACATTTTTCTTAGTGTTTTTCCCCTTTTCTACCCATTTTTCATATTAATTACTAACTTTATTATATTAAATCTTGATAAAAACCCAATTTCTCGTATAATTTTAATCCTATGTATAAATTAACCTACACCCTAGTTTAATTATAAACTATGATTTTCACCTAAAACCCAACCCAAAACCTTTGACTGGTCGATCTACAATCAAGTTAATAAACCCCCCCTTTAATCCTCCGTTAATTACCCTGATAGCCTAATCTCACTTTAAGTCACTATTAAACCCTAATACTATCGTAATTAAGTGCCTGTTGGCGAGCCCCCCACTAGCCTCCACGTAGCTTCTCCACCCAATCACCATGCGATCATCCCCCTCCTCATCCGACAGCTCTCATCCATATCGGGCCAACCCGACGTCCGTCCTTTACCTACCCAATAAAGTGGTTTTCGCCCTAGTCCCCAATGTTACGTGTCATTCGATCAGTGGAATCAAGCGCCCCTCCCAAATACCACCAAGCGCCCAAAAGTAGTGGGAAATGAACCGCTTACCACCCTCCCGCTACGCGACAAATTAACCACTATTCACCATGTACCCGCCAAAAAATAACTTTTTCCGTATAAAAGCTGAAAGCCCCAAAATTGTTTGTTTTCACTGAATTTTCATCTACAAGCCTTTGTACGCATGCACAACACCTGCAAACGTCAAAGTCATCAATCCACATACAATTTCACTCCAAAGATGCTATAGACAACCTAGTCGGCCTTGCAGCCTATACAAAGCCCCTTTGACCACTTGCAGTTGCCAGCCACCCTACTCAGAGCCAATTCACCCCAGTTCCAGGTATATAAACCAGAATTCACCTAATACCCTGTCAATTCAAAGTAACCAGTTTATGAGTGTTGTTAGTTAAATTAAAAATACTTAAGAGCTCAAGCCTACTCCTCGCTGAACACCATTGCCCTAAATACTGCAAATTACCCTGCTCCATACTCAAATCCATAAGAACTGAGAATAGTTACCCCAGTTGCTATGGATGTGAGACCTGTCTCTACACCCCATTTAGACCTGGACCACCCTCCCTTAGCTGATAAAGATTTCCAAATAAAGGATACCACTGTCATAGAGCTCCTACTCAAATTACATTGCCAAAGTAGGGACAAGTTCCTGAACTTGCTGATGAAATTGGACTTTAGGAGTCAAATTTGCCCAAGTACCAGTTCCCCCAAGTCTACATTTTTCCTGAAATTGTGCATGTGGGCTATGCTTGCTATGTCCCTAGTCACAGAACCATCATGTCTCATGACTAGAAGGTCCTTTTCACCGTCACTGTTGAGTCCATCAATGAGATGTTGTAGCTCCAACCAGGGCCAAACCTAACACCCCTCTCAATTGGAGACCTACTGGACTTATATCCAAAACTTAGCCCTGCAAAATTGGCCCAATTACTCCAAAACTTCATCGGAGAAGAAAAGCACATCCCTAAAGACCCCCACCATATATAGCTACTATGTTTTTCCCATGGGGCCGAAACATTGTAGCCATGATATCTTGTGTTTTGGGTTACTCCACAAGTGAGTACATTGATGAAATTATCCTGGCTTTCATGTCCATCTATACCCCTGGACAGCCTCCTGCAACCATTTATGACTTTGCCACATTCATAGCTGACATAATGCATGAGAATTTTCTTAGAATAAGCAATGAGAGATTTTTCAAATACTCCTTTGTTTTTTACCATCTTTTCTTATATTATCAGTCATATAAGTTCCCATTCACTCTTCAGAAGCTTGATGTTGGGTTGTGTTATATTATTTCCACGTAGTTAATAGGCAGTTTGAGGGGCACCCGTAACCCCACTTTATGGGGTTTGGTTTTGGACCCTATGTTAGGTTGGGCGGACCCACCTATGGTTTTGTGCATGATTTTCGTACATGTTTTTTGGACGCAATGGTTTTCAATCCATGGTATTGGACGCAATGGTTTTTTGGTCCATGGTATTGGATGCTTCAGCATGTATAAATATGTATTATAACATTGAAAGGAACATAATGAAAAATCAAGCTAGTAGTCCCGATTTTGGGATCCAGGGGAAAATATCTGTGTATATGTGTTTTATGTGTTCTGCTCTTGCATTATTTATTTTCTGTGTTTTAGAATTCGTATGCAGATAATTTTTGTATGGAGTTAAAACCTACATTTGGGATCAGAGCAGATTTGGCTTCAAGGGGACACCTTTGTTGCTGAGGGGTTTCGCTCGGGTCTGTGGTAGACCCTGTTCAGTGGGAGATCTATGAGATCGATTCTGATGGTGAAAGAAGATGGCGAGCAGTGGAAAGATAGAGATCAAGAAATTTAATAGTCATAGTTTTGAGTTGTGGAAACTCAAGATGGAGGATCTGTTGGTAGATAAAGATCAGTGGATCGTGGTAAATCCGAGTACTAAACTAACAGGAGTGTCCGATGAAGAATGGAAGAAGTTGGATCGGAAGGAAAAAAGCACAATACGATTGTGTGTCTCAGATTCAGTATTGCTGAATGTATCAGGGGAAGCTACAGCAAAGGCTTTGTGGGACAAGTTAGGGACTTTGTGCCAATCTAAGTCTCTGGTGAATAAACTATTCCTGTGGAAAAATTTGTATACCCTAAGGATGAAATATGGAGACTCAGTGACAGAGCATCTAAACGCATTTAATACTGTGGTAAGTCAGTTAGCATCTGTTGATATTAAAATTTCAGATGAAGATAAGTGCATCAGTTTTTTGTGTTCTCTACTAGATTCGTGGGATAGTCTGGTTATTGCAATAGGTAGCAATGCAACTACCTTGCAGTTTGATGAAATAGTCGTAGCCTTGCTGACGGAGGAGATGAGACGGAAAAATATGGAGAGCCAAAATGGTGATGCCTTGTCTCTACGAGGACGGTTCCAGAACAGAAACAAAAATAAGTCATCGAGTGGGAGATCTAAATCTAGAGGGAGATCTAAATCTCCAGGAAAACCTGTAAATGTGGTGTGTTGGAAATGCGGAAAGGAAATCCACTTCAAAATGGACTGTAAATCTAAAGCTCCTGACAAAGGAAAGGGATCTAGTGAGGCTCCTTCTGCAGAGGCGAAAACCACCTCAGATGAAGGTGGGGATGTGTACTTGGCTTCTTCAAGTACACATGTAGATCATGATGCATGGTTGATTGACTCAGGTGCATCCTTTCACTTCACTCCCCATAGAGAGTGGTTCTGTGAGTATGAGAAATATGATGGTGGTGATGTCTTCCTGGGGGATGACAGGAAGGATAGAATCATTGGTCATGGAAAAGTAAAGTTGAAGCTGCAAGGTGGAAGGGTTAGAACACTTCTGGGTGTTCTGCATATTCCTACATTAGCCAGAAATCTAATTTCTGTTAGTAATCTGGATGATGCAGGTGTAAAAACAGTGTTCGAGAAGGATACCTGCAAGATGGTTTGGGGAGCACTGGTGTTGATGTGGGGAGTTCGGATTGGAACTCTGTACAAGCTACAAGGTAGCACTGTTGTTGATGGGTGCAACAGTTTCGTGGTTCCTGAAAGTGGAGCAAAAAATCTAATGGTCTCTGGAGGAAAGACCATGTTGTGGCATCAAAGGCTTGGACATATTGGAGAGAAGGGCCTTCAAATACTTCATGGTAAAGGTATGGTAGAAGGTATGAATAATAGCTCTCTGGATTTTGATTTCTTTGAAAATTGTGTATACGGGAAATAGAATCGGGTGAGTTTCCCCTCTAGTGGTAAGAGGCCGAAACATATATTAGAGTTGTGCACAGTGATTTGTTTGGACCTGTGAAGGTTCCATCACTGGGTAAGTCTGTGTACTATGTATCATTTATAGATGACTTCTCAAGGAATACATGGATATATTTCCTTAAGAAGAAATTTCAAGTCTTTGATAGGTTTAAAGAATTTAAGGCTCTAGTGGAAAACCAAACAGAGAAGAAGATAAAGGTGCTGAGGACAGATAATGGTGGAGAGTTTTGCAGTAAGGAATTTGAAGAATTCTGTAAGAAGTGTGGTATAGCACGGCAGAAGACTACTCCATATACACCTCAACAAAATGGAGTTGCAGAAAGAATGAACAAGACGTTGATGGAAAGGGCAAGAAGCATGCTCAATGGTTCCAGGTTAGGACAGGAATTCTGGGTAGAGGCGGTGGATACTGCATGTTACCTGGTCAACAGGTCACCTTCATCAGCGTTGGAGGATAAGACTCCACAAGAGGTATGGACTGGTAAGAAACCCTCTCTTTCACATTTGAGGGTATTTGGATGTGATGCATATGTACCTGTTCCAAAGGAGAAAAGAACAAAGTTGGATAGTAAATCTGAAAAGTGCATATTTATTGGGTATAAGGATGGTTTAAAGGGTTATAAGCTTTGGAACCCAGTAACAAGGAAGGTTATGTACAACTGAGATGTGGTGTTCAGAGAGGTGAAAGATGTTATTAAACATGAAGTCCAACCAAAGGAACCTGAGAGGATAGATTTTGAACTAAAGGACGAAGAATCAGACTCTACAGCAGAGGAGGAATCAGAATATGAAGAGCCACAAACTCCGACCGTGAGAAGATCAGTTCGAGAAAGAAGGCAGCCAAAAAGGTATAGTCCATCTACTTTCTATTCAAATTTTGCTTTGTCTGTTACTGATGATGATCCCAGAACTGTGAAGGAAGCAGTGGATTCAGAGGATGGAAAACTCTGGAAAAAGGCCATGGTTGATGAAATGGCATCTTTGCACAAAAATGAAGCTTGGGATCTGGTGGAGTTGCCGGCTGGAAGGAAACCCATTGGTAGCAAATGGGTGTTCAAAAAGAAGACAAATGCAGAAGGAAAATTGGAGAAATACAAAGCTCGTTTGGTAGTAAAAGGTTATTCCCAGGTGCCGGGAATTGATTTTGGTGATATTTTTTCTCCTGTTGCCAAGGTAACTTCTATTAGATTACTTTTATCTGTTTCTATTGCTTTTGATTTTGAGGTAGAACAGATGGATGTGAAGACAGCGTTTCTTCATGGGGATTTGGAAGAGGAGATCTACATGAAGCAACCTAAAGGCTTTGCGGTGAAGGGTAAGAAAGAATTGGTATGTAAGTTAAAGAAGTCTCTATATGGGTTAAACCAGTCACCAAGGATGTGGTATCAAAAATTTGATACATTTATACGGGGACTTGGCTTCACCAAAAGCAAAGCAGATCACTGTGTGTATTTTAAATTAATTGGTGACTGTATTATTTTTCTAGTCTTGTATGTGGATGATATGTTGTTGGTTGGAAATGACAAAGAAGTTATCCAGGATTTGAAGACCCAATTGTCCTCCAAATTCGACATAAAAGATCTTGGTGCTGCAGACTATATTTTGGGCATGGAAATTAAAGGAGATCGGGCAAAGAGGAAGCTTTGGTTAAACCAGAGGAAGTATTTCGAGACAATATTGAAGAGGTTTAATATGTAGGATAGTAAACCGGTGAAGGTTCCTATTCCTGTAGGTGTAAGGTTATCTGCTGAACAGTGTCCCAAGACACAAGAAGAGGAAGAGGACATGTCCCGTGTTCCATATGCAAGTGCAATCGGTAGCCTGATGTATGCAATGGTCTATACTAGACCAGACATTGCACATGCAGTGGGAGTATTGAGCAGGTTTATGTCAAAACTAGGGAAGGAGCACTAGACAGCAGTGAAGAGGGTTTTCAGGTATTTGCGTGGCACTAGTGATTATGGTTTGTGCTACTAAGGAAGACCAGGATTGGACAGAGTGTTGGATATTCATGGCTTTGTTGATGCAGACTGGGCTGGAGATCTGGATCAGAGAAGATATACAAGTGGGTATGTGTTTAACGTATTTGGAGGTGCAGTCAGTTGGATGAGTAAGAAACAATCTATAGTGGCACTATCAACTACCAGAGGAACCAGAGACTACTATGAGTACTCCTCCAATCATGCAGACTCATCAGAATGAGGAGAATATCCCAAAAATAAACAAATAAGGGGTTTCCACTTCAGGAATGGCCACCTCTGATTTACAGCAGGAACCAAACAAGAGGCAAAATCTAAATCTAGCCTCTGAGCAAGAATACACTAAAGGCTCAGCTTAGGTCACAAATACAAAAGCAAAAAGAAGTAGGCCTACCACTCCATCTAGAGGCATACCAGAGCCTTCCACTTCACAAACTCAGATGTTGGAAAGTCAGCTCAGTGTTGAAGTGTCTTCCTTTAGAATGCCTACTGACAAGGACCAAGATATCAAAGAAAGATATAAATAAATCAAGGCTAGGAATGAGAGGCTTAAGGCCCAAACATATGCATAGTACCTAAAGCTCACCCCTACCAATCAAACAAGGCTAATGTCAGCCTTTGACATTAAAGAGGGGAAGCTACAAATGTCATTTATTAAGCCTACAACCCAGCAGCCAAGGACAACATCAGATTTTAAGAAAGTGGATTTTGAAGTATTAGCAAGGGATATTCATCCCATAGACCAGATTGAACTACACAAACAGGCTGGAGAGATGATATACTCCACCCTAACAGGTAAATCAATGGCTGCCTATCAACTAAAAAACTCTCTGAACAAAATTTTAGCACAATTTTAGTTAGAGAAGGCCTCCTCACAGGCCAATGATATAAGGATCAAATCATTAGAGGACTTAATGATTGAATTGGGACACAATCCCAAGGATATAAAAGCTACAGAACATCTGATTAAGAAGAAAAATGATGATATTGCTGCACTTAAGAGGAAATTGAAAATACCCCAGCTGCATCATCCTCAAACTCTAGAAGTCTTAGAGAATCAAACCAGACATGAGGAATTGATGGACTTGGTCTTGAAGCTGAATGATCAACTTAAGGAGATAGAAAAGGAGTTGGATGCTTTAATTCAATCGAAGCAAAGTGACTTGGCCACAACTCCAAAAGATGCCATCCCAATAGTATCGACAATAGTTCCTTCTACACTGGCAGCATCATTGGCACCCACTGTTCCAGTTGCCACAACATTGCCAGTAACAGCAGAATCTACAACAACAACAGGTACACAGGGAGACAAAGCAACTGAATTTGTCAAATTCATGGAAGAGATGTCTATCCAAGCTACAGAGATGAAGAGACTAAAGGAAAAGATGTCAAGTTTGGAAACTGATTGCAAACTTGCCCAACTCTAGCAAAAAGAAGAGACACAAAAGGCACTGAGAATGGTTGAGAGAATCAAAATCCTAGAGAAGGATTTAACACTAGAGAAACCACTTGGACAAATTAAGAAAATGTTGTGGGCCAATATCACTGACTCTATCAATGATATTTGGCCATTAATTCAAGTCATTTTTGAACAAACAGAGTTGGCAAAGATAGCTACAAAAGCTATCCAGAAAGTAAAAGAGGAATTGGGAGATAAGCCTGAGGATGCAAATAGACTCATCCACTTCCTCAACAGCAAAAATAAATATGAGCTTCATGAGCTAAACATCGAAGATAGGACTGAAACCATTTTGAAGATAAGGAAGGTACTTTCCAAGAGGAACCTTATGCTTAATTTAGAAGAAAAATTCCACAATATGCAAGTAGCCATTGATAGGTTCATGGCTAAATTCCATATTTTGACAGGAAAAGGTCTGCCCAGTCCTATGGTTATCAATGACTAACTCATGACACAGTTGGACTGTAGTGATAGACTCGGGAAGTTCGCCAAGGAACAATCCAACTATTCATCCATAAAAGCATTGCCAACATGCAAAGTGTTATATGATACATTTGAAAATTTGTTTTTTCTGGAGCATGAGGTCAAACATTTATTCCTCACCAAGCCCAATTTTGCCAAGTATACTGAAGCTGATGAGATATATAGAAGGATGATGAAGATAAAATTACCAGAAGCAAAATGGTGGGAGAATGTAACTGATTCACTGTGATTAATTTTATAGCAGACAGTTACTACACAGTGAAACTGAAGGTAGCCAAATGAAACAGGTAAAAATAGCACTACAGGGTCAAAGAGTATCAGGATTGAAGAGTATCAATGGAAAGATAAAAGTAAAGAAGACTCCATCGTGAACACTCCACAACTGAAAGGCAACATAAAAGGCTACACTTCAACCGTAAAAGCCAGCACAACCATAATAAAAGGGACAGCATGAAGCAGTTCATTAGCTGTCTCTATCTTCTTGCAAGAAGATATTTGTATTTCCTTAATTTAATCTCAAAACAGTTTGAGATATTTTGAGATGTTTTGTAATAATTTTTTGTATAAATACTTCACCATTCAAAGTATGTAGGGTGGATTCCAAGAATTTCTATAGAGTTATTGTTCTTTAGTTTGAAATTGTATTGTGTCAATGACTGGATCAACTAGCTAGATCAAGCAATAAAGATCAGATATTTCACTAGATTCTTGTGCAAAGCGAAGTTCAAATAAGTATTTTCTTAAGTATAGTGTTATTTTCTTTGAGTTTTCCATAATCTTATTTGGATCTCTAAATATATAAATTCTATAACATGGAATGATATTTCAGAAATTGCTTAACTGCACTCTGTCTTGACTGTTATGCATATTAAATGTTTTCTTCACAAATATAAGTTAAGGAATTCTTGATTGCTCCTTAGTTTAGGTTATCCCTTGTGATCTATAGCAAAGGATTCTTAATTTCCCTTTGTTCATGATTATCTCCTATTCTTCATTTTAGCCCCGGTCTAAGGATTCTTAAGTGCTCTCTCACCCTAGTTAGGATCATTTCACCCATTCGACCTAAAGATTTGTTCTTTACTTTGCTAGCCTGCCTTGTGAACATTCCCTTTAATGAACTGATCCGGTTTTGCTATCCATTTGTTGACTCCATAGCACAATGGCTTAAAGACCTTGGCTCTATCCATGTGTTCCAAGAATTCCACCGCCAAACCTTAAAATCAAAACCAAAACCCCCATGAACATTAATAAATAGCCTAAAATCCCAGTGAAACAAAGCTAAATCACATAGAGAGAGCCCTCTCTGGACTTAGGTTGGCTAGAGCCTAAGCCTAAAAGATTGGTTTGTGGTTACCTTGGTTGTTTCCTTCTTCTGATAACTTCTAAGGAAAATTTTGAGTGATAACAAGCAGCATCATGAATAGCAACTGAAGACAACATACCAAATGTAATGAATGCAAGAGGATGGTTGTTGACAACATGAAGGCGAAACAAGGTTGCAAGCTCAAGCAAATCCATTGATGATGAAAGCAACTTTGGAGACTCTGACTATGAGGTGATGACACGACATGAAGATCGTGCGAAGATAGAGAATGGAACAAAGAAGGAGTTGCATGTGTTGAAGCAGCAACTCAAGGAAGAACATGAAGTTGCATAGATAGACAAATGAGTTGCAGTAGGATCAGGAACAACAGTGGGCACATTGTGCACTCACAAATGAAAATGTGCCCATACAAGTTAAATATCCACCCCAGTAGCTAATACGGAGCAAACATGGTGAGCTGTGTTGGTGATCGCATGCAAGGGATTCAATAGCATGCATGTCATTGTGTGCACGCATGCAATCCAACCCAATCAAAACACTCACCAAGGAGAAGACAAGAAGCAAGTCCAACTAGAGCTGAACATGTACATCGGCAAGTTAATGTGCATGACCACCAACACACACTTGAAAATTAGCATGGACACTATGCATCAGTGTGTTACCAATTTAGCCACACCCAAGAAGACCATGCGAATGTTAGCAATCGATTTGGATGAAGGGGCCGAACCAATGCACCGATTGCAACGGAGGCAAGAGTTCGCTTCAGCAAGATGTCACCATGAGTTGCATACACACCACCATGGATGACCAAGCTTAGCATCAACTCACCACATTCACCATCACAAGAATGTCAAAGAGTTGGTCTCATCACAGTGGATCGAGTGTCAGCAATGTCTTGCAAGCCTTTCTCAAGCCATGTTGTCTCACATGAGTACATGTGCATTGTAATGTTGAGTCAAGTCAAGTGTAAGTCAAGTGTCAATGGTTGGATGTAACAATCATAGAGTAGGTGAACAGTCATGAGGGTAGTTGAACTGTCACAAAGGGGAATGTCAAGGGTCACCCCACCCTTTGCTATAAATAGTCCCTCATAACTCATTGTAGAGACTTTTGGTTGGCCAAACTTATGATAAGACTATCTTGGATAAAGCTTGGATAGTATTGTAACAAACCTTAGCTTCTCCATTGCATGGAGCTAGTTCATCTCTTTGGAGGAGCAGGCGAATGTGGCTATACCTTTCCACTGTTGGGGCTAGTAGGTTTACATGGATGTATTGTATGATTGTGTCTTACACTTCTTTATATAATAATAGCCAACACATTTTCGTGCATATGTTGTTATTGTAGTTGGACTACTCCGGTTGCCTTAATGATATATGTTGTTTAACTTACGTATTTGTGTATGAACTAATTTGTATGAAGTTATATGAATCTTTTTGTTAATGTGTTGTATATGTTGTTAATGTTGTCCCGTCCATGTCAACTACTCTGCCAGACACCAGACAGATATTTCACATGAATCTTTTTGTAACAACTGTTGCACTTGTCTCGGACTGATCCATGAGTGTTGTACATGTTATCTTACCTTGTATGTTGTGACTGTCACATCCAAGTGGACTGCTCCACCAGAAGCTATGCATGTCCTTTTGTGTTGTGTGTTCCTTGCCGAGTTGGGACTTATCCCTTTCAACCTGGAACTCACCTTCAACCTCATCTCCCCTTTCTATGTTAGAACCTCTCATACACCTTCTTTGACTCACTGCATCAGTCACACCCTTGCTACTTACAGAGTTATCTTACTTGCCTCTGTGCGAGATCGTGGCCAAGGCATTACCTTACGACCCACTGCTGGGACTCCTACACCAAACAGTATGAGGTCTAATTGGGACTTCTTACCGGGGATATCCCCTTGAAATGTTGGCGGGTCCAACACTGTCAATAGGTCCATCAACAAATTCGACATCTACTGACACCACCTTTCCACCTAATTCAATTTGTAACGAACTCAAAATTCCATAAGGCTTGAAGCCCCTTCCATCAAAGGCCTTTAGAGTATTCGGTGGTTGATTGAGTTGAGGAGAGTCAATGGCCTTCCAAGAAGAAAGTGACATGATGTAGGCGGAAGTGCCTTCGTCCACAATGGTTCGATGAATAGTTGTGCTTCGCACAATAGCCTAAATCAGGAAATTTAATTACACTAGAAGTCTAGGCGTATGAGTCTCATGATTAAAACTGCAAGGTTAGAATCCAAAGGATCAAATTATCTAATTGCGGAAAGTAAACCCTTCTTCTGGGCGGGACAATTTTACAACACCATGAGAGTCGACATAGTTGAAGGAGCTAGAATTAGATCCTCAACTATGTTACAATGCTATGCATCTATCACATGAGGGTTGAATGAGGATTTATGAATAACGCCCTTAGGAGGTCATATTTTTAATTCAATAGGAACTGGATTTGGAACAAGATCCAAAATGGTTGAGGTAGAACTGGTAGGTTGATTAGTAGTCTAACTAGTCAAGGGATTCGAATTATCGTAGTCCTTATTCCTCATTGCCGCCATAACTTCATTTTTCAGCTTGGTGGAGGAAAGCATCATAATCGAGGAAGAGGAAGAAAGATCTTGAGCAATCATGTTAGTCTCCTGATTAGGAAAGGGATCTATCAACACAACATGTGCATTAGATGATTTAAAAAATTGATTTACTTACATTTGATGTGGACAGTCAGGAGTGAAATTCTCCTCATTACAGATTAAGAAAGGAAAACAAGGTTTTTGTTTTTCTTTAGAAGACTGGTTATTTTGTTTATCCTGTGGAGGGTTATCTTTATTTTCTTACCTTTTCATTTCTTATTACTTCCTGGTTACTGAGATTTTCCTTTCGTGGATTGGACAAAATTTATCTCAAAAGTAGAGGACAGGTTTTGAGAAGCCGCAACAAGAGATGAACCTGATGGTTTAGTCACTAACCGATCACCAGTAGAACCGGCCACACCATCTGCGACATGTGATTCTTTATCGGGAGGTCATCGAACAATATTTGAAGGTCGTAGAGAATTTCATATTTTATCATAAAGCATGTGGGATTGAGTATAAATAAGATCAATATATTGGGCATGAGAAATTACTTGCTTCTAGTCAAAATGTGACCTTTAGCAACATCTTATGTTATGCATGGCAACAGATACTTAATAAACCATTCAGCTAATAATTGGTTAGGAATGAAGGTTTTGACTAAACGACAACAACGTCGCCACTCATGAATATGATCAGAAATATGAGTGGAATCAGATTGTTTGAAAGAAGTCAAAAGTTCAGTTCTAGTCTCATAGCGAATGGGAAACTGAAAATGAGTTAAGATTGTGGTTGTTAAGGTGCTGATATTTTTGAATGAAGCTCATGGTAATTCAATATGCCACTTTGTTGCCATACTGGGAATTGTCCACTAGAAAAGACGTAATCGAATAGATTCATCATTTGAAGAGTTCAATGGACACCATAAATGATACGTCACAATGTGTGTAGATAGGTGCTCTCCAATATTTCCATTGAACTTTGGGATATCACTAGGAAATTTTGTAGGAATAACCAGCCACTAGGGAGAGTGAAAAATGGGATCATCTGTAAGGCAGGTCAGATTTGGCAATTCAAGGGTTGTCACAAATGGAAATCGTCGATTAAATTCTGGTGGAGGGTATCTTGGGTAATATGGGATGACTTTTGCAATAGGTATATGCATCTGATAACCTAGATAAAATTAACCTTCCTGCCAAATTTTGGGATAACCTTGCAAAGTTTGAAATGGTTGGGTTTGCATTTATTGATCTTGGTAAGGCATTTGAGAAATGCCTTGATATGGTTTCCTTATGGGATTTTTCATCATCACTATGTAATTTGGATAGGTTGTGTTTGTGCCATGCCATATACAGGTTGACCTATTTGGATTTGAGTAATATCCTGACCAAGTGGTGGAGGTTGTAAGGCACCTTAAAGAGGTTGGATAAGTGGGACTTGGGAAATGTAGGTTTTAACCCCGTACAGAAATTACCTGCATATGAATTCTAAAACACAGAAAATAAACAATGCGAGAGCATAACACATAAAACACATATACATAGAGATTTTCTCTTGGATCCCAAAACCGGGATTACCAGCTTGATTTTTAATTATGTTCCTTTCAATGTTATGATACATATTTATACATGCTGAAGCATCCAATACCATGGACCAAAAACCATCATCCAAAACCATGGACCGAAAACCATTGCGTCCAAAAACATGTGCGAAAATCATGCACAAAAAACCATAGGTAGGTCCACCCAACCTAATATAGGGTCCAAAACCAAAATTTTTCAGGTCACTACCCCAGACCCCATAGAGTGGGATTTGCTGCACCCCTCAAACCCCTGTGACTCCCCCGCTACTTAATCGACACAACAAAGGGGGGGATTTGCCCCCCTCCTAACCCCTAAGTTAACTACGTGTGCTAGTCGTGGAAAGAATATAACACAACCCAACACTCTCCCACTTGTTGTTTTCTTTCCACAGGAGACCACAAGAGAGCTTAGTCATTTATCCAACCCTGCAATGCCCATTGTTTCTCTACACCAAGAGAGCTTCTCAGAGCTCATATATTTTTTCAATGCATCTGTAGTATTCTTCAAAGTGTCCACCTTTACTAGCAACACATTTTTGTCTTCTATCATATCCCTCACAAAGTGATACTGAACATCAATGTGAATTGTCTTTGAATGGTAAGCAAGGCTCTTTGCCAAGAAAATTGCACTTTGGCTATCACAGTCTATCCTTATAGCTCCCTGTACTAACCCCATACTTGAACACAATCTCTGCAACCAAACTGCTGCCTTGCTTGCATGAGTGGCTGCCATGTATTCTGCCTCTGTAGTTGATAATGCCACTACAGATTGTTTCTTACTCATCCAACTGACTACACCTCCAAATAAGTTAAACACATACCCACTTGTAGATCTTCTCTGATCCAGATCTCCAGCCCAGTCCGCATCAACAAAGCCACGGATATCCAAAACTCTGTCCAATCCTAGTCTTCCTTGGTAACACAAACCATAATCACTAGTTCCTCGCAAATACTTGAAAAACTCGCTTCACTGCTGTCTAATGCTTCTTCCCTGGTTTTGACATAAACCTGCTCAATACTCCCACTGCATGTGCAATGTTTGGTCTAGTACAAACCATTCATACATCAGGCTACTGACTGCACTTGCATATGGAACACGGGACATATCCTCTTCCTCTTCTTGTGTCTTTGGACACTATTCAGCAGATAACTTTACACCTATAGGAATAGGAATCTTCACCGGTTTACTATCCTGTGTTATCACTCAAAGTTAACCTCAAGGCTGAGAAAGGAAATTCTGAGGTAACCACAGACCAAGCTTCGATCTGGCATCTAGCCCTGCCAAACCAGAGAGGGCTCTCTCTTTGCCAATAAGATGTGGCTGCAATAAATGAAATCTTAGGCTAGTTATGGAGTGCAGGGATTTTTTTTGAAATTTTTTGGGTCGAAACAGCGAGAGAAAGGATGATTGGGCTATGGAGTTGATGCTAGTTTTTTCCGGCAAACTTGGGGCAAAGTAAGTGCCATGTTCAGCGAGATAAAGATTGCGAATGTGAGAAGAATAGGGGAGAAAGCCTGCTGCCCTGTAGGCATCAAACAAGGGATGGATCTGCAGCAGCAACTTTAGACAAAAGAGAAACACGAGGTTGCTCAACAGAGCATCTAAAAAAGGATGAACTCTGCTAAGACAACCATTACATCTAACAACAAAATCATCATGAAAGGAGCATCATTACAGATGAATTCCTAACATATCTCTTAGATAATGCTAAAACAAGGTAGGAAAAAAAAAAAAAAATAATAATAAAATAATAAATATATATAAGTGAATTACAAGAAAAACATACTAAACATCAACATCGTGATGAATCCCAGGTCCAAAGGGCAGAAAACTGCTTTATAAAAATGATATTCAGGAAAACTTTATACAGTGCCAAGTAGCCTCTCTGCTACCAATATCGAACCTCTATTTTTTACAAATAATCCTATATATACTAAATTATAATCTATTTTTATTTCCTCAACATAAATAGGAAATAATAAAATAAAATTAATAATAAAACCTATCATAAAACAATATTATAAACTAATTTGCAACTAAAATCCCAAACTATCTCGAGAACCATGAGAAGTAGTTTTTGAAAACCCAAATTATGTGAAAGTTTGCCAAGTGGATTAATATTACTATATCTGCTCCTTCAGGTGTGGAACCATATTCCACAAAATCTGCCCTTTTGACTACCACCTTGCACCTGCACGAATTTTGGAGTTGTTTGATTGATCTGCAGTTTTTGTCCCTCCTTGGATGTTCTCTGGCTGCCATTTGTAATGCTCTTACTTTATTTACTCACCTTCTAGTCTTATCTCATTTTAATGATGAATATAGTTGTTCTGCTCTCATAATAATATTTTTTGGATTTCCTTCACATCGAGCTGTTTCAAATGCAAGACTTTCTCGACAAGCCCCATCTATTAATTTCCATGTTGGTTTTGTCTGCCCATTGCTCATAATAATGGGTATATCTCTCCAAGGAATTTTTGGCCATCTCTCTATTCTGACTCATCATAAACTCCTTCCTATTTTGCAGTTTCATATCGATTGCATGCATAAAAACCACCTGTGCATTCACCATACTCTGACCAAGCACCAAGGCATAGCCAGCAAAATTCGAATTTACATAGAGGTGTACAAGTAATATGCATACAGCCCTGATTTTTCTCAATTAGTAGTTTACACTTTGGGCAAGGATTTAAATTTGCCAATATCCAGTTCATGTTTTCTGATTCTGTGTTGTTCTTCAAGATCCACTTTTCAACTGTTTCACAGTCTACTGGGCGGTGAGCTTCCTCATAGAAATTCCAGCAAAAGTTATGTGTGCATTTGCAGATAACATCATAAGGGCCACTTCCCATAACAAAGTCCATGCCATACTCACAGCCAGGAGCTGGACACCACTTGGTCTTTCTATTGTCCTCAACATATGATCTCAAAAGATACCGTGTATACTTTGTTCTATCTTCATCAGATACTAAAGAAAGGACCATATCTTCACCCACAACAGCACTACATGACGGGTCTGGACATCGTAAAGTAAGGCATCCAGGACCATCATTTACTGAAGTATGAATGTAGCCTATCCAACACGCATTACAAAAGTGATGGCCACAAGCAGCCGCCTTCATTCTGCTACGGGGAAAAAAACTCGAAGCATATCCCACATAGCAACTCCTTTTCATATTGTCTAACCGCCACAACAGGCTTTTCCAACAATCCCACATCCGTTCTAACCTTCTCCTCGTTTGCAAACCGTTCATCATTGACCTTACTAACACTCCACTTGAAGTGATGCAAAAGAATTCCAGCCTCCACTGTAGATATAGAAAGCACTGTAGCAACAGATGCTATAGCTTCCTTTTGATGTTGAAGAATGTCTTCCTTTTCTTGATTGGTTAATGTCGTTTCCATAAACTGCACTCCCATCCAAGAATTTCTTCTATTAAGGTATCCTCTTTGTAGAAACCATTAGGAACCTCTTTTTTGTTATACCATTGCTTGTCACGACCACTAGCTTCAATGCAATACACTCATGCTTCACCAAGCTTGTGACAATGGCATAATCGGTAAATGTTCCTCTAGACTCTGATATTAATTTTTTCTCTATAGGAGAAACATGTCCACATGTCGAGACCTCAACAAACCTATTCCTCAAACTTTGTATTACATTTTCTAATCCATAATCAAAATATTCCATTGCATCATGGGAGTCCATGGGAAAATCTAGTTCAACTGATGAACAGCCACAACACTTGCCAAAATTAAGTTTCACTGAGATTATGAATGATCTTGATCTAAGAGTCTCTCTTATCAGTAAAAAGGGTTGCTTCTTCAGTACAGCAATTTTTAGATCGGGTCTATCTGGAAAACTAACCTCCACAGATTCAAGAAAAGGTAATGGTGCCTTGAATCCATGCACACCTGAAATCCTAAGCTTCCACTTCAAGGCCCTTTTCATTTTTTTGAAGAAAAGGATAAACTTATACGAACATGATCCACTTGAACAAATGGAGGTATTTTCAAATTTAAACACTTCATAACACAAAAAATGACCTGGTCCACTTGACCATGGATCACCAAAGTAGCTTTCTTATCCTTTGGAGTTGACTGGAGATTGATAATTATAAGCTTGCCACCAGCTCGAACTGATTTCAAAGGTAAGTTGCAAGCAGGAGTTATCTGAAGGTTCGTTCTCAAACATATTACAAGATCTACCATTTTGCAATGCCTCTTTGCAGGGTTTATCTCTTTTGGAGGCAATGCATCCTCCCAATCAAGGACTATGTCCTTGAGTTTACCCCCGCAATTTAGGTCAGAACAACGTCATCATGTCTCTTTCAATCCTATAGTATCCACTTCAAAGTCCCGTATATACTCTTTTCCACAAGATGAATAGATCCCTCTAAAGGAGTTCCCATGTAATTCAGTAAGCTTCTCCCTTGGTATAACAGATCTCAGATGCAGTCCATCTATGTTCTGACTAATGACAAACTTCAAGAATCCAACCTTCTCTAGTTCTGCCAATTCCATATGCGTAAGACCTAGCATTGCTCGATGAAACAACATTTCTACTTTTGGAGGTGGTTTTGCTTCACGTTGAAGAGTCCAACTTCCTGTGGGACCATGAAAGTCAGGAATGCCACATGAAGTACAAAATACCAGCTCTAGTAAATGCAACCAGGTGCTTGCCCTCTTCAATGAGTTTTTCCAGCTCCTCTATCTCTCTTGAAAAACATGGTGCAAAAATTTCCAAATTTCAAGATTGAGAAGAGAAGAGTGTGCGTAGTAGTCACAGTCCCCCAGAGGATAACCGTATGTTCCAGTGGAAACACAATTACATTTACCATAGCATATGAGGCATTACTTAAGGCATTTGTTCGCCAGTCAAGCCAACTTACACTGCACATCACACGGCGTTGGACAATTTATGGTATTACCAACAGAACCTTTTGAAAAAAAATGATTTCTATAAGTTCAACGATCTTACTTGCACGGGGTTCTCTCCATATCCTCTGAATGAATAATGCTACAGCAATAGGCCTTTGTCATGATTACGAAATTCCCTTTCATGTATAACTTTCTCCAACAAAGCATCTCTAGTTATCTCCTTCACACTTGCTCCCCTTAGTGAGACCTTTCACCTGCAATATCACTGCCAGCAATGTACAATGTCCTCTGCACAAATTCATGGATATCTCTTTCAATCAAGGCAAAACGAGCTCACCATATGTTGAGATGAGGATTAGCAACATAGAAATAGACCTCAAAGGCTATGTTCTCTCCTTCACTATCACAATCCAGCCACAAAACCAATCACTGACATCTCCCAGTTTCTTTTGGATTGTTCAATACCTAAACTGCTACACGAGAGGCCTTTGAGTCAGCCATTCATTTGGTCATATCTTCTGATCCGAGAGCCTATCTTTGGAGTATGATATACCGTTGGAAAGCTCTTTTCACGTGGCTCCTGATGAACATGCTTATGACATGTTTTGTGCTAAATATCATGTGCTAAACATATAAAAAAAAAAAATAGACATAATAAGAGGCCCATTTTGATCACTGAAGGAAGGCCAAGGACTGACTCTAACAGTTATGTCCTTGCTGATCATTATTGGCATGAAATAGCTGGTTTTGATCATGATGGACCCCTAGAACCTAATGACACCAAACCCTAAGATCTAATGATATCAACTGTAGAGAAAATCATGAACCATGGCTGAAATATGAAAGGGAATCAGCAAGTACAGATCTTGAGGAGAAAAACTAGAACTAAACCCTACCATCAATGAATCCATGACCTAATGGAATGCAAACTCATCAGTGTGGGACACCTACTATGAAATGCAAAAGAGCAAATTTTCATCACTGATGGCAATGTCAATACACTAACACTAACATTGGCTCCAATGGGGATGGTAACTCCTTGGAGGTGCCAAGAACACCGTAGACCTAGTAGCCTTGTCCATTGGGCAATGGAATCAAAACTTGCTAAAACTGAAACTAACACTATGCAAATCGAAATTGACTCATGACTCAAACTATGACTAGAAACTAAATTAAACTCACAAACCTTACACAAATCATTCAAAATTTATAGCCTTAACCTCAGGCCCCAAGCTGAAATGACTGTGTTCCTTGAAAACTTGCAATGAAAGGGAAAATGGTATGTACAATGATCATATCATGACTTCAAAAATCACCTCAGAAGTAGTAGTGCTTCAAGATCCTGCCATTAACTGGTCCTCCTCGACAATCCTGACCATCCATCTCCTTAAGCAAAAAGGCATTATGTCCTCTATATGCTGTAATATTATAGGGTCCTTTCCACAAGTTCTCAAACTTACCATGTGTTACACTAAAAAATGTCACCATGACTACTTACAGTTAGTATGGCTCAAATCAACAGTCATGCTACCCTCTTAGGCAAGTCTTATACCTCTGCTATCCATCTCAAACTCAAAGAAGAGAGAAAGTCTTGTAAAAAATATGTTTATCTCTGGGGTCGCAGGTTCTCTCTAGCCTTACCTGCGGGGACGCTCACCATGTTCACAAAAGTTGCGTCCATGGACGCTCTGTATGTTAAGGGACAGGTGCGTCCTTCTGTAAAAGGCAAAATGCGCAAGTTTCATCTTAAAAAAGTTACTTGTGGTTACTTCTAGAACCTTCTAGAGGTCGGTTTGATGAAATGGATGCGCCTCCAGTTGGTTCATGTATCTCTATTAAGGGGGAACTTATCCCATCAATAAGGGAGCTATCCCACCCAAAGAGGGGGATTATCCCATTGATGGTGGACCTGAATAACCTCTTTACAGCACTATAAATAAAGACATTGAGCCAGAGGGAGGGAAGGTTGGAAGCTATACATTTTCTAAGGGTAAATGCTGCAGGAATTAGGACTCCCATTTAGAACCTTGTGAGGAGAGATTGTCTTTGCTTGATTCTACTTGGAAGTGGGTGAGCTTTGTCAAAGTACAGGAAAACCCTTGATGGACCCTGGGAGGAACTTGCACAACACCAAGGCCAGGTTGTAAGAGTTTCTTTGTTTCGTTATTAATACAAACTGGTTTATTTTTCTCAATAGCTTGTGTTAATGAGTTATTTCATGTGTTCCTTGGTCTGCATGTTGAATATATGTTTTATTATATGAAATGCAAGTGCTTGGTAATTGTTTGATTGTTTGTGGTTGCAGGAATTGATGTGAAGGAGGAGCTCATCCGGATCGGCAAGGACGGACTACAACAACAGCGTTCTAGAATAAGGTAAGCCTAAACACTTGTAGTTTTCATGTTTTAAAAGGTATATTTAGAGAAAGATCACTCCATTTTGTCTTGTTTGTCATTAGAATGTCTTAGACTTCTAGGAAGGTCAGCTGTGTCCGCACCCTTGACTGATTCCGTGTGACAAATATGTACCTTGATTGGCGTCATTATGCTGGGGGCATGCGAACTTATAACAAGCATAGTTTTTCGTTTCAAGCTTGCGTAAACATGAAACCGAATCCGAGCATAGTTCTTTTCCTGTGTCAAGCTCGTTAAAAAATGAAACAAATCCTCCTCTACTTGAGTCGAAAGTTTGACTAGACCTCCTAGATGTTAAGTTGTATATTTAGGTTAGTTATTTCGGTTTTGCATAGTTTTCTTATAGTTTTAGGTCGAGTCTTTCAAATGATCTCGTAACTCAACCTTCATTTCATCCAAATGAAGCTGGGGGGCATGCGCTCTAGCAGTTATGCTTAGGGGGCATCAAGCACAGTTTTCTCTCTGTTTCAAGCTTGTGTAAAAATGAAACTACTTTGAAGCATAGTTTTTGTCTGTTTCAAGTTTTTGTAAAAATGAAACCTATCTCGAGTCAATTTCAGTTATTTTCAAGACTCGTTAAACTCATGAAAATACCGAGGTTATTTTGCTATTTTTTCATTCTCGTAAAACAAATGAAAATGCCGAGTTCTTTCCGTCTTTTCCTGCTCGTAAATTAAATTGAAAATCGGCCATATGAGTACATTTTTATCATTTTTTCGAACTCATTAAAACTTACGAAAAAATGAAAATCATGAGTACATTTTTATCATTTTTTCGAACTTGTTAAAACTTACGAAAAAGTGAAATCTTGGAGTTCTCTTTTAAGCCCTTTTCTGACTCCTAAAACATGAAAAGATTGCCGAGCGTTTCTTTTACACTCGTTAAAACGGAATTAAAAGACGGTCCCCTTATAGCTCTTTTCTGACCGTAAAATCAGGAAAAGATTGCCGTGTTTTTGTCGTTTCAAACTCGATACGGAAATAAAACGACGTGTCCTTGATCGCTTTTTACTTTTCAGGTCAACGACACTATTATGAAAGTACTCCTTGGTCGCAAGATCAAGCGGTTCCCCCAGGTATTATTTTATACTTTTTCAGGCTTGAGGGACACAAATTTACGAAAAAGTTCAACTTGGAGTTTCCTTAAGTTTTTCAGACTCTCTAAAATTGAAAAACGCCGAGTTTCTCCTATACTGGGCTCGTTAAACTTTTACAGTAAAGGACCTGTTCAATTACAAACAGGAACGAACCACTCCTTCCTAGGGTTCGAATTTAAACTAGGTTGGACTCATCCGAAGGATGAGCTTATAATCAAGCATATGTTATCCTCCTCAAGCTTGTTAAAAATAAAGAGGTACTTGCCAGAAATGGTGGGGGAAAAGAGAGAAGAATGAGCCTGTTTGTTACCTTTTGTCTCAAAAGAAACTTTATTACCGCTCTTGAACACGACACTTTTCATTCACCTGGGTTGGGAAATCTTTTACCTCACAGTTGACCAAACCACTTTGAAAGTCTTTAACCGGGTTCCGGGGATTAACTTTGAGTTATTTGTCACCAAGCCATCTGTCGTGTCGTTATGTGTTCAAGAGGTCTGCAAGCAAAACTTTCATCTGCAAAATACTTGTCATCCATTTGACCATCCCTGAGTCAGTCCTTACAGCAACATTTCTTCAACTTGAACAATGATTTCGTGTTACAGGCTTGCCTGCAACGAGTCGCTTTCTATCGACATCGACACATTATCTAGAAAGATGACTTAGGAATCAACAGTACCTTGAAGTCTACATGCATCAATGGCAGGTTTCTCGCCTTTGACGTCAGTTTACATCATTGACTTTCGATCAAAGGATTCCGTGAAGTGTTCGACATCAAAACATCTATTCACATTTCACGGGTTGTGCTTGGTACTTTGAGAACCATTAACATTGCTGGTGGTCTCTCTCACGCTTGTTAACAGTTTACATCATCAACTAGTAATCAAGTGGTTTCTAACATGTTCGACATCAAATCATTTAATCGCATGGTTAGAATCGTACCAATTCGGGAAGTAGAAGTGAAGACCCTGGATCTAGTTTCTACCATCCAGGCTGCGAGGAGTTTTGTATTCATTATCTATGTAGACTAATCATAAATAGATGGCTGCGTCCATACTGTGTCTACGAAAGTCTATAAAAAATGATGTACTGCAAGATCATTCCTGTATCAGAATAGTTAGTCCATTAGTTAAAGTTTTGAATCTGAGTATGGGAATGCCTACCTCAGTGATGATATAATCTTATACATGTATTTTGTGTTGAAAATTGCAGGTTCCAACCAGGTCATCCACAAGACAATCCTTGAAATGATAAAGCGCTTCACCCTTCCTAGAATTACAAAACCCTAATCTATTCCAGGCTTCGCACTTTAAGGGGCAATCTGTTACACTAAAAAATGTCACCATGACTACTTACAGTTAGTATGGCTCAAATCAACAGTCATGCTACCCTCTTAGGCAAGTCTTATACCTCTGCTATCTATCTCAAACTCAAAGAAGAGAGAAAGTCTTGTAAAAAATATGTTTATCTCTGGGGTCGCAGGTTCTCTCTAGCCTTACCTGCGGGGACGCTCACCATGTTCACAAAAGTTGCGTCCATGGACGCTCTGTATGTTAAGGGACAGGTGCGTCCTTCTGTAAAAGGCAAAATGCGCAAGTTTCATCTTAAAAAAGTTACTTGTGGTTACTTCTAGAACCTTCTAGAGGTCGGTTTGATGAAATGGATGCGCCTCCAGTTGGTTCATGTATCTCTATTAAGGGGGAACTTATCCCATCAATAAGGGAGCTATCCCACCCAAAGAGGGGGATTATCCCATTGATGGTGGACCTGAATAACCTCTTTACAGCACTATAAATAAAGACATTGAGCCAGAGGGAGGGAAGGTTGGAAGCTATACATTTTCTAAGGGTAAATGCTGCAGGAATTAGGACTCCCATTTAGAACCTTGTGAGGAGAGATTGTCTTTGCTTGATTCTACTTGGAAGTGGGTGAGCTTTGTCAAAGTACAGGAAAACCCTTGATGGACCCTGGGAGGAACTTGCACAACACCAAGGCCAGGTTGTAAGAGTTTCTTTGTTTCGTTATTAATACAAACTGGTTTATTTTTCTCAATAGCTTGTGTTAATGAGTTATTTCATGTGTTCCTTGGTCTGCATGTTGAATATATGTTTTATTATATGAAATGCAAGTGCTTGGTAATTGTTTGATTGTTTGTGGTTGCAGGAATTGATGTGAAGGAGGAGCTCATTCGGATCGGCAAGGACGGACTACAACAACAGCGTTCTAGAATAAGGTAAGCCTAAACACTTGTAGTTTTCATGTTTTAAAAGGTATATTTAGAGAAAGATCACTCCATTTTGTCTTGTTTGTCATTAGAATGTCTTAGACTTCTAGGAAGGTCAGCTGTGTCCGCACCCTTGACTGATTCCGTGTGACAAATATGTACCTTGATTGGGGTCATTATGCTGGGGGCATGCGAACTTATAACAAGCATAGTTTTTCGTTTCAAGCTTGCGTAAACATGAAACCGAATCCGAGCATAGTTCTTTTCCTGTGTCAAGCTCGTTAAAAAATGAAACAAATCCTCCTCTACTTGAGTCGAAAGTTTGACTAGACCTCCTAGATGTTAAGTTGTATATTTAGGTTAGTTATTTCGGTTTTGCATAGTTTTCTTATAGTTTTAGGTCGAGTCTTTCAAATGATCTCGTAACTCAACCTTCATTTCATCCAAATGAAGCTGGGGGGCATGCGCTCTAGCAGTTATGCTTAGGGGGCATCAAGCACAGTTTTCTCTCTGTTTCAAGCTTGTGTAAAAATGAAACTACTTTGAAGCATAGTTTTTGTCTGTTTCAAGCTTTTGTAAAAATGAAACCTATCTCGAGTCAATTTCAGTTATTTTCAAGACTCGTTAAACTCATGAAAATACCGAGGTTATTTTGCTATTTTTTCATTCTCGTAAAACAAATGAAAATGCCGAGTTCTTTCCGTCTTTTCCTGCTCGTAAATTAAATTGAAAATCGGCCATATGAGTACATTTTTATCATTTTTTCGAACTCATTAAAACTTACGAAAAAATGAAAATCATGAGTACATTTTTATCATTTTTTCGAACTCGTTAAAACTTACGAAAAAGTGAAATCTTGGAGTTCTCTTTTAAGCCCTTTTCTGACTCCTAAAACATGAAAAGATTGCCGAGCGTTTCTTTTACACTCGTTAAAACGGAATTAAAAGACGGTCCCCTTATAGCTCTTTTCTGACCGTAAAATCAGGAAAAGATTGCCGTGTTTTTGTCGTTTCAAACTCGATACGGAAATAAAACGACGTGTCCTTGATCGCTTTTTACTTTTCAGGTCAACGACACTATTATGAAAGTACTCCTTGGTCGCAAGATCAAGCGGTTCCCCCAGGTATTATTTTATACTTTTTCGGGCTTGAGGGACACAAATTTACGAAAAAGTTCAACTTGGAGTTTCCTTAAGTTTTTCAGACTCTCTAAAATTGAAAAACGCCGAGTTTCTCCTATACTGGGCTCGTTAAACTTTTACAGTAAAGGACCTGTTCAATTACAAACAGGAACGAACCACTCCTTCCTAGGGTTCGAATTTAAACTAGGTTGGACTCATCCGAAGGATGAGCTTATAATCAAGCATATGTTATCCTCCTCAAGCTTGTTAAAAATAAAGAGGTACTTGCCAGAAATGGCGGGGGAAAAGAGAGAAGAATGAGCCTGTTTGTTACCTTTTGTCTCAAAAGAAACTTTATTACCGCTCTTGAACACGACACTTTTCATTCACCTGGGTTGGGAAATCTTTTACCTCACAGTTGACCAAACCACTTTGAAAGTCTTTAACCGGGTTCCGGGGATTAACTTTGAGTTATTCGTCACCAAGCCATCTGTCGTGTCGTTATGTGTTCAAGAGGTCTGCAAGCAAAACTTTCATCTGCAAAATACTTGTCATCCATTTGACCATCCCTGAGTCAGTCCTTACAGCAACATTTCTTCAACTTGAACAATGATTTCGTGTTACAGGCTTGCCTGCAACGAGTCGCTTTCTATCGACATCGACACATTATCTAGAAAGATGACTTAGGAATCAACAGTACCTTGAAGTCTGCATGCATCAATGGCAGGTTTCTCGCCTTTGACGTCAGTTTACATCATTGACTTTCGATCAAAGGATTCCGTGAAGTGTTCGACATCAAAACATCTATTCACATTTCACGGGTTGTGCTTGGTACTTTGAGAACCATTGACATTGCTGGTGGTCTCTCTCACGCTTGTTAACAGTTTACATCATCAACTGGTAATCAAGTGGTTTCTAACATGTTCGACATCAAATCATTTAATCGCATGGTTAGAATCGTACCAATTCGGGAAGTAGAAGTGAAGACCCTGGATCTAGTTTCTACCATCCAGGCTGTGAGGAGTTTTGTATTCATTATCTATGTAGACTAATCATAAACAGATGGCTGCGTCCATACTGTGTCTACGAAAGTCTATAAAAAATGATGTACTGCAAGATCATTCTTGTATCAGAATAGTTAGTCCATTAGTTAAAGTTTTGAATCTGAGTATGGGAATGCCTACCTCAGTGATGATATAATCTTATACATGTATTTTGTGTTGAAAATTGCAGGTTCCAACCAGGTCATCCACAAGACAATCCTTGAAATGATAAAGCGCTTCACCCTTCCTAGAATTACAAAACCCTAATCTATTCCAGGCTTCGCACTTTAAGGGGCAAACTGTTACACTAAAAAATGTCACCATGACTACTTACAGTTAGTATGGCTCAAATCAACAGTCATGCTACCCTCTTAGGCAAGTCTTATACCTCTGCTATCTATCTCAAACTCAAAGAAGAGAGAAAGTCTTGTAAAAAATATGTTTATCTCTGGGGTCGCAGGTTCTCTCTAGCCTTACCTGCGGGGACGCTCACCATGTTCACAAAAGTTGCGTCCATGGACGCTCTGTATGTTAAGGGACAGGTGCGTCCTTCTGTAAAAGGCAAAATGCGCAAGTTTCATCTTAAAAAAGTTACTTGTGGTTACTTCTAGAACCTTCTAGAGGTCGGTTTGATGAAATGGATGCGCCTCCAGTTGGTTCATGTATCTCTATTAAGGGGAACTTATCCCATCAATAAGGGAGCTATCCCACCCAAAGAGGGGGATTATCCCATTGATGGTGGACTTGAATAACCTCTTTACAGCACTATAAATAAAGACATTGAGCTAGAGGGAGGGAAGGTTGGAAGCTATACATTTTCTAAGGGTAAATGTTGCAGGAATTAGGACTCCCATTTAGAACCTTGTGAGGAGAGATTGTCTTTTCTTGATTCTACTTGGAAGTGGGTGAGTTTTGTCAAAGTACAGGAAAACCCTTGATGGACCCTGGGAGGAACTTGCACAACACCAAGGCCAGGTTGTAAGAGTTTCTTTGTTTCGTTATTAATACAAACTGGTTTATTTTTCTCAATAGCTTGTGTTAATGAGTTATTTCATGTGTTCCTTGGTCTGCATGTTGAATATATGTTTTATTATATGAAATGCAAGTGCTTGGTAATTGTTTGATTGTTTGTGGTTGCAGGAATTGATGTGAAGGAGGAGCTCATCCGGATCGGCAAGGACGGACTACAACAACCGCGTTTTGGAATAAGGTAAGCCTAAACACTTGTAGTTTTCATGTTTTAAAAGGTATATTTAGAGAAAGATCACTCCATTTTGTCTTGTTTGTCGCTAGAGAGTTTAGACTCCTAGGGAGGTCAGTTGTGTCCGCACAAACGACTTTTTCCGCCACGACACCATGTTTCCCTTTATCCTCATTCCAAGAATCCCACCGCAACACTATATCCTCTAGCTGAAATTTGTCTGATTTATTTTTCCGATCATAGATTTTCTTGATCTTTTCCTGCAATCAGAAAGTGTTTTGGAAAACTTCATCCCTTGTTTGCCGTAGATGAATCATCTGATTGATTCTTCACTTAAAATCATTCTCTTCACTACCAACCTCCTATAACAATCTCATAACCGGAACTGCAAGAGATGTTGGAAAAAATGTGTCAATGCCATAAACTAATTCAAATGGAGACATACCTATGGATTTCTTCTGGCTCACTCTGTCAGCCCATAAGGCATTAACCAACTTCCTGTGCCATCTTTTCTTATTTGTTTCCAACATCTTCTTGATGATGTTCACCAAAGACTTATTTGATGATTCAGCGAAACCATTTCCCTATGGGTAATATGCTGTAGAATGACCCAAAATAATATTATACTTGCTACAAAATTCGATCATCTTCTTTGATTTGAATGTGGCTGCATTATCTATGATGATTTTACTAGGGCAACCAAAACAAGATAAAATAGTTGACTCTAGAAATTGGATGATTACTGTATCTGTGGCTTGTCTGGTCGGAATTGCTTCAATCCACTTGGTAAAGTAGTCAGTTGCTATTAGGATCCATTTGTGATGTGCTGACGATGTTGGATGGATTTCCCCAATAAAATCAAGTCCCCACTACTGAAATGGTGCATTGACTTCAACAGGTTTCAAAGGAAGAGGCAACAGTTTTCTTTTCCCTTGAAAGACCTGACATTCATGACAGCTCATGATTGTTTTGTAAACATCTAAAAATAGAGTCGGCCAGTAGTAACCTACTCTCAACACTTTGTTTGCCATTGTCTTCCAGAACAAGTGACCACCACAATCACCTTTGTGAAAGTCATACATCACCTGTTGAGCTTCATCTTCAACCAGACAGTTAAGTAACACACCTCCTGGATCTTTCCAATAAAGGGCATTATTTAGAATGTAGAATTTTGCAACTTTGAGTTTGAGTGATCTACCTTTGTTATTTGTCATTCCTGGACGTGGCAAAAGGTGTTGAGGTACATACACTATGTCTGAATACCATGGTGACTGAAGAAACATTTCGGATACTTGAATCAGAGAGCCTTCTTCTTCATCTTCTAACATGGCTACAATGAGATTGATATCTAAAGCATGCATATTTGATTCAGCCATTAGTCTCGCCAAGCCTTGTCCTTTGATCAACTTTGTAGGTTTAATCCCCAGATCGTACTCCAACATTATTGCAATCCATTTTCCCCGCCTTCCTTCTGAATCAATTTGTATCAGCACATCCTTTACTACTACATTGCGAACATATGCTAAAATGTGTGAGTGCAAAATGTACACTCAAAAATCCTTCAAGCTTTGACAAGAACAAGAGCCTGTTTTTCAATGATATTGTACCGTAAGGAAACACCTCTAATGGTCCTGTTGAAAAAGGTAATGGGCTTCTCCAGCTGATCTCTCTTTTGCATTAGTACTGCAGCCAAGGTATGCTCGGATGCAAATGAAAATATGATAAAATCTTGAGTGCAATCAGGACTAATCAAGACTGAGGCTATAGATAAAGCATACTTTACCAGATCAAATGACTTCATGGCTTCCTCCATCCATTTTACCATGCTGTCCTTTTTCAACATATTAGTTATTTATCTTAGATGTTCAGCTAGACTGGGTATGAATCTGCGTAAGAAATTCATCTTACCATTAAAAGCTTGTATCTCCTTCTTGCTTCGGGGAAAATCTATTTGTTGTATTGCTTCCACTCTTGAAGGATCAATGTGAATTCCTTCTTTTGAGGTAATGTGACCAAGCAGCTTTCCTTCATCCATGGTGAAGAGACCTTTCTTGGGATTAAGAGATATCCTGAACTTCCTACATCTCTGAAACACAATTTTTAAATCGTGAAGATGCTCATCATCGGACCCTGAAAACATTGTCAAATCATCTAAATATACAACCAGAAATACATCCTTTTCATTAGTAAAAGCGATGTCCATTGCACGCTGAAATGTGGCTCCAGCATTCTTCAAACCGAATGGCATTTTAGCATAATGGAAAGTTCCCCAAGGTGTAGTAAATGCAGTTTTGTCCCGATCCTTTTCATTCACCAGGATCTGATTATAACCTGAATATCCATCAAGTAATGACATGTGGGATGCTCCAACCACTTGTTGCAGGATATGATCCATCTTCGAAAGTGGGTAATTGTCCTTCAAAGAGACCTTGTTGAGGTTCTATAAATCGATACACAATATTATTTCTCTGGTCTTCTTTCGTACTAGAATTAAATTCAATATCCAATCAGAAAATCTGATTGGGACAATTATACCATCTTTTAATAATTTGTTTACCTCCTTTTCAATAGAAGGAAACAACTTTGGGTTAATTCTTCTCAACTTTTGCCCAAACAGTTTCTGATTTGGCTTGATGGTAATAGTGTGCTGAATTATATCTTTATCATACACCTTCAGATCTAAATAATCCCAAGCAAAAACATCAGAAAATTCAGATAACAATCTAACATATTTTGTCTTTACCTTGGGAGACAATGTTTTGGACAATTTTACAAACTTGGGCTTATCAGTTATTCCAAGATTGACATCCTCAACTCCTTTATCTATATGCACCAGGCTCGGCTTTCTAGCTACATCATCTTGATCAAAAATTTCTTCTAAAGGTATGAGACCTTTAGGAATAATGTTGTCTTTCAGCTACCATATCTCCATCTGGTTCACTTCAATCTCTTGATCATCGGTGTCATAGTTGTCATCTATGGGAGCATCCTTGTAGTTTCCTTCATTCAGCAAAAAAGTATTGATTTCGTTATCATCCCAAAACACTTACCAATACCTTAAATTGTCCGGAACAGCAGGCCGGTGTTTGACATGAATTTCAAACTTGTTGTTGGAGTTCATTGGGATCTTCAAATTGCTTGCAGCAGTGGGGAGTGAATCTACAATAATATTTTTTTGTCCGGGGTACAGTTGTCAATGTATAATCAGGAAACATTCACAAGATGTCTTGGACTACATTTCTATAGGCTCTCATCCACAGGTGCTTTGCTTGGTACTCTCCTTTCACCTATTTAATTACCAGCTCTAAATCTCCATAAATTGAAATCCTCTTAGCATTTAGCTTCTTCAAAATTTTCAGACCTGCAATCAAAGCTTCATACTCTGCTTCATTGTTAGAGCAATCAAATCCAATTTGTAATAACATACTCTAACATTACTAGGGACTTTGTCAGGCTAGAAAGCAGGGCTCCGAATCCAAATCCCTATGCCAGCACCATCCTTACCCATGGCTCCATCAAAATCCATGCTCCAAAGACTTGCCTCTTCTTCTAGATGCTAAAATTTTGTTTCCTTCTCTTCCTTACCTTGACTGATCTCTTCATTTTTCTACTATTCACTATCTTTTTGTTGTTGTTGGTATGTGGACTACTCGGAAGAACTTGTTGTTTTCTGTCTTTCTTGATCAAGGGCTGCTCTAAAATTTTATGAAATCTCCGGAACATCTTCTACTTCAACTAACTGACTATCAACATCATTTAAACCACTATCTGAATATAGTACAAATGATTCTAAATTTGTATGTACAACATTAATTGGATGATTGAGTGGTTTCTCCTTCTAGTAACCATGTACTTCATTTTTTTCTCCCTATATAGTTTTCTCAATTAGCCAAACACAGGAATGGTAGCATAGGAGAAATCTAGTTGTAAAGTTCCTTTAAGTTTTGCACCCCATGATCTGGACAAAAGCATACCAAACCATGGTGGAATGTCAACAACAACCACATCCATTAGAACATTCTTGGATGGAATTTGGTCTAAAGATACCACCAATTCTTTGATAAGACCAATGCATCAGACCCTACCAGAATCAAAGGAATATAGGTCATGATATTTCCAAGTAATGTCAAGGCACAATCTCTCCATAATGGCTTTTGGCATCAGATTACGGGAAGCTCCGGAGTCGAACATGGCATTATGGAGAACATACTCGTGTAATCTAAGGCTTATATAAAATGGAGGAACTTCACTATCTTCAAACTGACCTTCTAAGGCAGGGCCAAAAATGAGCTCAGGATGATCATCTTCTACATTGACCATATCAGATAAAGTATCTATATGCAAAATTTTGGACAGCTGGTGTTTATAGCTGTTGTTTTTCATTAATTCAGTCAAAGGAATCGAAACTTTTAACTTAGCAATCTCATTTTCTAAACTAAAAACTGAAACTTTCTCTACCTCTTTGACTGGAAGGTCCTTCTTTTCGGCTCTTTCTTTTGCTGCACTTTACTGACTATTCTTCTTATTTACAGTGCTATTTGTTGATGGTCCTTTGCTAGAAGTTGGATCAGCAGGCTCTTTCCCTTTTTTCTAAATGCTTGTAGAGTCATTTTTGGATTATGCTTCCTTTCTCTTTTGAATTGGACTAACTGGTACATCCCTGCTTCTCAATGAATATTGCTTCTGTTGTGTTGTCAATGCATTCATATATCCTCGCTGATAATCATCTGATTCATCCTCCAAAACTACCTCATTTGCTAGTATGTAATCTTCATCCCTTTGGGTATCTGGAACCTCCAAATATTCTTCATCTTCTGTCAGAAAAATGGGAAAACCATCGGCAGTAAATAAATGATTTTCCTCAACCACCGGATCCTCATCATCATACTCCTCCATTCCATGCACATAGTTCTGTCGTAAAGGAGTCCTAACCTACTATTGTTGTGTTGTTTGATCTTGTGCCTTTTGCTTCCTTTGTTTAATCCAAAATTGGGGCTGCTGCTATCCTCTGGAGTTTGGATTCCATATTAGTGTTTCATGTTTGTCTACAACAGTCATCTGATCAAACATATTCTCAATTTTCTGGAGCAAATTATCTGCCTAAACATCCGAGGTGGATACTTATTCCTTTATAGCCATCTTCTTTTCAGATTTCATCCTTGCTCTTTTGCCAACAGATTTGCTTCTACACTTATAGCGTTCTTCTGCATATCTTCAAGTGTGTTAGGATCTCTTTCTCGTAACTGATATGCCATATCAGCATCGAAACCATCTAGAAACTTGAGAAATGCTAACCCCATCAGTGCTTTAATGTCAGCCAGAATAGCATTATAGACTGCGTTGAACCTAACACAGTAATCTTGCACACTTTCACCTACATTCCTTTTGATATTTTCATACTCAGATAAAATTTGGAGTGGGTTCCTCTTTACCTCCCATCAGTTTAGGAATTGTCTATGCAGAACTAGAAAAGTGTTAATGGAGCCTACTGGTAAAGCCCAAAACCATTTTCGAACCTCGCCTCCAAAACTTTGCACAAATAATCTCATGGTCACATTTTCTGCATCTACCTCATGAAGGTCGAAGAAATCATTCATTCTATCAACATGTTGCTGTGTTGTAATACTTTGAGTGGCATCAAAAAGAGGTATTTTAATTTGGTAATCAGTGGGCATATCATCCAAATTCTGAGGCAGAACAAGAGGTGCATATCGGGCAGCCATGACTCGAGGTGGATTTGAAACAACGGTTGGACTACTTGGGTTTATTGGTGTAGTTGATGGAGGAGTAGGGGTGATAGGTTTTTGATTAGATATGATAGGTTGAAAGGGAAGGCTAGGTATAAATAGAGGTTGAGAATGAACTTCGAAACTTGATGGGAATACTGATGAACCGAGAGTAGCAGATGCCGATTCTAAAAACTCAGGGATATTGGTAGTTATGATGGATGATTGAAGAGAATTTAAGATGTATTCGTCAATTGATCTGTTTTCCATTTCCTTTTCAATATTTGCAACAAATTCTAGATTTAGAGTTGTATCATCAAGTGCAGTTTCAGATTTGGTTTCAAACAAAGAAAAATCAAAATACTCATCAAAAGGGAGATCTTCAATAAACAACCATTGACTGGGACAAGAATGGGATCTGAAAATAGGTCTAGGACTTAGTGAATTTTCTTGTCTAAGGATTCACAGAATGAGATTAGGATTTTCAAACACAGGAGGACGATTGGATCAGGATTGGACCTCGTGTACCTTCTTGAAGCCAGTGTGTTCAGATTTTAGAATTTTTATTTTTCTTTACAACTTTCTATTTCAGCCTAGCAAATTCTAAAACTCATCATCCGAAGTTCAAGAATTTGGTTGAAATATATTACCTGATTAATCTTTTGATTCCCCAATATGGTCGCGACTATGTTAGAGCCTAGATTGACCTTAAGCTGAAGGAAGGCAATTCTAGGTAACCACAAACCAAGCTTAACCTGGTAACTAGCCCTACCAGGTCGGGAGAGGGCTCTCTCCTGATGAATTTCAGTCGAGATAACTAAATTAGGTAAATATTTTAGGCTAGGTATAGTAGCTCGAAATTGTTTAATTGAATTTTGATGGTTTTTTCTGGATCAGATGGAGTTGGGCAATTTGGGTTTGGGAAATTAGGTCAGAATGCACGGTGTTCTATGGGGCAAGGTAGGTATAGGCTTTAGCACTTGAAATTAAGTGAGGTGAGGTGTCTAAGACTGGTGAGGAGCTGAGGAGGGCATGTAGCACTCATGTATCCTTCTCAAACAGTAGAAAACATAGAATACCGAATGATTTCCCAAGGTAGAGCATTGCAAACAATGAATTCTACCTATCTATCTTGATATCATTTAGTTAGAAGTAGTGAAATAGATGGTGGCATACATAAAACATGTAAACAACTGATAACAAAAGAAGAAACTATGAAAAAACACCATACCACAAGTATCCCATAAAACTAGTTGCAACTCCTATTAATTTCCTTGCCAAACTGCTTATAATGATGTACAATATAGTTCAGAGCATCCAAGTGTATCCAACCCTTGCAAATGAGAAAGAAAATGCATAATATAGACATGGGAATTCCTCATCCTAACCATCAAGGGTTGAAACCATGAGAAGAGGAGTTGTTTCAACCATTTCCAAACAAGGACCAGGAATATAGGCAGTCAAACAACTTGCCTCTATAAGTAGGGAAACTGATTCATTTGCCTCAAAACCATCTCTAACTAATGAATCTACCCTATAACACTATTTTAACATTACATTTACATACCATGTCATTAATTACATCACTGAAATCATCCACGAGGAGAGAGAATTCAAATTTACAGTCAAAACAGACGAATTTTGATTTTCTGAGCAAAATGGTCAAAAGCACAGCGCCACTGGTCCTAAGCACAATGCCACTTTCCACCTGATTTTGGAGGCTTTCCCCTTAGCCAAATTGAGCCCATGATAGCTCATTGGAAAGGTATTCAAGTCTAGTTTCTGGAACACCTAGAATTTTTGAATTTGGAGGTCATTTTTCCCCTCAAAACTTGAATCTCCCAAGACTGCTTTTGTGTGTCCAAAAAGAGGCACAGAGGTCATTTTTTGGTAGTTTTTGGACCTTTTAGTAACCCAGATTTGCTCCAAAACTTCTGAAAATTTCCAGGGTACATGTCCTCGTCATCTTGAATCCAAAAATCCAAACCTTTTCTCCATCTGATGCTCCAGGAAAAAGCACAGTGCCACCGATTTCTGTGTTATAAATTCCAAAATTTCAAAAATGTAAAATTTTTCCAAAATTTGCCCACATTTGGCATGGGACACCACCATCAGCTACTTTAATGGACTAGGGAGGCTTCAGCCAACATCTTCAACCTATATTTCTCTTTCTTGCCCTCTAAGGCTCTCCTCAACCTAGCTTTTAGCTTCCTAATCTTCATATTACAAATTTTGTTGCGGGTCATGTAATGGTATGCCATGTGTCAGAGCATTTTATTTTCCCTATTGTCCTTCTCAATAAGTCCTTCAAGATGTATGCTGACCCTCTCAAGAAATTTTTCCCTATCATTCTTAATCTCCTATGCAATAGGAATCAATGGGACATTAGCCTCTTTGATAATTTGCCTATTTTCTTTGACTATTTCCAGCTCCATGAGGACTTGTTTGTCACTCAGCTGCTTGTTTTCCTATTCCAAGTATCTGATGATGAACTTGGCTCTCTCTAAGTTATCTGCCAAAGCTTGTATTTGAGCTTCCTTTTCCTTTATGATGATGTCCTTGACAGTTTCCTGATCCTGAGCCTCCAAGTCAATGATGCCAATTCCATGAAGAGTAAAGTGTTGTTGTGGTTCCTCATGCTCAATCAGGTCAAAATATATTTCCTCCTAATCACCAAGATCTTCCTCTTGCACTTTTTCCTTGCCTTTTCTCAACTGCTCAACCTGTACATGTTTTGTCGATGTAGAAGGCAAGGCCCCCTCCACACCTTGTGGAGATAACATTTGCTCGTGGACTGATGACGAAGGCAAGGTCCCTTCCACATCCCGTGGAGCAAACACTTGCCTAGCAGTTGAAAAAAGTTTTCTTGTGCCTCTCTAATATGTCAAATACACTGGCATCTTAGCAGTTTTGGTTCCCTTGACCTCTTCCTTTTTTTCTCCATGGCTCGAAGGCCCACCTTCTTCTTGATGCACTGGTGAAGGGATCTGTGGACCTTTGAACATCTCATGAGCAATGAAAGTCTCCCAAGGAATGTTAAAAAGACTTATATGGTGAAGAACAATGATTTTGATTAAGGAGTAATGATAAATGTTGTTCAATTGCTGAGGGTATGGTTTCTTCTGCAAGATGTAAGCTATTTTATCAATATTTCTAAACAAGAAATATGGGAGATTCATCATTTTTACCTTGGTGAAATGCATAAGGAGTCTGATATGGTAAGCATACAGCCGGGAGAATCTACCTTCACAAGTTAAATACTTGATGATAATCCTCATCAAAGGAACATACCCATTCTCCAAAAATTTAAAGGGAAAAATCCTTTTCACCTAGTTTCTGTATTGAGGCTTGATGTAAGGCTCATAGTAATCCTCATCAAGGTCCTGACCCTTGTACCATTTCTCACCAACATTAGGAATTCTAGTGGCCTCTGAAATGATAGTTGGTGATATTGTGAAGGTTACTCCGGCAAGTGTCACCTCATTGTTATGTAAATGAGCCACAAAAAGTCTGGCCAACTCATGGTGAAACTGAACTCTTTCCACTAGTTCACAAAATTCAAAACATGCTTGGTGTCTGAAACAAGAAACTGCAAGTGGGCAAGCCTGTAATTCTCTCAAACTGGTGGGCTCCTCTCTGATGATTTTTCCTCCTTTATGAGGCTTCCTCTATTGCCTGTGCCTCTCCACAGAACTGTCACTGAATGTCTCCTCCTCATATTCAAAGTCACTGTCTCTGTCCATGTTTCCCTTAGTTTGCACAGTGTGATAATGTATGGATGGTGTTATGGGAAATGGCTTAGCGGAATGAGTGCAAATGAAGGTGTAGGCAAAATTTATGAGGGAGGGGTTTGGGAAGTGATAAGTGAGTGATAGAGTGTGAGAGAAATAGTGGGAATAACAGTTTTAGCTTATGAAGTGAATGGTAGGAAAACTAGGGATTTATAATAGAGATTACGGTTTTAATTTTAAGGATGAAAAACCAAGAAAATTTTCACATGAGCACCCTAAACAACAAGAGAGATGATAGTGCTTACTTGCCAAGAGGAAATTTGGAGGATATTTGGTGAAATTTGGAGGCTTTGAGCATTTTTGAGCTTTGCTAGTCAAAGCGCAGCTCCACCGTACAGAAGTGCGACGCCGGTCCAGGAGCACAGTGCCTGTGTTATTTAACACTATGTGAAATTCCAGGAGCACAGCACCGGGCTAGGAGCACAGCGCCAAAACTCAGGAGTGTAGCGCCGGGAAAAATCCTCTAGAGGTGTAGTGATTTCCTTTGTTTTGCTCAGGGATGCTTAGAAACCAATTTTCTTCTCTCCTTGGCTCTTCTTGATTTGCCAAATGACACAATGGCATAAAAATAGAAAAGAATGAGTTTATATGTGAACTCCCTTTTGATTTTTTCTTTTGAAAAAACCCACTTTTGTAATGTCTATTTGTCTTTTTCAATACTCTGTTTTTTTTCAAGTTTATTCTCTCTTGCTTGCAAGTGGACTAATGCTCTAGATCACTTTGATTTTTTGCAGTGGCAGATGCTTGGAAACATCACAAGCTTAGGAGGAGCTTGGGAACAAATATTGCATATAGAAAAAATAAAATTACATCATAAATGAAGCTAAAAACAATAATACTCTATTTTCACCTTAAAACAAGTTTTGAGGTGAGAACTACATTTGTCCCTCAAACTGATAAAATTATAACTTTAACAATCATTATTGGCCTCCTCATGTCCTTGTTGATCATTATTGGTATGAAATAACTGGTTTTGATCATGATGGACCCCTAATACCTAATGACACCAAACCCTAAGACCTAATAATATCAACTGCAGAGAAAATCATGAACCATGGCTGAAATATGAAAAGGAATCAACAAGTACAGATCACGAGGAGAAAAACTTGAACTAAACCCTACCATCAGTGAATCCATGACCTAATGGAATGCAAACTCATTAGTGTGGGACACCTACTATGAAATGCAAAAGAGCATATTTTGATCAGTGATGGTAGTGTGAAGACACTGGCACTAAATGTAGTTCTCACCTCAAAACTTGTTTTGAGGTGAAAACAGAGTATTATTGTTTTTATCTTCATTTATGATGTAATTTTATTTTTTATATATGTAATATTTGTTCCCAAGCTCCTCCTAAGCTTTTGATGTTTCCAAGCATCTGCCACTGCAAAAATTCAAAGTGATCTAGAGAATTAGTCCACTTGCAAGCAAGAGAGAATAAACTTGAAAAAAAAAGAGTATTGAAAAGGACAAATAGACATTACAAAAGTGGGTTTTTTCAAAAGCAAAAATCAGAAGGGAGTTCACATATAAACTCATTATTTTCTATTTTTATGCCATTGTGTCATTTGGAAAATCAAGAAGAGCCAAGGAGAGAAGAAAATCGATTTCTAAGCATCCTTGAGCAAAACAAAGGAAAGCCTCAATACAGAAACCAGGTGAAAAGACGTTTTCTCTTTAAATTTTTGGAGAACAGGTATGTTCCTTTGATGTGGATTATCATCAAGTATTCAACTTGTGAAGGTAGATTCTCCTGGTTGTATGCTTACCATATCAGACTCCTTATGCACTTCACCAGGGTAAAAATGATGAATCTCCCATATTTCTTGTTTAGAAATATTGATAAAATAGCTTACATTATGCAGAAGAAACCATACCCTCAACAGTTGAACAACATCTATCATTACTCCTTAATCAATATCATTGTTCTTCACCATCTAAGTCTTCTTAACACTCATTGGGAGACTTTCATTGCTCATGAGATGTTCAAAGGTCCACAGATCACTTCACCAGTGCATCAAGAAGAAGGTGGGCCTTCTAGCCATGGAGAAACAAGGGAAGAGGTTAGGGAAACCAAAACTGTTGAGATGCCAGTGTATTTGACATATCAGAGAGGCACAAGAAAACGTTTTGCAGCAACTAGGCAAGTATTTTCTCCACGGGATGTGGAAGGGACCTTGCCTTTGTCATCAATCCACAGGCAAATGTTATCTCCACAAGGTGTGGAAGGGGCTTTGCCTTCTACATCGAAAAAACAGGTACAGGTTAAGCAGTTGAGCAAAGGCAAGGAAAAAGTGCAGGAAGAAGATCTTGGTGATAAGGAGGAAAGATATTTTGACCTAATTGAGCATGAGGAACCACAGTAGCACTTTACTCATCATGGAATTGGCATCATTGACTTGGAGGCTCAGGATCAGGAAACTGTCAAGGACATCATCATAAAGGAAAAGGAAGCTCAAATATAAGCTTTGGTAGATAACTTAGAGAGAGCCAAGTTCATCATCAGATACTTGGAGTAGGAAAACAAGTAGCTAAATGACAAACAAGTCCTCATGGAGCTGGAAATAGTCAAAGAAACTAGGCAAATTATCAAAAAGGCTAATGTGCCATTGACCCCTATTGAACAGGAGATTGAGAAGGATAGGGAAACATTGCTTGAGAGGGTCAACATACATCTTGAAGGACTTATTGAGAAGGCCAATAGGGAAAAGAAAATTTTTCGACACATAGCACACCGTTACATGACCCGCAACAAAATCTGTAATATGAGGATTAGGAAGCTAAAAGCCAGGTTGAGGAGAGTCTTAGAGGGAAAGAAAGAGCAAGATAGGTTGAAGATGTTGGCTGAAGCCTCTCCAGTCCATCAAAGCAACTGATGGTGGTGTCCCATGCCAAATTTGGGCAAATTTTGGAAAAATTTTGCATTTTTGAAATTTTGGAATTTATAACACAGAAATTTTGCCCAGAAGCGCAGCGCCACCAGCACTGCGCTTTTTCCTGGAGCATCATATGTAGAAAAGGTTTGCATTTTTTTATTTAGGATGATTAGGACATGCACCCTGGAAAGTTTTAGAAGTTTTGGAGCAAATCTGGGTCACCAAAAGGTCTAAAAACTACCAAAACATGACCTCTCTACCTCTTTTTGGACACACAGAAGCAGTCTTGGGAGATTCAAGTTTTGAGGGGGAAAATGACCTCCAAATTCAAAACTTCTAGGTGTTCCAGAAACTAGACTTGAAGACATTTCCAATGAGCTATCATGGACTCAATTTGGCTAAGGGGAAGGCCTCCAAAATCAGGTGGAAAGTGGCGTTGTGCTTAGGACCAGTGGCACTGTGCTTTTGACCATTTTGCTCAGAAAATCAAAATTCGCATGTTTTGACTGTGAATTTGATTTCTCTCTCCTCATGGATGATTTCACTGATGTAATTGATGACATGGCATGTAAATTTAATGTTAAAATAGTGTTAGAGGGTAGATTCATTAGTTAGAGGTGGTTTTGAGGCAAATGAATCAGTTTCCCCACTTATAGAGGCAAGTTGTTTGACTGCCTATATTCCTAGTCCTTGTTTGGAAATGGTTGAAAGAGCTCCTCTTCTTATGGTTTCAACCACTGATGGTTAGGATGATCAATTCCCATGTCTATATTATGTACCTTCTTTCTCATTTGCAAGGGTTTGATACACTTGGATGCTCTAAACTATATTGTACATCATTATAAGCAGTTTGGCAAGGAAATTAATAGGAGTTGCAGCTATTTTTATGGGATACCTGTGGTATGGTGTTTTCGCATAGCTTCTTCTTTTTTTATCAGTTTTTTACATGTTTTATGTATGCCACCATCTATTTCACTGCTTCTAACTTAGTGATATCAAGATAGATAGGTAGAATTCATTGTTTGCAGTGCTCTACCTTAGGAAATCATTCAGTATTCTATGTTTTCTACTGTTTGAGAAGGATACATGAGTGCTACATGCCCTCCTCAGCTCCTCACCAATCTTAGACACCTCACCTCACTTAATTTCAAGTGCTAAATCCTATACCTACCTTGCCCCATAAAACACCCTGCATTCTGACCTAATTTCCCAAACACAAATTGCCCAACTCCATCTGATCCAGCAAAAACCATCCAAATTCAATCAAAACCTTTCAAGCTACTATACCTAGCCTAAAATATTTAACTAATTCATTTATCCCAACTGAAATTCATCAGGAGAGAGCCCTCTCCCAACCTGGTAGGGCTAGCTACCAGGTTAAGCTTGGTTTGTGGTTACCCTAGAATTGTCTTCCTTCAACCTAAGGTCAATCTAGGCTCTAACATCTTGCATGTTAAACCTCTGCAATATTTTCTCAACATAATTCCTCTGGTTTAACCAGAGCTTCCTCTTTTCCCGATCTCTTTTAATTTCCATGCCTAAAATATAGTTTGCAGCACCAATATCTTTCATGTCGAATTTGAAGGACAACTAGGTCTTCAAATCCTGGATAATTTCTTTGTCATCTCCAACCAGCAACATATCATCCACATACAAGACCAGATAAATAACATGGTGACCAATTAATTTAAAATACATACAATGATTTTCTTTGCTTCTGGTGAAGCCAAGTCCCCGTATAAATGTATCAAATTTCTGATACCACATCCTTGGTGACTATTTTAACCCATATAGAGACTTCTTTAACTTACATACCAATTCTTTCTTACCCTTCACCGCAAAGCCTTCAGGTTGCTTCATGTAGATCTCCTCTTCCAGATCCCCATGAAGAAATGTTGTCTTCACATCCATCTGTTCTACCTTAAAATCAAAAGCAGCAACAACAAATAAAAGTAATCTAATAGAAGCTACCTTGGAAACAGGAGAAAAAATATCACCAAAATCAATTCCCGACACCTGGGAATAACCTTTTGCTACCAACCGAGCTTTGTATTTCTCCACCTTTCCTTCTGCATTTGTCTTCTTCTTGAACACCCATTTGCTACCAATGGGTTTCCTTCCATCCATCAACTCCACCAGATCCCAAGCGTCATTTTTGTGCAAAGATGCCATTTCATCGACCATGGCCTCTTTCCATAGTTTTCCATCCTCTCAATCTACTTCTTCCTTCACAATTCTAGGATCATCATTAGTAATAGATGAAGCAAAATTTGAAAAGAAATCAAATGGAATATACCTTTCTAGCTACCTTCTTTCTCGAACTGATCTTCTCACACCCGAATTTTGTGGCTCTTCATCTTCTAATTCCTCCTCTACTATAGAGTCTGATTCTTCCTCCTTTAGCTCAAACTCTATCTTCTCAGGTTCCTTTGGTTGGACTTCATGTTTAATAACGTCTTTTACCTCTCTGAACACCACATCTCAGCCTTACACAACCTTCCTTGTTACTGAGTTCCAAAGCTTATAGCCCTTTAAACCATCCTTATACCCAATAAAGATGCACTTTTCAGATTTACTATCTAACTTGGTTCATTTCTCGTTTGGAACATGTACATATGCATCACATCCAAATACCCTCAGATGTGAAAGAGGTGGTTTCTTACTAGTCCATACCTCTTGTGGAGTCTTATCCTCCGAAGCTGATGAAGGTGATCTGTTGACCAGGTAACATGTTGTCTCCACTGCCTCTGCCCAGAACTCTTGTTCTAACCCAGCACCACTGAGCATGCTTCTTGCCCTTTCCATCAATGTCTTGTTCATTCTTTCTGCAACTCCATTTTGGTGAGGTGTATTTGGAGTAGTCTTCTGCTGTGCTATACCACACTTCTTACATAATTCTTCAAATTCCTTACTGCAAAACTCTCCACCGTTATCTGTCCTCAGCACCTTTATCTTCTTCTCTGCCTAGTTTTCCACTAGAGCCTTAAATTATTTAAACCTCTCAAAGACTTCAGATTTATTCTTAAGGAAATATATCCATGTATTCCTTGAGAAGTCATCTATAAATGATACATAGTATGTAAACTTACCTATTGATGGAACGTTCATAGGTCCAAACACATCACTGTGCACAAGCTCTAATATCTGTTTCGCCCTCTTACCACTAGAGGGGAAACTCACCCGATTCTGCTTTCCATATACACAATTTTCATAGAAATCAAAATCTAGAGAGCTATTACTCATACCTTATGCCATACATTACCATGAAGTATTCGAAGGCCCTTCTGTCCAATATGTCCAAGCCTTTGATGCCACAACATGGTCTTCTCTCCAAAGACCATTAGATTTTCTACTCCACTTTCAAGAACCACAAAACTATTGCACAAATCAACGAAAGTGCTACCTTGTAGCTTGTACAGAGTTCCAATCCAAACTCCCTGCATCAATACCAGTGCCCCAGGAACCATCTTGCAGGTATCCTTCTCGAACACTGTTTTTACACCTGCATCATCCAACTTGCTTACAAAAGTCAGATTTCTAGCGAATGCAGGAATATGTAGAAAACACTGAAGTGTTCTAACCCTTCCACCTTGCAACTTCAACTTTACTTTTCCGCAACCAACGATTATAGCCTTCCTATCATCCCCTAAGAAGACATCACCACCATCGTATTTCTCATACTCGCAAAACCACTCTCTATGGGGAGTGAAGTGAAAGGATGCACCTGAGTCAATCAACCATGCCTCATGATCTACATGTGTACTTGAAGAACCCAAGTACACATCTGCACCTTCATCTGAGGTGGTTTTCACCTCTGCAGAAGGAGCATCATTAGATCCCTTTCCTTTATCAGGAGCTTTAGATTTACAGTCCCATTTGTAGTGCCCTTCCTTTCCGCATTTCCAACACACCACCTTTATAGGTTTTCCTGGAGATTTAGATCTCCCTCTAGATTTAGATCTCCCACTCGATGACATATTTTTGTTTTTTTTCTGGGACCGTCCTCGTATAGACAATGCATCACCATTCTGGCTCTCCATATTTTTCCATCTCATCTCCTCCGTCAACAAGGATGAGAATATTTCATCAAACTGCAAGGCAGTTGTATTGCTACCTATTGCAATAACTAGACTATCCCACAAATCTGGTAGAGAACACAATAAACTGATGCACTTAACTTCATCTGAAATTTTAATATAAATAGATGACAATTGAATTACCATGGTATTAAATGCATTTAGATGCTTTGTCACTGAGTCTCCATATTTCATCCTCAGGTTATACAGCTTTTTCCATAGGAACAATTTATTCACCAAAGACTTAGATTGGTACAAAGTCCCTAACTTGTCCCACAAAGCCTTCGTCATAGCTTCCCCTGATACATTCAGAAATGTTGAATCTAAAGTTGGGTGTGGAGCTTGATTATCTTCTGTATTCAAAGGTTCAGCTGGATGTATACCCTAGGAAGACTATACAACCCTCCACGCTGGGGGGTTTGGGGGCCAGCGGTCCCCTGGCGGGGGTTTCGGGGGCACCGCCCCCAAAGCTAAAAATAGATGTAAAATTTCCTTGTAAAAGTCTAGTAATTTCTAGTCAAGCTGGGTCGTTCATTAGACGGATGATCTAACGGTAGAAGTTATGTTTAATTTAGGGTTTTTTGCCCTAGAAGGCAACCCCTCACTATATATGATGGAATTGTATTGCGTCTATGTATATCTGTATTCTGAGTGAGGAAGAGAGAGGAGATTGAGAGCAAATAGGGTGTTACAGTGGATCTGTTGTAAGTTGTATCTCTTCAGTTTTTTGGATAATATAAAAGGAAGGACTAGTTGTTTCTCCGTGGATGTAGCCCAAACTGGGTGAACAACGTATATCTTTGTCTCTCTTGTTTTATGCATTTTCTGTGTTTATATTTCTGCAATATTTTATGTGTTCCATTGTTCCGTAATATATAATTTTCTAACAACTGGTATCGAATCTGAAGGTCTATTTGGCTGATAAACTCGCAGGAGAGAAGGGTTCCTGGTTCGAGTGGGAGCAATGGCAGAAGATGGTAGGTTTAGGGTCGAAAAATTCAACGGCCAAAACTACCAGCTATGGAAGATGTAGATGGAAGATTATCTATATCAGAGAGATCTGTACCTACCATTGAGCAGAAAGACAAAGAAGCCGACAAGTATGATAGACACAAAATGGGATATTCCGGACAGAAAGGCACTTGGAACAATACGGTTGTGCCTAGTGGCATCGGTAGCGTTTAATATTTCAAAGGAAACAACAACATGGGGTTTAATGTCGGCATTGGCCAAGCTGTATGAAAAACCCTCGGCCTCAAATAAGGTATTTCTTATGAAGCGTTTATTTAATATGAAGATGTCAGAAGGTGGATCTGTTGCAGATCATTTAAATGATTTTAATACAGTTACAAGTCAGTTACGTTCTATAGGGTTAAATTTTGATGATGAAGTTAGGGCTCTATTATCTCTGTGCTCATTGCCATAAAGTTGGAATGGTTTAGTTATGGCAATTAGTAACCCTGTCTCTGGATCTAGTACTTTAAAGTTTGAAGATGTTTTTGGTGAAATCCTTAGCAAGGAAATGCAACGGAAAAGCTCCGGTGAGACATTAGGTAATGCTTTGACTGCAGATACTAGGGGAAGAAAAATGGAAAGGGGAAAGAGCCTAAGATATCTCAGTAAGTCAAGAAAAGGCAGATCCAATTCCAGATTGAGGATAGTGTGTTGGAAATGTGGGAAGAAAGGAAACCTAAAGAAACACTGCAAGTCTTAGAAGGGAAAAGAAGGAGACGCGCGGCAAGAAACTAATCATGAAGTGAATGTGACAGGTGATGTGTTGCAAGATGCTTTGATTCTTTCATTAGAAAATATTATTGATGCCTGGATGGCAGATTCAAGGGCCTCATTCCATGCCACGCCTGATAGGAAACATTTTCATGATAGGCTGAGAATCACTCACACTGGAAATCATGTGAGCACAGGCTATTCTACTGGGCAAATCAACGCAATAATCATTGGCATACTCAATACATTGCTTGTGCAAATCCTCATGCACAACTATAGTCACAACTGATAGCAATCTCAACCTCTAACACCTATCCCTGTTGAACTGTACATGCACTGACATGCAACTGAGTTAACTGATGTATTCTTTAGTTGCTTTATGAGTTAATAATTAGTTTAACAACTCATCATTAGTCTATTTGCAGTTAGACTAATTACAACTAGTTTAACCAAGTCAAACTGAATACAACTCCATCAACTCCACCAAACTCAACTGCTTGATTTCTAACTGAAGTCCTGCATGCAACAACTCAACTGACCCACAAAGAAAGTGTATCTCCTTCTCACAGCTACATGTGCCACATCTGTATCTCAAACTGAAGTGCTCCAAGAGGATAAGATAAATTTTATAGTCTAAATATTATTATGAGACAATAATATTTGACTTTTCTATTTTTGACTAGTAGTCTAAAAATAGACTCTGGTCACTCCTGCTGTGATTCAAAAATAGAAGTCCATCTATTTTTCCCAACATGACCAATCATCCATAAACAACATCCTGCAACTCATAGACCATTATCCATATGTCTAAAAATAGACTTTGCGCCAAAAATAGCCTGCGGGCCCACTTAATGAAGGCGACTCCTTTCCACTAAGCTCCATCATCTTGTTGCATTTTCAACACTCCCTCTCAACAAGATTATGGATTATCTGCAACCCCTATCCTGCCTCTATAATGTTCTGCATGCAACACATTTGCGTGGTCCACTTGCTCCAACAACACTTGGAACAAAAACACTCCCAACTGACCACTCTGTTGGGCTAGGAACATACTCTGATGTTTAAGCTCTACCTGCTACTGACAAGTGCTCCCTCTCTGACATCTATGCTACTACAACATCTCCATGCATCTCGTACCATTTCACACCTCTCTGTGCCACCTAGCATTGTGCAAAACACTTGTGCCTCTCGCATTGTTGCAGCCTGCTAGCTATGCGCTGTCCTGGGATTCCCTACACTGTCGCTCTCTCTGCCGCTCCATCCGCATCTGTCTCTACCCAATCAGTCAGTTCCTGCTACTCCACATCGGGGCTCCTGTAGCAAGGTCTCATCCAAGAGGTTGGGTACCTCAAGGATCCTGCCCCTCCTCCTTGGGACGATCAATCCACATCACCCCACCTCCTACCTGGAGGTATGGTTGCATGCGATCCTCAGCCCACCTGGCTCGAAGTTTCCCCCTACTGGAGGTCTCTGCATGACTAGATGTCTCTACTCGATCTCCTCTCAGGTTCCCTTGTTGTGGCTGCTCCACAACCTCCTGAAGCTAATACACCAATTGTGGCTCCTCCACAATCGTCTGAGACTTCTTCTGGCTCTTCATGTTGAGAAGTAATATACACTCCCTCTCAACCACCAAGTCTCCATCAGTTGCCTCGCTGCTCAAGGCTTTGCATGCATCTTGAACCTCAAGAGCATACAGGTTCTTGACCCGTGAACCAATCTGCTTCACCTGTCTAGTGATGATGTGTCTAAGGAAAACCTTTCCCTTACTGAAGACTACATCATATCCTCTGTCTTCCAGCATCGCGATCGACACCAAGTTTCTCTTCAGTCCTGGTACATACTTGACATCGGTCAAGATAAGGCGAGCTCCATGCTCCCTTTGAAAAATAATCGTGCCTACACCTGAGACACTATACTTCTCATCATTACCCATCGCTATGAGTATCTGGAGATCTTTCTCCTCCAAAGTACTGAACAAACTTTTGTCACCGGTCATGTGGAAAGAAGCTCCACTGTCAAGAAACCAACGACTTCCCATCATGGATGAAACCATGCATGTGAAAAGTGTGAAGTCCAACTCAAACTGAGAATAAAGTGAGGCTGCCTCACCTTCAGGTCCTTCCCGGATCCCTTCTTGGACTTCTTCTTTGGGCAATTGGTAGCATAATGGCCCAACTCATGACAACGAAAGCATCGCACATTCGATTTGTCAACCTTCTTCCCATCATTGGAAGAACTGGATTCAGAAAGAGAAACCTTCCCCTTCCCCTTCTTCGCCTTACTCGCTAAGGCATAGTTCTCTTCATCATGCATAGATGAAGAACTGTCTCTGGTGCACCATCTAATATCCTCTTGCACAAGATCCGACCAAAGTCTCTCCCATCCTGGCAATTTCTTCCTTCCATTCACCGAGTCCTTGTAGCTATGCCAACTCTTAGGAAGGCCAAGGAGTGATAGACTCACCATATCCTCATCCTCAACAGTTACCCCCACACTTCCCAGCTCATCCCGGCATTGGGTGAACTTCGTGAGATACTGGGGCATACTGTCTCCATTCTCACACCTAATGTTTCTGAGTTTATCCTTGAGCACCAACTTCCTTTGGTCACTCTTACTTTGGAATAATTCTATCAACGTTTTCCGCATCAAATATGGAGAAGCCTTTCCATGGAGGCTAGACACAATGTTATCCCTCACGCCCTCCAACAGAATCCTTCGACACTTTGCTGTCTTCTTTTGCCAATCCCCGACTTGAGCAGCATCAGTAGGTTTTCAGACATCCACATCTATGAACTCCTTCAACCCATTATCATCTAACACCACCTCCATCCTGTCTTTCCATGCAATATAATTCGAGCTACCCTCAAGAGCATACTCCAATCGCAAGCCGTTGAAATACATTGCAACGTTGACACCAAGAAAACATTGTTGCAAATTCGAATTCCACCAGCTCCAAACTCAACCACCTCCGATCTAAGATTCGTGAGAACAAAGTATTTCTTGTACAGAGATTGAATGTATGGGCTTTTACCAGATATCTCACCTTCCAAAGGAAGGATGAATCCAGAGGCTACCTGGCCTGATTACAGACTCTACCTGAAGAAATAGAATGTAAACACTTCCTGAATAGTAGATCTGATGATCAACAGCTTTGATACCATGTAGAAATTTTGAATAATAAACACATATTCAACAGAGATTATCCTGATCATGCATTATTGCGGAATACATGCACAATACATAAGCTCTTCTATGTTGATCAACAATTTAGCAGCATCAAAAACAATGAAACATCAATAGCATGCACACATTAACACAGTATGCAACCCGGGGAAAGCTTACAGCTGAAAACCCCACATTATCTATATATTAATGATTGAGAACATGTAACAATACATAGTACAATACTCCTCACAAGTACTCAGTACTATCTCCACCTATTACACACAAACCAGCTCAGACCTAAACAAGCCACAGGTTCAAATCTTCTCCACTGCTTTGCCTGCCTCTATTGCATAAACCTGCTGAGAATCACTCACACTGGAAATCATGTGAGCACAGGCTATTCTACTGGGCAAATCAACGCAATACTCATTGGCATACTCAATACATTGCTTGTGCAAACCCTCATGCACAACTATAGTCACAACTGATAACAATCTCAACCTCTAACACCTGTCCCTATTGAACTGTACATGCACTGACATGCAACTGAGTTAACTGATGTATTCTTTAGTTGCTTTATGAGTTAATAATTAGTTTAACAACTCATCATTAGTCTATTTGCAGTTAGACTAATTACAACTAGTTTAACCAAGTCAAACTGAACACAACTCCATCAACTCCACAATCAACTCCACCAAACTCAACTGCTTGATTTCTAACTGAACTCCTGCATGCAACAACTCAACTGACACACAAATAAAGTGTATTTCCTTCTCATAGCTACATGTGCCACATCTGTATCTAAAACTGAAGTGCTCCAAGAGGATAAGATAAAGTTTATAGTCTAAATATTATTATGAGACAATAATATTTGACTTTTCTATTTTTGACTAGCAGTCTAAAATTAGACTCTGATCACTCCTGCTGTGATTCAAAAATAGAAGTCCATCTATTTTTCCCAACATGACCAATCATCCATAAACAGCATCTTGCAACTCATAGACCATGATCCATATGTCTAAAAATAGACTTTGCGCCAAAAATAGCCTGCGAGCCCACTTAGTGAAGGTGATTCCTTTCCACTAAGCTCCATCATCTTGCTGCATTTTCAACAATGAAGAAGTAGTGTAGGTAGAAGCCAAGAAGAGGTGGGAGCAAGCCATGAAAGAAGAGATGGACTCCTTAGCACATAACTAGACTTGGGACTTATTCAGGTTGCCTGCAGGTAAAACGGCATTGCAGAATAAATGGGTTTACAGGCTAAAGGAAGAAGATGGAGGAAAACAGAGGTACAAAGCTAGACTTGTGGTGAATGGGTTTGCACAGAAGAAAGGTATTCATTTTGATGAAATATTTTCTCCTATTGTTAAAATGACTTCAATCACAACTATTTTAAGTCTAGTAGCAGTTGAATATTTTCATCTTGAGCAATTAGATGTAAAGACAGCCTTTCTCCATGGGGACTTGGAGGAAGAGATATATATGCAGCAGATACAAGGATATGAGGTAAAAGAGAAGGAGAAACTAGTGTGAAAGTTGAGAAGAGCTTATATGGCTTAAAACAGGCTCCAAGGCAGTGGTGTCTAAAATTTGACAAGTTTATGTTTGAACAAGGTTATACTAGATGTCACTCTGATCATTGTGTTTATCTCAAAAGGAAAAATGATGGAAGCTATATTATATTTTTATTGTATGTAGATGACATGATTGTTGCAGGTTCTAACATGCAGGAAATAAATGTGCTCAAAAGGAAATTGGCAAACACAATTGCAATGAAGGATTTGGGTGCTGCAAAACAAATCCTTGATATGAGAATAACTAGAGATGGGAAGAATAGCAAATTAACATTGTCTCAAAGTGATTACATAGAAAAGGTGTTGAAAAGGTTTAATATGCAGAATGCAAAACCAGTTAGTATACCTTTGGCTAGTCATTTCAAATTAAGTAAGGAGGCGTGTCCCAAGACTCAGGAAGAAATGGTTGATATGTCTAAAGTTCCATATGCATCAGCAGTTGGAAGCTTAATGTATGCAATGGTCTACACAAGGCCTGATATTGCACATGCAGTGGGAGTTGTAAGCAGGTACATGAACAATCCAGGAAAAGAACATTGGATGGCAGTGAAGTGGATTCTCATGTATTTGAGAGGTACCACAAATCAAGCATTATGCTTTGGTGGTTCAAACATTTCTCTACAGGGATATGTTGATACAGATATGGTAGGTGATAGAGATAACAGGAGGAGCACTACAGGATATGTATTTACTGTAGGTGGAACAATTGTCAGTTGGGTTTCAAAAATCCAAAGTGTTGTTGCACTTTCAAGAATAGAAGCAGAGTATGTTGCTGCTACAGAGGCTAGTAAAGAAATGATTTGGTTACAAAGGTTTCTGGATGAATTGGGTAAGAAGCACTAGTTGGGCAGGTTATACAGTGACAGCCAGAGTGCCATACATCTTGCAATGATCTAGTAATTTCTAGTCAATCTGGGCCGTTCATTAGGCAGACGATCCGACGGTAGAAGTTATGTTTAATTTAGGGTTTTTTGCCCTAGAAGGCAACCCCTCACTATATATGAGGGAATTGTATTTCGTCTATGTATATCTGTATTCTGAGTGAGGAAGAGAGAGGAGATTGAGAGCAAAGAGGGTGTTATAGCGGATCTACTGTAGGTTGTATCTCTTTAGTTTGTTGGATAATATAAAAGGAAGGACTAGTTGTTTCTCCGTGGATGTAGCCCAAACTGGGTGAACCACGTATATCTCTGTCTCTCTTGTTTTATGTGTTTTCTGTGTTTATATTTCTGCAATATTTTATATGTTCCATTGCTCCGTAATATATAATTTTCATTGGATTCTTGTGCACAGTTGGAACAAATAAGTATCATCTCTTATGTTTAAATATTGTTTTCTCTTCATGTTATGAATACTCATATATGTCTCTTATAAAATCTATAAAGCAAACAAGGAATAATATCTCAGAAATAGATTAAGTTCTCTCTGTTTTAACTGTTTACTTTCTTTATGTTTTCTACTAAACTGCCTTGGTCTAGGAATTCTTAATTTCTCCCTTATTTCCATAGTTTACCCCCCCTTTGGTCCATAGTAAAGGATTCTTCATTTCCCTTTGCTACTGATCATCCTTCCTTTCTTCATCTTAATCCCGGTTAAGGATTCTTCATTTCCCTTTGCCCTGATTAAGACTACTTCATCCATTTAAAACCTGCAGATTTGCTTTTTTTGTGCTATCCTGCCCTGTTGATTCTTACCTTAGTGATAGATCAAATCCAGTTAAGCCACTCTTGATTGACTCCATAGCCCAATTGCCTAAATACTTGTTCTGCCCATCTGTTTTCTTAATTCCACCACCCAATCAAAACAAAACATCATGAGCACTAATAACTAGCCTGAAATCCTACTCAAAACAAAGTTAAATTATAAACAAAGAGCCCTCTCTAGACTTAGGTTGGCTAGAACCCGAGTCTAAAATATTGGTTTGTGGTTACCTCGGACCATTCCTTCTTCAATAACTTCTAGGGAAAATCTGAGTGATAACATAGTGGCGACCATACTGGGGATCAAACCCCCAGTCTTAATAAACCTTTGAGAAATTCAAATATTTATTTTTAAGCATCTTAAAGGGTTTATTAGAAGTTATTTTAAAATTTCATAAAAGAAGCAAACAAAGCTTGAAATCTAGCTTCAGGGAGAACTCACTACACTAGGGCCATTCTTTATCCAAATCCTCCCCCTGTATTTGACAATCCCAACCTTATTCCGAGAATAATCAGAAGACAAGAAAGTTCAGTAAGCCCAAGACCTTTATTCAGATCAAATTCCTGCCCTGCTGAGTGGTTATTCATAGAAGACCTCCCTTTTGATGAATATTTTGATACTTCTCTATTTAGAACTAAGTCTGAAAGTGAACTTGAAGGCACAGTTCTAGATCCAGAATTCACAGCTGAACTTGAAGTTCAAAGAGCAAATTTGTCAATTGATCAATACCTCCTGAATTCCCCTCAGTCATCCCTAAATTCTAATAGAATCACTGAACTTGTTGCAACTGCTTCAACTTCTTTTAGCCCCCCATCATTTCCTCACATCTTTGAAGACCATCCTTCATCACCATTCATACCTTCACTCTGCCATCAACATGTCACTACACATCAAATACCCACTACCCTTGTCACCCCAACTCCCCTTGTTGTTCCAAATCCCCCAGTTACCGCAACTCCAGTTCTAAATCCTATCCAACCTAGAGCTGTGGCACTCAAATATGCCCCTCTTAACATGCCTGCCCCTCAGGGTGTCCTACCAGCAAATTATCGAAGTAAAATTACCTTATTTGATGGCACTGGAACTTACACTGCTCATTAGCACACGAAGAAAATGACAGATTATTTCGAATTGCATGAGATTGATATAGGAGATGTACAAATGATAATTTTTTCCCAAACTCTAGCTGGAGAAGTGAGAACATGGTTTAGATCTTTCCCTCCTAATAGTATAGATAGTTTAGAACTTTGTTATCAACAATTTTTACATAGGTGGGAGAAGAAAAAGAGCCCTCTTCAAATTCTTTCTGAATATGAAAACCTTAAGAGGGGACCAAATGAAACTATTCAGGACTACTGCACTAGGTTTAATAATGTGTATAATGCCATACCACTTGAACTTAGACCTCCACCTAGTTTAGCCCTAATTAAGTTTCTAGACGGATTTGACACAGATATGGTTTTTCAAATTAGAGAAAGGAATCCGCCTACACTAGAAGATATGTAAAGTGTTGCAGTCAACGTAGAAGCTAATCTGCTATCTAAAATAGCAAGGTAGAAACAAGAGAAGAACACCCATAAAAGAGGAAACTACACCCTTTGATCAAAAAATGGATGCTTTAGCAAAAGGAATGGAAAAATTGATGGATAGAATAGAAAACATAGAAAGAAAGCCTCACTGGGATAGCCAACAAGCCCCTCCAGTAAGGAATCCAAACTTTAGGAAGAACCAGAACCAAAACACAAGTAAAAATGGGCTTGATCAAAACATTAGACCACCCTTCTAAGAGAATTATGCTGAAACATCGCATCAAGAAGACACTAAGCTAGACACCTAATTAAACTTAATGGGGTTAGATGAAGAAGAAACTGTTTTTCTAACTTAGGATGACCAAGAACTATACATGCTTCAACAGTTACAGACCCAAATTGGAGAATCTTTCGATTACAAACAAGGGTATGACTGTTATTTTTGAAGTGCATAAACAGTACAATTTGAGGAGCAAAAAGAACACTAATGTTCCAGACCAAAACAAAAATGCAATACCTAATCAACCTAAGAAAGTAAAAGTTTCAAATCAGAATCCTCCAGTTATTAAAACCTTGCAAATTCTTTCTAGACCTAGTCAAAATCCTCCCAGTCCTATCATTGAAGATGTAACCAATGACAAACCTTAAAAGGAACAACCTTCCACTTCAGTTCCCCTCAAGGAAACAATGGAACAATCTCCAGAGATTGTAATAGAAAATCCAACTAAAAATACTCCAAACCATGAAAAAGAAGAAAAAACCACTTAGATTCTAGGTGTTAAGATTTCAAATGTTAAAACAAACAAAGCCCCTCTGCCTTTCAATTTGGGAGCAGAGGAGGCCAAACTTAAAATCTCAGTTCCTTTAACAGAACTTGTTAAACATGAAACTTACAGATATCAAACAAGTAAATCCTTAAACTTTGTTGAAAATGAAGACTCTGTTAACCTATTTGATGATCAACCTGAGTTAATTTTGAAACCTGATGTTAATGGAAAACCAGTGGAAGGAGGGATACCAACCTTCTACATTAGCCTAAACATCCACAATAAAATCCTACATAATGCCATGCTAGACTTTGGGGCTTCACACAACCTTATTCCTAAGTCTGTCATGGAGAAGCTAAACTTGGATATCACTAGACCCTACAAAGACCTCTTTTCTTTTGATTCAAGCCAAGTTAAGTGCCTAGGACTTATAAAAGACTTGTGTGTTTCCCTAGTGTAGTACCCTACCAAAACCATTTTAATGGACATATTTGTTGCTGATATACCACCTAAGTATGCTATGTTGTTGCCTAGATCTTGGGGTGCTAAACTCCAGCGATCTCTACAACTTGACATGTCTTATGCTATCATTTCAGTGTTTGGACATCCTAAAAAACTGTATAGAGAAACTCTGATGAAGTATGTAGTGAGTACATAGGAGAGGCCTCAAAACTTTCCTATATATTCAATGCATTCTGATATTGATTCTTTCATTCTTTATAATGTTGAATCCAACCAAGAAAATACTTCAGACAGCACTATAGCAGAACCAAAATAAATTGTAGTAACAAATGAAAATCAAAGTGTCCAAATTCATGAAATTTCAGATGATAAAAATGATCTAGATGTTTTAGTCAAAGAAGATTTTGTACCCCCAAACAGTAAGAATTATGAACATGAAATTCTTTGGCATCTTGAATTTGATGGGTCAATAAATAAACTAGGTGCAGGAGCAGGAGTATGGATTTATAACTTAGAAAATTATCATTCAGAGGGTCATTGCTACATATTGAACTTTAAATGTACAAACAATATGGTAGAATACGAAGCACTCCTGTTAGGTTTGAAATTGGTCAAAATGTTAGGATCCATAAGAGTCTCTATTATGGGAGATTCTGAGCTGGTAATAAAACAAATTAACGTTGTTTATATGACCAAAGATCCTAGATTAGGATTTTACAGAGAAACAGTTATAGAAATACTAAATACCTTTTTAGAAACCAGGCTTGTTGTTATTCCCAGAAAACACAACATGCAAGCTCACAGTTTAGCAATGTTTGCTAGTACTTGCAAGTTTCCATTTTAGCCCAACCATCAATAAACTGCTGAGGTTAGGCGTATACCTACTATTCCTGACAACCTAAAGAACTGGCAAGTGTTTGACAATGATCAGCAAATTAACCATTTTCTAACTTTAGATGAGGGATTTATAAATAGTAACATAGACACAGACATGACATTAAATTTGGATTGCACTGATGAGTCAGAAATTAACCAAGTAGAAGATGAAAAGATAGATAACCTCTATCCCACAAATTTTGTAAAATCTGATATTCAAGACCTAAAACAAATGGAAATTGATGAAGTAATTGATGAAGAATCTGAAGTCGTCAATCTGAAAGATAATTTTTTTCCCAAAGGATTAACTCCTTTGAAGGACTTATTTAATTCAAACGATGTGCCTAAAAAGCCTAAAATGGAACCTTTGAAATCAGACATTGAAGGATGTAATATTGGCTCTGAAGAATATCCCAAAATGATAAAACTTCCAAAATCTTTGCCTCCCAATGAGAAAGTGAAATACATAGAACAGCTAAAGGAATTCCAAGATGTTTTTTCCTGGAATTATGAGGACCTTAAATCCTATGAAACCAGCATAATACAACACACCATCCCATTAAAATAAGACCAAAAACCTTTTAGACAGAAGCTTAGAAGGATTAATCCTATTCTATTTCCTTCTATCAAAAAGGAGATCAAAAGAATGTATGAAGCTAAGATTATTGCACCAATTAGATTCTCAGATTGGGTTTCTAATTTGGTACCTACAAGAAAGAAAACTGGCGAAATTAGACTATGTGTTGACCTTAGGAATTTAAATAAAGTTTCACTAAAGGATAACTACCCCCTCCCTAAAATGGACCACATATTACAGAGGGTAGTAGGTTCCACCAGAATCTCACTGCTAGATGGGTTTTCTAGTTATAACCAAATCCTAGTCCACCCAGATGATCAGGAAAATACTGCATTCACTACACCATGGGGCGCTTTCATGTATGTGAAAATGCCTTTTAGACTAAGAAATGCAAGGGCCACCTTTCAAAGAGAAATGGACATATCATTTGCAAAAGAAATCCATGACTTCCTAGTCATATACCTAGATGATATCACAGTATTCTCTAAATCAGATCAGCAACACTTGGATCATCTTAGGAAAGTTTTCACTAAGTGCAGGAAGTATAAAATCTCCCTGAATCCTAAAAAACCTTTATTTGGACTAGAAGAGGGAAAATTACTAGGCCACATAATCTCCAAAGATGGTATCCGGATTGACCCAACCAGAATTGAAGCCATTTTTCAGATGCCACATCCTAGGAACATTAAGGAGCTACAAGCATTTTTAGGTAAAATAAAATTTTTGAGAAGATTTATCTCTAATTTAGCTTAACTGATTAGATCACTAAACAACATGTTAAAGAAAGATTCGACTATTAAATGGACTCTAAAGGCCAAAAATTCATTTGAGGATATAAAGCTAGCCTTAACATAAACACCAGTCCTATTCAGCCCAATGTTTGACAGGGATTTCATCATTTTTTCATTCGCCTCAGAGCACACAATTTTTGCAATCCTACTGCAAAAAAATGATCAGGGTTTTGAACAACCAATAGCCTTCTTCAGCAAAGCCCTGAGAGATGCACCTTTAAAGTATAATATAATGGAAAAACAAGCTTTTTCTCTAGTTAAAGCCATTAAAGATTTCAGAGTTTATATTTTGTACTCTCATAGAGTATCTTATGTTCCCAATTCTGTAGTTAAAAACATTCTAACACAGGATGGACCAGATGGAAAGAGAGGGAAGTGGATAGCTACAATATTAGAGTATGATTTAGAAATTAAACCCACAGATCAAAGGCAAAGGTTTAGCCAAACTCATGGCTGAATCAAACTGCCAAGCCCTAGACATAAATTTCATTGCAGAATTGGATAACAAAGAGGATATGGCGACTCCACAGATCAACCAAGCCTTTATAGACTCACCATGGTATGCTGACATAATATACATTCTACAAAATCTTCAAGCTCCTCCAGATTTGTCCATAACTAAAAGTAGGTTCTTGAAAATGAAATCTTTAAAATTTTGCATAATTGACAATGCTTTATTTTGGAAAAATCATGAAGGTATCCTGTTAAATTGTTTGTTAAAGGAAGAATATGAAAAAATATTACAAGAATTTCATGCAGGTGACTATGGGGGACATCTTTACTGGAAGACCACAGCTGATAAAATATTAAGAGCTGGTTTTTACTGGCCCACTCTATTCTCTAATGTGAAAAAATTTGTAACCTCATGCCACAAATGTCAGATATTTGAAGGTAAAAGAAAGCTACTGCCATTACCTTTGAAACCTATATCTACCGAAACACCATTTCAACAATGGGGTCTTGACTTCATTGGTGAAATTCATCCCCCTTCCTCTGCCCAACATAGAAGGATCTTAACTGCGATAGATTATTTTACAAAACGGATTGAAGCCATACCCTCAAGACATGCTACTAATACTATCATAATAGGTTTCCTTGAGGCCAATATTCTATCCATATTTGGTTGCCCTACCAAGATCATCACAGACAATGCAACAACATTTAAATCAAAGAGAATGATTGATTTCTGCAAAAATACCATATAACCCTAGGTCACTCCACTGCCTACTATCCCCAAGGAAATGGACTAACAGAGTCTTCCAACAAGAGCCTAGTGAATATCATCAAAAAATTGTTGGAAGATAATAAGAAGACTTGGAATAAGAAACTAGTAAATGCCTTGTGGGCAGATAGGCTGACCACTAAGAAATCCATTGGTACCAGCCCTTACCAGCTAGTTTATGGAATGGAGGTTGTCTTCCCATCTTCTTTGGGAACACCAGTAATGAAACTGCTTCAAGAAGCACAGGTTGAGCCAAATGACATTCAAAGGAGGATTAACTAGACAATACACTTGCAGCAGGTTAGGGAAGAAGTCTATATTCGATCCCAAATTGTGCAGGAGAAAATAAAAAAGGCTTTTGACAAAAGAACCAAGGCAAAAGATTTCTATCTAGGAGATAAAGTTTTGAAATGGGACTCCAAAAGGGAGGAAAAAGGTAAACATGGGAAGTTTGACTTCCTATGGAAAGGCCCTTACATTATTTATGCTTTCAGAGGAAACAATGCTTATTTTCTCAAAGAATTAGATGGTGCGGAATTAGAAGGAGGACCAGTTAATGGTTGAATGCTAAAGAACTATATAGATCCCAGTAACTAATTCCACTAATCACTTGTACATATTATATCCTTTACAAAGTTTAGTGTGGATTGGATGGTAAATTTTTGGAGTTGAAGCCCAAAGAGAAGGCCCTAAGCTTCAAAAGTTTCACTATCATAAGTATCAATAAAGCAACAAAGTAAAAGGGAAAATTGCAGAGAGAATCACAACAATTCAGAAGGCCATTGATCTACTAGTTCTTGACATTTCACCAGGAAATGCCATCCCCAAGTGGAGCCACTGTTAGGTTCCTATACCAATAGGAGTCATAATTTATGAATGGATGAGATTTAAACCTGTAATATGTACATACCTTTTCTTTCTGCAAATGCTTTCCATATTCAAAAATCAAAAAATTAAAAAATGTAAAGAGGGTATGTCCTAAAAGAAAAATCAAAGGACAAAAAGAAGAAAAAAGGTCAAAAAAGATGAAAAAATGAACCCCAAAAAGAAAAAGACCATGAAAGTGTGCAAGTCCAAATGCCACTATCATTTACTTTTTATACATAATAATGATTGTGTGCAACTTGTTATTTATGCCACAATCCATGGTAATCAAATAGTTTAATCTTGGTTATTCCATGTTTTGAATTTCATGTTGATAGATAGAGAATAAACATCTGACCAAACAATGTAATCTTGGCAGATAAAGTAGACAGGTAGAGTCAATAAAAGGAGCTCAGCTGCTTAATCTGAGCCCTTGGATGTAATAAGGATAGGCTTAAGTGTACCCTAATAAAGAGTAGAAAAAATGGTAGGATGAGTAGATGGGTAAGTAGTTGGATGGTTGCAGAATTATGATGAATGATTAGTTAAGATCATATCATTTACTTTCATCATCAAGTTGCTAAAGTATGGATGATAATTGAGTTTTTACACAAAGTCAAATGGTTAATTTCCCCAGTCATTTCACCCTTAATTTTACTAATTTCCCATAAGCAAAGTCAAAAGTACCCAAAACCTTAAGTTAAAGGGGCTCAGAGCATTTCTCTAACTTCTTGAGGGACTAGACCCTCGGTCCAATAACTTATAAGATCTAAGTACTAAAGCACCCTTACCAATATTCAACCCTCCATAATTCATTCATTTTATCTTAAAAATCCCTTTTCTTAAGGTGAAAACACCATTTACCTAGGGAAAGTTATTTCCCCTATACAAAACCCCTTGTTCCACAAAAACCCACCACAAGAAATTTAGCCTAAGTTATAATGTGCAAATGCAAATATGTAAATAAATGTCAAAACACATTATACTTAGCGCAAAATTCACTTTTCCGCTTTCATTTTATATTAACCTTTAATTTTAACTATAGTTATTAACTCCCGAAAATAAACCCTTCCCCATATATTTTATTAAATCCCATATCATAAATATCCTGCCCCCGAGGTTTGAAACATAAGCCTTATTAATAAATTAATTAAATGGATTAATTAGTTGATTAATGAATAATTAAGAACCATAACCCTCTGCTGAATAAAAAGAGTAATTAGTCAATCAGTGATTAATTAAATCTGTCCCCACCAATCAAATCACCCCTGACGTCATTAAGCCTCCCTAATCCACAGTTAATTAACCTTTCCGCTCATTAAAACCCCGTTGGGCCCCTCCATTAAACCTCCGATCAAATCATCCCCGATCACCGTACGATCTGACCGTTTTAGATCTGATGGCTGACACTCATATTGAGCGGCCTCTGAAAGCCGAACATTACCCGGCCGATCTGAGCGGTTTCATTGTTCACCCCATCGCTACGTGGCACCCGATGAATGGAATCGGGCAGCCTCCACCCAAAACCACTTTTTCCCAAAAGCAATGTGATGGATTCCGCTTACCACCTCCGCTACACGCCAAAACATCATGTCTCCCAATTGGCGCCAGCTATCGTTTTCCCAATGTACTCACCAAAGTCATTGACTTTACACGTAAAACCAAAAAAACTTATAGTTTTTCATTTTATCGTGAAAAGAACATTCTGACTTCCATGCAAAGCACAGAGTACGTTCAAGCCGTCAACCTGCTACTAACTGTCAACTGACTAAAGCTGTTGAACTCCAGACCACCTTGCAGACCCGTGTGCTTCCTGCAAACAGTGCACAATCACCATTACTCCGTTCAACAACTAAAACCAGGTATTTACCCCAATTTCACCAAGAAACCCTATTTTCTTGCCAAGCCTGAACTAAATCGCTTTAAATACTAAGTAATTTAGTTAGATAAGTTTCCTAGTGACTCTCGAACACCTTGAAACAGACCAGTTCATCCTGAAATTCACTGTAAATCCTTCTCCCCCGTCCTTGAATCCACAAGAACCAAGGATGGACACCCCAATTGCATTGAATATCATGCTCATTACGACTCCCCATAGAGATTTAGACCATATCCCACTTGAAGACAAAGATTTCCAAATTAAAGATACCTCTGTCTCAAAATCCCCTTTGAAACTATTTTGCAATTACAAAGACCAGTACCTGAACCATGAAGACTACATTGGACTTTGGGAATCAGGTTTACCCAAGTACCAATTCCCCAGAGTTCATATCTTTCCAAAGATTGTACATTACTACCACATGAACTATGATCCCATCCAAAGGGCAGTGAGAACCCCTGACCAGTCTCTTCTATTTACCATCACTGTTGAATCTATTAATGAAATGCTACAATTACAACCAAGCCAAATTCTGACTCCTCTTTCCATTGGAGATATGCTGAACAGATACCCTACCCTTTCTTCAATCAGACTTGCTCGGTTGTACTAGACCTTCATCAGAGAAGAACAGTACACCCCAAAGGACTCTCCCCCTTATCTATGGACTATATTCTCCAACCTTGGCCGAGACATCATAGACATGATATCCAGTGTGCTAGGTTACACCACAAGTGAATTTGTTGATGAAATCATAATATCCTTCATGTCCATCTACTCTCCTAGCCAACCACCAGCCATCATGTTTGATTATGCAAAGTTTATTGCTGACAAAATGCATGATCAATTCATGAGATTAGAAAATGAAAGAGTGTTCAAGTATTCCTCAGTTTTGTATCATTTATTCTTATAATATCAAGCTGATAGATTTCTAATTGCCCTCCAAAATCTTGATACCAAAGGCAACCCAATATCAGTGATATTTTGGACTAAATTAATCCATCAATTTGATTCCCAGTACTCTTATAATGACTTCATAGACTTGTTTTTACATCCAGTTGAAACTATGTTGCTAGGAAGCCCCCTACCCAGAATCAGTGTAGACATCAAGAGGGTCCTACAGCTCTATAAGCAATATAAAGTGGGGGATTGGTACTTGTACCAAACCCACACTGAGATAAGAATCTATGGATGTGAGCCGGCTCCCTACAAATTGCCCAGATACCTCCCTATGAGATTATTTGCTCTGGAGTAATAAAGACAAATGATAAACTCAGATGAGGTGCACTTTGTCAAAGCAAGAAGAAAGCACAGCTTAGAATAAAGGATGAACTTGGTCCATTCATTTGTAATAATAGGGAAGCAGGAAAGGAAGCTAATGAAATCCTCCAAAGATTGAAACTAAAACAAAGTTTTATATGGAGTTATGATCTCTTAGACTTTATTTGTAACAAGAGACTAAAGAATAAACTATCTCCTTATAGCCATCATAGAATCCCTGAAATTGAGCAGTATGCAAATCAGATTGAATGGAGGGAAAATACTTTGGTAGACTAGTATACTAAAGAGACTGTTGTAAATAATGTTTTGATTGATTTAGATAGAAGACTTGATGAGGATTCGTTTGTACAGGTGCCTGAAGAAAGTTAATCACAAATACCCAGGGAACACATAGTAGAACAACCAGGCCCCTCTAAATAAGCAGGTCCATCAAAGCAGCAACCTTCAGAGCAACTAGGACCATCATAGCAACTAAAGCTTTCAGAACAGCAAGAAGAATCAGGACAGCCTGAAATTTTAGAAGAGCTTGCTCCACCTAAGAAAATCATGAGCAATCCTCTCATTTATCTGACTCCTTTGAATGAGGATAGGAACCTTAAAAGAGACCGAGTGGAGGCCACTCCTTCCAGCGGGCCTGTTGCCCAAACCTATGCTAGGAGGCAAAGGCTGAACCCATTTTCAGAGCAGGAATACACTGAGGAAACAGCAACAACTTCAAGAGAAGAAAGGATAGAAAGTAGACATACCACTCCTTCAGGAGGGACACAAGAACCTTCCACCTCACAAGCACAAACATTGGAAAGGCAACAGAGTGTGGAAGTGTCCTCCTTCAGGGCTCCTACTGGGCAGAACCTAGATATCAAGGAAAATATAAGGAAATCAAAGCAAGGAATGAAAGGCTAAAGGTGAAAAGTTATGCACATTATCTCAAGATGGCTCCAACAAACCAAACAAGGATAATGTTAGCTTTTGACATTAAAGAAGGGAAAACACAGATGAGCTTTCTAAAGCCAACTACACAACAACCTAGATCAATGGAAGACTATTTGAAAACAGATTTTGAAGTCTTGGCCAAGGATATCCATCCCATTGATCAAATAGAGCTTCATAAACAGACTGGTGAAATGGTTTATTCAACATTGACCAACAAAGAAATCATAACCCACCAGCTCCAAAATTCATTAAACAACATATCAGCACAGTTTCAATTGGAGAAGGCCTCCTCACAGGCCAAAGACACCAGAATAAAGTCCTTGGAGGACTTGGTCATAGAGCTGGGACATGATCCCAAAGATGTAAAAGCTGCAGAGAAGCTCATCAAGAAGAAAAATGATGATATAGCTGCACTGAAGAAGCAACTTAAAATTCCTCCACTACATCACCCTCAGACAGCTGAAGTGTTGGAAACACAAAAGGAGGAAGAGCTTATGGACTTAGTCCTAAAGCTTAATGATCAGTTGAAAGAAATTGAAAAGGAGCTAGACAACCTGATACAGTCTAAGAAGAGTGAGTTGGCCACCACTCCTCATACTGTAATTCCTACAGTCTCCATAGCAGTGCCCTCCACCTTGGCAGTTGCCTTGGCACCTACACTTCCACCAGCAACAGCCTTGCCAATAACAGGTACTTCAGCAGGCACATCTACATCAGCAAGAACAGGGACTTCAACAGAGCAAATGACTAAACTTGTAAAAGCCATGGAAGAAATGAGTATCCAGGCCACTGAGCTTAAAAAACTCAAAGAACAAGTGTCAAGTTTAGAAACCAATTGTAGATTTGCACAAATACAACAGAAAGAAGAAGCCCAGAGGAACCAAAGGATGGTAGATAGGATAAAGCCCCTTGAAAAGGACTTGACATTACAAAAGCCTTTGGGAGACATGAAAGAAATCCTTTAGGCCAACATCATTGATTCCATCAATGAGGTTTGGCCTTCTATTCAGATTATTTTTGAACAAATTGAATTAGTCAAAATGGCTACAGAAGCAATCCACAAGACAGTGGAAGAATTAGGAAATAAACCTGAAGAAGCCAATCAGTTAATCACATTTTTGAACAACAAAAATAGTTATCAGCTTGATGAGCTAGAAATAGAAGACCGAACTACAACAATCATTGAAATCAAAAAGGTTCTCACCAAAAGAAACCTAATGCTTAATCTGGAGAAAATATGTCAGAGAATCCAAGTATATATTGACAGCTTTATGCTAAAGTATGGCATCTTAAGAGAAAAGGGACTTCCCAGTCCTATGGTAATAAATGATAAGCTGATGACCTAGGAAGATTACAATGAAAGGTTAAACAAGCTGGCCAAAAGCCAAGCTAGTACTTCAGGGGTGAAATCTTTTCCCACTGGAAAGGTGTTATATGATGGTCTTGAGAATCTGTTCTATATAGAGCATGAAGTCAAGCACTTGTTCACAAGCAAACCAAATTTTTCCAAGTACACAGAAGCTGATGAGATTTACAGGAAAATGATAAGGATGAAATTACCTGACAATGAATGGTGGACAAGTTTGATTGATTTACTATAAAGTTACTAAGGTAAATCTGAATGGTAAAACATTGCTGTCAGGTGAAACAGGTAATACAGGGTCAAAGCAGAACAGGTAAAGAGTATCAATAGGTAGAAGATAGAAAGTGATTCCATCACACAACTACAAAGCAACTGAAAGAGCCAAATCCGAGTTGCAACAGCCAACACAGTCACAATAAAAGGGACAGCAAGAAGATAGTTTTCCATCTGTCTCTATCTTCTTGCTAAAGATCTTCTCATTCCCTCGAATAATTCTCATGTAGTTATGAAATATTTTTGTAAAAAAAAAATTGTATAAATACTTCACAAAACGAAGTAATTAGTGTGGATTAAAATACATTTCTGTAGACATTTTATATTGAGCCAAGGAGCTTTTGTATTCGATACTAGACTGGTTTTGCTAGATATTCAATAAAGCTAAGGACATTTCACTGGATTCTTGTGCACCGTTGGAAAAAACAAATATCATCTCTTATTTTTTAATATTGTTTTCTCTTCATGTTATGAATACTCATATATGTCTCTTATAAAATCTGTAAAGCAAACAAGGAATAATATCTCAGAACTAGCTTACGTGCTCTTTGTTTTAACTATTTGCTTTATTTATGTTTTCTACTAAACTGCCTTGGTCTGGGAATTCTTAATTGCTCCCTTACTTCCGTAGTTTACCCCCCTTTGGCCCATAGTAAAGGATTCTTCATTGCCCTTTGCTATTGATCATCCTTCCTTCTTCATCTTAATCCCGGTTAAGGATTCTTCATTGCCCTTTGCCCTAATTAGGACTACTTCATCCATTTAAAACCTGCAGATTTGCTTTTGCTCTGCTATCCTACCCTATGGATTCTTACCTTAATGATAGATCAAATCCAATTAAGCCACTCTTGATTGACTCCATATCCCAATGGCCTAAATACTTGTTCTGCCAATCTATTTTCCTAATTCCACCACCCAATCAAAACAAAACATCATGAGCACTAATAACTATCCTAAAATCCTACTCAAAACAAAGTTAAATTATAAAGAGAGAGCCCTCTTTGGACTTAGGTTGGCTAGAACCCGAGTCTAAAAGATTGGTTTGTGGTTACCACGGACCATTCCTTCTTCAATAACTTCTAGGGAAAATCTGAGTGATAACACCCTGTACAGAAATTACCTGCATACGAATTCTAAAACACAGAAAATAAACAACGCGAGAGCATAACACATAAAACACATATACACAGAGATACTCCCCTGGATCCCAAAACCGGGACTACCAGCTTGATTTTTCATTATGTTCCTTTTCCTGTTACAATACATATTTATACATGTCGAAGCATCCAATACCATGGACCGAAAACCATCGCGTCCAAAACCATGGACCGAAAACCATTGCGTCCAAAACCATGTGCGAAAATCATGAAAAAAAAACCATAGGTAGGTCTGCCCAACCTAACATAGGGTCCAAAACCAATATTTTCCAGGGTGTTGCCCCAGACCCCATAGAGTGGGGTTAACTGCACCCCTCAAACCCCTTGTGACTCCCCCACTATGCAATCGGCGCAACGAAGGGGGGGCTCTGCCCCCCTCCTAACCCCTTGGTTAACTACGTGGGCTAGTCGTGGAAAGAATATAACACAACCCAATAGGAAACCCCAGTTACAAGTATAAAAGGTTGAGTTAAAGATGCAACTTGCAAAGGTTGACTTACTTGAACTGTAGCTTGAACAAGTTGAGATACAAGTTGACAAATAGGAATCTGAGATGTTGGAGGAATACGTTGAGAGGTTTGAATTTGATTCACAACTGAGCCAGTTTGTATGTTCAATTTAGGTTTCCAAGAATTGATAGTCATTCATGGATATGGAGGACTCAAATGAGGTTGAGCACTAGTTTGTGGTACTTGATTAGTAGATGGGAACATTCTAACAACAAGTTCCCCCCCAACTAGAAAAGGAGGGGAAGGTGGAGGAAACTGCCCCCCAAGAGGAGGGTTCCCAATATGAGGGGGATTGGGATATTGTAGGTGTCCATACCCACTACCATAAGAACCATATTGTTTCTCTACTAAAGGTTGAGAGGGAGGAGGAGGAGAAAATTGTGTAGCACTCATCAAAGAAGTTCCAAATGGGATTCTAGAAGAAGATGACATCTAAGAAGTCCATGGACTGGATGTTGCACCAGAAAAGGCACCAGATACGATTGGTAACCAAGCGGGGCAAATGAGCCACCATATAATTGTTTCTATGGTTATGTTGCAAACATAGAAGAAGTATCAACATTGGTTGTCTTAGTCATAGTAGTAGATACACGATGAGAAACCATAGAAAACTCAGTGATGGTTAAATTTACAAAAGAGGATCGTTGGGAGAAATTCAAGGTTGATTTGAAAGGAGACGAACCAGACAAAGGAGCCTATGATGGAGTATGAGGAGAAGGAAAAGGATGGGCTTGGTAAAAATGAGTCCCTCTCAAATAGATAGGAGAGGAAGGTTGAGGTTCTTGTTATGGAATATCCTCAATGCTCACACGACCAACAGTGGAAGTGGTTCACCGTCGGGTCTGAGATATATAGGCTTAGGTTGGGTCTGAGATAGAGGAAGAGAAGATGAAGTGCAAAGTAACATGTGTAGTTAACTAAGGTGCCTTAGGTTGTAATATTTTTGAGTAAAGATATTTAGGTTCAATAACCTTGGGTAATGAAATATCAGGTACTTTTGTTTCGACTATGTCAGACTCACCAACTAGCAGAGAAGTAATCTCAGGTTCAGTACTCACAGGAAAAGAGGATTTTGGTGGATCAATTTTAGATGAAGGACCAGAAGCAGTAGCTCTCAAAGTATCAGATTCAGTAGTCTATGTCCTTTTATTCTTCTGATGACATTAAGGAGTTACCTCAAGTGGAAGAGGAGGAAATATTTGCATCCTACGTGAACGAATGGGTTGGGGGATTGTTCTTACATGTTGGTTTAATAAATTAAATAAATTAACAACAAAAATAAATAAAAAAGGGATAACTAGGAAAAAATGGTTTACCAAGCAAATGTGAACTACAATATAAAACTTTGGAGAACCAAGGATTTATGTACGGGAAGGCAATCTCCCTAAATGCTATGTTTGATGTATCACAATGTAAAAGGCAACTAAATTAGTTACCTAAGGCAAGGATAACAACCTAGTGTGGACTTTCAAAATATACCTGAAGGTACATGGAAGCACAGTCCATGTTAGTGTTTTTTGATGTGTAATCATACGATGAGAGCATTACCATATACTTTTCATGCATGGAGCATCAATTGATATACCCAGAGGTACGTGGAGAACGGTTTGATACACTTACGTAAGTGGAATAGGATATCACCCCTGAAATGCAACACTAGAAAAAAATGACAACTCCTATGTTTATAGATGTCAGAACACGTCTCTAGCCTAGACCTCTAGATGTTTATGTTAATGTTTCAAATGCTCCTTAAGATTGATTCAATAAATTTTAAAGTTTATCTTGAATTAAGTTTCATTTTTCAAGGCTCACCACGAATTTCACCTGAATATCCTAAAGATGCAATCTAGCATGATAAAATGAAATATTTTCTTTTCAATGAAAATCTATGTATGAGAGGGAAGAAACAAAGAGTAATGCAACATACAAAATGAAAAAACAAAAAAATTATGTGAATTTCCCTAACACAATTGTTCCAATTTCACACACAAAACCATAAATGCAATGCAAAATGCAAAATGACGAGATTTTTCTTTTCAATCCTCTTAATTTCCAAATGAAATGAAAACTAAGATGTTTGTTGCACGAATGAGAGAATCCAAACGGAATGATGATTGTAGTATCAATTTCTTCAAACAATCAATGATCAAGCAAAAGTTTGCCAATGACCTAAATGACAAGAACAAAGAAAAATCCAAACAAATTCTTATCAAAGGCTATCAAAACCAAAAGAAAAATAAGTGAATGTTTTTTAGATAAAAGGACATGCTATGTGACAGTAGAAAACCAAAATTGACCAAAGAAAATTAGAGAGAAAGGCAAGAAAAGAAATTGTTTTCATCTTACAGGGATGAGCATAGTGTAGAAGCACCAATGCTCTACAGCGTATGTACAAACAATTAGAATATGGGTTGTCAAAACCGGGGGGTGCACTAAGGAAGATTCATCCAAAATACGACACAAAAAATCAAATCAAGCTCAGAGAAGGGTTTTCCTAAGGTCAATCAAGGTCTGAGTGAATCAATCAAGATTGGTTTAAGAGGTGAAAAAGGTGCTAAGGTCAAGGAAACCACTAAGGGAAAAAATCACTCCCCAGTGGAGTCATCAATTTGTTATGTAGAATTTACGATTGCGGACAAAGGTGAATTCCCTAGACCTAGTGGACTGATCTAGAACAACAAAAAACAAAGTATATAATTTTCCTTAGAGAAGTTAGAGAATGGGAAAGAGGAATACCTCAAATCTGTAGCAAGATTCTTGTTCCTCCTTGCTTGTAAGCTCCAATTGTAGCTCCAACTGCTATAATTAGAACCTATGCACACGACTAAAACAAGTGAAGGATCTAAAACAATCGAGTAGCATATTCTAACATCTCTATTCAATGAATCAGCAAGGCATTTAAATACATGGGTGCAAACATAATACATCACATATAGGAAAACACGATGCTCTTTGTATTAATAGAAATAGGAGAGAGTTTGCAACCATAAAACCCTAATGCATGAATATGATGACTCCTTTAGGTTTAAGGAAGCAACATAAGGGCACAATCAATCTCCAAAAGCCAACCCTAATGCTATGGATGGCTGTAAATTTATAGGAGAAGGATGGTAGTTTAGGATTTACCATTATGGGCTTGAGATCCCCATATAATGGGAGGATGAGCTCAAGAGATAAGAGGTGAAGTCTCCAAGGTAGGATCATATAGGATTTGAGCTCTTATCCATGGTAAATAGTTAAAAAAAAAAAACCCTTGGAAGCTTCTAGAAGAGGAGGCATCATAATTATTTTTAATTTTCTCGAATTTCTAAAATCGATGCACCTACATAAGGGAGCAATAATTGTTTATTATCGCTAGTGCATAAGGAAGGAACCAACACTGAATGCAGGTGGCTAAAGGGACACGGTGCACTAGGGCCAAAAACATTAATTTTGAGAATTAATCCTAGAAACTCGGAATTTTTGGAAAGGTCATACTTAGGGCTTTGTGAGGGGATGATGAAAACATGTTCATAGATGTTAATTGATCCGGTTCGTAGGCCTATTAACCATATGTAACAAAATGGCCTATAAAAATGAGCAATGAGGATATATTTATAACTTGAGGAATGACCTTTCACATCCTCATGACTCCTGAATTTTTAATTTCTTGTGACCTTTGGATTTATACATCCTTTTGGAATCCAAACGAATTTTGGAATTACATATGACTTTTGATATTACATGTCTTTTGGGTTTCCAAGACTCTTTAGTTCATACATGACTCTTGTAATTACACTTATTTGTCTTCTACAATGATTACAATAATATATCATTACTTCCACATCATCATGTGATGAGACTTTACATGTCACTATTTTTATGACTGGGACTAACAGTGATTGATGACATGGAATTTCTTTGTCGGTGACATGTCTTCTAGTTGTGTCTTCATTCTTTATTGATCTTCTGATCATGGCACTTTCACCCTCTAAAGGTTCTTCAATATTCAAGTCTTTGGGGTGCTTCTATCATCAAGATTTAAGTGTGTTCTTAATTCTACCCACACTTCCTTTGCGTTCTTTCTTTATGTTCTTGGAGGGAACAGGGCACACTCTTTAACGGTGAAAGGTTTTCCATCAAGGATTCGAAGTGCACTCATGTGATTTAGGTCTTAATGGGTTCAATTTGAATCTGAAATTTTTCTAAGTCTAGATATAGGACAAGAGGTGAACATGATGACTTTTAGAAATAAAACCATGTGCGACACATACCAACTCATAGATAAAACTTATACAAGCTTGATCAACAATGAATATACTTCAAAATTCCATTTTATACACATTCCCCAAGTATAACGAGTGAAGTGTGTGCAATTGCGACCCAAAAGTGTCGTTTTACAACAACAAATATGTTATTACCATGAAATGCACTTAGATGTGTTATAATCAATGAAAAAACACTAGAGAACATTCAAGGGCACTTAAAAAATATATAGCAACATGAAACAACACTTGACAACCAAGGAGACACTTGATATGATAATGAAGTAGGCTCTAAAATTCAAATGTAGTGGAATTTTGGAGGGTGTTGTAGCAACGACAACACTTAGCGACCTACTGGGCGAACTTGAGATTCTCTGACTGGGAATAGCATTTTTCTAAGGTTTAAACCTTCAGGAAGTACTGATTGCCTCAATTTTCCCCTTTCAACCTGGCTTTATACATAGCATATTCACTTTTCTCTACTTGGTTGAACACATATAAATATGCACCATTTACAATTGTTTCGATATAGGAAAAGGGTAATGTGTGCAAAGAGTTTATGATATTTAGAGTATTTTGTTTTCATCTATGGTGTTGCTTCACTATCAGTAGGCCTAGACACTACCATGGAAAAGTCACTTTAGGAACACAAACATTACTTCACTTCTAGTGAGCCTGGACAGTACCCCAACAAAGTCACTTGCTTCACCTCCTTACGCAGTAAGCCTTTCTCTTATTTTTATTTATTTTAGTACAACAATGCATTGGTACCTATTATTTTCAATGGGTGAAAGAGGGATCCCAACTTATTGAGAGCAGGGGAGGTTTCCACTTTAGAGAAGTATTTTGAGATCTCCGATATTGGTTTGCTCGTTTCAAATTTTCCCCTTATCCCTTCTCTACTAGATTGAACAAGCGTTAACACATGAGTAGACTTACACCAAGTTGAGTATTTTAGGTACTAACATAGGCACATATATTATAGGTTCCCTTGAGGTTCTCCTATTGTACGAATTGTATTTTATTCCCTTAACTCAACCTATGGAATTTTCGCAAACAATGAAGGAGAACAACAGAAAGCTAAGTGTTGTGGTTGTCACACTTCTATTTGATTTCACCACAAAGCCTTTTGAGTCATGCACCTTACAAAAGGGCCTTATTTATGTACAACAACCAATAATAGGACATGAAAATACATAACTACATAAAAAACATACTACCGACGAAAATAAAACAAAATAAGACACTTAAAACAAAATGTACAATAAGTGAAACTTGTAGCTACTACTAGAAATAATGTTTCAAGTCTCAGGCATTTATGGGCATGGGATCAATACCTCCATCTAAATATTTCATCTTGAAAGCATTATTACGGAGCTTCACTTCAATAATCGATGGTCCAATCCACAATGGTTGGAACTTTGTGTGATTACCTTTGTATTTGTGGGGTTTATCCCACTTCAATACTAGGTCACCCACATCAAAGATCTTGGCCCCTGTGTATAACTTTTCAAGACAACAATTTACATGATTTTGATGCATGACAAATCAGTCTCTGGTCTTGCACCTTTCTTCCTCAATTTTTAGTAACATATATATCCTGCTCTGAACCAGTAGGCAAGGTTTACCTTGTGACTCTTGGGAAAGTTGCAAGGCTGGAAGATATAGGTTCAAGGGAAAGATAACTTATTTAACATAAACTAGGAAGTGTGGTGAGGCTCTTAGGGAAGGCTTTGGAGTTACATGGTCTTCCCAAAGAGCATTATTCAAATATTTATGGCAGTTCCTTTGTGCAAAGAATATGGTTTTATTGATTATAGAAATAATGTTCTTGTTCATTGATTCATCTAAACCATTTACCTGCAGATAATAATTTGATGCATGTTTCAATAAAATTCCATTTTCTAATGTGAATTCATAAAACTTTAACGATGAAAAATATGTTTCATTATCAAATACAAGTGACGTAGGAATGCCAAACTCGATTATAATTTTATGTTGTAGAAAGTGGATGAGTTCTTGGTCATCTACTTGTCTGAGGGGAACTTCTTTTGACCAACGAGTAAAGTAGTTTATTGTTGTGAGAATATACTAGTATTGTTTGGACGAATGAGGAAAAATATCTTCAATAACATCAAGGCTCCATTGTTGAAAAGGTTCTTAAACTGCTACCAGTAGCAGTGGGGCAGCTGGCCTATGATTATGGTTGATGCATCTTTGGCATGCTTGGAACTTGCAGACATAGGCACAAGCATACTTAAATAGTGTGAGCCAGTAATAATTGGCCCTCATAACCTTATGTGTTGTAGTGTCACCCGCATAGTGACCACCTACTGGTCCATCATGTAAATATGTTAAGACCTTCTATGTGTCCTACGACTCAAGGCACCTCAGCAAAACACCAATGTGGTGCTTCTAAAAAAACACTCCATTCACTAATTGATATGATAGATATTTTAAATGAACTTCCCTTTTTTCTTGTTCGATCAGTGCAAGGGAAAGGTTTCATGCTCTAGAAATTTCTACAGATTTACATACCAAGGCACTGTAGACGTGGACTGAGGAACATATTCAATGTTTTACATTTTGATCTCCTGCTCCCACCCTGAAAGATATTGTTCGAGATCATCCCTTACTTCAACGGCTAGCTTACATAGGCCATGACTTTTTATGGTATGAACTAGTTTAAACTCCAAGTCATATTCTTGAAGATAGGTCATTGAGTTAGCCATCTTCTCACCCAGCTCTTACTACACAAACAATGTTCTTACTATTGGATGAGGTACAAATATGATTGTGTGATCTTTCAATATGTAGGGGCTGAAATAATTGGCTGCCTTGCATATTGCATATACTTGTTTATCGATGGTGGGATAATTTAATTTGAGCGCTTGTAGACTAGCGCTCATAAAAGAGATAGGCCACTCATTCGCTTCATTGTCTTTTTGATTCAACATGACCGCAATTGAAAAATCCAAAGAAAACATATAGAGCAGGAAATATTTGCCATAATCCAGACTGAAAAGCACAGGTGCATCGACAATAGCCTGCTTAATCTGAGCAAAATCATCATTTTCCTGTTTATCCCATTTATATACTGCATCTTTCCTATTCATCTCCTCTATGGGCTTAACTATCTGAGAATACTTGAAGATGAATTTCATCAGGAAATTGATTTTCCTAAGAAAGACTGCATGGCTTTCTTATTCACTAGGAGTGAGGTCTATGTGATAGCTTTGAACCTTTCAAGATCAATCTTTAATTTTCTCTTCATTATGATGTACCCCAATAGAATCCCTTTAATGTTGGGTGTGGAACCTGATTATCTTTTGTATTTAAAGGTATCGCTGCATTGGACCCCAGTTCGTAATGGGGCAGCAACGCCACCCATAAAATATTCGTTGTAGGGGGGGTCAAGGGGGGGTGGCTACGACCTTTTGGAGAGCCCCCCCCCTGGCGGGGGGTTTCGGGGGTAGTGCCCCCAAAGCAAAGAATAAATGTAAAATTTCCTTGTAAAAGTATAGTAATTTCTAGTCAATCTGGGCCATTCATTAGGAGAAGATCTGACGGTAGAAGTTATGTTTAATTTAGGTTTTTTTACCCTAGAAGGCAACCCCTCACTATATATGAGGGAATTATATGTTGGCATTATGATTCAAGTGTTGTCCTTGATGGCAACTCACTCAGAGGTTGGTACAGGTGCTCAGAGGTTGGTACAGGTGATGGCAACTTAATCAGAAGACAGATCTTAGTACAGCAGGCCAAGAAAGTTCATACACGCAGGTTCATTAAGCCCAAGTCGCGTGTACACGCAGGTTGGCTTCAGTAAAAGAGCGTGTATGTGGAAAAGTACCTTTGGTCCGTGGCAGTTAGTCCTTGGAAGTTGTGCCTATGGTTTCGGACCATGGTGTCTCGACGGGCGTGTCGATCCCTCGTTTTGAGGCTGATGGTATTGGGTTACTATGGTTTTGGCTCTTGGTATTGAACAAGGCCTAAGGCTATATAAGGAGAAGATCATTAGGCAAGTTGTGCAAGCAATGTGTGTCTGACGAAGTGAGAAGATCTGGTATTACTGTTTATCTGTTCGGGACGCTTGGCAAGGGTCGGATCTGACAGCGAAGGCATAAGAAACTATTTCTAGATCTGCACGCGGGTTGCCCTTGGTGAAAGCGCGTATACACGCGGTTTTGGTACAGTGAAGTAGCGTATGCATAATAAGATTTGATATTTCAGGTTGCTGCTGATTCTGGTGGTTGTTGCAGAGTTCTGGGCTCTGGTTTGGGTTCTGTGTTCTTGATGACAGGGTTTCAGTGATTCAGTATTGGGTTGTTTAATGAATTATGATGCAAGTATAAGTTGATGATTGTATTGCAGTAATGTTTGTTTTGTACTCTTGGATCCAGTCTGAAAATTGATGAAACGTGGTCCCTGAAGGTTGTAGGGTCAGCACCTACGTACTAGTAAATGGATCAGCTAGTACAAGAGCTGAGGGGGTTGTAGCTCCCTTCCAGAAGTAGTTGGAAAACGAGAGAGGGTTATAGCCCTCTGCAAGTTGTAGCCTGCGTACTGGTAAAGGACTGCACCAGTACATTGTAAAATAAGTTTCTCATTAAAGAAGAAAGAGACGAATTGCAGCAGGTGGTTTTCACCCACATTGGGTTTCCACCTTATATCATGGTGTTCATGTGTGTGGCTCTTGTGTGATGTTCTGTTCTGTTATACTGCACCTGTTTACTGTTAATATGCTTAATAATGTTCTGATGCATTTACAGAAGAGTAAAGCTAACTGAATTATAAGATCTCTGGGTATACGCTTGTTGCATTAGACACAGTCGCGTGTACACGCGGGTTCACTTAACGAAAGTAGCGTGTATGTTTCTGAGCATTGAAAAAGTTTTATAGTTCTGATAATATTGATTCACCCCCCCTCTCAGTATTGTTTCCAACAATTGGTATCAGAGCAGGTCCTTTAGAGGAAGCTTGGTCGCTTGAAGGAAAAGATCCATCAGAATGGCTAATCCAGAAAGAGAGGCACACATCAGGCCACCAGTCTTTGACGGGAACAATTTTACTCACTGGAAGATAAGAACCACTGCATATCTACAATCACTTGGAGCAGAAGTTTGGGGAATCGTAGAAGGAGGATACAAATTCCCATCAGCAACTCCTACAGATCCAGCAGAGAAAAAGCAATATGAGCTCAATGCCAAAGTTGTTACTGTCCTATTGAGTAGTTTGACTCAATCAGAATTTATGAAGATCATGCATTTCAAATCAGCTAAGGAAATATGGGACAAAATCGTTACAAGCTACGAAGGAGATGATCAGGTAAAAAGAGCAAAGCTTCAAACTCTCAGAATCCGGTATGAAACTCTTAAGATGCGTAGTAATGAAAGCATAGCTAATTATTTCCTGCGTATGGATGAGATTGTGAATTGTATGAGGGATCTGGGTGAAGAATTTGAGGAAGTTGTCTTAGTTGAAAAGGTTTTGAGATCTCTGTCTACTAAATTTGATTCTAAAGTATCTGCCATAGAAGAAAAGGAGAATGTGCAGAAAATCACCATGTCACAGCTTCACGGGATCTTAACTGCTTTTGAAATGCGACAAGAGGTACCACCAGAGGCCGCATTCGAAGTGTCAGAGGAAGAAGATGAGGTAAATTTTGTCAAGAATCTTGAACGGGGAACTGGACGGTTCAAAGGTAAGCTACCTTTCAAATGTTTTCTATGTGGTAGAGTTGGTCACTATGCTGCTAGATGTCCTCATAACAAAGGAAAGATATCTGAAGAAGATGGTAGAAGCTATTATACCCATATTAAAAGTTCATTCAATGATAGTGAAGATATTAGAAGTCTCATGGCACATAAGAAGAAGAATTCTTCATCCAATAATAGCGAAGATATTAAAAGTCTCATGGCACATGAAGAGAAGAATGTAGAAACTGAAGAAGTTGCCAAATTAAAGAACAATTGGAGACAGAAATCAGGGTAAGGGAGCAATTGCAGGATATAGTAAAGGATCAGAGTACAACTATTCAGAGACTTGAATCAAAGATCCTCTCTCTAAAAGAAGATCTTAAAAAATCAAGAGAACAGAACAGAGAAGATCTTGAAGATCAAGAACATGAAGTGACCAAACTAAAGCGACAAATGGAAGAAGGAAGAAAAGCTGAAGAAGACCTAAGGAATCAATATCTGAAAAAGGAAGAACAACATCAAGTGGAGGTAAATATCTTGAAAGGTAAAATAGAAGAAAAGGATAAGCTTTTACGATTTCAAGATAGTACTAAAGTCTTGGATGATATTCTTAATAGTCAAAGGTCTCCTGCTATCAAGACTGGTCTTGGTTTTCATGAATATGTTGAAGGTGAATCTAGTTCACAAGGTGAGGCAAGAAACTCTAATGAGAAATCTGAAATGCTCAACAAGGAACAACCAAGGAAAGAAATTCCTCAAGGAAGATCCTTTACTCCTAACTATGGACGTGATGAACGATTATTTCCTCCACTAAATAATGTTGAATGTTATGTATGTCATAATCTTGGACATGTTGCAGCCAGATGTAGAAGTAGAATGGTTCAAGAAAGATCATCGCATCCCAGGTATTTCAGAGGATATTGCTTTGCCTGCAATGCATATGGACACAAAGCAATTGATTGTGATAGAAGGAACATGAAAAATGTAAGGTGTTATACATGCAACAACTATGGGCATAAAGCAAGGGAATGCAGGAGCAGATTTCAAAATTCAAGACAAGAGGACCATACATCATCACAGTTGCAGGAATTGAAGAAGACAGAGACAGAAAGGTGTGGCATAATTCAGACAGCGGACATAACAGACATAAGGGAATCTGAAAGTGATGAAATTCAGTATTCCATCTTGCATACGCTGATATAACAAAGACAAGTCGCGTATATACGCGAGTTACAGGCTGCAAAGTCGCGTATATGAAGAAAGGGCAGCAAAACAGACCCAGGTTCAGTCATGGTTGGCTCAGGCTCAGGGGGAGCAGAACAGACTCAGGAGATGGTTCAGTCATGGTTGGCTCACATTCAGGGGGAGCATATACTTCAAATAATTAATTGTTGGCATTATGGTTAGAAGTTGCTGATGAAACTAAATGATACATCTTATTGTTTGATCAAAGGAATAGTATTGCAGGCTGATGCTTATGGTACAGATCTGAATGGCTGGTCTTAGAACATGCATCTGCTCAGGGGGAACATGGATGGACTGATACAACTTGGTATATACAAAGGGGGAACCAAATCAGAAACTTCAGCATGTACTCAGGGGGAGTATGGTCAGCAGTGTGGACAGTAGAAGGTATACCAAAGAAGAGAATATCTTGGTCCGCCCTTTGCCCTTGATGTCAAAGGGGGAGAGTGACTTGGTGTGGTGGTTGCCATCAAGTCCAAAGGGGGAGATTGTTGGCATTATGATTCAAGTGTTGTCCTTGATGGAAACTCACTCAGAGGTTGGTACAGGTGCTCAGAGGTTGGTACAGGTGATGGCAACTTAATCAGAAGACAGATCTTAGTACAGCAGGCCAAGAAAGTTCATACACGCAGGTTCATTAAGCCCAAGTCGCGTGTACACGCAGGTTGGCTTCAGTAAAAGAGCGTGTATGTGGAAAAGTACCTTTGGTCCGTGGCGGTTAGTCCTTGGAAGTTGTGCCTATGGTTTCGGACCATGGTGTCTCGACGGGCGTGTCGATCCCTCGTTTTGAGGCTGATGGTATTGGGTTACTATGGTTTTGGCTCTTGGTATTGAACAAGGCCTAAGGCTATATAAGGAGAAGATCATTAGGCAAGTTGTGCAAGCAATGTGTGTCTGACGAAGTGAGAAGATCTGGTATTACTGTTTATCTATTCGGGACGCTTGGCAAGGGTCGGATCTGACAGCGAAGGCATAAGAAACTATTTCTAGATCTGCACGCGGGTTGCCCTTGGTGAAAGCGCGTATACACGCGGTTTTGGTACAGTGAAGTAGCGTATGCATAATAAGATTTGATATTTCAGGTTGCTGCTGATTCTGGTGGTTGTTGCAGAGTTCTGGGCTCTGGTTTGGGTTCTGTGTTCTTGATGACAGGGTTTCAGTGATTCAGTATTGGGTTGTTTAATGAATTATGATGCAAGTATAAGTTGATGATTGTATTGCAGTAATGTTTGTTTTGTACTCTTGGATCCAGTCTGAAAATTGATGAAACGTGGTCCCTGAAGGTTGTAGGGTCAGCACCTACGTACTAGTAAATGGATCAGCTAGTACAAGAGCTGAGGGGGTTGTAGCTCCCTTCCAGAAGTAGTTGGAAAACGAGAGAGGGTTGTAGCCCTCTGCAGGTTGTAGCCTGCGTACTGGTAAAGGACTGCACCAGTACATTGTAAAAGAAGTTTCTCATTAAAGAAGAAAGAGACAAATTGCAGCAAGTGGTTTTCACCCACATTGGGTTTCCACCTTATATCATGGTGTTCATGTGTGTGGCTCTTGTGTGATGTTCTGTTTTGTTATACTGCACCTGTTTACTGTTAATATGCTTAATAATGTTCTGATGCATTTACAGAAGAGTAAAGCTAACTGAATTATAAGATCTCTGGGTATACGCTTGTTGCATTAGACACAGTCGCGTGTACACGCGGGTTCACTTAACGAAAGTAGCGTGTATGTTTCTGAGCATTGAAAAAGTTTTATAGTTCTGATAATACTGATTCACCCCCCCTCTCAGTATTATTTCCAACATTATATTGCTTCTATGTATATATGTATTTCGAGTGAGGAAAAGAGAGGAGATTGAGGGCGAAGAGGGAGTTATAGTGGATCTGATGTAGGTTGTCTCTCTTCTATTTGCTGGATAATATAATAAAAGAAGGACTGGTTGTTTCTCCATGGACTTAGCCCAAACTGGGTGAACCACGTATATCTATGTCTCTCTTGTTTTATGTGTTTTCTGTTTTTATATTTCTACAATATTTTATGTTTTCCATTGCTCCGTAATATATAATTTTATAACAACTGGTATCAAAGACAAAGGTCTATTTGGTTGATAAACTCACAGGAGATAAGGGCTCCTAGTTCGAGTGGGAGCAATGGCAGAAGATGGTAGGTTTAGGGTCGAAAAATTCAACGACCAAAACTACCAGCTGTGGAAGATGTAGATGGAAGATTATATGTATCAAAGAGATCTGTACCTACTATTGAGCAGAAAGACAAAGAAGCCGACAAGTATGATAGACACAGAATGGGATATTCTCAATAGAAAGGCACTTGGAACAATACGGCTATGCCTAGCGGCATTGGTAGCGTTTAAAATTTCAAAGGAAACGACAACAGAGGGTTTAATGTCGGCATTGGCCAAACTATATGAAAAACCCTCAGCCTCAAATAAGCTATTTCTTATGAAGCATTTATTCAATATGAAGATGTCAGAGGTGGATCTGTTGCAAACCATTTAAATGATTTTAATACAGTTACAAGTCAGTTAAGTTCTGTAGGGGTAACTTTTGATGATGAAGTTAGGGCTCTGTTATTTATGTGCTCATTGCCAGAAAGTTGGAATGGTTTAGTTATGGCCATTAGTAACTCTATCTCTGGATCTAGTACTTTAAAGTTTGATGATGTTGTCAGTGCAATCCTTAGCGGGGAAATGTGATGGAAAAGCTCCGGTGAGACAGCAAGTAATGCTTTGACTGCAGAGACTAGGGGAAGAAAAATTAAAGAGGAAAGAGCCTTGGATATCGCAGTAAGTCAAGAAAAGGTTGATCCAAGTCCAGATCAGGGATAGTGTGCTGGAAATGTGGGAAGAAAGGACACCTAAAGAAAGACTGCAAGTCTCGGAAGGGAAAAGAAGGAGACGCGCAGCAAGAAACTAATCATGAAGTGAATGTAACAGGTGATGTGTTGCAAGATGCTTTGATTCTTTCATTAGAAAATATTATTGATGTTTGGGTGGTAGATTCAGGGCCTCACTCCATGCCACACCTGATAAGAAACATTTTCATGATTATGTTCAAGGATATTTTGGACAAGTTCGATTGGGTGATGATAAACCCTGTAAAATCGTTGGAATGGGTACAATTTTCATAAAACAGAAGAATGGAAATTAATGGCTATTGAAGGAGGTAAGGCATGTTCCAGATCTGAAGAAAAATATGATTTCAACAGGGCAGTTGGGAGGTGAAGTTTGTGTAACTACTTTCACAGATAAAACCTGGAACATCACTAAAGGATCCCTGGTAATAGCAAAAGGAGGAAAGGTTGGTACATTGTATTTATGCAATGGTATTTCTAATTCTATTAATTCTTTAACCTCTACAGGAGAAGATACGGCATTGTGGCATCATAGGCTCGGGCACATGAGTGAGAAGGGGATGTAGATTCTTCACTCAAGAAATTTTTTGCCAGGTTTGAAGCATGTTGATTTAAAATTCCGTGAGAATTGTGTTTATGGAAAACAGAAGACAATCATATTCCTAAGATTTGGGAAAGAAAAGAAGAGCGGAAAATTAGAGCTTGTGCATACAGATGTATGGGGATCTGCTCAAGTATCATCTCTTGGTGGCTCTCATTATTATGTTACTTTTATTGATGATGCAACCAGAAAAACTTGGATTTATTGTATTCGAAATAAATCTGGTGTATTTGATACTTCCAAGAAATGGAAAGATTTGGTTGAAAATGAGACAGGAAAAAGGTTGTAGTGTCTCAGAACAGACAATAGAGGTGAATATTGCAGCAAAGAGTTTGATAGGTATTGTTCTGAGAATGGAATTCGTAGAGAGAAGACAGTTCCAGGAACACCACAAGAAAATGGTGTGTCAAAAAGGATGAACAAGACAATCATGGAGCGTGCAAGGTGCATGAGATTGGGTGTAGGATTGCCTTTACAATTTTGGGCAAATGTTGTAGATACTGCTATTTATCTAATAAACAGAGGGCCTTCAAGTTCCTTGGATGGTGGTATTCCAAAGGAGGCATGGACAGGTAAAAAGGTAAACTACTCTTTTTTAAAGAATTTTGGTTGTGAAGCCTTTGTCCACATTAATAAAGAAAATAGAACAAAGCTTGAGGCAAAATCAAAGAATTGTACCTTTATTGGATATGGTGTTCATGATTTTGGTTATCGCTTTTATGATTATGAAAAAAACAAAATCATTAGGAGCAAAGATGTTATATTCAATGAAAAGGTTTTGTATAAGGATCAGCTGCAGGAAAAGAAATAGGAAAAAGAAAATAGAGAATACACAGTGCTTGACGATATCACAGGAAAAGTGATGGTGCCTGAAAATCATAATGATCAATAGCTAGAACAACAACCACAACAGCAACAAGCACTTCAAACACCTGAAAGTGGTGTTAGAAGATCTACCAGGATAAGTAGACCCCTGAATGATACTCTCCTTCATTATATTATGTATTGTTGACTGATTCTGGTGAACTAGAATGTTATGAAGAAGTAGTGCAAGTAGAAACCAGGAAGAAGTGGGAGCAAGCCATGAAAGAAGAGATGGACTCCTTAGCACATAACCAGACTTGGGACTTAGTCAGGTTGCCTGCAGGTAAAACAACATTGCAAAATAAATGGGTTTACAAGTTGAAGGAAGAAGATGGAGGTAGAAAAAGGTACAAAGCTAGACTTGTGGTGAAAGGGTTTGCACAGAAGAAAGGTATTGATTTTGATGAAATATTTTCTCCTGTTGTTAAAATGACTTCAATTAGAACTGTTTTAAGTCTAGTAGCAGCTGAAGATTTTCATCTTGAGCAGTTAGATGTAAAGACAGCCTTTCTCCATGGGGATTTGGAGGAAGAGATATATATGCAGTAGCCACAAGGATATGAGGTAAAAAGGAAGGAAAAACTAGTGTGCAGGTTGAGGAAGAGCTTGTATGGCTTAAAACAGGCTCTAAGGCAGTGGTATCTAAAATTTGACAGGTTTATGTCTAAACAAGGTTATACTAGATGTCACTTTGATCATTGTGTTTATCTAAAAACGCAAAATGATGGCAGCTATATTATATTGTTATTTTATGTAGATGACATGCTTGTTTCAAGGTCTAACATGCAGGAAATAAATGTGCTCAAAAGAAAATTGGCAAATTCATTTTCAATGAAGGATTTGGGAGCTGCAAAACAAATCCTTGGTATGAGAATAACTAGAGATAGAAAAAATCACAAATTAACATTGTCTCAGAATGAGTACATACACAAGGTGTTGAAAAGGTTTAATATGTAGAATGCAAAACCAGTTAGTATACCTTTGTCTAGCCATTTCAAATTAAGTAAGGAGGAGTGTCCCAAGACTCAAGAAGAAATGGCTCATATGTCTAAAGTTCCATATGCATCAGTAGTTGGAAGCTTACTGTATGCAATGGTCTGCACAAGGCCTGATATTGCACATGCAGTGAGAGTTGTAAGCAAGTACATGAACAATCTAGGAAAATAACATTGGATGGTAGTGAAGTGGATTCTCAGGTATTTGAGAGGTACCACAAATCAAGCATTATGCTTTGGTGGTTCAAACATTGCTCTACAGGGATATGTTGATGCAGATATGGCGGGTGATAGAGATAACAAGAGGAGAACAACAAGGTATGTGTTTATTGTAGGTGGAACAGCTGTCAGTTGGGTTTCAAAACTGCAAAGTGTTGTTACACTCTCAACAACAGAAGTAGAGTATGTTGCTGCTACAGAGGCTAGTAAAGAAATGATTTGGTTACAAAGGTTTCTGGATGAATTGGGTAAGAAGCAGGAGTTGGGCAGGTTATACAGTGACAGCCAGAGTGCCATACATCTTGCAAAGAACTCTGCATTTCATTCCAAGACTAAGCATATACAGCTCAAGTACCATTTCATACGGCCGGCATTGGAAGATGAACAATTGAAGCTGGAAAAGATACACACTAGCCAGAATCCTATAGATATGTTAACAAAAGTTGTAACCATGGAGAAACTAAGAATCTGCTCAATTTCAATTGGTCTTCAAGTATGATGAAGAAGATGAAAAACATCCAGGTCCAAAGTGGAGTCATTGTCCAGCAAATGAAGCAGCGGTGGAGTTGCTATAATCAGTCTCCAAGTGGGGGATTGTTGGGTGTGGAGCCTGATTATCTTCTGTATTCAAAGGTATTTCTGCATTGGACCCCAGTTCGTAATGGGGCGGAAACACTGCCCGTAAAATATTCGCTACAGGGGGGGTCTAGGGGGGGCGGTTGTGACCTTTTGGGGAGCCCCCCCTAGCGGGGGGTTTCAGGGGCAATGCCCCCGAAGCTAAGAATAGATGTAAAATTGCCTTGTAAAAGTATAGTAATTTCTAGTCGATCTGGGCCATTTGTTAGGCATAGATCTCACGATAGAAGTTATGTTTAATTTAGGGTTTTTTTCCTAGAAGGAAACCCCTCAATATATATGAGGGAATTGTATTGCGTCTATGTATATCTATATTCTGAGTGAGGAAAAGAGAGGAGATTGAGAGCGAAGAGGGAGTTACATCAGATTTGGTGTAGGTTGTATCTCTTCTGTTTACTGGATAATATAATAAAATAAGGATTGGTTGTTTCTCTGTGGACGTAGCCCAAACTGGGTGAACCACGTATATCTGTTCTCTCTTGTTTTATGCGTTTTTTGTTTTTATATTTATGCAATATTTTATGTGTTCCATTGCTCTGTAGTATATAATTTTCTAACATTCAAACACATCAAAGATGCTCTTCTTGGGATTAAAAGAAATCCCATACTTTTGACATTGCTCAAATATCTACTTCAGGTGATATAAGTGGTGTGATCTCTTCTTGGAGAACATAGTAACATCATTCAAATAAATAAAAATTCTTTGACCTCGCCATAGAAGGCGATGTCCAATGTTCTTTGGAAAGTCACACCTGCATTTATATGTCCAAAGGGAATTCTCTTAAAAGCGAATGTCCCCCATTTGTTCTGGAAGGTTGTTTTCAATCGGTCAAATTCCCCTACTAGAAATTGATTATAACCTGAAAACCCATCTAGTAGTGAAAACATTTTAGGCTCAGATACTATTTGGAGTGTTTGCTCCATGGATAGCACTGGATAGTTATCTTTATCTGAAGCCCAATTAAGGTTGCGAAAATCTACACATAATCTTATTTCTCCGGACTTCTTTCTGATTGGGACCAGATTGGAAACCCATGTGGAATGTTTTACTTTAAAGATGATCTGAGCATCCAACAACTTTATCAACTCCTTTTGTATAAGAGGTTATAGTGTTGGATGAACATTCTGTAGTTTCTACTAGCATTGTTTCATCCCTTATTTTATAGGGATGACGTGCTAGATAATACGAGTGTCGTAAGTCTTTAAATATTCATAGGTCGATGTGAACACATCACAATATATTTTGAATAAATGAATAGATTATTTTCTCTCATGTGGGGAAAAACATAGCGAGGTTCAAATACTTTAGATCTTCAGGGGTTCCCAAATTGAAATTTTCAAATGCTAACTTTGAACTCTGAGTCTTGGTATTGGTTGGCCCTCTGAATTGGTTTTGTAGGCCATATAATTTCTCCAGGAACGCCACACACTTAGGCGACACCTCCTGCAGATCCTTCTCATGCTCATCCTCCTTTATGGTAACATCTTTAAACACGTCAACATTAGTCATAAATTGTAGTATCTGTTGGTCATCATTGAAAACATGTAAGTTAGTGACATTGTCTAGAACATATGGTTTATATATAATTTCAATAGAAAAACTATTTTTCAATGGTGACATCCTGGCAGTTGCATTTACTAATGCATCTGCTGCAACATTTTTAACTTTAGGAACATAAACTATATTGAAAGCTTTGAAATGATTGATCAAACACCATACTCTTGCTGGTATTTTTTAAGATGCAGTGAAACACATTGTATAATATCTCGTACCTGAAGAGTGACCACCTCTGAGTCATCGATTACCTTCAAAATTTATACCTTCGGTCAATAAATTTCTTCAATCTAAGTGCAATCACTTCATATTCAATGGTGCTATTGGTGCACTCAAACTCCAAATGGCATGTAAGGATATGCTTTTTATTGCATAGGTTTGTAAGGAAACAACCTACTTTAGAATTGTTCCATGTCTTTGAACCATCAAAATATAATGTCCAAGAATTACGAGCTACTGAGCTACTTCCTATGATTTTATTGATATTATTATGTACATCTATATTAAATATTTCATTTGCACCAGTTGGAGAACAAGGAAGGATTTCTAGCTGCATGTTTGGTGGAATGAGTGATGGCTACACCTGATAGCACCTGAGGTCGGTTTCAGGAAAGCAATTCCAAAAAATCAAGTTAACAAAAGCAAGTGGATCATTGTAGCCCTCAAGTAGTGTCACGATGTTTTTAATGTATGATTCATTGTCCACTCAAATCTAATTATTCATTCCCTTATATGGAAGCCACAAATGTGACCAGTATGTTGCAAAATATCCTTGTAATTTGCTAGACTAGTCTATGCTAAGTAGTACACCATAGGATTTTTGTATGTCCATAATTACGATATTTATACATTGGAGGACTTGAGCATATTTTATAATATGATAAGCACATTCTTAAGCTCACTGATAGCCTAGACCATAGATTTGTCCAACTAAATGATCTTTGCATCATTTCTCTTCCATTTTGTATTTATTTTCATTGCTACAGATAATGGCATGACATTCATGGATGCACAAGAGTCTACTAAGAAATTATGGACATTATAATTAAAAATTTCAAACGTTAACAAAAATGGGGGGAAGAGAGTGATAGCTTCTAACATTAAAGCATATTCAAGAGGACCAGAAGAGTTACCTAGCACCCTTTTAGGGGAGGAAGCTTTACCACATGTCGAAGGTTGTGAAGAATTATGGATGATGAGTTCACGCCGTCCTGCAATCTTTGCGAACTCTTAGATGGAAATGTTGGCCCACATTTTCTTCATGTCTTCCACAATATTATAATCAATTGTTTCACCAATAGAAGGAAATATTGAAGTGTCTGGAGGAGTGGCTTTGTTTGACACTTCTGGAACATTATACTTACCCTTGTTACTAGAGGAAGCGTTCTTGGACTTGGTTGTGTCTCCACACTTACTTTGTGTATTCTGAGCAGGCTTGAAAAATGGTGAAATAATTCTTAGCAACTACTCTTTAAACTTTTTTCTTGTCAATTCATATTTAGAGATGGGCCTTTTACTCCCTAGACTATATTTACCATTTTTCTTCTAAGGAGGGGCCTCATTCTATGGTGGTTCTTCAACATCTTTCTTATTAGGATTGTAAATACAATGATATGAATTAACTGCATATCCAACACTTCTTCCTTCCTCAACTGCCACAATTTATTTGAATTCTTTTGCCTGTTATGTCTTCCCATATGCTAATAGAGTATCTACAACATGTGTAGCCAAAGCGTTCATGTTGTGATTCCATTGAGGGCATGTTTTTTCTGAATGATATTCCTGATGGAAAGAAAAATAATTATCCATGCCAATTCTTTCTATGTTTGATATGTTGTTGAATGTTATTTTTTCTTTTCTAATTTCAACTTCAGAATTAAAACCAATTGCTCCTCATTTGCTTTATGTGCATTAGTTTCCTTATGGTGTTTGTGATTGTAACAGGTAAATTTGTCAAATTTTATGTCAAATTAATGAGCAAAATAGCATGTAAATGAAGTGTTGAACAATAGCAAACAAATATACATCAAACCATCAAAATGAACACTTAACACAGTGTTTTGATGAAGGAGTTCACCCCTCCTGGGCTACATCTCCTTGGTCCAACTTCCATGGCTTAGGCCTTTGTATTAGCTCAAAATTTTAAAAAGTGTTGTTTACAATGCTCTACTGCTCCTAAAGCCTACTTCAATGTGCTCAAAACATCAAAATCATCTAGGAATGACTTTTTCTGAGCCCAAATTGGTCGAAAAATGCAAAATTTATGGCTTCTTCAGTTTCCCCTAGGAAAACTCCACCAAAACTAGAGAATTCCAGTTAATCCCACCAAATTTGGAGAAAATCCTAAATTTATCGAACCACCAAAAGAATTTCCAACTTAATCCCGCAATTAATTAAATGATAAGCATGGGTTAATTAAGGGTTAATCCCACTTAGCGCTTTAATTTGGAACGGTTAGTGTTAGCACCGCCTCCAGTTATGGGTTTTGGTCACATGTCAAGGGGGCTAGCCCTCTCCTCCCCTAACCACTAATGACTTAAATTTTAAATAGCAAATGCACCCATAGATTGTTAAGAGGAAATGTGACGGCATAACAGTAGAGCGTTGGCCTTGTGTGGGTGAGGTCGCAGGTTCGACTCTGCCGACCTACCCATAAAATTTTGTCACTGTGCGCCGAGGCCGAAAAGCCATTGGGGAAGGACAAGTGGTGGCCTCTGGGATTGCCACATGTATCCTCTTCATTGGTCCTCCCCTACCCAATAAGAAAATGTTATTTCATCAAACTGTAGACCAATCAAAATGTGCTACTTGGAATGAACCCACTTGATATTGACCAAACCTTTGACCTGCACAGTCACTTGCCACGTCAGTAGTATGAACTGCTGACTGTCCAATGACTGTACTTTTTTTTTCAAAATTCCTCTGTTTGGTAAAGTGGGCAGAACGCGGTATCTTTCTCATACGAGCTCCGTTTTCAAAGAAATGAATTGCGTTGGAATCGTTTCACCGATATGGACATGATCATTAAGGTTTTGAGTGATTAATGCCACTTTGATTTTTGAGCTAAATACTGATCACCTGATCATTCCTCCCCACTGGAAGCCTTTTGGACCCCAAAAGATACTATCAATTGTTCAGTAGGTGAGGGTACAACTCCCTCACCTTCTCAATCTGAATCCATTTGGCCTTAGAAATATTTTGTCCCTTGAGTCCCACTCGAAGGTATTCGACATTCCCTCTCTTTGAAGTTGTGTTCTTCTATCAAGTATGAGATCTTGCTAAAGTTGATCAAGATATTCTAGTGAGAAATCATCTATTGATGGTAGTTGAACATGCTCTCATTGATCATCAATCAAAGGAGGCTCAAACAATCTCAAATTCTCAACATTAAATAACAGAGTATATTTGCATATAAGGAGGCAAATCTAGCTTAAATGCATTGTTACCAATCTTTTCCAGAATTTTAAAAGGACCATAACAGATTGGCTTCAATTTGTTAACTTCCCCTTAAAGTATATCTTTGCTAATATATAACCAAAATTCATCTCTAACTTGAAATTTATGATCGGCGTGGTGTTTTTCATGCCTTTCCTTGTAGTTGCTTTTACTCTTTTCAGGCTATTCTTGGACTGTGTGATGTATCAATTGAATTTTCTCAATGAACTTCCTTTCCTTACCAATGTTGCTATGACCATCAATAGCAACATCTTTCTCAAATATGAAGTCCAATGACAATCTTGGAAGGTACCCAAAACATGCCTCAAATGGCGATGTGTTTGTGGAAGAATGTTTTGCCCTATTGTATGCATGATGTATGTAATGCAAATGTTCATCCCACAACTTGGGATGTTTGCTGCAATATCCTCTAAGAAGACAAATGACTATCCTATTGACCACCTCGGTTTGTCCATTGGTTTTTGGATGAAAGGTTGTACTCTTCTTCAACTTAGTGTCCATGATGTCCCACAATTTTGACCAAAAAAGCCCAAGAAATCAAGAATCTCGATCACTTACAATGGAAGTAGGCTGACCAAAATAAACCCAATATTTTGAAAGAAAAGATAAGTTGTTTGTTCAGCTGTAATTTGATTTTTACATGGCATTAGAATACACATCTTTTTGAACCTGTCTACGACTACATACAAGTAATCATGACCTTTCCTTAACAATGGAAGACCTCCTACAAAATCCATTGAGATACTCTCCCATGGACGTGTAGGTACTGAAAGTGGAGTGTACAATCCTAGTTTCCTATTGCTAGGCTTACTTATTACACACAAAGATCATCCTCTAATGAAACGAGATACATTATCAAACATATGTGGCCAATAAAAATACCTTTGGAGATTCGCTATTGTCTTGCCTACACCAAAATGTCCAACAATCAATGAAGTGTGCGCCTTCCTTATGATACTTTTTCTTTCTCCCTGTGGAATACATAACTTTCCCAAGTGATACAACAAACTGTTATTTACATGGTAATATAACTCTTCAATTTGGTTTCCTTGCCTCAAGCTTGCATACACATCTTGAAAGTCATTATCATATGCATATTGCTCAATGTAAATTTCATGTAAAACAAAATTATGCTTGAGTATAATAGATGAATTTATAATAGGCCTAGAATGCATATCATCTACCTTATTGTAGATTCCCTTTTTGTATTTGATAACCAAATGAAATTTTTATAGAAAACCCATCCATCTGAAGTGTCATGATTGTTGCAAATTTGACTGTGACTGTAAGTACTGCAATGGTTGATGGTCTCCTTCCCCATCAAGCAGTGTTTCCATTTTTTAACACTTTGTACCAATGCATAAAGTTCTTTTTCATAAGTGCGATAGTTAGTCACAGAACCATTAAAATTTTTAGAATGAAATTAAATGGGTTTACCATGCTTCATAGGAACTGCTCCCATGGTGTATCACTAGCATCCTTTTGAATCTCAAATGGTTGTCTAAGATCCAGAAGAGCCAATACCGGTGTTGAACTGATATTGTGTTTTAAAGCATCAAATGCTTTTTGTTGTATATCTCCCCAATGGAAGACTTTCCTGACACTAGTCAATGCATGTAGTGGAGCTGCAATGGAAGAAAAATTAGCAATAAGTTTCCTCCAATATTGTGTTGCCCCTCGAAAGATTCTTACCTCTATAACTGTATTGGGCTTGGGCCAATTCACAATGACCTCAACCTTAGAGGGGTCTATCTTTAGCTCACCTCCTCCAACAATGTGTCCCAAATACACTAAAGAAGACTTGCCAAATTCACACTTTGACATCTTTAAAAATATTTTTTCTTTTCTCAAGACATTAATTACTTTGTTCACATGCATGACATGTTCATCTCTGGATTTACTGAATATGAGAATATCATCTAAGTAAACAATGACAAAATAATCTAGAAATGGTCTCAATACATCATTCATAACTCTCAAGAAAGTAGCTGGAGCATTTGTAAAATCGAAAGGCATAACAAGCCACTCAAAAAATCCTTGTTTAGTTTTAAATGTGGTTTTCCAAATGTCCTCTTCAGCTATTCTAAATTGATGATACCACTTTGTAAGCCTAACTTAGTGAAATACTTTGCATAACTCCATTGATCAAGCAAATCATTAATTCTTGGGAGTGGATAATGATTATGTACCGTTATCTTATTCAGTGCACAGAAATCCACACACATGTGCCAAGTCTCGTCCTTCTTTGGCACCAAGACAATTGGTGAACCACATGGCTAAGTAGATGGGCGTATGATACCTTTGTTCAACAATTCTTGAATTTGCTTCTTGATTTTCATGCTCTCCATGATCAACATGCCATACATGCCAATGTTTGGAAGTGGAGCATCCTGCTGTAGTTGTATCTCATGTTGATTTCCCCTCTTGGGAGGTAACCCCTTTGGTTCCTAAAACATCTCGCCCTACTTGCTTACCACATCAAACAAATCAGATTTTAACTTATCATCACAATATTCAAATAAACCATAATCTATATCATTATTTTTCTTGATCATTAGAAGCACAAATTTTTTACTTCCATTTACTAGTCTCTTCATCTGCCCTACATTAACCAAAGAAATGTTTAACTTTTTGCGATGGGCTCTCACAATATACTCCACTCCATCCTTGAGCTATAGATATTTTTTCTCATGGAGATAAAATAACTCTTTGCTATCATACAAATATGGGCTCCCCAGAATAATTCCTGAGATGTCAAGTGGAACTACATCTAACTCAACTTCATCAATGAATTTTTCAGTAATGTCAAACTTGAATAAGCATTTCCTTGTAACCTGTAAATTTTCATTATTGACTATCCAACCCAAAGGGTGTGGCTTGTGATGAGGTACAGTTTCAAGGTTAATATTTTTGACCAAGTCATTTGAAATTAAGTTCATTTGTGACCCACTAGCAAATAATGCATCAATCTTTGTATGATTTGAGATACCCTTACATGGAACAACTCTATTCTTGATTCTTCATTTGGAGTGTTGTTGTGACTATGTGAGGAACTATTTCTTTCTATAGCTTATTTTCCCTTTGTGACCATGGCCGAAATCTTGGTCTCATCACTGGAATTGGATCCAAGATCATGTTTTGTGGTAGTAGTCATCTTTTGTTTCCTCTTATTGTTTGGTTTATTAGGCCTTAGTTCGGGATGTAGTTTCCAATAGTGGGTTTCATCATGCCCCGCTTTGGAAAAATGTTTGCATATAGTTTTCTCCCCTTCTTTCATTACACTTGCATTCTTCTTTCCTTTCCATTTTCCACCCTTCTCTTTCTCCTTACCCTTGAATGGCTTCTTTTTACTACCGTCTTACTGAATGTTCTTTCCTCTCACTTCAAGGTGTGTGGCTTGCACACATACCTCATCTAAATTACTTGGATTGAACATAAGGATAGTGTGTTTTAAGTAGGAATGTAAACCCCCAATGTATTTCAAGAAAGTATCTTGGGAATTCAAGTTTACCCCTAACAACAAAGCCCTTTTCCTAAAATATTGGGTACAATCTTGAACTGTTGGGACCTTGAGTTGCCTAAATTTTTGCCAACTCATAATGGTTGTTTGCATGTAGGCCAAAGGATAGAATTGTCTTTTAATTGAAGAAACAAATTCAACCCAATAAAAGGATAGCTTAACATGAATTCACATTTCCTCTTGAGTCTTTGCTTCCCATCTGTTGTAGCAGTTACAACCACCCTCCAAAATTTTGTGTTAGCTTTGTTTTGGAGCATCCCTACCAACCTTTCATAACAACATGTCTTTCTTCATCAAGTACACAAGATTTAGTGTTTGTCTTGCACAAAGGTAGCCTGTCGATCACATCTTAATGCATTCCCCTCACACACTGATCACCCAAACTTGGTCCAGCTATAGGCTGAGAAGCTCCCCCAAGAAATTGTGCATTTCTGGAGGGAAACTAGCCTTCCCTCCAAAAATTGTGCAATCTTGTCTGGCAGCCTACTAGGCTCCATAATTGCACAATTCCGCCAGTCAACACTCACGGTGAAAATTGTGCAATTTTCCCCATTAGGGCTACTCAGCCCAGAATTTGTGCAAATCTAGGCAGCAGTCAACTGCTCTACCCAGAAATTGCACAAATCTCCTGGGAAGCTAGCCCAACTCCCAGCCAGAAATGTGCATTTTCTCCCAGCAGTTGAGTAGCCTCTTACATGTGCAGCTGAGTTGACCTATTCCCAACTCGCTTCACCCACATGCATGTTGGTCTATTTACTGAATCTTTCATTCAATGTTTGCATGCACTGTCAATCACTTCTACTTTCACTTGGTGTCGCCTTGCACTCACTTTCATATTTTCTTTCAACTTCCCGTGAGCGAGTCTGGCTAGCCTTGGCCCAAACTTTGCCTTCACTGAGATAGCATTGCACAATCTGTGGAAGGAGGGCTCTGTCTTCCTCTCCATAAATGCACATTTCTTCTTAGGCATTGTATTCAGGGACTATTTTATGCATTTCTGAGGGAGAGTGACTATTGGCCCAGAAAATTGTGCATTGCAATAACTGACCCTATAGCCATTGCCAGCTGGAATGCACATTGTGCAATTCGAGCAGTCAGCAGCCAGACTAGACTGTGCATTGCGTAGTTCCAACAGTAATTCAACCTTCCAGCAGCCCAAACTATGCCTTGTGCAGCCTTGGCAGTCAATCTCCCGACCTCCCAGCAGAAATTGCGTGACCTTCATGATCAATCACCCAGGTATGTTGCAAATTAGTTCTCAAGTTCATTTTTGTTTTCGACTGACAGATTGCTTTCCATGAGAATTGCCATGTCTCCAAGTATCGCAGCTATTCATCTTCCTCTTAATAGTACAGGTACAATGGCTTCAAAGAGAGAAGAGTTGAAGACACCGTTCAAAGCACACTTGGGGATGCAATCAATCAAGTGTCTATGGACTTGCCTTCCCGCGAAGACATCAAGTTGTTCATAGACAAGGACATCAAGATATGAAAACAACAACATCACAGCGAGCATCATCATGAACAACAGTTGAAGGTAGCATACCAGATGCAACGAATGCAAGAGGAATGTTGTTGACAACAAGGAGCCGGAACAAAGTTGCAAGCTCAAGCATATCCACTGATGATGAAAGAAAATTTGGAGACTCGGGCTATGTGCTGATGGCACAATCACGTGAAGACAGAGAATGGAACAAAGAAGGAGTTGCATGTGCTGAAGCAACAACTCAAGGAAGAACGTGAGCTGCACAGACAAGCGAATGAGTTGTAGTAGGAATAGGAACAGCAGGGGGCACAACATGCACTCACGAATGAAACTGCGCCAGTACAAGTTATAGATCCATCCCAACAGCTAGCATGGAGCAGACATGGTGAGCATTGTTGTTGATCGCATGTAAGGGATTCAAGAGCATGCATGTCATTGTGCGAATGCATGCGATCCAACCATTCAGCACACTCCACAAGGTGAAGACAAGAAGCAAGTCCAATGGGAGCAAGAACATGTAGTTGACAGTTGATGTGCACGACCACCAACACACACAAGAAGATCAGCAAGGATTCATCAGTGTGTTTCTGGTTTGGTTGCACCAAGAAGACCTAGCACATGGTAGCAGATGAGTTGGATGAAGGAGCCACACCAATGCACTCGAATGCAACAGAGGCAAGAGTTCGCTTCGGCAAGATGTCACCATGGGGTGCATGCACGCCATCACGGACAACCAAGCTTGGCATCATCTCACCACCTTCACCACCACAAGCATGTCAAAGAGTTGGTCTCACCTCAGCGAACTGAGTGTCAATGATGTCTTGCATGGCTTGCTCAAGCCATTTTTCCTCACATAAGCACATGTGCATTGTAATGTAATTTCGTGTCAAGTGGAAGTTCAAGTGTCAATAGTTGGATGTAATAGTCATAGAGTAGATGAAAATTCATGAGGGTATATGAACTGTCACAAAGGAGAATTTCAGGGGTCACCCCACCCTTTGCTATAAATAGAACCTCATAACTCATTATAAAGGCTTTTGGTCAGCTAAGCTTCGATAGGAGTATCTTAGAGAAAGCTTGGACAGTATTGTAATGAGCCTTGGCTTCTCCACTGCACAAAGCTAGTACATCTCTTTGGAGGAGCAGGCAGTTGTGGCTGTAACGTTCCACTATTGGAACTAGTGGTTGGACATGGATGTATTGTATGACTGGAACTTACACTTAATATAATAGAGCCAACGCATTTCATGCATATGTTGTATTGTATTCTATGCTATCTGGTTTACTCTAAATGATATATGTATTTTTTTTCTTATGCATGCATGTATGGACTATTATGTATAAGTATGTATGAATCTTTCTTAAATGTGTTGTTGGTTTAACCATCACTTTAGATTTCTCACTAACTTGCTTTCCAGTTCATGATGCATCTTCGCTCGTGTGTTCCCTTCCAAGCCGCGTACTATTACAGGTTTCCAAGGGGCATACTCACCTCACCCTCAATGTGTTAGAACCTCTCATGCACCTTCCTTGGCTTGTCATGTTATGCCCCTATACTACTAGTGTAACCCCTTATTGTTATTAGTACAACCCCCTTATTATATTGTTGTACCCATGTAGTCCCCATATTGTTATTATTGTGCCCCATAGAAGCCCACTATTGTTATTATTGTGCCCTTACATTATTATTGTTATGTCAGCTCTGACTATATTATGACCCCTTAGACTCCTATATATAGAAAGGAGGTCTTGTCATTTGTATCATCCAAGAATTGTTATTTTGTGTAATGTAAAGGAGGTTTCCCCCTCGAAGAGGCTGAATTCTAAGGCATTCAACTATCTTTTCTATATTTTTGTGAGCTGGTTTCATAACATTTGGTATCGGAGCTTTGGATTCTAGGGTTTCGCTGCTCCAAATAGATCATCGTGGAATTTTCAATATAACTTTTTTCTGCAACGTTTTAGAAGCGAAAAAAAAAACCCATTTGATACAAACTCACACTAAACCTCGGTTCCAAATTTCAAATCTTTTCATGCTATATTTGCGGAGATATGATCGGAGGAAGTTGGTCTTTTTGCAAACTCCTGAATTACATTCCAAACAGGTGACCTGGGGAAAACCATCATAACTTTCTCTCTGAGCATCGGATTGAAATTTCATAAGAAGTTACAAAAATAAGATAGACTGTAGTTTCTTGTATATATTTTTCAAAGCCAAAGGTCAAAACAGTGACACGTGGCACGTCGTACAAGTTCGCTCTACTGAACTAGTCTATAATCAGGTCACTGTGGAAGATTTGGCATAACTCTCCCTTGGAGAATCCAATTTGGATCAGACTGGTGGCATTAGAAACAGGACACATAGGGCTACTGCAGGTTGCAATTTCAGAATTGGAAGAACCGAAATTACAGAGTTATAGTCATTTCAAGATCGAGCTCCTAAAATCAAGAAAAGGCGATATGAGGAAGTTTGATGGCAAGGATCCGGTAAATTGGATACTTCAGATGGAGCAATATTTTGATCTACATGGTTTACCACAGTTACAAAATGTTGTATTGCATCTTCATATTTAGAACCGGATCAATTTTTATGGTATAAAGGGCTTTGTTCTCGTAAACAACTTGTTACGTGGTCAATTTTCACGGAGGAAATGATAGCACATTATGAGGATACAAAGAGCAACACCTTCTTTAGAGCAACACCACAACAATTGGAAAGAGTAAAAGGGCTTTGTTACATAGTGGAAAGTAAAATTATGGCAACAGGAAAGTATACCCCTCACAACTATAAAGATGGAAGTGTTGTTTCTCCTAGCCTTCCACAACCTACAAGGGTTACACCACAACAATTGGAAGAAAAAAGAGAAAAAGGGCTTTGTTACAATTGTGATAGCAAATGCACTACAGGTCATAAGTGTGCTGAGAAGAAATTATTTTACATAGCGTATGAAGAGGAGGAAGAAAAGGATCAAGAACCATCAAAAGAAGAGGATATATGCCAGGACCCAACCCCAGAGAAAGAAGAAATGAATCAGACCATATCTTGTAAAGCATTGGCAAGAATTACCACTCCTCAAACTCTCAAGATAGAATGACATATCAAGAAGAAAAAGGTGCAAGAATTGAAATATCACATCGAGAAAGAAGAAATGAATCCAACCATATCTTGTAATTCATTGGTCAAAATTACCACTCCTCAAACTATCAAGATAGAAGGACATATCAAGAAGAAAAATGTTCAAGAAGTGAAAGATAACATCGAGCATCAAGAAATGAATCCGGCCATATCTTGTAAAGGATTGGAAAAAATTACCACTCCTCAAACTCTAAAGATAGAAGGACATATCAAGAAGAAAAGGGTTCAAGCAATGAAAGAACACATCGAGCATCAACAACAAGTTCTCCAACTTTTAAAGGATAACGCCACTTTGGTGCAAAATCAAATGAAACAACAGGTAGATCAACATCGTAGTGAAAAATGTTTTGATGTAGGTGATTGGGTATTTTTACCGCTACATCTCAAGCAAGCTATTTATGAGAAGAAAATGTTGGCAATACTACATGCACTTAAGAAATGGTGACCTTACCCAATGGGAAGACACTTCAAGGTAAAAATGGATCATTATAGTCTTAAATACTTTTTAGAACAAATATTATCTTTAGAAGAACAGAAAAAATGGGTCACAAATATGTTGGGTTATGACTTTGACATCATCTACAGAAAAGGGAAGAAAATTTTTGTTGCAGATGCACTCTCAAGAAAGAATGAGGATGTGGAAGCATTGTTTTGTGCTATTTCTACTATCCAACCAGATTGGATAAACGAAGCAAGGGATGAATGGAAGAAGGAAAAATAAGTGTGGCCACTCATTTAAAAGTTGCAGAATATTCCAATTCAAACAATATTTCTAGAACTTGAAGAGGAAGGAAAAATCAAATTGGAACCTGGAGCAGTCACAGAAACAAGAACCCGACAGCTACGAAATCGATCAATTTCAGAGTATCTCATCAAGTGGAAGAACTTACCCACCAAATATTCCACGTGGGGGGACAAGAATTTTATACAGATGCATCAAGAACTACTCAAGCGTTGAGGACAACACTTTTTGAAGGAGAGGGGTGTTACACAGTAATTTGTCACCGTCCCTGTTACCCCTTCTCCCACCTTGGAGGACTTATTCCGGGACCTGTGAGAAGTGACATAACCTGGAAACACTTGCATTGTATTCCCCTAAGTATGTACTTCATATGCCCTGAAGACACCTTTTGCAAAATACCCATAAAAATATCCCTTTCTCCATTGGCGCGGGTTCATTTTGTATCACTCACACCAATGGGGGAAATCCTCAAAAGAGGGCGCGCCAGCTGGCGCTCTGTCTCAGAGTCGCACTCGCGCCAGCCCAGTTGGGTAAAGTTTTTAACAAACAAACTTACGAAGGTTCTTCCTAACCCACTCATGAACTGAATCTATATTGAGTTGGGTCAGTTTGACTTCGAATCTCCATAGGAGGGAAGTAGTTCTCCACCTCTCATGGAAGCTTCTTAGTAATAAAGCCAACCCCATGAATATTGTGGAAAATCCTAACTCCTTCCCCTCTATCTATAAAAGCTTGTCCTTTCGCCTTTGACAAGCTAGTTCCAAATTCTATGTCCCAAAGTCTGAGAATTGCTAAGCTCATGCTACAAGAAGCCTTCTTCATTCCCATAAAGCTAAATCTAAAGTGAGGAGATTCTTGTCCAAGTAACCAAGGAGAGAGAGGCTTGTTTCCCCATTCCCAACAAGCTTTGCAAGGCATGTGCTGCTAATCACCCAGCCAAAGAAGGATTTGACGTCAGAACTATGGTTGTATTCTTCTTTGTTTATCAATAATAGACGACTATTGGTTATGGTTCCACTCTTGTTATTATTTGTGATGATGATGAGTTGTGTCCTTTCTGACTGGCATATAGTTGCATATGCTGGATTTTATGCTTGTGTTTGTGTCGTTCTTTGCATGTGCAGGTGTCTATTCATGGAGATCGTGAGGATTGTGATCTGCCGGAGCAAAGGAACGGGGAGCACCACCTCTTCTACAAGCACTAGCGTTGGAATCCAGGTAGGCCTTCATCAATGGTCTATTAATTTGCAATTAGGAACTTGCGCTGTAGCATTGTATGATTGTTGCTAGACCCCATCTGGGCTAGTAGGGATCGCCTCTGTCCGCAGAGGGGATTTACCTCCACAACAATTTGGCGACTCCGCTGGGGAGTTGGCTTTTTGTCTTGTTCTTCGTTTTGTCTTGTTGTTTGATTTGTAAAATTTAGACGGAGCCTGAAGTACGGCCAGATAGCCTTCGAAACGCTATTACTCTACATTAGCAAAGTAGATCAATGCCACTTCAGTCCATCTCCGGTTTGGTTTACGAGCTAAACGGCTTGGAACTTGCCTTGTTTCTTGGTTGTTTCTTGGTTGTTTCTTGGTTTCTCCTGCTTTATTAGCTTTCTGGGTTGAGTCCCTGTGTTGCTTCTTGCCCCTTGGTGTACCTGGGTGTTGTTGACTTAGCTTTGGCTCGTTTGTTTTTTATTTTTCCATAGCAAACTCGGCTGGCACTCTTTTATAGGGTTACAGTCACGCCAGTTGGCGCTAGTTGCACATTGACAACCTGCGCCAATCCCTGAAAGGTGCTAGTTGCAGCCTGACAGTAGCGCCAGGACTGGGAACTTTTGACTTTTGCTTGTCTGTGAGCCCTCTCAGCTTGGTTTTTGTTCTGGGTACCTTTTTTCAGACTACTTGAGTGTTTTGGAGTGTGATTTGACTGGCTTTGATCCTTACCCTTTGGGTGTTTGCTTTTTTCCATCGATTTCACATTTCTAGCCCTAGGGCATCTAGTGGCTTTGTGTGTCGAGCCTTCCTCAGGTGTTTTGATCTTCTAGTGGTCCAGTCGACTCTTTGTTTGCTCCCTTGCACTTGTTTGGTGGTTGTAAATCATTTTATTGCGTTATTTGGGTGACTTGCTTCGTCTTCACTTGAATTTCGCTTCGTCTTACTTTGAGCCTAGATTACACGGCTCATTGGTCTCTTTGGGATTTTTCTTGTTCTTTGGAGGTTTTCTTTGTGATTTAGGGAACTAAATGTGTTTGCATTGAGTGAAATTTGTGTTTTTATTCTTTTTTTATCATTTCTCAAAGTTTTTTTAGTGCATCTTGCCATCAACAAAAGAAAAAATCTCTTTTTCTTTGTATTAGTTAATGAGAATTAGAACTTTTCATTTTGATTAGTGATTAGTGATCTTAAAGAAAAGTTTGTTAATTTCCATTGGCTACATTAGGGAAGTTCTTTGTTGTTTCGTGATCATTTCGTTTGCGTGAAAGCTCTCAAACCCTCTCGTAACTAGAATTCATCGAATGAAATGACATATTGTGGCATATAGTTTGCATTTAGAAAATTTTGAGACATTACATATGGTAAGGCCTGAAAACTGAAGCATAATCCAAGATCAACTTTAAAATGAACTGAATGAATCTAACAACGCATTGGAACATAATGCACACATATAGAGGTCTAGGCTAGAGACGTGCTCCGGCGTCGTTAAACCTAGTCACTTTTACTTCACTCAAGGTTGGGTGATTCCTCCTTCCGTGACTCAATAGTGGTCTAGCACGGATTTGAGCTCCCACGTACCGTCGAGTATATGGGGAGACCCCACTAGGTTATCATCCTTTATCCATAGGAAGCCTTGTCTGCCGCCTTACAAGCCGTAACACACCGAACACAGCATTCGGGAAGATTGACTACCGTACGGAAAGTCCTTGGTTTTCATACGATTCCCAAGGTGTATATGCAGTTTTACAGGTTGTCCGGTAAACCTTTTGCCTAGTTTCTCCAGAGTAGTCACTTTCATTCCTTTTTGGACTCCCTAAAAGAAAAGGTCCATCTGAGCACTTGTCGCTTCAGGCTCATTAAACATTCGAAGGCGACTAGAGTCATCTTTTTGTCCTTTTCTCGACTCTTTAAAGATGAAAAGGTCAAGTTATGTCCTTGTGTCTTAAAATTTATCCGACTACGTTCACATTTACCCTATTAGATCTTGTTTTCGTTATCTTGAGTAGGGTTCTTTCTCGTTTTCGATGGCAACCTTCCCCGAGTCTACCGGCCAAGGTTTTCCCCTAGATGGAAACCCTAGTCCATTTCCTTCTTTTGGAAAAGTCGGTGCTCCGTATATGGAAACTTTGTCCTTTCCTGGGTTAACCATCGGGTTGCCTGTTTGGTTGTTCTCAACCTCTATGGTCTCTAATGTCTCAACTACTGGTCAATCAGTTCCTCCACCCGAACAACATCATGTTGATTCCAATGTGGACCTCTCCCCTTCTTTGCCTGTTTCTACGTCCTCGTCTTCTACTTCACCTGGTGAAAGTCTAGATTCAAGTAACTAGGTGGCTAAGAAGAATAAGAAGAAGAAGTATCATAAGCGAGAGGCTAAAAGTGCAGTTACTGCTCCAAATCCATCCCAGGTCAAAACACCTTCCGCCCCCCCGCGGAAGGTTAAGTTTCCTTGTAAGTTGTGCAAGGGTGACCATCTTCTTCGTGATTGTCCTGGTATTCCCAGGATCCTAGAAGTATGGTCTCATGATCCGGATCATCCCTCATCGTCCTCTAAAGCTCATGGTGATGCTACCCTATCAACTGACAACATTCAGAAGAAAGGGAAGATTCGAATCCCCTGTAGACTATGTGAAGGCAATCATCCCCTTCACCTTTGTCCGCTCATGGATAAAGCTTCCACTGTTTTGGAAAGTCTTACAGCTTCTTCACCCCAACTTCATGTTGGTTATCAGAGGCTCTCTTCTGACCCCCTCCTTGTGGACAAAGAGATCGACTTAGATTCTTCTCTTGTCTGTCCTCCTCCTTCCGAACCTAGTTGTGCCAAGCCTGCTCCAGACCAACCATTGGTCGGAGAGAGTATTGACTTGGGTTCACCACCTGTTGATTACTCTGTTCCGGAGGAGCATCATGATTCTACTACTTATGTTCTTCTCATCTCGTCAGATTCTCCTGAGTCTCAGAATGACCCTCCTATCCTCGTTGATCAAGAGGGTCCTTCTTCGTCTCCTATAGCGCAGGGGGGAAATCATATGATTCCCCCACCAAGTATTTCGGTCGTTTCCTTTGACTGGAGTCATTTAACTACATTCTGCCTTCCATCCCATCTGCCTTTCCAGATTACAATACATGCCTATGATAAGGCAGTACCTGGCACTGTCTTGGATGAGGGTGCATCTGTCAGTCTCATGCCTTTCACTACTTGGCAAGCTTTGGGCTCCCCACCGCTTGTGCCAATCGCACAGAATCTGTTAGCATTTGACGGAGGAACCAGTCAACCTCTAGGGATCCTCCCGAAGTTTCCAGTTACTTTGGGAGGCAAAACCGTCTCTATAGACATATTGGTTACCCAAGGTGCTTTAGATTTCAGTCTTCTCCTTAGCCGTGACTATGTTTATGCCATGGGGGCCCTTATTTCTTCGCTTTTCCATGTGGTTTGCTTTCCACACGACGGAAGAATCGTGACTATCGATCAATTATCATTCTTTAGTCCCCCGACGCCTCCTGCGCATCTCACATCCCCTCTTGGTTTTTTTCCACTGGTTGTATCTGCCCCACCACAGGTCAACTACGTGGCTACTTATCTCGTGCCTATATCCAGTGATGATGCCATCGTGCATGATGTCCTGGGGGCATTGGGCCCTGACTTCCAAGATGTTGTCCTTCCACCAGGAGCGACACTCTTGGAAGTAACGACTTCCTGTTCATTATGATGAAGTTCGTTTGGAGCATAGTTCCTTTCCTATGTCAAGCTCCTTAAAAAATGAAACTGGGTCTGGTCGGAGCATAGTTCGCTTTCCTATGTCAATCTCCTTAAAAAATGAAACTAGGTCTGGTCGGAGCATAGTTCGCCTTCCTATGTCAAGCTCCTTAAAAAATGAAACTAGGTCTAGTCGGAGCATAGTTTGCTTTCCTATGTCAAGCTCCTTAAAAAATGAAACTAGGTTTGGTCGGAGCATAGTTCGCTTTCCTATGTCAAGCTCCTTAAAAAATGAAACTGGGTCTGGTCGAAGCATAGTTCCTTTCCTATGTCAAGCTCCTTAACAAATGAAACTAGGTGTCACGAGGATAGTTCTTCTAAGTGTGTCAACCTCGTTAAAATAATGAAACATGAGCTTGTGCAATTCGAGTGTGATCAAACTATTATCAACCTTCACTCCATTTTCAATGGACTAAAGCTTGGGGGGCATGTACCTCGAATTGAGACATCATGCTGGGGGGCATGCCCGTTTTCCCTTGTTTTCAAGCATAGTTTACATGTGTGTGCTTTTAAGCTTGCATAAAAATAAAATCCATTTCCAAGCATAGTTTGCATATGTGTTGTCATGTGTGCTTTTAAGCTTGCGTAAAAATAAAATATATGTGATTAAATACATTTCGCATTGGGTCGTGTGTTATGAAACTAATACATTAGATTACATTTGTGTTAGACATCTGCATAGCATATAAAAACATCATCACATGTAAAAGATCCATCCAAAATAGGCATATGTATGTATATATATGTCGAAATGTTTGCATAGCGTGCATCACATAGATCAAAAAATAATACATGTTTGTCTTAGTACATCTGGAGACAACATGTCTCTCAAAAAATATGCATGGAAATAAAGCCTAGATATCTAATCCCTATGGTGCTCATGGTAGCACGTCACTGCTCGCACTAAACATCTCAGGAGTTGGTGGATGCGATCAGGCACCCCCACCGTGTACCTCTGATACGCTAACGGGACATCCGCTAGCCGAGCATAATCCGGGATCCCTCGAGTGATACCCTCAAGGTTCTGGATGAGTTCCCCTCTATCACCACCCTCCTCCTGAGGATCCGCTGTAGCCTGGTGTCTCCTTGCAATAGGAGACATGCCAGCTGGGCGTTCTGGGCCAACATCTGCATACACATATAACCGTTGTTAGAACGAACATGTATTAACAAAAGAAAATCATAAAACACAAAATCAAAATGAGGTCATACCTATCTCCTCATCCCAATCCTCTCCCTCTGGCAATGGGAGATCAGGGTCGCCGGTGAAGTCTGTCCCCACATACGGCCAGTCCTCAACCACGATCAGTTGGCAGCGAAGCCAACCAAAAAACTCAGGCCTCCATGACATCTGCTGGCCTCCCCCCCTCTGGGCATCAATGTTGCCCAGCGAGCCATTCTTGGCTCCCGTGGTACTAGATCAGCTACGATGGCCCCCTGGCCTGAAAGATTGGTAATCGTTCCAGAATGAATGATACCAGGATAGAACCATACCCAAACTGCTGCAGTTTGCCTCGCTTAGCTTTTGTAAGCTGTCTCTTCATGTTGGTAGTCACCGTTGTCGCCCAATCAAAGATAGTGGGATTCAGACACTCTGTGGCCAATATGAGCTGATTCTTTCTTGCCTCGTGGGGTGCCTACGCCCCCGCAGCCCGTGTGATGGTAAATAACACCGCCTTGAGTGTTAGATCCGGAATGGTGGCAATATCCACCTTTGCACTCCTGGACCCAAATTGCGCCCCTGGGCACACCCGTTCCATCACCTCGCCTATCTTTTCGCCAGATGGTCTGCTCCCTGTCAGTATGGGCACCGGACCTCTGCGTGACAACCTCGTGATGAAGTAGACGTCAGAAACATCCAATTCCAGTACTTGGTCCTGTATGCGGAACACCTGATCATGTTCATCCCAAAGATTGATCAAGTACTACAAGAGCTCAGGTTGAGCTCGTAAGTAAGAGGTCAGAAAGAATTTCTTTAGCCCGCAATTTCTAAGAGCTTCCATGCAGTTTTCATCTGCTAAGGCCAATGTGTCTACTTGGTCATGTTCTCTTTCGTTCCATTGGAGTACCATTTTGCGTGTTTTCCTGCAATCACAAGGTCAAAACATCAAATTAGATCTTTAGAAAATTAAAAAATGCAGTGAAATGGCTTTAAAATTGTTAAATTTTGAAAAGTGGGTGCGCTCGGCCGTTGGCGCGACTGTTTTTAAAACAGTCGCACCCATGGGCGTGAGCCTTTGTAGAAAAAGGCCCCATTGGCGCGGGTCCGTGCCCGAAACCCGCGCCAATGGGCGCAACCCTACTTTTCGCAATTCCCTCCATAGGGGACGATAAAACAAGCTAAAGCAAATTAAAAACGGACAAAAATGGAGTAGGAGAGGAGGCCTCTTACCTGGAACTGATGGCGCTCCGAATGGTCACCCGGATTTGTCGCAATCGTCGCCTGAAGACCACACACCAAAAGCACTAATGTCACTCTCGATGAGGTAAAAGTGAAAAGTAATTCTTGTTTTTACCATTTTCACCTATTTTATAGCTTTTTTGACTCTCAATAGGTTTTAAAAGTATTTTTATGAATATTTTAATGTATCTTTGTGTCGAAAATGGATTTTACACTGGTTTTTGTGCAGCGACAGGTGTTTGTGTGACTTAGGTGACGAAACGAGTTGTATTTTATACTTTTTCGGACTCGGTAAACACACGAAAAAGTCACTCTGGAGTCATCTTTCTACTCTTTTCTAACTCTCTAAACGTGAAAAGAATGCCGAGTTATTCCTCTAGACTCGTTAAACATAAATGAGAGGCGGTCGTCTTTAAACCCTTTTCCGATCGTGTAAAGACGAAAATATCGTCGGACCCTTGTCGTTTCAGGTTCGTTAACGGTTACGAAGCGACGTGGTTTCGATCACTTTTTTACTTTTTCAGATCAAAATCACTACTCATGAAAAGTACTCCTCGATCGTAATGATCGGGCGGTTCTTTCGAGCATTGTTTTATACTTTTTCGGACTCGAGAGACACAACTTTACGAAAAAGGACACCCCTAGAGTTTACTTTTCCGCTGTCTTTTCAAACTCTCTAAACATGAAAAGACGCCGAGTTCTTCCTTTGTCAGACTCGTTAAAACTTAATGACATTGGATCCCATCGAAATAACGCCTTTCAAGCATATGCTATCCCCGTCAAGCTTGTCATCAAAAAATAACTGGGGTACTCGCCAGAGATGGTGGGGAAAATGGAACCACAATTATTATCGTGTCGGCAGTATGTCGCTCTTGAACATGGCACTTGTCTGCATTCGTGTCTGGGTGGGGACATCTCATCTTGTTTTTACACTTGCCTCCGTGGGTTTGGGTTATCCTGTTTGACCTCTCATCTACTCATTGCCCTGTCACCATGACCCCTGATCATTTGATGTCAAATACTGCCAAGTCCACTGTCGTGCCGCCAATATGTTCAAGAGAAGTTGACCTCTGCAAAATACTCAACCTCCCTCTGATGCCTCACATAATCCTGATTCACAAAACATTTTTATCTTTCTTTGTCTCATGTCGATGATGTGGGAAACATTATGGCCCACCTTCGATTAAGGTCACTCCCTGTCGACTTCAGCTCATTATCCAGGAAGTTGACCCAGTGACTCCCTTCAAGTGCCTTGGAGCCTGCATGCCTCAATGGCAGGTTCTTTGTGTTCGATGCGAGGTTTTCATTATTGACCTCCAATCGAATGATTCTATGGGTGTTCGATGTCGGCTCGCTGATTCGCATGCTATAGATTGTACCTATAGTACCTTGAGGACCACTGTCATTATTGGTGGTACCTCTCGCGTCTGTTAACAATTTTCATTATTGACTGGTAATCAGACGATGTTCTTGCATGTTCGACTTCGACTCCCATATTCGCATGCTTGAACTTGTACTTTGTTCAGGTCGAGATGGAGCACAAGACCCTGGATTTTATCTGTTGGGATCCAAGTTGCGATTTTGTGGATTATTATGATCATTACATGACTCATTCACTGGATGGCTACGACCATGCCTGAGTCTGTTTATCGATCCTCACTGGATGGCTGCGTCCATACCTTGGATCCATATTTTTATGTACTCTGCTATGGATGGCTGCGCCCATACCACATATATCATGTACTTGAGATATCAGTTGTACTTCTTCATGCAGGTTCTCCGGCGGCAGTGTTTTCAATTGGCCATGTTCTTGTAAAGCATTTCACCCCTCTCTCTCTCTCGGAACTCATGCTTTAGGGGGCATCTGTTACATAGTAATTTGTCACCGTCCCTGTTACCCCTTCACCCACCTTGGAGGACTTATTCCGGGACCTGTGAGAAGTGACATAACCTGGAAACACTTGCATTGTATTCCCCTAAGTATGTACTTCATATGCCCTAAAGACACCTTCTGCAAAATACCCATAAAAATAGCCCTTTTTCCATTGGCACGGGTTCACTGTGTATCACTCGCGCCAATGGGGGAAATCCTCCAAAGAGGGCGCGCCAGCTGGTGCTCTGTCTCAGAGTCGCACTCGCGCCAGCCCAGTTGGGTAAAGTTTTTAACAAACAAACTTACGAAGGTTCTTCCTAACCCACTCATGAACTGAATCTATATTGAGTTGGGTCAGTTTGGCTTCGAATCTCCATAGGAGGGAAGTAGTTCTCCACCTCTCATGGAAGCTTCTTAGTGATAAAGCCAACCCCATGAATATTGTGGAAAATCCTAACTCCTTCCCCTCTATCTATAAAAGCTTGTCCTTTTGCCTTTGACAAGCTAGTTCCAAATTCTAAGTCCCAAAGTCTGAGAATTGCTAAGCTCATGCTACAAGAAGCCTTCTTCATTCCCATAAAGCTAAATCTAAAGTGAGGAGATTCTTGTCCAAGTAACCAAGGAGAGAGAGGCTTGTTTCCCCATTCCCAACAAGCTTTGCAAGGCATGTGCTGCTGATCACCCAGCCAAAGAAGGATTTGACGTCAGAACTATGGTTGTATTCTTCTTTGTTTATCAATAATAGACGACTATTGGTTATGGTTCCACTCTTGTTATTATTTGTGATGATGATGAGTTATGTCCTTTCTGACTGACATATAGTTGCATATGCTGGATTTTATGCTTGTGTTTGTGTCGTTCTTTGCATGTGCAAGTGTCTATTCATGGAGATCGTGAGGATTGTGATCTGCCGGAGCAAAGGAATGGGGAGCACCACCTCTTCTACAAGCACTAGCGTTGGAATCCAGGTAGGCCTTCATCACTGGTATATTAATTTGCAATTAGGAACTTGCACTGTAGCATTGTACGATTGTTGCTAGACCCCATCTGGGCTAGTAGGGATCGCCTCTGTCCGCAGAGGGGATTTACCTCCACAACAAGGGGCATGTTAGGCCCCTATACTACTAGTGTAACCCCTTATTGTTATTAGTACAACCCCCTTATTATATTGTTGTACCCATGTAGTCCCCATATTGTTATTATTGTGCCCCATAGAAGCCCACTATTGTTATTATTGTGCCCTTACATTATTATTGTTATGTCAGCTCTGATTATATTATGACCCCTTAGACTCCTATATATAGAAATGAGGTCTTGTCATTTGTATCATCCAAGAATTGTTATTTTGTGTAATGTAAAGGAGGTTGCCCCCTCAAAGAGGCTGAATTCTAAGGCGTTCAACTATCTTTTCTATCTTTTTGTGAGCTAGTTTCATAATATGGACAGTATTGTAATGAGCCTTGGCTTCTCCACTTCACAAAGCTAGTACATCTCTTTGGAGGAGCAGGCGGTTGTGCCTGTAACGTTCCACTATTGGAACTAGTGGTTGGACATGGATGTATTGTATGACTGGAACTTACACTTAATATAATAGAGTCGGCGCATTTCATGCATATGTTGTATTGTATTCTATGCTATTTGGTTTACTCTAAATGATATATGTATTTTTTTCTTATGCATGCATGTATAGACTATTCTATATAAGTATGTATGAATCTTTCTTAAATGTGTTGTTGGTTTAACCATCACTTTAAATTTCTTGCTAACTTGCTTTCCAGCTCGTGATGCATCTTCGCTCGTGTGTTCCCTTCCAAGCCGCATACTATTACAGGTTTCCAAGGGGTGCACTCACCTCACCCTCAATGTGTTAGAACCTCTCATGCACCTTCCTTGGCTTGTTGCAGCTGTCACACCCTTGCTACCAACAAAGACATCTTACTTGCCTCTTTGCGAAATCGTGGTCAACGCATTACCGTACAACCCACTGCTGGGACTCCTACACCAAATAGTTTGAAGTCTAATTGGGACTTCTTACTGGGGAGATCCTCTTACATTTTGGTGGGCCCAACACCATCAACATTTTTGCACTAGAAGGAGGGCCTGATGACAAGCTGAGTCCTCACATATTTTTTGAATCTCTACACATCTATCATGACTAACTATCAAGTTGCTCTTTCGGAGTACATGTCCTATGGAAATAACTTCAATATCTCAGAAAATTTCTCAGATAACTTGTCTCATAAAACATGTGATCGTGGAAGCCACGTCACCTTGGTTAGGAATGCAATCGGAATTTTAGGCTCATGAGAAAGACATGGATTCTTTGAAGACTACATGAGTTGCGCATTGTTCATCTACATGCTTCATGGGCACCCAATGCACTAGTGTGCCATGTTGCCCGAAAAATCTATTCATTCTCTTGCTCATCTGGTCATAGAGATAGACCGTGTTTTCAATCAATTTGATCGTAAAGCACTCAACAAAGAAAGTATGAAATTATGAAAAGCATCTGATCAATCCGTTGAACAATTTTACACGCATTTTTGTAACCTTGCATACTGATTCCCGAAAGATGATATTGATTGGAAATTTCTTAATGGAATATTTGAGTATCTTCTTCAGATATTGATTGGAAATTTCTTAATGGAATATTTGAGTATCTTCTTCACATATCCAGACCCCGCTTAGCACACTTTGGTGATGGAGCTACACAATCAGAGGCAGGCACAGTTGCTGTCACAAGTGATTGTCTGCATTCACTCCATCAAATAGCTCCACGACTACGGAGTGATGTGGGAGATCATGCACACACATCAATTGAACTGTCACATCCTCCCACCCCACTTGCTCCTAATATTTACACAGATTTGGCTTGCAAGCCTGTTGGTTCTCATGTGGATTTGTTCCATCAACCTCCATCCTCGCCTTCTGTTGATCCTCTAGATTGTACGGTTTCATGTTCTTCCATTCTGGACTCCTCTCCTATTGTGAACAAGGATCAAGTTGTCGACAGAGTTGGTGTTATGCAACCAACCTGTGCCATCATTCATGATGATTGTGTGTGGAAATCTAAAGAAAAACCCGCGGTGAAGGATGACTCCCTTCTAAACACACCTCATCCGCTTCATCGTGACATCCCTTGTGATTCTACCACTACTGATTTCCCCTATGAAAACCCATTTCCAAATGTTTCTACTTCTGACCATTCACAGGACACATTGGATGTCAGTCTATCATCACAATGCGGAGAGGACACATCTTCCTCTGGAAATCCATCCAATCTATCATCTATCATTTCATATAACACAGAGGGTGAGCATCTTTGCTTCTCATTTACCCCTCTGCATGATTCATCAAATCATGAGGATGCCGAACAACATCCTAAATTTTTTGATCTTGGTTGTCGTGATCTATCCACTTCTCATCTAATCACGATGTTGATTCAATCGTTGTTAATTTTTCTAAGGCATTGATCTGCGATGATCTATCTATCAACAAAGTCGAAAACTCCCAAACTATTGAGGCACTTCAGCTCGAGCTGATGTGTCAGGCCCTCGCTATCCTGAGGTTGATTTCACTTCCGGTCAGGAAATTGTTGAAACACTCAAGGCTCCTCATCACTCTCTGCTTTACATTTAAGATCAACAAAACACCCAGATTTCGCTTCCTCCACTCGAACTACATGATCCCATCACTCATACATTGGAGGAATCTTACATAGCAAGCACACATGCACAACATAAGTGGTCTACCTTTCTCACATTTTCTTGCATGTCACAGTCAAGAGAATGCATACACTCAACATCTGCACATAGTGTAGCATAGTGCCAAGAATGCATGTCATGCGCTTTCACTCATCTTTGTTCTATGGTTGCTTGTAAGCTCAGAGTGTGTTTTTCTTCATTGTTACTTCTTTCTTGTTTGTTGGTTTGCACAACTGTCTTATTCACGAACCATGCCTTCACCAACATGGGTCAACCAATGCACGGTGGCTGCATTGGAAATATCACTTCACATGAGATGACCCATGCACCGTTAGCTTAGGAGTAGGAGTAGTGTTTGCTTTTAGTTGTTTTCTTGCATGCTTTTTTCCTTACTTTCTTTGTTTTCTTGTTTGTTTGATTTCTTTCTTGTTTACTCGCTTTGCTTTCACTTTTGCTTGTGCTCTTGCTTTGCTTTGTTGTTGCTAGTTCACTTGTTTCGTTTGTAGGATAGTTTCGCATGAAACCATGTATGACTCTTGAAACAAGCTGGGTAAAGTACAAGAGGCCTTGTGCTGCTATCATTACTTGGTTATATGTCATATTGCCTCTGTATGAAGAAATTGATACCTTTATTCCATGATACACCGATGGAAAATATGTACTCTTCGAAGTGAACCTTGGTGAAAACAAAATGCTTGCACGCTAACTAGTATCACCTACTCTAGTCGGTTGTTTTTGGCTTAATCCTTGTCATCTCAGTCAAGTAGAGTAAGGTGAGGGGGAAAACCTTAATAGGAACGTCAGAGATATAATAACTATTTCTTTGTAGGAACAACCTCTTCTACTCTCAATAAGTCGGGATCCCTCTTCCACCTCTGAAATGAATAAGTGCTATGCATAGTTATAAAAATGAAAAAATGAAAAAGTTGAAAAAGATTGAAAAAAATGAAAATGAATAAGGCGAAAGAAGAGAAAGGCTTCCTACGCAGAGAGGTGATGCAAGTAACTCCACTGGGGTATTGACCAGGCTTGCTGGCAGTGGAGCCATGCTTTTGTTCCTATGTGGCTCCGCCGGGGTATTGTCTAGGCCTACTGGCAGTGAAGCAACACCAGAGGTGAAACTAAGAATCTGACACCTATAATGCTTGTGCACCCATATACCCCTCAACCCCAATTGAAACAACTGTGTTGACTTGGCTTGGAATGTGTCAATTGACCAAGAGCTTGGCAGATGCTACATCTTAAAATAAAGAAAGTTAGGAAACCAAAACAAACTAAGAACTAAATAATACTTCTGGAGATGTTAGACTTGTTTTTCATGAACAAGGTCCATTCAAACAGCTAGAGTTCTACCAATGTGTCGCCAAATGTTGTAGTGGCTACAACCACCCTCCAAAATTTTACCTTAGCTTCGTTTTGGAGCCTCCCTACCAATATATCATAGAAGCATGTCTTGCTTCATCAAGTACAAAAGATTCAGTGTTTTTCTTGCACAAAGGCAGCTTTTTGATCACGGCTTGATGCATTCCCCTCACAGGCTGATCACCCGGACTTGGTCCAGTTGCAAGCTGAGCATATCCCCCAAGAAATTTCCATTTCTGGAGGGAAACCAACCTTCCCTCCAGATATTTTGCAATCCTGTCTAGTAGCCTGCTAGGCTCTAGAATTTCACAATTCTGCCAATCAACACTCACAGTGAAAATTGCTCAATTTTCCCCACCAGTGTTGCTCAGCCCAAAATTTGTGCAAATCTAAGCAGCAGTCAGCTGCTATACCCAGAAATTGCACAAATCTCCTGGGCAGCTAGCCCATCTCCCAACGAGAAATGCGCATTTTCTCTCAGCAGTTGAGCAGCCTCTTGCATGTGCAACTAAGTTGACTAGTTCCCTTTGAGACTGAGGGAAACAAAATTACATGCATGGGTTGTTTCTCCCAAGGCAGCATGAAAAGGCATCCCTTGTTTCAGGGATCTATTTTTGGCAGTTGGAGGTTACATGCAAGGATCATTTCAGAAACCTCCTACCAAGTGTCACATCCCCTAGATTTGTGGCATGCACGTCACAACCTCGATTTTATCAAGACTTATCAACCAGACATTGTAGAACTCATTCCTCACATCAACCTTTCAGCTCTGACATCCCACATCGCATCTAGGAGCTGACGACATATTCAGCTCAGCTGTTTTGGGATAACCCCGCTTTCCAAGTCTTGTGTTGCATTTATGGCACTTTTTTTGTTTCGCTTCGTATAAATGTTGTCTGTTTGATTTCAATGAGCGCTTGTCATTTTGATACATACTAGATTGTACTAGCACCATTTTATTTTTTGTTGCTATCTCACTGTTGTCACATGCATGAAACTTTTTTTCACGAACAGTCACCGATTCAGCGTCTCACTTCACCCACATGCATGTTAATATTTTTACTGAATATTTCATTCAAGGTTTTCATGCACTGTCAATCACTTCTGCTTTCACTTAGTGTCACCATGCACTCACTATCATATTTTCTTTCAATTTCCCATTGGCGAGTTTGGGTAACCTTGGCCTGGACTCTACCTTCACTGGGACAGCATTGTGCAATCTGGGGAAGGAAGGCTCTATCTTCCTCTCCAAAAATGTGCATTTCTTCCTAGGCACTATCCTCCAAGATTGTTTTGCGTATTTCTGAGGGACAGTGACTGTTGGCCAAAAAATTGTGCAATGCATTCATTAAGCCTGCAACCATTGCCACTTGAGATTGCGCATTGCATAATTCTATAAGTCAACAGCCAAACTATACTGTGTATTGTGTAGTTCCAGCAGTTAGTCAACGTTCCAGCAGCCCAGACTATGCCTTGCACAGTCTTGGCAATCAGTCTCCCAACCTCCTGGCAGAAATTGTGCGACCTTCATGATCAGTGACCCAATTATGTTTCAAATATGTTCTCAAGTTCATTTTGGTTTTCAACTGACAGATTGCTTGCCATGAGTGTTGCCATGTCTCCAGGTATCGCAGGTGTTCATCTTCCTCTCAGCAGTACATGTACAATGGTTTCCAAAAGAGCAGAGTTAAAGACACCATTCAAAGCACACTTGGGGATGCAGTCGATCAAGTGTCTATGGACTTGCCTACCCATGAAGACATCAAGTTGTTCGTAGACAAGGACATTAAGATATGACGTCAGTAGTATCACAACATCACAGTAGTTGAAGGCAGCATACCAGATGCAACAAATGTAAGAGGAAGGTTGTTGACAACACAAAGGCGGAACAAAGTTGCAAGCTCAACCAGATCCATTGATGATGAAAGCAACTTTGGAGACTCAGGCTATGTGGTGACCACGTGATCGGACAAAGACAGAGAATGGAACAAAGGAGGAGTTGCATGTGTTGAAGGAGAAACTCAAGGAAGAACATGAGCTACATAGACAAGTGAATGAGTTGCAGCAGGAATAGGAATAACAAGGGGCGCAACATGCACTCATGAATGAAACTGTGCCCATACAAGTTATATATCCATCCCAGTAGCTGGCATGGAGAAGACATGGTGAGTAGTGTTGTTGGTCACATGCAAGGGATTCAACAACATGCATGTCATTGCCTGCATGCATGTGATCCAACCCATTCAACACACTACCCAAGGCGAAGAAAAGAATCAAGTCCAAATGGAGCAAAACATGTAGTTGACAGTTGATGCGCATGACCACCAGCACACACTGGAAGATCAGCACAGACACTATGCATCAGTGTGTTTCTAGTTCGGTTGCACCAATAAGACCATGTGCATGCTAGTAGACGAGTTAAATGAAGGAGGCACACCAATGCACCCGGATGCAACGGATGCAAGAGTTTGCTTCAGCAACATGTCACCATGGGGTGCATGCACACCATCAGGAATGACCAAGCTTGGCATCAACTCACACCTTCACCATCACAAGCATGTCAAAGAGTTGGTCTCACCTCAATGGACCAAGTGTTAGTGATGTCTTGCATGGCTTACTCAAGCCATTTTGTCTCACATGAGCACATGTGCATTGTAATGTAATGTCATGTCAAGTGGAAGTTCAAGTGTCAATCGTTGGATGTAACAATCTTAGATTAGATGAAGAGTCATGAGGGTAGATGAATTGTCACAAAGGGGAATGTCAAGGGTCACCCAACCCTTTGCTATAAATAGAACCTCATAACTCATTGTAAAGGCTTTTGGTCAGCCAAGATTTGATAGGAGTATCTTAGAGAAATCTTCAACATTATTATAACAAGCCCTGGCTTCTTGACTGCGCAGAGCCAGTACATCTCTTTGGAGGAGTAGGTGGTTGTTGTTGTAACGTTCCACAATTGGAACTAGTGGTTGGACATGGATGTGTTGTATGATTGGAACTTACACTTAATATAACATAGCCAGCATGTTTCATGCATATGTTGTATTGTATTACATGCTATCTGGTTTACTCTAAATGATATAGGTATTTGTTTGCTTACGCATGCATGTATGGACTATTTTGTATATGTATGAATCATTATGAAATGTATTGTTGTTTTAACCATAACTTTGGATTTCTCACTAACTTTCTTTCCATCTTGCGGTGAATCTTCACTTGTGTGTTCTCTTCCAAGCCGCGTACTACTACGGGTTTCCAAGGGGTGCACTCACCTCACCCTCAGTGTGTTAGAACCTTTCATGCACCTTCCTTGGCATATTGCAGCTATCACGCCCTTGATACCAACAGAGACATCTTACTTGCCTCTGTGAAAAACCATGGTCAAGGCATTACCATACAACCCACTACTAGGAATCTTACACCAAACGGTCTGAGGTCTAATTGGGACTTCCTACCGGGGAGATCCCCTTACATGTTGGCGGGTCTAGCATCGTCAACACCACCAAACTAGTGCTACTCCTTCTAGCCTCCATGAAGCCAACTAGACCTTTATGTCATCTTCTTGAAGGTTCTGAATTCTGCAATAAACCTCGAATTGTCGAATCCAATTGTCTAACTTCTCTTCATTTACCTCACCATTGTACATAAGTTGAAACTTAAAGTCCAATTTGAGTAAGGGATTTTTTTTTCTTTTGGGGTTTTTGAATGAGTATGAACAGTTTTTTTGGTGGAAGTGGAAGGTGATGCTGTTTGAGATGATGAGGATGAGGAAGATGATGAGGATGGCAGTGATGGAGGATGCTTTCCTCCATTACCCTTTGAATCCTTATTTTCATCTTTTTTATCTTCTGAGCTTCCCTCTACATGTGGGGACATAGAAATCTCTCCAGCCATTCTAGTATTCCTCTCTTCATAGAGGACTCTAACCATGTCAATTAAGTCATAGAAATATTTCTTGTATGCTTCCTCTTCTGAAATACCTTTAGTCTCTCTTGCTCCAGACATGATGGCTTTGGATTCAAGCTCAGCTTCTGGTACTGCTTGTACCTCCTCAATCTCAACTGAAGGTAAAACTTGAGGTGCTTCAAGTGCAACTGGGATTGAAACTTTGGGTGGAGATTGTGGCCTTGTGTCTCTCCTTCTTCTGGGCATTACCTCAAGACTTGCAACCAATAGTTTCCCTTCTCCTCTCTGCAACTTTAACCTTGTAAGCATCACAAATTTGAAACTATTAAAACCCTACTTGCACAAAACTCAAGAAATCAGAAAATAACCTTTCCTCTGATACCAACCTGATCTATTGTTGAATTTTAGTTTTTCTGTGATAATTTCAACTTCATAATTAAAAAAAATTGCTCCTCATTTGTTTTACGTGCATAGGTTTCCTTATTGTGTTTGTGATTGTAATAGGTAAATTTATCAAGTTTTATGTCAAATTCATGAGAAAAATAGCATGTAAATGAAGTGTTGAACAACAACAAACAAATATACAACAAACCATCAAAATGAACATTTAACAGATTGTTTTGATGAAGGAGTTCACCCCTCCTAGGCTACATTTTCTTGGTCTAGCTTCCATGGCTTGGGCCTCTTTATTAGCTCAAAATTGTAAAAAGTGTTGTTTACAATGCTCTACTGCTCCTGAAACCTGCTTCAATGTGCCGAGAACATAAAAATCATCTAGGAATGACTTTTTCTAACCCCACATTGGTCGAAAAATGCAAAATTTATGGCTTCTTCAATTTCCCCTAGGAAAACTCCACCAAAACTAGAGGACTCCAATCAATCCCGCCAAATTTGGAGAAGATCCTAAATTTATCGGACCGCCAAAAGATCTGCCAACTTAATCCCGTAATTAATTAAATGATAAGCATGGGTTAATTAAGGGTTAATCCCACTTAGCACTTTAATCAGGCACGATTAGTGTTAGCACCACATCTCGTTATGGGTTTTGGTCACATGTCGAGGGGGCTGCCCTCTCCTCCCCCAACCTCCAATGAATTAAACTTTAAATAGTAAACATGCCCATAGATTGTTAAGAAGCAATGTAGCGGCATAATGGTAGAGCGTTGGTCTTGTGCGGGCGACATCGCAGGTTCGACTCTACCAACCTGCCCATAAAATTTTTTCACTGCGTACTGAGGTCAATAAGTCGTTGGGGAGGGACACCTGGTGGCCTCCGGGCTTGCCACATGTCTCCTCTTCGTTGGTCCTCCCTTGCCCACATCATTTCATCAAACTGTAGACCAATCAGTATGCACCACTTTGAGTGACCCCACTAGCTATTCACCAAACCTTTGACTAGCACAATCACCTACCACGTTAGTAGTACGGACTACTGACTGTGCAGTGACTGTACTTTTTTTTCAAAATTCCTCTATTTAGCAAAGCAGACAGAACGCGATATCCTTCTCATACAATATTTTTTTTGAGTGAAACGAGTTGTGTTGGGATCATATCGCCGAGACGGATGCGGTCTTTAAGGTTTTGAGTCATTATGAGAACTTTGATTTTTGAGCTAAATATTGATCAATGTCCATCACAAAATTCAACATTTTTGCAGACTTGGTGGGTTGATTGTTGTTTTTATTGCTATTCTTTCAAAAAGGGAAGGAATTGGGAGACTTTCTGCTAGTGGAAGTCTAACTTGAACTTTTCTGCACTTCTAAAATTTCATTGGTGAACGTCTTTACCATCCTGGTCAAGCTTTGATATAAGATAATTCCTTATCTTTAGCCTTACTAAAAGAAGGTTGTGACTTCCTACTAGTCTCTTTGGAGTATTTTTTTTTTTTCATCATTTGTAATGACCCCAATCACATGCAACTCCTTCTGAATGGAAACTGCTTCTACAAAGTGTAGTGTCAATGTTTCCTTTGCAACTCTCTTTATGACCTTGGAAATACTGGTAGGAAATGCAGTTTTGTAGTAAGCGCTAGTAATCGAGTCGTGTGGTTGTTTGTATGGGGAAAATTTATTCAATATGTGGTTTAATATTAGAATAAAATATTTTGCATGATCATTTCCCCCCATTTTGATGCTTACAAGCTCTTCGAGTAGCATGTTGGGAGTCTTGTCGTCAGCAAACTTCTCAAGAAAAATATTTTTCAACTCCCTCCAGGTGTGGATCAAATTTATGGGAAGACTATCGTACCATGATGGCACTATTCCTTCTAATGTATAAGGGAATAACCTGCAAGACACATCATCGTACCTCACCTCCATGATTCATAAATGCAACTAGAAATCATTAAGGTGATATTCCACCTTCGTCCTCTTATTCAAATCATACTTTGAGAGAAAATATTGTAGATATCTTGACATCCTATGGAAGTTGTTTAGAAGAGCTAAAGGCCCTTGGGCCATCCAATCCCAATCCTAGCCTATTATGTTCTCATCTCTACATTCTTCCTCCTTAACAGAATATGAGGATTCTTCACCATCTAATCTATCAAAGAGGTCATCAGAAAGAATAACGGTATCATATTTGTATCCTTTGTTAGGTGGTGGAAGTTGTTCTTGTTGTTCGATATCGTCTACGGATTCTATGAATTGCTCAAGATCAGAGAAAATAAAATCTTCCACTATAGAAGCCAAGATACCAATACTAGTTGTATATTTCTTCTTTGGAAAATGTGGAAGATTATGTTCTCCAAGAATTAATCTCATAGCCTTTGAAAACTGATGAGTTATAGGTTGAATTTCCCAAATTTGTTTAAAAGTAACTTCACAAGTTGGTTTTGGGCTAGGCTAAGAATATCCTCCTACTTCAGGAACCAAAGTATTGCTCGGAATGTTGCTACCTTGACCGGAAGAAGAATGATGAGGGTGTGTAATATCCTCCTGCTTCAGGAACCAGAGTATTGCTCGGAATGTTGCTACCTTGACCGGAAGAAGAATGATGAGGGTGTGTATAGTGATCAAGCATACAAAAATAACATCCCTCCTTCTAGCACCAGAATGTTGATGCTGCTAGATACCGCCAACATATAGGGGATCTCTCTGATATAAGGTCCCAACTAGACCTCACACCGTATGGTGTAGGAGTCACATCCAGAATATGGCTCGTTTTCCTTTTAATTAAAGACATGCCTTGGCTTTTGCTGTCAGCATGGGAGAGAAATGCAATTGTCCTTTCGAATGAGCAAGTCAATATACCTTGTGAATGTTTTATTGTCGATGTATCGAGGTTCTTCTACTGCAGGGGAAAAATTAAGTAAGCCTCTAAGAGATAAGTAATAATACTACCCTAATGGAGATACATGTGAAAGAGAAAGTCTCATCTAACCTCAAGTGAAATAGTTCACAAGGATACGACTATCATTATAAACATAACAACACCTTTCCAATAAGGATCACCGGAATAACCAAAATAGTTCAACTAATCCAGTACTAATGAAAGCAAACATGAATCATAAACATCCAAAGAATAGTCTTAGAAACATTCACAATCCATGTGTGGAAACATGTTAGTTTGAAAGGCTTCAATATTAAGCAAAAGTCCCAAGATACATAAATGAAATGAACACCACTAGCTCCAATAGTAAAGCGTTAGAACTACTAGTTTCTCCCCAAAAGTAATAAATTTGTCTCTCTAATTCCTTGTGGGAGAATCCAAGGTTAAAATTCATTTACATGAGAAATGAGGATCTATTTATAATTTTAGGAATGAAATTTCACATCCTCATGACTCTTGACTTTCTAACTTCTTGTGAACTTTGGACTTCTACAAACTTTGGGATTCTGAATTACTTTTGGAATTACATATTACTTTTGATATTACATGTCTTTTGTATTTCCATGACTCTTTAGTTCATACATGGCTCTTGAACTTCAATTTATTTTTCTTTTACAATGATTATAATGATTACAATAATACATCATGACCACCACATCATAATCTGATGAGACTTGACATGTCACTATTTTGATGGCTGGGACAAATAGTGACTGAGGACATGGACTTTCTTTAGTGGTGACATGGTTGCTAGTTGTGTCTTGATTCTTTATTGATCTTCTGATCATGGCGCTTTAACCCTCCAAAGGGTGTTCAATCTTAGAGTCTTTAGGGTGCTTGGATCATAAATATTTAAGTGTGTTATTCATTCTTTCCACACTTCCTTTGCTTGTTCTATTTGCCTGATCTTCTTCGTGTGTGTTTTCCATGGTGGCTTTGGAATACCTATATCTACAACCACTCACGACGAGCAACTATCAGCCTAAAAATATCCTATACTACCATTATCGATGCATATTTTTTGTTTAGTTCTTTCTAATGTGCTCAAAAGGGTCAAAGGGGATACACAGCGCAAGGATTCACTTTGAAAGGCTGAAGGGGTGAAGAGGAGAGGTTTCAAGGCTTCATCATGTGATCATGATCCCAAAGGAAGAAGATATTCAAGGCATGGCACATGGTGCATGTCCAAAGGATGAAGGGGAAGGCTTCAAGCTTCCCAAGTGCATTTTTCACTCAAGGGAGAGAGGGCATAGGGCACACTCCTGAAGGCTGAAGGCTGAGCATTCATTCCTTCGGGGTGCACTCATGTGCTCAAGAGGCCTCAGGAAGGGCATAGGGTGACTCTTGAAGGTTGAAGTTTGATGGTTCATGCCTTCGAAGTGCACCAGTGTTCTCAAGGAATCTAAGAGGGCGCAAGGCACATAAGGGAAGGATGAAGGATTGATCAGGTGCTCAAAATATAGCTCAAAATTCAAAGTTTTCGAATTGGTGTGGAACCTCAACAACCACATAGTGCTCGTCATCCTGAATCCAATGCAACTCCTTTCGCACGAAACGAACTCTGTATGACTCCAGAAACAAGTTTTGTTCACTTTCCCAAATAAGCAAATTTTCAAAAAAATGGACAGCCTAGTGAGCAGTTCGTACTACTGACGTGGCACTAACTAGGCATGTTATGTGGTCGTTTACTTGGTCAACGGGCTCCTCGGTAAATCACAAGGTGACAAGTGTCGTTTCGTTAGTGGGTGAAATTGGTGCAATTTCATTGGTTGGAGTGATGGCCAACATAAGACTCACATGTGGCCCAATCAGAGGCCACAACGTGGTAGCCTGGGAGGATGCCAAAATTTTGATCATAGTCCAGGTGGAGGCAGCGGGGGTCAAACTGTTAGGATATTCTAACACATAGGAAATAGTTAAGTATAACTTGGTCTAGTGTAGAGTTAGGTAAAGTGAGTTTCTTTACTATGTACTTTTGTAACTTACAATCTGACGGTCACGATATGTTCTAGACATGAAGTGATCAGATGGTTCATTCTCTCCTCGATATTATCAACACTTCATCTGTGGCTTAACACACAATTGGTCCATGATCTCTATTTAAAGAGCATGGAGGGTCATTTGTAGGGTAACTGTTCATGAGAGAAGCTTATGAAAATTTTCATTCTTTTATTAATAAGTTGCTTGAAATGGCTATGTTGGCTCAGGCTGTGGACTGTTTCCCTCTTTGAGGATTTTAACCATACCAAGAATACAGGTGTATTGATATGTGATCTTTTTGTGAGTGGTGTTCTTTGGTGTTCTTTCTGAGGAACTTACCCTGTAAATTCCTACATGGTATCAGAGCTATTTGAGTGCCGCATCAGTTGGTGATCCAAATTTGAAGCCGGTACAACTACATCTGACTGTCGTTTCCTAGATCTACTATTTCTAACTGCTTTCGGGCCGAGAGGAATACTCTATTGTGTTAGGAGCATTTGTTCTAGTGAGGAACCCCTTTCGTTTCACACGAAAAGATTTTTGGTAGCCCTAGCTATGTCATTTTAAAGATCTGGAGGTATACAATCTTTATTTGCAGTTCTAGCTATTCATCTCTCTATTTATTTCGGTTTATTTAGCTCTCTATTTTTTATTACCGGATCTATACCTTTCATTTCTGCATATGCTCTTTGCCCCACGAATCTGTGCGATCTGGGAAAATCAGAAACAGAAAGGAAGGATTTTTCTCGTGCATATGTTCTTTTCCGTCGCGCCTTAATGTGATCTCGGAAAATCAGAAACATTGAAGAAAATATTTAGTTTCCAGCTAAAGCTAACTTCAAGCTGTAAGTTTTTTTTTTTATATGTCTGTGTTGGGTTTTGTGGTTTTTGTTTTGTAGTCAAAAAGAGCTTTTTCAAGTAAGCATGCACCCCAAAGCTTCAGTGACTTGAAAAAAAAAAAAAAACCTTTCGCTTTTCCAAAAATTACTAACCTTTTAAACTAGCTCACTTGGTCCAAAGTTACTTTATGAGAATAGAGGTCTTGAGTTCAAGTCTTTCTTTTTGTTGAGTTACTTTTTCAAAAAGCACATTTTACTTATGTTTTAAAGTTACTTTATGTAAAAGTGTTCTCGCCCATTATAAAAAATGAGTCACTTATAATTTTAAAGTCTTTTTATATTTTATTTAAGTTACAATTTAGTGGGTAGCTCATAAAGTACCATTGTAAAAGTGACTTTCACTTATTTATAAAAGTGAGCCACGTAAAATCCTTTTTGAAAGTGAGCTAATTAGATTAAGTTTGGAAAGGGGGGGAAATTTTTTTAATATAACATTATCATTCATTTCTGCACTTCATCGGCATCTTCAACAACTTTTCTTCAAAAAGCCATAAATTCTTCATCTAGAAGCCATTTTCTTTTAATCAATGTAATTTTTCGAGATCTTTCCATTTGAACACTTAGTTTCAGCATCTACGGCTTCAGTTTCTGTTAAAATGGAAATTCCATGCCAAGTTATTCTTGACAGAACCAACTACTTCCAATGGTGGTCCTACATTGTGGATTTACTTAGAAGTAAAGGTCTTAATAGAATAGCCTCAGGCCAAGAAACCAAACCTCAAGATGAAGATAAGGCAGCCAAATGGGAAATAAGCAAGATCAAGCACATGGGTTGATAGGGATGTCTATTTCTCCAGACCTTAGATTTCATATCGCAGAATTTGATACTCCTAATGAAGCAATGAAACAACTTATTAAAGTTTTTGGAATTAAAAATTAAATTAGAGCCCATCAACTCGAAAATGAGTTGCTTACATTGGGCCCCAATAATTTTTCTTCCATTGAAGATTTTTTGTCCAAGTTCAAGACCCTTAGACTTCTCTTGGGAGGTGTTAAGGTTAAGAAAGAAGATGGTAGCCTTATCTATTCCATTCTTACTAAGTTGGGACCAGCCTACTCTCTGTTTGCTTCCACCTTCCATTCTACTAGAGAAGCCTTTATGTCTCAAGTACAAGACTACAAGTCCCCCTCTTTTGATGCCTTTTGTAATTCTTTAATAAGAGAACAAGAAAAGCTCTTATATATTGGTCTTCCTAATCTTGTAAACTCTTCTAAGAAAGCCTTAGATGCCTAGCAACAACCAAATTCAAAGAATCCTAAGAAGCAGTATCCTAAAAAGAATGGTCCTAAACCAAACAGGGGTCCTAAACCATTTCAGTATCAAAATGAAAAATCATTTCAACAAAATGATAAGGCAAATAAAAACAAAGGGAAGAAGACTGATAGACATTGCCACTTTTGTAATCAAGATGGCCACTTAGAATCCAAATGCTCTAAGAAGATGGAAGCCTTGGAAGCGACAATGAAGATAACATCCATTTGGAGCACTCTTCAACTTCAACTTCATCTTCAGGAATAACACTTTCTGCATGTGGTTGTCAAGCATCTCAGCCTGGCTATGCACTAAATGTAACTTCTTCTTCTCATTATCATGAGTGGCTCATTGATTCTGGAGCTTCTTATCACATGGCAAAAAAAAAGCCATGTTTTCTTCTTTAAATGATTGTAACACCAAAAATATATATGTTGGTGATGATAGATCTCTTAGTGTTGTAGGGACTGGAACTGTTCATCTAGACAATGGTCAATTTAATGATGTATTATGTGTTCCAACCTTATCCTGCAACTTTCTATCTGTATATCAGATAACTCATTCAGGTGAAGCTAAAATCATTGAATTTTCACCTCACGATGTTGTAATTAAGGACCTAAGAGATCCTAGACAGGTTTTAGCTACTGGAATTGCTGATGATTCTACAAGGTTGTATAAGTTTAAAAACTTTGGGTCATCAAATCTTCCCTCAATATTTGTTTCTCATAATGATGAAGTGAGAAAACTTTGGCATGAGCGATTTGGTGACTTAAACTATCGCTCCCTTCAGAATATATGTAAATAAAATATGGTGGCAGGTCTTCCAATGGTATCTTGCAGAGATGGTGTTTGTTTTGGATGTGTACTCAAAAAACATCATCGGGATAGTTTCGAAAAACGTGCCTCTTGGCATGCCTCAGCCCCTTTACAACTTGTGCATAGTAATTTACGTGGTCCACTTCCAGTTGTTTCATTTCTAGCTACAAGTATTTCTTAACTTTCATTGATGATTTCTCTAGACGCACTTGGGTATACTTCTTAAAACTCAAGAGTGAAGTATTTAACATGTTCTTGGCCTTTAAGGCCTTTGTTGAAAAACAATCTAGACATCAAATTCTTAAGCTAAGATCTGATAATGGCAGAGAATATGTTAACAACAAATTCATCAACTTTTGTACCGAGAATGGAATTCAAAAGCAACATACTATTCCATATACTCCACAACAAAATGGTGTAGCTGAAAGGAAGAATCGCACCTTAAAGGAAATGGCTAATTGTATGATTCAATCTAAAGGACTTGGTCTTAATTTTTGGGCAAAAGAAATTAACTGTGCAAATTACATAGTGAATCACACTCATACTAAGGTTTTAAAGAATATCACTCCAGAAGAAGCATGGAGCTCAATTAAACCATATGTAAGTCACTTTCGTGTTTTTGGAAGTGAAGCATGGGCCCATATTCCAGATGAGAAACATAAAGCTTTAGAACCTAAGAGTGAAAAATGTATTTTTGTTGGATATTTTGAAGATGTCAAAGGATATGGATTTATTCCACTTAAGTCCAAAAATGTTATCATTATAAGAGATGTAAATTTTGCTGAAAATATATCGGCCTACGAGCGTAGTTCGACGGATGTGCCACCTCTCTCTATCCCTTCTACTTCTGAAAATATTTCTTCTTCATATGATGACATTGATGATGAAAATCCTTCCCCCACCTTCTTAGGATCCTCTTTTAGCTCCTCAGCTTCCAAAATGGGTCCATGCTACTCAGGATGCAACAGGTGCTCTTGTCGGCGATCCTACCGATCAACCACGTACACATTCTCAGTTCGATAGAGCCTCTTCTTTACTTGCTCAAGCTTCAACGAATTATGATCCTAACACCTTTGCAGAAGCTTCAGGGGATCCATATTGGGATGCAGCTATGAATGAAGAATATCGTTCATTATTGGCAAATGATACATGGGATCTTGTTCCTCTTCCAAAGGGATGAAAACTTGTTAGATGCAAATGGGTTTATAGAACCAAGTATGGACCAGATGGAAAAGTTGATAAACATAAAGCTCATCTTGTTGTTAAGGGTTTTTCACAAGTTGAAGGCATTGACTATATTGAAACCTTCTCCCCTGTTGCCAAAATGAACTCTATCCGCCTTGTTCTTTCCCTTGTTGTCTCTTTCAAATGAGAAGTCCATCAGATGGATGTTAAATCTGCCTTCTTGCATGGAGACTTGCATGAAGAAATCTATATGGAACAACCTACTAGATTTATACAAACAGACTCCAACCTTGTATGTCAGCTTAAGAAACCCCTTTATGGTCTGAAGCAAGCCCCTTGGGCTTGGTATGCCAAAATGGATAGCTTTCTTCTAGAAACTAGCTTTTCTAGGTGTCATTATAACAGTATTGTCTACACCAAGAAAGTGGGCAAGCCTCTTGTATTTCTTGTTCTTTATATTGATGATCTTATCCTTACTGGTGTAGGTTTTAACCCCGTACAGAAATTACCTGCATACGAATTCTAAAAAAACACAGAAAATAAACAATGCGAGAGCATAACACATAAAACACATATACAGAGAGATTTTCCCATGGATCCCAAAACCGGAACTACCAGCTTGATTTTTAATTATATTCCTTTCAATGTTACAATACATATTTATACATGCTAAAGCATCCAATACCATGGACCGAAAACCATCACGTTCAAAAAAACATGTGCAAAAATCATGCACAAAACCATAAGTGGGTCTGCCCAACCTAACATAGGGTCCAAAACCAAAAATTTTCGGGGCGCTGCCCCAGACCCCATAAAGTGGGGTTATGGGTACGCCTCAAACCCCCAGTGACCTCTCGCTATGCAACAAACGGGGGGCTCCACCCCCCTTCTAACCCCTGGTTAACTACGTGGGCTAGTCGTGGAAAGAATATAACACAACCCAACATTCTCCCACTTGTTGTCGTCTTTCCACAGGGGGCCACAAGAGAGCTTAGTCATTTATCCAGCCTTGCAACACCCATTATTTCTCTACACCAAGAGAACTTCTCAGAGCTCACAGATTTTGTCAATGCATCTGTAGTATTCTTCAAAGTGTCCACCTTTACCAGCAACACCTTTTTATATTCTATCATATCCCTCACAAAGTGATATTGAACATCAAGGTGCTTTGTCTTTGAATGATATGCGGTGTTCTTTGCTAAGAAAATTGCACTTTCGCTGTCACAGTCTATCATTATAGCTCCCTGTACTAACCCCATACTTGAACACAACCTCTGCAACCAAACTGCTTCCTTGCTTGCATGAGTGGTTGTCATGTATTCTGCCTCTGTAGTTGATAGTTCCACTATAGATTGTTTCTTACTCATCCAACTGACTACACCTCCAAATAGGTTAAACACATACCCACTTGTAGATCTTCTTTGATCCAGATCTCCAGCCCAGTCTGCATCAACAAAGCCACGAATATCCAACACTTTGTCCAATCCTGGTCTTCATTGGTAGCACAAACCATAATCACTAGTGCCACGCAAATACCTGAAAACCCACTTCACTACTATCCAATGCTCCTTTCTTGGTTTTGACATAAACCTGCTCAATACTCCAACTGCATGTGCAATGTCTGGTCTAGCACAGACCATTTCATACATCAGGCTACCGACTGCACTTGCATATGGAACACAGGACATGTCCTCTTCCTCTTCTTATGTCTTGGGACATTGTTCAGCAGATAACCTCACACCTATAGGAATAGGAACCTTCACCGGTTTACTATCATGCATATTAAACCTCTGCAGTATTATCTTGACATACTTCCTCTAGTTTAACTAGAGCTTCCTCTTTGCCCGATCTCTTTTAATTTCCATGCCCAAAATATAGTTTGCAGCACCAAGATCTTTCATGTCGAATTTGGAGGACAATTGGCTCTTCAAATCCTGGATAATTTCTATGTCAATTCCAACCAGCAACATATCATCCACATACAAGACCAGATAAATAACACGGTCACCAATTAATTTAAAATACACATAGTGATCTGCTTTGCTTTTGGTGAAGCCAAGTCCCCGTATAAATGTATCAAATTTCTGATACCACATCCTTGGTGACTGTTTTAACCCATACAGATACTTCTTTAACTTACATACCAGTTCTTTCTTACCCTTCACCACAAAGCCTTCGGGTTGCTTCATGTAGATCTCCTCTTCTAGATCCCCGTGAAGAAATGTTGTCTTCAAATCCATCTGTTCTACCTCAAAATCAAAAGCAGAAGCAACAGATACAAGTAATCTAATAGAAGTTACCTTGGCAACAGGAGAAAAAATATCACCAAAATCAATTCCCGGCACCTGGGAATAACCTTTTGCTACCAACCGAGCTTTGTATTTCTCCACTTTTCCTTCTGCATTTGTCTTCTTTTTCAACACCCATTTGTTATCAATGGGTTTCCTTCCAGCCGGCAACTCCACCAGATCCCAAGCCTCATTTTTGTGCAAAGATGCCATTTCATCAACCATGGCCTCTTTCCAGAGTTTTCCATCCTCTGAATCCACTGCTTCCTTCACAGTTCTGGGATCATCATCAGTAACAAACAAAGCAAAATTTGAACAGAAAGCAGATGTACTATACCTTTTTGGTTGCCTTCTTTCTCGAACTGATCTTCTCACAGCTGGATTTTGTGGCTCTTCATCTTCTGATTCCTCCTCTGCTGTAGAATTTGATTCTTCCTCCTTTAGTTCAAACTCTATCTTCTCAGGTTCCTTTAGTTGGACTTCATGTTTAATAACATCTTTCAACTCTTTGAACACCACATCTCGGTTGTACACAACCTTCTTTATTACTGGTTTCCAAAGCTTATAACCCTTTAAACCATCATTATTTCCAATAAAGATGCACTTTTCACATTTACTATCCAACTTGGTTCGTTTCTCCTTTGTAACATGTACATATGCATCACATCCAAATACCCTCAGATGTGAAAGAGAGGGTTTCTTACCAGTCCATACCTCTTGTGGAGTTTTATCCTCCAATGCTGATGAAGGTGATCTATTGACCAGGTAACATGTTGTCTCCACTGCCTCTGCCCAAAATTCTTGTCCTAACCCAGCGCCATTAAGCATGCTTCTTGCCCTTTCCATCAATGTCTTGTTCATTCTTTCTGCAACTCCATTTTGCTGAGGTGTATATGGATTAGTCTTCCGCCGTGCTATACCACACATCTTACAGAATTCTTCAAATTCCTTACTGCAAAACTCTCCACCGTTATATGTTCTCAGCACCTTTATCTTCTTCTCTGTCTAGTTTTCCACCAGAGCCTTAAATTATTTAAACTTTTCAAAGACTTGAAATTTCTTCTTAAGGAAATATATCCATGTATTCCTTGAGAAGTCATCTATAAATGATACATAGTACATAGACTTACCTAATGATGGAACCTTCACAGGTCCAAACACATCACTGTGCACAAGTTCTAATATTTGTTTTTCCCTCTTACTACCAGAGGGGAAACTCACACGATTTTGCTTCCCATATACACAATTTTCACAGAAATCAAAATCTAGAGAGCTATTACTCATACCTTCTACCATACCTTTACCATGAAGTATTTGAAGGCACTTCTTTCCAATATGTCCAAGACTTTGATGCCACAACATGGTCTTCTCTCTAGAGACCACTAGATTTTCTACTCCACTTTCAAGAACCACGGAACTATTGCACCCATCAATAACAGTGCTACCTTGCATCTTGTACAGAGTTCCAATTCGAACTCCCTACATCAATACCAGTGCTCCCCGAACCATTTTGCAGGTATCCTTCTCGAACACTGTTTTTACACTTGCATCATCTAGCTTGCTTACAAAAATCAGATTTTTGGCTAATGCAGGAATATGCAGAACACCCAGAAGTGTTCTAACCCTTCCACCTTGCAACTTCAACTTTACTTTTCCACGACCAATGATTCTAGCCTTCCTGTCATCCCCCAAGAAGACATCACCACCATCATATTTCTCACACTCACAGAACCAATCTCTATGGGGAGTGAAGTGAAAGGATGCACCTAAGTCAATCAACCATGCCTCATGATCTACATGTGTACTTTAAGAAGCCAAGTACACATCCCCACCTTCATCTGAGGTGGCTTTTGCCTCTGCAGAAGGAGCCTCATCAGATCCATTTCCTTTGTCAGAAGCTTTAGATTTACAGTCCCTTTTGAAGTGGCCTTCCTTTCCACATTTCCAGCACACCACCTTTACAGGTTTTCCTGGAGATTTAGATCTCCCACTCGATGAGTTATTTTTGTTTCTATTCTGGGACCGTCCTCGTATAGACAAGGCATCACCATTTTGGCTCTCCATATTTTTCCATCTCATCTCCTCCATCAGCAAGGCTAAGACTATTTCATCAAACTGCAAGGCAGTTGCATTGCTACCTATTGCAATAACTAGACTATCCCACGAAACTGGTAGAGAACACAAAAAACCAATGCACTTATCTTCATATGAAATTTTAATATCAACAGATGCTAACTAAATTACCACAGTATTAAATGTGTTCAGATGCTCTGTCACCGAGTCTCCATCTTTCATCCTTAGGTTATACAGCTTTTTCCGCAGGAACAGTTTAGTCACTAGAGACTTAGATTGGTACAAAGTCCCTAACTTGTCCCACAAAGCCTTCGCCATAGTTTCCCCTGATACATTCAGAAATACTGAATCTAAGACACACAATCGTATTGTGCTCTTTGCCTTTCGATCCAACTTCTTCCAATCTTCATTGGACACTCCCGTTGGTTTAGTACCCAGATCTACCATGATCCACTGATCTTTATCCACCAACATATCCTCCATCTTGAGTTTCCACAACTCAAAACTCTAACCATTAAATTTCTCGATCTCTATCTTTCCATTGCTCGCCATCTTCTTTCACCAACAGAAACAATCTCGCAGATCTCCCACTGAACAGGGTCTACCACAAGCCTGAGTGAAACCCCTTGGCAATAAAGGCGTCCCGTTGAAGCCAAAATAGCTTTGATACCAAATGTAGGTTTTAACCCCGTACATAAATTACTTGCATATGAATTCTAAAAAAACACAGAAAATAAACAATGCGGGAGCATAACACATAAAATACATATACAAAGAGATTTTCCCCTGGATCCTAAAACCAGGACTACTAGCTTGATTTTTCATTATATTCCTTTCAATGTTATAATACATATTTATACATGTCGAAGCATCCAATACCATGGACCGAAAACCATCGCGTCCAAAAAAACATGTGAGAAAATCATGCACAAAACCATAGGTGGGTCCGCCCAACCTAACATAGGGTCCAAAACCAAAATTTTCTGGGGCGCTGCCCCGGACCCCATAAAGTGGGGTTACGGGTACGCCTCAAACCCCTAGTGGCCTTCCGCTATGCAACAAACGGGGGGCTCCGCCCCCTTTCTAACCCCCAGTTAACTACGTGGGCTAGTCGTGGAAAGAATATAACACAACCCAACAACTGGTAGTGATCCCAACCTTATAAACCATGTGAAGTCTAGCCTTAAAAAGAAGTATGAAATGACAGACTTAGGACACTTGCATTATTTTCTTGGTCTTCAAGTCTTGCAATCCAAGGAAGGTATTTCCCTTTCCCAGTCCAAGTATGCCTGTGATCTTCTACACCATTTTCACATGGAAGACTATAAGCCAGCCCCTTCTCCCTTTCAGTCTTGAGCCAAACTTTTAGTCACTTGTACTTCCCCTGAAGGTTATGCTATCTTATACCGTCAACTTGTAGGAAAACTTTTGTATCTGACCCATACTCGTCCTAACCTTTCCTTTGTTGTTGGCCTTATTGCTCAATTTATGCAAAACCCATATGAAAGTTATTGGAAAGCAACTAAAATAATACTTCGTTATGTTTGAGGTAGTTTAGTTTGGGATTCATTACAGTGCAAAAGCATCTCCTCTATTGGTTGGTTTCACTAATTCCGATTGGGCTGGTGACCCTGATGATCAAAAGTCTACTGCAGGTTTTGTGTTAACTCTTGGTTCAGGACCTATTACATGGTATTGCAAGAAACAAAGTGTCATTTCTCTTTCTTCAGCAGAAGTAGAGTATTGTGGTGTTGTAGAAGCTAGTAAGGAAGCCCTGTGGCTTCATCAGATCCTGTTAGAGTTTGGCTTTCAGTAGCAGCATCCGACTACACTTTGGTGTGATAATCAAAGTGCCATTCAACTATGCAAAGATCTAGTCCAACATCAGTGCAACAAACACATTGAACTGCACATGCACTTCATCAGAAAGCTCATTCATGACCATGTTCTTAAAGTGAAATATTGTTCAACAAATGATCAAGTTGCATACATCTTTACAAAGGCTCTCACAGAGGCGAAGTTTACTAAACTTCGATTTAATAATGGTTGGAGTTTAGGAAATTGTCACTAAGGGGGGATAGGCTCTAATGCCTCCTTCCTTCTCCTATTGTGTCATATTTGTACATCCTTCAATACTATCCCAAGTTGTTCTTAAGGTGGGATGTTAGGATATTCCGACACATAGGAAATAGTTAAGTATAACTTGGTCTAGTGTAGAGTTAGGTAAAGTGTGTTTCTTTACTATGTACTTTTGTAACTTACAATCTGATGGTCACAATATGTTATAGACATGAAGTGATCCGACAATTCATTCTCTCCTCGATATTGCCGACACTTGATCCATGGCTTAACACCTGATTGGTCCATGATCTCTATTTAAAGAGCATGGAGGGTCATTTGTAGGGTAACCGTTCATGAGAGAAGCTTATGTAAATTTTCATTATTTTATTAATAAATTTCCTAAAGTGGCCACGTTGGCTCAGGCCGTGGACTGTGTCCCTCTTTGAGGGTTTTAACCATGTATAAAAGACAGGTGTATTCAAGGATAATTTTAGGGGCGAATGTTCGCCCTTTGGCGAAATTAAGGGGTTTTAAATTTTTAGTGGGCGAATATTTTGTATCATAGTACATTTTTACAAATCACCTCAAATAGCCCACCTTATTTTAAGGGAGATGGTAAAAAAGGTAAATTTAGCCCTTCAAATTAGGACTTACAACCTTCCATTCGCCCATTTTCAAGAATAGGTTTTATTTAAGTGAATCCATTCGCCCATTTTCAAGAATAGGTTTTATTTAAGTGAATCATATCGGCCAAATACCATATTTATAAAAGAGGTATGGTAAATTAATAAAAATATAAATAAATGAGAGGTATGGTAAATAAATAAAACATTTTTTATATTTACTTCATAAGTCACCTTATATACATGTAAGGGTGCAAACAAATAAAAATATAAGTAAAGTGGAGGTATGATAAATAAATAAAATGTCTTTTTATACTTACTCAAAAGGTATGGTAAATAAATAAAAATATAAATAAACTAGACGTATCGTAAATAAGTAAAACCTCTTTTTATATTTAGTCCATAACCCTCGTTCTATTTATGAAGGCTCAAGAAAGAGGTTTTATTTAAGTGAATCCTATGGGCCAAATACCATATTTGTAAAAGAGGTATGGTAAATTAATAAAAATATAAATAAACGAAAGGTATGGTAAACAAATAAAACATTTTTTTATATTTATTCCATAAGTCACCTTATATTTACGAACACTCAAAAAATGGGTTATATTTAGGTGAAACCTATGGCCAAAATACTATGGGACAAATACCATGGACTAGATTGTTATTAATACCATGCAAAAAACCATTATTAACCCTAATATTAGAATTAATAAAAATAAAAATGGCACATGGTATTGACCCATGGTATTCACCAAAATGGCACATGGTATTGACCCATGGTATTCACCTGGAATGTAGCCTATTTAAATGGGGGAATTAAACCAGCATGTAGCCTATGCTAAGATTCACTAGGACTTTACAAAGTTTTATTATTTAGTGAAAGACTCGCCAAGATCTTACAAGATTTTATAATTGAGTAAAATATTCTAATAAAAATAAAAATGGCACATGGTATTGACCCATGGTATTCACCAAAATGGCACATGGTATTGACCCATGGTATTCACCTGGAATGTAGCCTATTTAAATGGGGGAATTAAACCAGCATGTAGCCTATGCTAAGATTCACTAGGACATTACAAAGTTTTATTATTTAGTGAAAGACTCGCCAAGATCTTACAAGATTTTATAATTGAGTAAAATATTCGCCATGCCTGGTGAGAGATTCGCCAAAAAATTATATATACATATTATATTATTGATAAAATCGTCTTCCATTTTTCCTATATACCATGGAGATTCGCCCATTTATTATATTTATAAATTTAGGGGGGGTCCTTAAAATTTTCCCTAGGTGTATTGATCTATGATATGTTTGTGAGTGGTGTCCTTTGGTGTTCTGTTTGAGGAACTGTTGAAGCCCCGAAAATTGGGTCGACAACAAGGGGGATACCCACCCGGTCCGGACCTTGGTTGGCAGCTCCTTATCCGTTTGGTATAGCGGGTCCGATTGGGGATAATGGGACCAGTTTCCCAATCTAAGGGGTGTGTGTGTGTGTGTAGAGTTGGATGGTGCTGATCTAGGAGTATTTTAATCTAATTTAATTCAAACTTCTAAACTAACTCTATGCTATTGTAATCTAATAAAAAAACAACACATCTAATCTACGCTAACACGGGGTGTATTTCTTCTATTATGCGATCTAAAGAGATTTCGAACAATAACTGGTAATAAAGATCATTCAACTATCATAAGAATAGAAATCAGTTAAGATAAACCATTCTACATAAAAAGTTAAGCAAAACAGTTGTGAACAGCATATCGCATAATAAGTTATTCATATATCAAGCACAAATAAATGACTCCACCGTACAGAAGTGCCAAATGGTAACCCACACATTCATGCATTAACATATAAACAACTAAAAACTGCATATCACTTTAAGAATATAAACAGAAACTGGTCAAGAGATAAAAGTACCATTTATGACTGGTTCCACTCATAAACTTCAAGCAATAACGATTTATCTCTACTTGTTCTAACATCTACTAAGAGTACAAAAGTGCAACATCAGTAGCAGACATTAAATGCAAACATTGATAAATCTCGATCCATCCATTCACCAAAAACCCCCTCCGAGGGTGCAAAAGTGCATGTTCTGAGGACAAGTTTTTTGACAAATTTCCGGACCCTTCTCCAAATGCCTGAGAAGGGTTTAAATACTGCTAACTAATTAATCTTAATTACATAAATTTAGGACACGGTTTCAAATGACCGCCCTTCTACTAAAGCAAATTTATTTCTAAAAATTGAATCTAATTTCTAACCGTTTCTGTATTTGCTCCTTAGTGCTGTAAGCAATGCAACATTCGCCTGGGAAGAGTCGGCTGTTTGTCTTCTCCTTTCGTTTGAGTTACGAAAATAGAAATAACAAGCGCTGGCACCGCTTTCTGACAAACTGGAAGATATTTTCCTCTGGCTTGGTGTATTCGCTGTGTGTATACTTGGTAATAACCCAAATTTCTCTCAAACTGATTGTGTTGTTGCTATTTCGGTTTCCGGCCTTGCGAATGACTGAACAAGTTAGGGACTTTGCTCTCTGAAAAATTTTATGTATTGAAAACTGCTTCCGTTCTTTGTTCCAGGCTGTTCTGGTGCATTTTCCCTCTTTAGCGTTTTTCTTTTTGCTTTACCCAGTCTAAGCTTCAGGATCTTTTGTAAACATGTTGCTTTTGTGCGCCTTTGACTCTGAGCCTTGGATAGTCTATTTCCATCAGTATCTGTTGAGTGATACTCTGGAATCCGTGGTCCTGCTGCATGCGGCATCCGTTTGCGAAGGCATCTCTTCTCTGTTCTCCGAGTATTGACGCTTCCCCTTTTCCTTAGATGTTTCCTGCACATTGATTTATATTAGTTGTTGTCTTACAGTTTACGCAAAGGAAAAGAGTAATGACGAAAAGATTGACATGAAAGCTTTAAGCTCTAATGAATGTATAATCATGACACTCATAATGAACTGACTCTTCGAAAAACACAACACAATCCTTCTCGGATATTTTGGCATACAATCATTAATTTCTTTTTAAGGTGCGCGCGCAATTTTGGTCTGCAGATAGCTTCCCTTGAACGCTGTGTCGAGGAAATTTTGCGATGAGTGATTTTTGCGACTCGCATCGCAGTGTCGAGGATTGCATCGTTTAAGAAGTGTCATCGCAGGAATCTATGATCGCATTCATCGCAGATCGCAAATTGCAATATCGCAGATCGCAATATCGCACTTAATCCTCCAATCATTGTGTGTTGCTTATGCGATGTTGCGATATGCGATGTCGCATATCGGCAGTCGGTGATTCCTTAAGCTTTTTATTTAAGAGAGCTTCACAATATAAGCGATGCGATGAATTTCGCGTCGCTTCTTCGCAGCTTATTACGCGCATAGGAAAACGTCTCACTCTCTTCTCGCGATGCGATATAGCTTTAGGGAGTCAAAATACAAAAATTTTGATAAAATGTTTTTTTTTTTTTTGGATTTTTGTTAAGGGTCCCCATTTGCTTGGTGTTATTGCTAATACCAATCAAAGAGGGGGGGTGTTGGTGACCACAACAATGGCGATTCACTGTGAAGAACCAGTTATCTCTGTTTTTCTATTGAATTCTAACTTCTGAAGCAGAAAAATTTTCATATGCCTAAATTTTGTTATGGACAGATAGAGTATATTACATTTTATCCTATCACTGATACTTCGTCTCAACCTTTTCATATTCCAATTGTTTGTTTCCTCAGGCTTAGTTCTTGTATTCACACCAGACATTACTTGGTCTTTTAAAGATAAAATAAGGTCTTCTCTGCGTGCTGGCTTTTAAAATATGCTCATTTGTCGTAGGTAGAGCCTCTGCTGCCCGCAAGCGTCCATAGCCTCGACAGGGTTACGTGTTACCCAGCAATGATCCTTTATCCTGCTTGAGGTTATTTACAACTTTTCAGAGGAAAACCCTTTTTTGACACTTTTTTCCTTTTTTATTCTCTAAAGAACAATGTCTTGGTTTGGTGGCCAAATTATGACACAGTCATTCACTTGATTTACACTTTTGTTGAGCAAGCTGGCTCGTGATGAGACCCCTTGTCTTTTGATTGCAACAATCTTGAGTCGTTGCCCTGTTTTGGTAGACAGTATTGGCAAAGTCAGCAAGTTATAATATCTGTGATCATGATAAGCCGGCTCGTGATGAGACCTCTTATTCTTTGAGATATAGTGTTTTCTTGGATTGTTCCTCTGAATGCTGCGATTTCCTTTAGCAGGGAGGAAGTCATTGTTTTTCCTTAAGAAAGCTCTGGACGACAATAATAGAGTTTGAAAACAGCAGCTTTACAAAGAATATTTATTTTATTATTGATACCTTTCATTGTGCTGATATAAAACAATTTTTTACCAAAGGTTGCTTTCATCAAATTTTTGAAGTTGAAACTAGTATCATGTCTAGGTTAAAGTTAACTCTACCTGTCAATAATAAAAATCAGATTTTTCGAAAATTTTTGCTACTTGTACAAGTGAAAAGCTCAAAATCTGATAGAGAATTGGTGTCTTTTTCATGAACCCTTTTAGTGACCATCTACAACTGGTTTTATTTATAAGAAAGAGAAAAACAAATAAAAACTAAAACTATCCTACAAAAATAGAAGAGTGATCTTCTATGGAAAATACATTTTAAGAATCTGTCCATTAACAGGTAAAGGATCTCTTCTACCTGCTAAATCCTGCAACATAAACGTCGATGGGCCTATGACTTCTACAATCTGAAAAGGACCAAGCCACAGTTTCTGAAATTTCATATGTTTGCCCTTTTCTTCATGAGCCTTATCCCATTTCAAAACTAAATCTCCCATCTGAAAAAAAATTCTGGTCATTATGCTTGAGTCAAAAGAGAATTTTATCAGCGCTTGGTGATGAGCATGGGTTTTCTTAGCTTGTTCTCGTCGTTCTTCTAATTTAATTATTTCCATTTGTCTTAGTTGTATGGAGGAGGTAGATACCTCATCGATGTGTTGTACTAAAGACAAAGAGGGAATGACTAAGTGAGTTGGAAGAACCACTTCTTTCCCATAAACTAAATTAAAGGGAGAAGTGCTGATTGAAGCTTTCTTCGTTATTCTATCCGCCCATAAAGCATTTACCAACGCTTTGTGCCAATTCTTTTGGTTTTGGTCGATTGTTCTTTTAATAATCCTAATCAGGTTTTTGTTTGTTGATTCGGCCAATCCATTACCTTGCGGATAGTAGTTGGCCGAATATTTCAGTTTGAACCCTCTTTTAAGTGCAAACTCAGTCATTGTATTCCCAGAAAAGTATGAAGCATTATCAAACATTAAGGTCGTTGGCAATCCAAACCTAGTGATTATAAATTGATCTATGAATTCAATAATGTTTTCAGAATTGGTTGTCTTGAGAGGAACTGCTTCTACCCATTTAGTAAAATAATTTGTTGCCGTGAGGATGTACCTATGCTGCTTAGAAGAGTGAGGAACGATCTCACCTATTATGTCCAAGCCCCACTGGCTGAATGGTTGCTCAATGTTTACCGGCTGTAGTGGCATGGACGGTTTCTTTTGTTTCCCTGCAGCAGTCTGGCAGACTTGGCATTTCCTCACGTGACTGTGTGAGTCTTTGAACAGCGTGGGCCAATAATATCCTGCACGTAAGATTTTATGTGCAGTAGCATCTCCAGCATAGTGTCCTCTTGCTGGTCCATCGTGGAGTTCCTACAAAACCTTTTCGACTTCAGTTTTCTCAAGACACCTAAGAAGCACAGAATCGTAATTACTTTTAAACAGAACATCATTTATGAGCTGGTATTGTTTAGCTTTCAACCTCAGAGCTCTTTTCTTGGTGTGATCCAGGTGTGATGGAGCATACCCGTTCTTAAGATAATAAATGATGTCAGCATATAATGATTCTGCATCGTTTAGGCTTACCTCATACGTATGTACCTCTTCAGATGAATTCTCAAGAATTTGCGATGCTCCAGCCAACATTTTGCAGAAGCCTTGATCTCTTACAATGTTTGCTGGTTTGATCTCAAGATCGTATTCTTGTAAAGCGGTGATCCAATTTGCTCTTTTTTCGCCCACATCCTTCTGTATCATAAGGTTTCTTACCGCTAGAAACGATACTATGACCTTAGTATGGGCTTTAAGTAAGAAAGGTCTGAAATATTTGATCGCTTTGAAAACAGCATATGCATGTTTCTCCACATCTGAATAGTTGAGTTCAGCATCTTGTAAATTCGAGCTAAAAAATGCGATTCGAGTTTCCGCTTTCTCTTGATTTGCTTGAGTTAGAATCGCGGCATAAGATTTCTCTGAGGCAAACGTGTATAAGATAAAAGATTCTGAAAAATTCGGGGTCGCTAAAGATGGAGCGTTGATGATGGCTTGTTTGATCAAGTTGAATGCTTCATGCTCATCTTGACCCCATTTAAAATTTGAATTCTTTTTTATCATATTTTGCAAAGGAGAAACAATATGTGAGAAATCTGGGACAAATCTCTTCACAAAATTGATTTGACCAAGGAAAGATTGCATGGCTTTTTTGTTATGAGGCATGGATATTTCAGAAATTTCTTTGATTCTGTCAGATTCAATGTGAATACCAGATTTTGACACTATGAATCCTAGAAGTTTTCCTTCCCTTAATGCGAAAAATATTTCTTCGGGTTAAGTGAAATCCCATACCTTAAACATCGTTGAAATATTTGTTTCAAGTCTTTGAGATGGTCTCTTCGCTTCTTGGAGTACATTGTTATATCATCCAGGTAAATCACTACAGATTTATTGACTAAACCTTTGAATGCGATGTCCATGGCTCTCTGAAATGTAGCGCCGGCATTGATCAAACCACATGGCATCTTCCGATATGCGTATGTGCCCCATTTAGTTCGGAATGTGGTTTTTAACTGGTCACCGGGATGTACCAGCACTTGATTGTATCCTGAAAATCCATCCAAAAAAGACATTAATTTTGAACCTGCTATTGCCTGTAATATCTGCTCCATAGGTGGGAGGGGAAAATTGTCCTTTTGACAGGCTTTGTTGAGATTCCGGAAATCGATACAGATTCTAATATCTCCGTTTTTCTTTCTAACGGGTACCATATTGGAGACCCATTTGGAATGTCTGACGGGGAAGATTATTCTGGCTCTCAATAACTTATTTAGCTCAGTTTTTATCTGATTTTCTAAATTGGGGTGGATTTTTCTGAGCTTCTGTTGGACAGGTTTTTTGTTGTCAATCATAGGGATAGTGTGTTGAATGATAGAAGTGTCGTATGTCTTCAGCTCATCGTAGTTCCAGGCAAAAACATGTCTGTATTGTCTCAAAAGACGGATATATGCTAATTTTTCTTCAGGGGCTAGGGCGTGGCCTAGATTAACGTTTTGTGGTTTCTCATCGGTTCCTAGGTTTACTAAATCGTAGTTCAGAGTCGAACTGTAAAGTTTAGAATTGGTAGACCTTTTAAACTGACTTTTCAAATCATATAAGTCTTTTAACTTAACCACCGACTTAGGTATAGCATTATCAGTGCTATTTTGTTGTATTTGGTGATCATGATGGTCTTCATCAATTATTTGATTTGAGTAGGATCCTTCAGAAGTGAGGAAATTTACAATGTCTGGATCGTCATTGAATACTCTCTAGTTTGTAATGTTGTCAGGGATGGACGGTCTAAAAATTAATTCTATTGAGAATCTATCTGGACTAAAATCTTCGGAGGGAATAAGTCTAGAGGCTACGTTAGCTAACAGGTCTGCGCTCGCATTTTGGAGTCTTGGGATTGACGAAATATTGAATGCTATGAAATGTGCAGTCAGGTCTTATACTAAAGATTGATAGTGCTTCAAATGACCTGATAGGCAATGTATGGTGTTACGTACCTGTTTGACGACAATCTCAGAGTCTCTGAAGACTTGAAGGTACTTAACGTTCAACCCGATTGCTTTGTATAGGCCTTGCACCAAGGCCTCGTATTCCGTTGTATTGTTTGTGCAATCGAATTCAAGTCTGCACGTAAGCATGGTCTTATTTTCGTCTGGGCTAATTAGAACGCATCCTGCTCCTGCTCCCTCGTTAGATTTAGAGCCGTCAAAATATAATTTCCAAAACAAAGATGTATTTACAGGGTTATCTAAAAAATTAACACACTTCGAATTATCAGTTTGGGAAAAAATTTCGACTTGGGACAAAACTAAATTTTCTAAGTAAGGTGAGGTATGAGCATTGAAATTGTCGAGGAAAGAATCTACCGAGTAATTTCCTATGATACTGCTGTTGTATGCTATTGCTTCATTTTCTCCCTCCAATTCCGTCACTATGTACTTCTGGTGTAACTCTCGTTCAACCTTTATTTGATTCGGTTTACCATTGTAGGGTAACCACATGTGCGACCAGTTGGTTGAGAAGTATCCATGGAGTTTTTCGGACCAATCCCTGCTAAGAATTAAGCCATAGAATTCAGGGATATCAGCTACTAGAATGTCAATAACCTGACATACCTTCGGGTTAGACGACAATCTTATGGTCACTTGATTAAGTTCACCAATCACTTCGACTTGGGATCGATCAAGCTGAACTATGCGCACTACGGATTTTTGCGGTTGAACATTCAACTTGGCACATATTGATCTGGGTAAAATATTCGTTGAAGCACCAAAATCTACCAAACAATTGTGCACGTTTTTGTTGAAAATTTCATAAGTGAGAAGAAAAGGGGGAGTGTGAGACCTTGATCTTCCTCCAATCAAGGCGATGTCATTTGGGTCAACCTTATTGATCGTGTTGGTTGGAGGTCTTCCCATGTTGTGGGAAGCTACAGTTGTAGGCAAAGATGTAGTAGGCACGGCATGTAATTCTGTCATCATTATTTTCTGTTGATGCTTCAATTTGCTCAACTCGTAAAGAGTGATATTAGCCCTAGTCTTTTTCATGTCATCAATAATGTTGTACTCCATTTCATCCGACACAATCAGTGTTCTTGATGGAGGTGTTTGATCTGATTGGACTCGGCTGGATTGAGTCGCTTTAGCGGTTGTTTTCTTTGTTGCGACTTTATCTTTTGCTGTAGGGCTTGCGCCTTTCTGCTTAGGGGTAGTTTGGGGAGGATCAAGTTGATTTTTGCTTTGTCTGCTAACCGGAAATGCTTCTTGATCTTCTTCTTGTGGGAGGATGAAATCCCACATTCCTTGTAGTTCCACAACTTCTTCGTCATCAGTCTGCCCTTTAGTGGTATTCTCTTCTTCCTCTTCTTCTTCGGATTCGACATTTGAGATAGCGTTGGGCAATTTCACCTCCATTGAAGGATTTCTTTTAAAAGCTCTGTAGGGCTTTCTCAAAGAAGTTTCTGCTACTTGTTTTTTTATGTCAATCATCTCATTGGACATGGTTTTTAACACTTTTTGTAATCCTTCCAAATCGAAAGGATCTTTCGATTGTTTCTTCTTGGGGTCTTCCTTGTAGGAGACTTTCTTAGATTTGCGTTCCTCTATCGTAGATCTTTTTTCCAGGGCTACTATGTGTTTCTCTACTGCTATCGCCTCTGTCAAGTTTTCAACTAAGGTTGTCTTATTTGCCCTATCCACGAAGATTTCCAAGTTCGATGGTAAGGCCGTAATATACCATTCACATCTCACTTCTTCGCTGGGCTGGGAAGCAGTAGGAATTTTGTTGAGGATTTTATTGAACCGTAAATTAAAATCTTTGATGGGTTCTCTAGCCTCGGCTTTAAGATTGGATAGGTCATTTATTAACGTCGTCGTTGATCTGTCATCACCAAATTTGGTAAGGAATTGACTTTGAAAAATGTCCCAACTTGTGATAGACCCGGAAGGTAATGAAAAGTACCATGACCTGGCTGTCCCTTGCATTGTGTAGGGAAAAATTCGGACGATAGCATCCTCGTTGGTAACTCCATTGAGATTAACAGAAATCATGAAATTATTGATATGCTCTTCAGCTAGCATGCCTGCTTCTGGATTGAATTTGGGTAGCCATTTCTCAGGATGGGCCGGTATTGGACTCAGGGGTGGAGGCATTAAAACTACCCCAGGATTGTTCCATGGAGACTAGGCCATCGTTGAGCTGCTAGTAAATGAAAGTGCAGAGGATGATCCCTGATGCTGGGAAGATGAAGATATTATGATCTTTGATGATTGAAGAGGAGGGGTTGTGGAAGATGGATGAGTGGTTTGGAATGAAGACATGGGTGGTTGACTTCGCGGTGAGGGAGTTGAGATGGACGACGTAGATGAAAGAGTCTCACTGTCAGACTCTAGTGGTGCTTTCCTTGCTCTTTTCCTGGTGGGAAGAGGGAATACAGTTGGCTGGATGCCAAATTTTTCACTCTTTAATCTGGTCAGAGGATGAGCAGGATTGTACTGCGAAGTCATGCTACTTTGAGATTTATCAGACCTCTGAGTAAAAATAGAAAATCCCTGGAGTTTGCGAATCAGAGTTTGAACTTCAGGGGGTTCAATGATAAATTGGTCTGAAATATTAGGATATGTAGCAGCGGTTGATACTCGAGCGACTTCTGACTCTGGATTTAAACGTACTGGGGAATTCGGGGGAGTTGATGAGGGCGATTTACTCTCAAAATGGTATTTAGATTTTGATTTAGGTGCCATTCATAGTTCGGGCCCTCCTTCTAGCGCCAAATATGTTGAAGCCCCGAAAATCGGGTCGACAACAAGGGGGATACCCACCCGGTCCGGACCTTGGTTGGCAGCTCCTTATCCGTTTGGTATAGCGGGTCCGACTGGGGATAATGGGACCAGTTTCCCAATCTAAGGGGTGTGTGTGTGTGTAGAGTTGGATGGTGCTGATCTAGGAGTATTTTAATCTAATTTAATTCAAACTTCTAAACTAACTCTATGCTATTGTAATCTAATAAAAAACAACACATCTAATCTACGCTAACCCGGGGTGTATTTCTTCTATTATGCGATCTAAAGAGATTTCGAACAATAACTGGTAATAAAGATCATTCAGCTATCATAAGAATAGAAATCAGTTAAGATAAACCATTCTACATAAAAAGTTAAGCAAAACAGTTGTGAACAGCATATCGCATAATAAGTTATTCATATATCAAGCACAAATAAATGACTCCACCGTACAGAAGTGCCAAATGGTAACCCACACATTCATGCATTAACATATAAACAACTGAAAACTGCATATCACTTTAAGAATATAAACAGAAACTGGTCAAGAGATAAAAGTACCATTTATGACTGGTTCCACTCATAAACTTCAAGCAATAACGATTTATCTCTACTTGTTCTAACATCTACTAAGAGTACAAAAGTGCAACATCAGTAGCAGACATTAAATGCAAACATTGATAAATCTCGATCCATCCATTCACCAAAAACCCCCTCCGAGGGTGCAAAAGTGCATGTTCTGAGGACAAGTTTTTTGACAAATTTTCGGACCCTTCTCCAAATGCCTGAGAAGTGTTTGACACCTAATCCTAAAGGGTTAGTGTGGAAGCCGAAAAGACTAAGCAGTCCAAGAGACCTTGGGATCTGAAACCCAAGAGTCACATAATGTACTATAAATGTAAATCTCTTGTTAATAAAAATTGTATTGCATGTTTTATCTTTTATATCTGTCTTGCTGTCCATGTGAGTTTAACATGGTATCAGAGCGGGCGATCTCCTGCCCTGCTCCATTGTGAGCCACCTGTTTCTGTGGCCTTTGTAAACCAATGCTCTCCTCTTGATTATTCCCTGAGCATTCCCTGAGCAGCTGGTCTAAGCTGCCTTGAATAGCGCTGGCCTGGTCTTCATTACCTGTAACTTTCCTGACTACCTAACACCCCTGACAACCTAAAACATTGAAGTTGAGCGCATCAGACTGCGTGCGTTGTTGCGAGAATGGCATGATTGAGTGTGAAATGTCGAAATTTTTATGACTTGAGCTGTTTGGTTAACGCCTGACCTATACCGCCTCCTCGGCCTATATTCGATTGAACGTTGGACTGTCCTCTGGCAGCTTTTCCATTATGAAATTCTTTGTTAGTTGAACGTTACCTGACCTCTGGCACTGTCATATACGTTTTTTATATTGTTTGCGCCCTCTGTCAAGAAACCTGCTGCAAACGTTGCCTCTCTGCGTGTCTTCTATGCATAATTTTCTGCACCCTGGGCTCTCTGCCGTTACTATTCTTACTGCAGCGCTCTGAGGAATCTGCCAAGGTTCGAAGCGGGTTGGCTCGTCTCGCAGCGCGCTACATTGTCATGATCTATCCTTTTCGTTAAATAGGATCGATCATGCCTCTATGAATGGGCACAAAACCACTGTAAATTTCCGAATGCGTGTACAAACTCCATAAATCAGAGGAATTCTTTCAAGTGTGCTAGTTTATTTTTTGATGCGTTATACCTGCTTTGAATTGGCGCCCACATTCCCAAGGTCACCGTTTTCGTAGGCGAGGCCCTGAGACTGTATGCCACCGAATGTATAAATCCCGCTTTATACGCCTTCTCAGGATCAAATTTGACCACAATTGGAGAAAACACGCGGCCGTGAAGCTTTCCTCGGAGTTTGACAGCGACCGGAATGCCTTCATCAACAAGATCTCGGCTAGGGTGTTCCATGGGATTGCGAAGATTAAAGCCTCGTTTCAGAGGAGTGGCAGTGGCGAGATCCAGTCCCCGTAGCTAGGTTTTGTGACGCAGTATTTATCAATTTTATATGATCATGAAGATCGCAATGCACTTGTTACGGCTTCAGCAGATCTCTCGGAGCGACTTCAGCTCATGTTAAACATTTTGGAAGACAGTGCGATGTTTAAGTTTGGAGATACATTCATCACTGTGTAGGATTTCAGGTACCACGATTGAAGGCGTTGAATGTCATGAATGGTGGAAAACTGAAGGTGGAATCGATTGCATTGCATATTAAACAGTGGATTTATCCCTCGACTATATTTGCACCACATTGAGTTTTGTGCAATCTACGCCGGTCAAGGAATACAAAGGGTTTACTTCTGTGCATTGAATAGTTTATGAAATGGAGCATTGAATTTGGTATGAAAAAAAAAACAGATTCATATCCCAAATTATCTTTTTCAGTAAGTTACTCCTGCATTCTCTACCATATTCTCTATTCCTCTCTGTCCCTTTGCATTGATCAGAGTAACGTTGATACCACCGTGAAAATGAAACAACTATGGTTGATTTGAACATCGAATATCTGCGTTCATTTTGGTGAATGCATTGGTTGTTTAAATTTTGGTCAAAACCCTTGCGATCTTGTGTACGCCTATGGTGAAGCTCATTTGTGAAGTGAACCAGAACTGCAAACAACCGGTGAGACAGTCTCAGCATGCGTTGGGAATAGTTGTCCATGCGTTGAATAGCCTTTGCTTATAGTGGAAAACATTAGACTTGGAGAGACTCGACTTATTCTTGTTGGGCATGATAGAAGTCTTTATCATCTGCGTCTGAAGTATTAACATGTTACTCATTATATGACTGATATATAAATAAATATTAGTGGTCTTCTTATTTTTTATTGGATGTGCCTGGGATGTATATGGGCTGACTCAGTAGGAGAGCGTTCCTCTCAATGGAGTTCTTAATTGTACTGGAGGCTGCTGTAATGCCACTTCTGGACTGCGTACCATTCTAAAAACCAAATCTGGCTTATTCTGTTGGTGTATAAAGGTTGCTGCTCTCAAAAAGATTGCTGAGCTGAACGTGCCTTGCTGGAGAAAGAACCTGGATCATACAATAATAAAGAGGCCAAATGTGTGTGTCACGTTGTATTTTAGTATTCAATATATTACAGTTTGTGGCCGGGCATGTCGTACCTATAGTTCATCCGGGGAGAAGAATTTAACGGGTCAAGCTGCTCCTAAATCAAAGCTCCGTGCTAGAGTGTGCTGGCTTCTCATTTTTATTGATTATTGACTTGAGAACTATGCAGGCTGCTCATTACTGCAAGGCCTCTGCAGCCAACTAAATACTTTGGGTGAGATCACCATTTGTTAACATGGGAAGTTTTGAATTTTTCTTCTCAGTATGATTCTATTTATTATCTCTGTATTCGTTTCTTGAAGACCGGTGTCTAGTAGAGTAAGTAAATCTAAGAAGCAGTAAGTCTCTAGTAGCAGTAAGAGTTCTCTTTTGGTCCGAGGGCTTATAATTTCAGTTTTAATGCAAAGAACTTGCTTTGTAAATATAAGTTTCAACCGAAGTGACTACAATTTCCATATTTTGATTTTGTAACCTGGAGGGACGAGATATATCAGTGTTTGCAGTTTCAGCAATTTGATTTTGTATGTAAAAGGGGGCTGAGATTCATTGGGGATTATTTGTACCAATGCTAAAAGATCAAGGGCGCATTGAGTAAGGACAAGTCCAAGCCTTTCATTGATTAAAATAATGGGCACATTATTTCATTGAATTTTGGTCATATATGAATGATGTTTATCGGGTTGATGAGCATTTGAATTGTTTATTGGGTTGATGAGCATTTGAATGATTTGAGTCAGTGGGTTTAAGAAGTTATGAATTTGCCTGCTAAAGAGTAGATATTGGAATTGAGATAATTTCATATATGATGACTTTTAATGAAAGTATGAAATCAATGGTGAGTGATTTTGAACCACATGAAAGATAAGCTTCCGCATGCAAATGGTACAGTTGTGAAATTTCCAGCTATTGAAGTTTTTTTGCTGATGCTGATTTGAAAGTGAAGGAGTACTTGAAGGATCCAAGCAAGTTTGCAATTGTTGCTGCCCCAATTGTGGAATTGTACTTAAAACTCACTATAGTGCATTGTTTCCTTGATTCAACTGCTTTATAAAGATTTTGGTGAGCTTATTGTAATCTTTTATGCTGCACATTGATCATTTGCTGACATTTATAAAGGATATTGTTGTGTACTGTGAGTAGATATTATTTTTCTACATTAAGACAGATGGCCAGAATCAGTGAAGTATTAGAGTTCATGAAAACTCTTATACAATCTACTGTTGATGACACATTACAAATCAGCAAAGGATCTCTCTCAGAAATTCAGACATGCTTATATAATGCACAGGAAAAGATTGATTTTTTACAGATTGAATCACAGCTACAGCAAGAAGAGCTACATCAAAATAGACACCATTCTGAACCTGTTTTTGTTCAGAACATTGAGACAACCACCCATCAGCAGCAAGTCAATAATGTCATTGTTCATTCAAATAAAGTAGCAGTTATACATGCAGATGCAGAAACTCAGTCTGCACTTCCCAAGCCCATCATCAGACCTTGGGAACAGCTTGTCCACAACAAGCATAGAACTGGTCTTGGATATGACAAGGACTTGTCCTTTCATATTCCAGACTATGCCAAGCCCATTCAGTTTCAGAGCGCTGGATTCATTTATGACAGTTCACTTGCTCCTCATGACAGTTCAGCTTCAGCTGTTCCAGACTCTGCCCCTCTTCCACAGCAACAACAACAACAAAAGCAACAGATCGTGAAATGCCAACACTGTGACCGAGTTGGCCATTTGAAAGATCACTGTTTTGATCTTCATCCATGTAAGCACTGTCATAAAACCACTCATTCTTCAAACAGATGCTTTAGAAATAAACGTCCTGCAAGAACAAATATTCATCTTGGATGGATCACTTCTTGGCAATGGGCATCAACAACCAAGAAGATATTCCAAACACATATCAGAACGTGTTCCAGAGTATTGAACAGTCTTGCAGTTGAGTTTTCTCCATCTTCTCACCTTGTATCTGACAGGGGGGTAAATGATGGTCATCTACAAGCTTCAAAGCCACATCAAGCGAGCCTGAGCCACAACCTGCCACACCAGTTTCAGAGTTGTAGCTAGAGACAAAGATGCCTGAACATGCCTTCAGTTGGCAATCTGGGACACTTCCTCTAGCAGAAGACTTCAGCTTCTTGCCAGTTTCGGAAGCATTCCAGGAATCGCAGAGTTGTTGGTCATCCTTAAACCATCACAGATTAAGAACACTTCCTCTAGCAGAAGACTCCAGCTTCTTGCCAGTTTTGGAAGAGTTCAGGAATTGCATTAAGCATTCCAGAGTTGTTGGTTATCCTTAAACCATCACAGGTTGAGACTTCCCTTTTCAGGTTGAAGTTTTACCTTTTATGTGGGGTGAGACCTCCCTTTTATGGTTGAAGGTTTCCCTCTTTAAAAACAATAGGATCACTTCCTCTAGCAGAAAACTTCAGTTTCTTGCCAGTTTTGGAAGAGTTCCGGGAACTGCACTAAGCGTTCCAGTGTTGGTGGTCATCCTTAAACCACCGCCCTTTATACCAACATTTCATAGAGCACATTCAGCCTAGTGCTGCCATGCATTTTTGCACATTTTGTATTACAACTCTCTTCTTGGACTCATACATAACCCTTCGGATTAAGGGGGGGAATGTTGGACACCTAATCCTAAAGGGTTAGTGTGGAAGCCGAAAAGACTAAGCAGTCCAAGAGACCTTGGGATCTGAAACCCAAGAGTCACATAATGTACTATAAATGTAAATCTCTTGTTAATAAAAATTGTATTGCATGTTTTATCTTTTATATCTGTCTTGTTGTCCATGTGAGTTTAACAAGAAGGGTTTAAATACTGCTAACTAATTAATCTTAATTACATAAATTTAGGACACGGTTTCAAATGACCGCCCTTCTACTAAAGCAAATTTATTTCTAAAAATTGAATCTAATTTCTAACCGTTTCTGTATTTGCTCCTTAGTGCTGTAAGCAATGCAACATTCGCCTGGGAAGAGTCGGTTGTTTGTCTTCTCCTTTCGTTTGAGTTACGAAAATAGAAATAACAAGCACTGGCACCGCTTTCTGACAAACTGGAAGATATTTTCCTCTGGCTTGGTGTATTCGCTGTGTGTATACTTGGTAATAACCCAAATTTCTCTCAAACTGATTGTGCTGTTGCTATTTCGGTTTCCGACCTTGCGAATGACTGAACAAGTTAGGGACTTTGCTCTCTGAACAATTTTCTGTATTGAAAACTGCTTCCGTTCTTTGTTCCAGGCTGTTCTGGTACGTTTTCCCTCTTTAGCGTTTTTCTTTTTGCTTTACCCAGTCTAAGCTTCAAGATCTTTTGTAAACATGCTGCTTTTGTGCGCCTTTGACTCTGAGTCTTGGATAGTCTATTTCCATCAGTATCTGTTGAGTGATACTCTGGAATCCGCGGTCCTGCTGCATGCGGCATCCGTTTGCGAAGGCATCTCTTCTCTGTTCTCCGAGTATTGACGCTTTCCCCTTTTCCTTAGATGTTTCCTGCACATTGATTTATATTAGTTGTTGTCTTACAATTTACGCAAAGGAAAAGAGTAATGACGAAAAGATTGACATGAAAGCTTTAAGCTCTAATGAATGTATAATCATGACACTCATAATGAACTAACTCTTCAAAAAACACAACACAATCCTTCTCGGATATTTTGGCGTACAATCATTAATTTCTTTTTAAGGCGCACGCCCAATTTTGGTCTGCAGATAGCTTCCCTTGAATGTTGTGTCGAGGAAATTTTGCGATGAGTGATTTCTGCGACTCGCATCGCAGTGTCGAGGATTGCGTCGTTTAAGATGTGTCATCGCAGGAATTGATGATCGCATTCATCGCAGATCACAAATCGCAGATCGAAAATCGCAATATCGCAGATCGCAATATCGCAGATCGCACTTAATCCTCCAATCATTGTGTTCTGCTTATGCGATGTTGCGATATGCGACGTCGCATATCGGCAGTCGATGATTCCTTAAGCTTTTTATTTAAGAGAGCTTCACAATATAAGCGATGCGATGAATTTCGCGTCGCTTCTTTGCAGCTTATCACGCGCATAGGAAAACGTCTCACTCTCTTCTCGCGATGCGATATAGCTTTAGGGAGTCAAAATACAAAAATTTTGATAAAATGTTTTTTTTTTTTTTTTGGATTTTTGTTAAGGGTCCCCATTTGCTTGGTGTTATTGCTAATACCAATCAACGAGGGGAGGTGTTGGTGACCACAACAGGAACTTACCCTGCAAATTCCTACACGAACTCGCGACCTCCCAACACACACCAAATCCATTTACCAATATGCCACGTAGAAGTTCTTAACATGTATTGATTGCATGTTTTATTTAAATGTCAAATGTCGCGTTGTTGGTGGTAAGGCCAGCGCATGGGGCCGACCCTTGGTTACATCACCATGCACATGAACACTACAAAGGAGGAGTGCGGGCCTGGATGGTGGGGATAGGCCATTGGCCTTAGCCCCAGACACATGGCCCCCCATGTGGCCACAATTTTCAGAAAAAAGGCATTAGAGGACATTTTAACTGTCTAACAATTTCACCCTGTTTTCGGCGAAATTATCGCTCTGTTAGCGCGTTTTGGGGGTGAAATTGCAGGATGGTGCCGAATTTTGGGGAGTTTGCGGTGCGATTAGTAGAATATCGAAAAAGGCCATAACTTCTTTAGTTTTTTACCAAATCAGGAGTAGAAAGAGGCTACACATGGATTTTTGGGCATTGAGCCATAGGAATAGGTTTCAAAGCATTCTGAGCATTGTAAACTGATGCATTCACATTTTTTAGCATAATAGAGAGGGGCAAGCCATTGGAAGTTGAACCAAGGAGACGTAGCCCAGGAGGGGTGAACTCCTTCATCATGTGTTGTTGTGATACTATATATGGTGATGTTTATGGCTGTCAATTTTTGTTGTTCAGTCATTGTTTATGTTAATTTGCACATAAAAATTACATAAAACAATCGAAAACCTATGTTTAAACTTGCAAACAATCTCATGAATCCTCAAGCATATTTAATATAATCTGAAAAGGAATTTTGGCACATCAAAACTAATATTCTTAATCAGATCAATTTTGGTATCAGAGCCCTTGGTTTTATTTGTGCAAGAAGGATTTAACTGTTTTCAAGTGAATTTCATGCTTACAAGGTTAAAATTCAAGAGAGGAGAAGGGAAGCTGGTTGAAAGCCCTGAAGTTATTTCAAAGGGAAGGAGGGAAAGGTTTCCGCAATCTCAAAGACCAGCTCTTCCTCAAGTTGCAGTTGAGACTCCAGAGAGAATATCTCATGAAGGAGAGCCTAACAGAGGATGAGAAGGTCTTCAGGAAGGCTTTCTTTGATATGACAGAGATTGTGAAGGTCCTCTATGAAGAGAGGAATACTAGACTGCAGGGTGAAATATCCAAACCTCCCAAAGGAGAAGGTTCTTCAGGAGGAGGAGGAAATGGAAATGGAGGTAAACCTCCACCCTCTCCACCATCTTCTTCATATTCTTCTTCACAGGCTTCTTCACCCTCTTCCACTAACATAACCCTTACTCATACTCATTAGCATACCTCAAAAGGAACTAGTAAATCATCCTTACTTAAACTTGATGTTAAATTTGAACTGCCCATGTATAATGGTGAAGTGAATGCAGAAAAGATTGATAATTGGATTCGTCAATTGGAGGTCTATTGTAGAATTCAAAACCTTGAAGAGGATGACATAAAGATTCAATTAGCTTTCTTGAGGATCGAGGGTGAAACATTAGTATTGTGGGAATCAAAGACACAAGAGGATATAAAAAAACATGGTAAGATCTCAATTTCTTGGTCTGATTTCTTTGTTGCAATTAAAAGACAATTCTACCATGTAGCTTATCTGCAAAAAGCCATCATGAATTGGCAGAACTTTAGACAACTTAAAGGTCAAAATTTTCAAGATTACACCCAAGAATTCAGAAAAAAGTCTTTAATGTTAGATGTAGATTTGAAATCACAAGACATGTTGCTGAATTACATAGGGGTTTTACGCAGTTACCTTAGCCATACTATCCTAATGTTTACTCCCAATAATCTAGATGAGGTGTGTGTGCAAGCCACTCATCTTGAGGCAAGAAGGAAAAACACTCTAGAAGAGGGTAGTAAAAATCCATTTAAGGGTAAAGGAAAAGAAAATGGTTTTAAAGGGAAGGGAAAGAAAAATGCATCTATCAAGAAGGAAGGAAAGAAATTAGCATGCAAGCATTGTTCCAAAAAAGGTCACGATGAAGCTCATTGTTGGAAGCTTCAGCACAAAATGAAACCAAAGAAATTCAACAACAAGGGAAAACATAAAACAATTGCAACCACTCAACAGGATTTGGGATTCGATTCAAGTAATGAGGCTAAAATTACAGCCATGGGTATGAATGGAAAAGAATCCATTGTTAGCACTAGTACCTCAACATTACACAATGAAACTCCAAATGAAAAGAAGAGGATAGAACTTTTTCACATAAGGGTGATCTCAAAACATAGCAAAATTGATACACTTTTCGACAGTGGCTCTCAAGCCAATCTTATCTTGGAAACCATATCCACTTGGATGGGCGTGTGACAATGCACAATTGCAAGTAACTAGAAAGTGTAAACTGAAATTCGCCATTACTGTAAATTTCATAGATGAAGTGGAGCTTGATGTTATGCCATTAGACATATGTGGTATAGTTTTTGGCAGCCTGTATCTCTATGACAGAAAATATATCTTCCATAGGCATGAAAACAAATACAATTTTTTCAAACATGGAGTAGAATATATTGTGAGAGCTCATAGGAAGAAACTAAAATTTTCACTTGTTAATGCGGGGTAGATGAAAAGACTAGTGAATTCAAGCAAGAATTTTGTGCTTCGAATGATCAAACCCAAGAATGATGTTAATAATGAATCTTTTAGAGGTTTTGATTCAAGATTGAAATCTGAATTGGTTGATGTAGTTAACGAATATGATGAGATGTTTCAAGAACCAAAACGATTGCCTCCCAGGAGAGGAATCCAACATGAGATACAGTTGCAATGAGATATCCCTCTTCCTAACATTGGCATGTATAGGATGTCAATGATGGAAAGTGAAGAAATTAAAAAGAAAATTCAAGAGTTTTTGGATAAAGGGATCATCAGGCAATCTTCTTCGCCATGTGGTTCATCTATTGTTTTGGTTCCAAAGAAGGATGGAACATGGTTCATGTGTGTGGACTTCCGTGCATTGAATAAGATTACGATAAAGAATAGTTACCCACTACCTAGAATAGATTATTTACTTGATCAATTGAAAGATGCAAATTATTTTACTAAGTTGGACTTAAGGAGTGGCTACCATCAAATTAGAATTGCTGAAGGAGACATTTGGAAGACAACATTCAAAACAAAACAAGGTTTGTTTGAATGGCTAGTTATGCCTTTTGGTTTATGTAATTCTCTTGTTACCTTCATGCATGTGATGAATGATGTGTTGAGGCCATTTCTTAATGAGTTTGTTATAGTCTACTTAGATGACATCTTAATTTTCAGTAAATCTCGTGATGAACATGTCATGCATGTGAGAAAAGTACTTGATGTCTTAAAGAAAGAACAGTTGTATTTAAAGATGTCAAAGTGTGAGTTTGGAAAAACTTCTTTAGTTTACTTGGGTCATATTGTTGGAGGAGGTGAGTTGAAAATAGATCCCTCCAAGATTGATGTCATTTTGAATTGGCCAAGGCCCAATACAATTATTGAGGTAAGAAGTTTTTTTGGGAGCAACCCAATATTGGAGAAAATTCATTGCTAAATTTTCTTCTATAAAAACTCCTTTTAATGCATTGACAAGTGTGAAAAAGATTTTTTAGTGGGGAGGCAAACAGCAAAAGGCCTTTGATGCATTGAAGGAAAAGATCAATTTAGCTCGAACACTTGCACTTCCAGACTTGAGACAGTCATTTGAGATTCAGACTGAAGCTAGTGATTATGCCATGTGTGCAGTCCTCATGCAACGTGGTAAGCATATTTGTTTTCATTCAGAAATTTTCAATGGAGCAGTGATTAATTTTCCTACATATGATAAGGAATTTTATGCATTGGTGCAAACTGTGAAAAAATGGAAACACTACTTGATGGGTAAAGAAACAATCATTCACACTAATTATCAACCATTGCAATACTTGCAATTTCAATCAAAGTTGCAACAATCAAGGCACTTCCGATGGATGGGTTTTCTTCAACAATTCCACTTGATAATAAGGTATAAGAAAGGTATCTACAATAAAGTTGTTGATATGCTTTCTAGGCCTATTGTTAGTGCAACTACTTTACTCAAGCATAATTTGGATTTGCATGAAAGTTATATTGAGCGATATGAATTAGACAATGAATTTTAGGATATTTATGCAAGATTGAGTCAAGGTAACCAAGTAGAGGAATTGAATTGTCATTTGCATGATAACTTGTTGTACGAACTTGGCAAGCTTTGTATTCCACATGGAGAAAGAGTCAACATCATAAGAGAGGCACATAAGACGTGGCACATCTACAAAGGTATTGTTATTGGCCTCGTATGCTTGAAAGTGTGTCACGTTTTATTAAAGGATGTTCATTATTTGTTGTCAGTAAGCCTAGAAATAGGAAGTTAGGATTGTACACACCACTTTCGGTTCCTTCACAACCGTGGGAGAGTGTTTCTATGGATTTTGTAGGAGGTCTTACATTGTCAAAAAGAGATCATGATTATTTGTATGTAGTTTTGGATAGGTTCAGCAAAATGTGTATTTTTATGCCATGTAAAAAGCAAGTTACAGATGAACAAATTGTTCAGTTATTCTTTCAGAATGTATGGGTGCATTTTGGATTTCCCACATCCATTTTTAGTGATCAAGATTCTCATCTTGTTGGGAATTTTTGGTAAATCTTGTGGGGATTCATGGACACCAAATTGAAAAAGAGTACAACATTAAGTCCACAAATAGATGGTCATATAGAGGTGGTGAATAGGACAGTGATACATCTTCTTCGTGGGTATTGCAGCAAACATCCTAAGCTGTGGGATGAACATTTCCATTATATTCAACATGCTTACAACGAGGCCAAGCACTCTTCAACTCAAACATCGCCATTTGAGGCATGTTTGGGATACTTGCCTAATTCTCCTTTGGATTTTATTTTTGGGAAATATGTTTCTATTGATGGTCATAGTGACATAGACAAAACAATAAGGTTCATTGAACAAATCCAATTGGTATACCAATGAGTTCAATAACAACTTGAAAAGAGCCAAGGAAAGTACAAAGCAAGGCACAACAAGCATCGTGTATGTTGGCTTTTTGGGGCCTAACCCAGGTTCAGAAGTGTTTATCCGAACAAATCCCAAAACTACCGGCCCTTTCGGCAACAATCTGCGGAGTACAGACTGAGGTCTCACCCGAGGTAGTATGGGAGGGTGTTGGAACCGGGTTTTCGCACCCTAGGGATGTCTTGATGAGGTCTTGAAAGGTTGCGAACCAATCCTGCGTGCTTGTGCTACTCCACGCAGCTGTCTAACCTTCGCGTAGCTCTGTACAAAGCGCGAAGAGGTGCTTCCTAGATCCTTTACCCTTAAGGTGTTATTATTATAGATCTGACTTAATTTTGTGAGCCCAATATTCTTAATTACTCATTTAACATTTATAACCAGTGCACGCATTCATAAGCTGTAAAGAGATGCAAGGATATAACTGAAACATAAACACACAGATCAGATGCACAATATTCCAAAATCAACTTATCTTTTATTAACCCTCTATTCCAGTATAATCCAATTTCACCCTGCGCACTCAGATACAGGGGTCTGTGCACACAGCTGCGGACTCTACTAGGCCTCTGTGCACACAGCTGCAGAGCCTCTTCCTACTCCTACAACCCAAGACTCGGACTTACAGACACAGAGTGAATATCGCATTCAAAAACCCCTATCACTTGAACTCAAACTAAAAATTGACTTCTACACTTAGAGCCTTACTCTATTTATACACTCCCATGGTCCACGGACCATGGGCAGGCCGACTCACTTTGAATTACCTTACATTATTTGAGGGCAGACAACCCTTTGAATTAACTCATTACAATTCGTGCTCCGTGCACTTCGCAGAGCCTTTACAATACCATTACCCAAAATTGTAGGATTTAAGCCCCAAAACCATTACACAGGGGATCCGCTACCCAATAGGCCCCCAACACAATCATCGTGACTCGTCCTGAGTCACTCGACTGGTGCGGTGATCTTTGCGCAAAGTTCATCCAGCAATCTTTGCGCTTCGCTTACGTCCGCAACACATTCTTCCGTTGTCTATTGTATCCATTGTTCGCGTATCTTTGATGCTTTGTTGCCAGGTGCAATTCCTTGCCTGAGTGCATATACGCCCTACATCTGTGCCAACTTTCCCTCGATCTTAGCGGTGACCGTGAATGCTTCCTCGAGCCAAGGCTGGATGCGTTCTTTAAGCACTACTTCTTTCTGACGCGCGGCATCCACCTGTGCCTTGAGAGCCTGGGCCACCCTCATCTACGGCTGAGTAAGGCCGACCATCTGCGCGGTCTCCCGGACATTGTCATAGGCTTGCTACAACTCCCGCGCTTCTGTCTCTAACCGTTGTAGCATTGGGTCTTCCTATAGTGAAGTGAGGGTTATGAGTGACTGATCTAACAAGCCTTTGCAATCCTGTATGGCGCGCTCTATTGCTTCCAACCCTGATTGAGTGGCGTGGTGTCACTGCTCTCTAACCTCCGGTGGTGTAGAGGGTTGCGCCTTCAGCCTTAGCTCTGTGATCTACAAGTTGAGGTCCAACTGGATCCTTGTTGCTTCCACATTTGCCTCACAAAATCCACTGGCCAATTTGTGGATCTGTATACCTACTGGTAAATCTACTGCAATCTCTAGTTCGAGGACACGGCGACAGGCTTCCTTGATGATTTTCTCCAACTGTTGAGTCTGTGCTATCGCTTCATCACATTGGAGGCTTAGCTGCTCGATGTTGATTTGTTGTCCACTAAGCATCTGTACTGCGCGTCCTTCCCTAGTGCAGAGCTCTGTCATTGCTCCATCCTGTAGCTAGTATAATATTTCTCATGGAAGGGTAGCCAAGTTTAATCTAAGTCCCTTGAGCCGACCTACCGCGGCTCTATCCTCTGCATTGTCTGTTGTTAGTGCTCCTTCCGGCAGTGCGACGGTATTAGCCATTTTGGCCCACAGCAACTGCTCAGTTGCTGATGTACCCGTAGCCCTGTAGGCGGCTACCATTCCCTGCTGTGGGGGTCGCACCTGAAGTTCCTAGAGTTGCGTCCTCAGTGCCCCCAACACATTCTTCTGCTCCAGTATTGCCTCTTGGAACGCCTCCTTGGTGATTGTGCGAACTGTGTCGCCGATGTCGTATAGGTCACCCTAGGTTAGTGTAATAGGCTCCCCATCCAACTTGGAAGCCTTGGCCTTCTTCCGTGGCCCAGTTCATTCTGTCCCGCATGGCCATTTCAATTGTGTAGAGGTGGTGCTTGGGTCCACACCTTCTGTTGTATCATATGCCCCATGCCCTGTGGTCATGTTCAGGTCTCTTTCTTCATGTATCTTAGCGGCCACTACTGCCGTTTTCATATCCGCGGCGGCCTTCGCTGCTTCCTGGGATGCCCGTACTTCTTCAGTAGATGTTCGTTTTGCTTCTTTTGTGCTAGCAATTTGGCGACAACCTTCTGTCTTTGAATCTCCGTCTCATCGCGCACCAACATATCTGGTGTGCGCCATTTCGGTGGCCATGTGTCGAGCACCGTGAAAATAGCGTCATTTATTGCGATGAAGGGAAGTGTGGTCCACCTCTGCTCTGGATCCTTCTGCGCCCTAATATACACATTATGCATATCTGCTTTAAAGTCTGTAAAGCTCTTCAGGTTGTCGTATACTAAGGCAGATAGGTGCGGCTGTTTGGTGATCCACAGTCATATGCTTGCCTCCATTAGTACCCAGAAGATCTTGGTTTCTCGGATTTGTGTGGCATCCTTCATCGCCCATAGTAATGCGTATTTTGCTACCTCTGGCTAGTCCTAGTCAATGGGAGGAAACTGACTATCCTCAATAAATTCACCTGTAACCAACAGGATGGATAAGAGAAACTACGCATAGTGGAAGGCCTTACCCTACTCTTGGACCTCCTTGCAATTCATCAGGAACTCATCGCAAAGGAATTGCGCCCAGTTGAACCGCACTCCTTCTGCGCATTACTCGGCCAACGCAATGACCATTGCTGGTACCTCATTGCCACGACATTTTCTCATCACCTTTCCTGCTAATAACTGGGTAGCGATGCGGACCCCTTTGTTCTGAATACTAGTAATAATGTAACCCCTCTGCTTTTTCTCCAACTTATTTCTTTTTCATGGCCTCTGCAACCGCGAAGTCTCCACTTGTGCCACCTATTTCCGCGGGGTCCTATACAGGGAAGTCAAGAAATCCTATGAATGAGCGTCGTCGTGATGGGAATGGGCTCCTCCAGCCACAATCACCCATCATGCACCAGGAAAAGCAGTTGCCTGATGACAAATATCGTGATTGGGGCCCGATGGAAGTGTGGAATTGATAGGCGGTGGAGTAGCCCAGCGTCCTCCACTTCGCGTAGCCATGTCTGTTGCTGCAATGTTGTAACCACCCCCTCCATGGTTTGTTCCATCATCTGGCTAGTTTCCAAATGAGGGAACTTCTCACTATCTGCGAGGTCCCAGTCTTCGAACTTCATAGTGGGTATGTGGCCCACAACCGAACCCTCAAACAGAAATTCCTCAGGGAGGAACGGGGTGTTGAGTGTGCTTTTAATGGCATCCAAATCTCTAAGTACCTTTACCCTCCCTTTCCGTGGAGGGACATACTTGGGTAGCTTCGTTGTGGCACATGCTGGCTGGATGTCTTCTTCCATCTCTTCCTCTGGTTCCATCTCTTCTACAAAAGTCCGAGGATCCTCCCCCTCCTCATCACTCTCAATATTAACAGTTTTTCCCTTTTCTTTAATCGACAGTTTGCCGAACCATGGATTTCGTGAAGACATACAGACCAGTCCTGCTACCTGTGGATCCTTCTTGGGCCTCAGCGTCTGGTGTGACTTAGGGATTTCTGGTGCATCCCCTACTGGTGGCATAGAACTCTGTGTGGCTCCTTTGGTTGTTGACATTATTCTAATCAGGGACTCCTGTGTATCCTTTGGCAATGCTTCAAACCACAGACTTGCTCTTACAACCTCCACATTCATCATGTTCATGCCCACTTGATAACGCAACAACTTAATTCGTAAAATGCCAAGGGTTGTTCGGTGGAGGGTCACCTGTGATTTATAGGCCCTTTTGAATTCAAATTCGATCGTTCCCCCTGGATTTGGCTCATTAATGTGACACTGGCAGCAGATAGTTCCAAATCTAGTTCTGATTTTGTGTCTTAATTACCCGTCGTCTGCTCCTCGTTGTCTTAAATTGGCCATCTTGTCATGAAAAATGACGCCAATGGTCACTTTCTAGCCTGTTCACACGGCAGTGCAGTCCTTTGTGCGCGAACGTGACCTGTACATCATACTGAGCCTACGCGCAACTTCCGTGTCGCACAGCTCCCATACAGACTCGTTCATAGTCCCGCGCTCTCTTTCAACTGCTTGGAGCACTAAGACTATGCTTCCTATGGATAGTTAGGTGGTCCCACCCTTGGTGTGAGGCTTCAATTTTCCTGCTAGCCCATGCCGTAGGCTCCCTTCAAATACCCTTGCGTCTATTAGTACATCACACTCTTCTTTGTATGGTACACTCCACTGTTTAGTAAGGTGTGTCACGGCCATGTTAGCAGGGTCGCAACTCCTTCTAATGCAGTAGTAGGGCTGGCTAGACTGGGCCCTATCATCCTTAGTTTCTCGCAGCCCGCTTTTGCGACTTCAGTGCCTAGTTCGCTAATTTCTTCATCCAATTTCACGCTTTTCTTCCTCAGTCGTGCCCAATCTTCATCGAGTTCGCAAAGTTTCAATCTCCCTCACCGAATGGATTCCTGTAACTGCCTAATTCTTTTACCCAGGTCCTCGCGTCCTGCCCCAACTGTGGGAGCTGTGGTCTTGGGATTCTTTTCTACTCTCCTGGTTTTATCTCTTCTTAACAGTGTTGGGGTCCTTTCTGTGCTCCAGTTTTTGCTTATGGTCCTATAGGCCCATCAAACCGCTGGTACGCGCAGGTCCCAGTCAGTTCATCTCGCCTGGCAAACTTTGTTCATGACTCCACATAGCTTTGTGAAGGCTCCGACGTGGAATGATTGTTGCTTTTCCTACTACCTCGTCAGGTTTTGATTTTCGATCCTTAGTCTAGAACGTGATTGCACAACACACGGCTGCACCCATCTATACAGGTGGGCGCGCAGACTGCTTCATCCTAACTTCCCGGTTCACGTTCGTCGCCAAGGACTTCCAAATCGTAAGTGCATATGTTTTCTACATTCGCGCTAGTTGCCAATATTCTTCTGGTGTGTCTTCCACCATCGTGCGAGTGTCACACACAATGCCCATTCCATTGCACCATATCGCTGCTATTCCAGTACTGCAGTTTCAAATTTGTCTAAGAATTCATCCACTCCTATTACCTCATCATATGTTGGCAGTTCCCTTGCTTCGGTCGTCATGCACTGCAATGATCTAACCATCATGTTACAAGCTAGCATTTTCACTTCATGCAATTGATTCTGCCAGCATTCTATCTCTTCATCTGAATCCGAAGTACAGGAACTGTCACACTCCCATGAGATTCTCCTATCATCAGTCGAGTTCACCCTAGCCTGGTCTTGCGCCGTTATCTGGTAAATGCAATCCAGCTCATCGTCATTGTCATCGTCGCGCATAGGTTCGGTGTAGCGCGCACCTTCGGCTGGATCTAGCGAAACTACTACACGAAGGGACTTTTTCTCAAATATCATCTTCCACTTCTTCAGGTTGATGACTCCATTCATATCAGTGGCCCAGTCGATTCCTAGCAACACGGGGTAAGGGTTGTTTTCATCAACAATCTCTATCACCTCAAAGTCTGTCTGCGTGCTTGCGCCTTCAATGTCCACTGTTACCCCTTGCAACCTCCCCATGGGAAAAATCTTTTGTTGGTTTACCATTTGTAATTGAATAGGGGACCACTGTCACGCGGGCTTGCCCATACGTTCCCATGTTTATTTTGGTAACACATTTGCATTGGACCCTAGGTCTAGGATTACATGGTCCATTTCATATTCGCCAATCTGTGCCGTCAATCTCATTTCCCTCTCGGTGTGCAATGCATGCTTTCCCAATTTTCGAAGTACGCGTGGTTCCCCTAATCCCGTGCACCCAGTGATCAACCCTTGTAGTCCCTTAACTGCCTTATTATCGTGTAGCAATTTCATGCATGTCTCTAAAAGGGTAGTAAGCATAGAAGGATCCATCCCTGTCTCTGGTTGATCCTTACTACCTGAAGTAGAGGCCTCCACGAAGCTCTTCTTAGCTTCCAAAAATGTCTCCTTTGTGCATTCCAAGTCAAACTCAGGTTCCTTTGTAGGAGCCTTACGAACCTATGTATCTTCCTCGGGATGCTTCCCCTTGTCTTCCCTTGTGGTCACATCGCTTCTGAGCATCATGTTTATGTTGGGGTCTTCTTTGCACAGTTCAAACCTCATCATTTGAATATTTTGTGTCGGAGTAGGCTGAAGTACCCCTTTCTCACACATCTGCGCGATCAACGTAGGACAATCTACCATTTCATGGTCAAACTGAGAATGGTACGAACAAGATAGTCTCATTGGGTTGGTACAATCGCAAGCGTAGTGCCCTGGTCCTCCGCAATTGTAACAAATTAATTTTCCTCAGCCCCTTCCTGGCCCCATTCCTCCTCATCCTCGACCTCAGCCCTAAAATCCAGCACGAGCCATCCCCGCGACTGGTCTAGGCCTCGCATTTCCATCTGCATTCTATATGCTAGGGTCCTCTCCATCATTAGCTCGTAGCTTCGACAAGTATGCTCATCGTGGCCCACTGGTCTATGGAAATTACAAAACAGCTGCTGTGGAGTCTGTGTATACTTCTATAACATATGACAATTGTCTGTTGTGTGTTTTCCTCCTATCTAACAGATCACGCACCATAGCAGAGGTGTCGCACTCTTCCCTGCTTGTGCCTCTGGTCTCAATGGCATTGGCCCCCCTCCTGCCAAGTAGTTCGCGAATACCAGACAGTGAACCTTATTGTGGCCCTGGCCTTTGCATTTTATACATCACACTTCTTCGCGTGCCTTCGGCCGCAGTGCCCTATCCTACTTCAAGCTCTGCATCTCCAAGCATAGGTTCTGCAGTTGCGCGTGGATCTATTGGACTGCCAATCTGGATCTTGTGTCGATGTTTCATGCAACCACACCACCATTTCCAATGCTTCTGCCTAGGTGGAATGCTTCTGTTGTGACAGCGTCATCCTCAAGTGAGGTGTGAAAGACGCCACAAACCACGCACAGTGTTGCGAATCCGTTATCGTCATATTAGCCTCATGGATCATACTCTTCAGCCTCTAATCCAGATCCCAGGGAGTCTCCCCTGGAAGCATCGTGATCTCCTTAAATCCGATGATTGACTGCGTCTCTGATTTCCGCTGGCTAAACTCTCTGTTCTGCGCATTCTGGATCTCTGCTATTCCTACATTTGGGTGATCATTTGAGTTCTTGATATACCATTTCAACGCACGATCCCGAAACGTGCTCACCAATGTAGCCTTCTTAATGTTATCATTTGTAACCCCTTGTGCTTCCCACATTGCTCTCACCACAAACCAGAACTTATTCGGGTCCTCATTTCCTACTCCTCTGAATATGGGTAGCTTAATTGCGCTCGCCATGTTGAACCGTGGGGGTGGTGGAGGTGGGGTGGGTGACGATGGGGGTGAAGAAGGTGAAGCGGGTGATGGCGTGAGTGGAGGTGATAACTGTGGAATGCGTTGTCTTATTAAACTAACCGCACTCCTTGGAGAAACCCGAGTGCGCTCTTCCTCGCTCACTCGCGAAGGCGAAATTAAAGGACTGTTTCCTAACCCTTTGATACCTTTGTAGACCTTTCCACTCGCGGTCCCTTGAGAAAACGTCTTTCTACTTTGTTGTAGCATACAGTCGTGTCTATCGCAAATTCAGTGATAAATCCCCCTATTATCTGGTCGAGCCAATGGTCTACAACCCGCGCGATCTTATCTTATGATGCCTTTAGCCTGCGCACTAACTCCAGAGTCCACACTATCGGTTGATCTAGCTTGTACCTTCCCTGGTTGTCAGCTAACCTCGCGATCCAATCATACAGCTCTGAAGAGAAGGATGCGAAGAAGATCTCGTGGATTTCCATATATACGTAGCGATCCAGCCACCTCTTCTCGGATATCTGCGGAGTTTTGTTTTCCTGTGTCATGAACTCGTGAAGTTTATGATCCAACCAATCTTCAATTTTCTTCTTTGTGGGGTTCCAGTGTTCCGACATCAGTTATCCCTTAGGCAGATCCTGGTCCTGGCAATGGAACCATTTGTTGGCTTGTTGAGGCCTGACCCAAGTTCAAAAGTGTTTTAGCTGAACAAATCCTGAAACTACCGGCCCTTTCAGCAACAGTCCATGGAGTGCGGACTGAGGTCTCACCCGAGGTAGTATGGGAGGGTGCTGGAACCAGGTTTTTGCACCCTAGGGATGTCTTGATGAGGTCTAGAAAAGTCAGGAACCAATCCTGTGTGCTTGTATTGCTCCGTGCAGCTATCTGACCTTCGTGTAGCTCTGTACAGAGCGCGAAGAGGCGCTGCATATATCCTTTACCCTTACAATGTTATTATTATAGATCTGACTTAATTTTGTGGGCCCAATATTCTTATTTACTCATTTAACATTTATAACCAGTGCGCGCAATCATAAACTGTAAAGAGATGCAAGGATATAACCGAAACATAAACACACAGATCAGATGCACAATATTCCAAAATCAACTTATCTTTTATTAACCTTCTATTCCAGTACAATCCAATTCCACCCTGCGCACTCAGCTGCAGGGGTCCGCGCACACAGCTGTGGACTCTACCAGGCCTCTGTGCACACAGCTGCAGAGCCTCTTCCTACTCCTACAACCCAAGACTTGGACTTACAGACTCAGAGTGAATATCGCATTCAAAAACCCCTATCACTTAAACTCAAACTAAAAACTAACTTCTACACTTAGAGCCTCGCTCTATTTATATACTCCCATGGTCCGCGGACCATGGGCAGGCCGACTCACTTTACATTACCTTAGATTATTTGAGGGCGGACAACCCTTTGACTTGACTCATTACAGTTCGTGCTTTGCGCACTTCGCGGAACCTTTACAATTTCATTACCCAAAATTGTGGGCTTTAAGCCTCAAAACCGTTACGCGGGGGATCGCTGCCCAACAGTGTAGATCACAAGTTCCAAGTCGATGATGAAGTTGGGCTTCACATCAGCATAGAGAGGCTCCAAGGAGAAGGTAAAAAGATCAAACCAATTAAATATGGTCCATTCATAATTTTGGAAAATATTGGTAACAATGCCTTCAGGTTGGATTTGCCTTCATACATGCAAATTTATGTTGTTGTTAATGTTGAGAACTTAAGGTTGTATGAGCCCCGTTGATTGAAGATCAAGGAGAAAATGTCCAAATTCCTTCCATGGAGGATTTTTCTCCTGAATACCTTGATGAACTACAACAAGACACCATTCTTGAGAGAAGAACAAGGTCTTCAAAACGAGGGAATGTGAATTACCTTAGAGTGGGGCTTAAGGGAACAAATCCTTCAAAGGCCAAATGGATCGAGATTGGAAAGGTGATGGAATTGTACCCTCACCTGCTATACAACTGAAAGTGATATTTTGGGGTCCAAAAGACTTCTAGTGGGGAGGAATGAACAGGTGCTCAAAAAAGGCTCAAAATTCAAAGTTGTTAGATTGGTGTGGAACCTAGACAACCGCGTAGTTCTCGTCATCCTGAATCTAGGGCATCTCATTTCACACAAAACGAACTCCATATGACTCCAGAAATGAGTTCTATTCACTTTCTGAAACAGGCAAATTTTCAAAAAAATGTACAACCCAGTCAACAGTCTATACTCCTAACGTGACGTTAACTGGGCAGGTTATGTGGTCATTGACTTGGTCAACGGGCTCCTCGGTGAATCATAAGGTGACAGGTTTCGTTTCATTAGAGGGTGCAATTGGCGCAATTTCATTGGTTGGAGTGATGGCCAACCACGGGCTGACATGTGGCTCAGCCGAAGGCCATGACGTAGTAGCCTGGGAGGCCACCAAAATTTTGGTCATAATCCAGGCAGAGGTAGCGGGGATCGAATTGCGACCTCCAAACACACACCAAAGCCATTTACCAATACGCCATGGGGAAGTTCTTAACATGTATTGATTATGCATTTTATTTAAATGTCAAATGTTACATTGTTGGGGGTAGGACCAACCCTTGGTCAAATCACTGTGCACACAACCACTGTGAAGGAGGAGTGGGGGCCCAGATGGTGGGGATGGGCCATTGGCCTTAGCCCCAGGCACATGGCCACAATTTTCAGAAGAAAGGCATTAGAGGACATTTTAACTATTTGACAATTTCGCCTAGTTTTTGGCGAAATTGTTGCTCCGTTAGTGAATTTTGGGGGTGAAATTGTAGGATGGTGCCATATTTTGGGGAATTTGTGATGCAATTAGCAGACAATTGGGAAAGGCCATAAATTATTCAGTTTTTTACTAAATCAGGAGAAGAAAGAGGCTACATGGGCATTTTGGGGCATTCTGGAGCCATTGGAACAGGTTTCAAAGCATTCTGAGCATTGTAAACTGATGTATTCACATTTTTTAGCATAATAGAGAGGGCCAAGCCATTGGAAGCTGGACCAAGGAGACATAGCCCAAGAGGGGTGAAATCCTTCATCATGTGTTGTTGTGATACTGTTTATGGTGATTTTTATGTCTATCAATTGTTGTGTCCAGTCATTTGTTTGTGTTAATTTACACATAAAAATTACATAAAAACACTCAAAAATTCATGTTTAAACTTGCAAACAATCTCATGAATCCTCAAGCATGTTTACTATAATCTGAAAAGGAATTTTGGCACAGCAAAACTAATTTTCTTAATCAGATCAAGGATTGAGCTTCGCGTCTTCAGGGTGTGCCAGTATGATCAAGGAGAGCACACTCCTGCAGTTTGGAACAAGGAAGGGGAATCAAGCTTTCGGAGTGCGCTCGACACTCTTAGAGGGCCCGAGGCGTACTCTTGAATGACGAAAGGTTTCCCATCAAGGCTTAGAAGTGTGCTCATGTGCCTTAGGCCTTAATGGGTTCACTTTGAATTCAAAATTTGCCTAATTTTGGATGATAGGACATGAGGTGAATAGTAAGAGTTTTAGACATAAAACAATGTGCGACATACACCAAATCATCGAGAAAATTTAGACAAGCTTGAAAAAATATGAATATACATCAAAATGCCACTTTATACACATTTCCCAAGTATAATGAGTGAAGTGTGTGCGAATGTGACCCAAAAGTGTTGTTTTACAACAACAAAAAATGTAATGACCATGAAATGCACCTAGAGATGTTCAAATCAATGCGACAACACTTGAGAACATTCAAGGACCAAAGTATTCAATGTGATTTCTTCTGAAAAAATATTTATACAGTATTCAAGGACACTTAAAACGTATAGAGCAACATGAAATGACACTTGATGACCAAAGCAACACTTGATATGACAATGAAATAGGCTCCAAAATTTGAATGTGGTGAAATTTTGGAGGGTGTTGTAGTAGCGATAATAGAAGGATAATAAATTATCATTTAAGTATTATGGCCCTTACAAGGTCTTGTAACATATTGGTACTATGGCATACATATTGGAGTTGCTTGCATCTTCATGAGTACACCTAGTTTTCCATGTTTCATACTTAAAGAAGGTCATAGGTGACAAGCTCCCAGTACAAAATATATTTCTAGAACTTGACAAGGAAGGAAAAATCATATTGGACCCTGAAGCAATCACAAAAAAAAGAATCTGACAATTGTGGAATTGATCAATTTTAGAGTATCTCATTAAGTGGGAGAACTTACCTGTTGAAATTTCCACATGGGAGGATGAGTATTTTATATAGAAGCATCCATAACTACTCAAGCATTGAGGACAACACTTTTTTGAAGGAGAGGGGCATGTTAGGTCCCTATAATACTAGTGTAGCCCCTATATTGTTATTATTATACCCCGTACAAGCCCACTATTGTTATTTTGTGCTCTTACATTATTATTGTTATGGAGGCCCTAATTATATTTTGACCCTTTAGACTCCTATATATACCAATGAGGTCTTGTTATTTGAATCATCCAAGAATTTTTCATTTATGGGATGCAAAAGGAGGTTTCCCCTCGAAGTGGTGTATTATCAAGTCATTGATCTATATTTTCTTATGTTTGTACATTATTTTGATCTGGATACATAACATTCTAGGGTCAAATTCAATGTTGCTCTTGTAGGACATTTGTTGAGAGTGTAAACTATTGTGTGCACTACTTGAGCCCAAAATTTATTTCCAAGAGACTTAGTTTTCAACATGCTTCAAGCCATTTCAATTATAGCCTTGTTTTTTCTTTCAACAACTCCATTTCGTTGAGGAGAGTAAGATTTGGTAAACTATCACTTTATTCAATTTATTTTGCAATAATTCAAAAATTCGTTTGATTTATATTCTCCTACATTATCTATTCCTCTAACTCAAGAAAATAAGAAAACACTTCAAACTTATCTTGCAAAAAATACACCCAAGTTTTCCAGGAATGATCACCAATGAAGGTAAGAAATAATGTTACTTTTCAAAAGACATTGTCTCCATTAGACCACAGAAATCTAAATTTATCAATGCTAGATGTTCTCTATCCTTCCATGTTCTGTTTGAGTAAGTTTATCTATTTTGTTTCTTGAATATGTAGCCTTCACATACTTCATTAGCCACTTTGATATAAGGGAGAAATTCTTGATGTTATTCTTCCTTAAAAAAATCAAACTTTGAATATTCAGTTGTCCCATCCTCAAATGTCAAAGTCTACTATTCACTTCTTCTATAGCATTCTAATAGTGTGAGTTTCTTGAATCAAAAGAGAGCTTGAAAATTCTATCTCAGTCATTTCCCATCTCGTTACAACTCCATTTTATTCAACTTATCCATGACAAAACACTCTTTATTAGCAAATACTATCTTGTGATTTTGCTTCATCATTTGTCCTACATAAAGTAGGTTCTTCCGCAATGCTTGTGTCAACAATATGTAATCAACAAACTTCTTTTTTCCATGTAATGTTGGAATTGCAATTGTACCTTTTCCTTTCACTTTTGATACAATATCATCACCAAAGATGACTTTACCTAAGTAAGTATCATTTATTCTAGTAAACAACTCATCCTAAGATTACATATGAGTTGAATATCTCAAGTCAATATATCATGCTTCAGTTTCTTCATTATGTGCCATCAAACTTGGTATGAATAACTTATCATTTTTTGTTCCTTGATCAACTCTATTGGCACCTTTATGTCCATTATCACACAATTTTTCATAATAATATTTCTCAAGATTACAAAATTTATGATAATAATAATAACATTATGGTCCTTGTCTGTTTTGATATCCATCTCTTCCTCTTCCTCTTCCTCGAGATCCTTCTTTAGTTCTTCCTATGAAATGACTTGGACATCTTCCTCCGCCTCTTGAAGTGAATGCAATTCCCTGTGAATTTTGTTGTTTTTACTTATGATTATGAAAACCTTGATTATGAAATTGTCCTTTGCTTCTTCCCCGTTCTCTATACTTTGTAGAGAAATAATTTTTCATGTGCTATTTAGAAGAACTCTCTTCACCAACTAATAAATATCCATTTAGTTCATTAATAAATATCCATTTAGTTCATTAATCTTCGTTACTAGTGGAAATTATTTTAAATTTTAGTATGAAACTCCTCAAGATATTCTAAATCATCCTTCTTTATGGAATTTCTTCACCCAATGTCCACATCTAAATAACAAGACCTTAAATTTTTGTGATATAATCATTCACTATTTCATCACTCTGTATTTTAGCATTTCTAGCTTCTTAATGCTTGTAGTTTAGCAATTTTTGCTCCTTCATATGTGTTTTTTAATATAGTCCATGTGTGATTAGAATTTTCTGGTGCACTACTTCTTGGAAATACTATTTCATCAACTGCACTGCCAATTAAAGAAAATGTTTCATTGTCTTTCTTTATAATCTCCCTTAGTTTTTCCTTCAATATCTTTGTACTCATCATCAAAAAGCATGTCATAACCATCAATTATCAATTGTCATAAATCTTTGTTGATAAATATTTGTTGACTTATTTTTCTCCAATAAAAATAATTAATACTTTGTGAGTTTTGGAAGCACTATATTGCTTGTCGTTTGAAGGAAATGATCAGCACAATATGAAAGAGTAAAAGAGAACACACACATTATCCTATTTCATCTTGAGATGAGAACAACTATCCTAAACTAGGACTCAACTACAACCATAAAAAAATGTTTTTTATTGAGTTTGAGTACAAGGATGGTGCTATAGAAGCAACTACAACCAATTTATTTTTACAAAACAGATGAAGGACAATTTAATCCCCTAACAATCCTTCAACTTTTAAAATTTTTACCAAATATTTGTGCCCAAAATATTTTAGTAAGTATAATAGATAATATAATTTATTTTACAGTGTCTTATGTGCAAGCTTAAAAAACATTTTCTCATAAATACATAGAAGTTAACAAATTCTCTCAGTTTTTTTCTCTAATACCAAATGAAGGACTAGTAAACTAGCAACATATGGAGTAATGCACAAATTTAAGAATTATAAAACAAGGTAAAAAAATTTCATTAATAAGACCAATATTTATACATGGCCATGAATAAATGCTCGATTCAATCATTACATTAATTTCTCAATAGCCTCTCCACACATCTCTCAACTAATAATTCTTTATCTCAAATTAAACCTTCAAGACATAATCAATAATTCTAAAATATAACAAATGATCATTAATTTAACAATGAATTCATTGAGGTGTGGTGGAAATTTTAAATTCAACATATCTTTGAATTGAATTCTATTTTATTTGTTATCTTCATGCAATTGTATCTCTATTAAAGAAGAAAATGCCAGATAGGAATAGATTTAAACTTTACTACTCTAAAACATTCAACCTTCCTTATGAACCTATATGTTCAAAAATTTAGCGAACTATTACAAATGTAAAGTTGTTGAAGCAATTCAAAGTTGGGGTCATGCATTATTATGGATCTATATAATGAAAGCCAAATTGTCCTTACATAATTATTGGCCCATGTTGCACACTCATCGATGGTCAAGAAAATATCTAAGTCACACTCTTCAAGAATAAGTTGGGACGTTTAATATTTTGGTTTTGGTTTTGGTTTTTATATTGCAATGGTCTCTTGTTGTTAGAGACTTTTAGTTTTTATGTCAACAATATCAATTTGTAATGGGTGGTGGGCTTTTGGTTCACAGGTTACAATAATCACTATTTTTTAATCTTTCTAACGCCACTAACTTGTCAACCATGTTATATTGTTGCAAGAAGCCTATTTTAGAGTAAACAACTATAGGCTATGAAATCAAGTAAATAAATAAAATCTCATGAATGTAAAGCATGGAACTCTTCACTAAAAAAAAAACTCGATAAAAAATCATTACAAAGTGTGAAGTCATTGCATCACAATCCCACACATACACAAGTTCAATGTATTTAGATTTACCATATCTCATATTTCATAAGGTCATAGCTTTACTTTTTAAAACTACAATGAGTCATTGGTCTCTTCTCACATCTACAATCACCCTAACTGGGACCTTTTGATGACCCTCTTAATTAACCCTAAATCCCCCTTCCTCTTTGAAACTCCATCTACCCTAAATCCCCCCTTCCTCTCCAAGGTGACATTGGGTTACTCAAAGATACCTTCAAATGAATTTGAATACACCTTTTACAAGTCTTTAAACCTATTGACTTTAGATGATCATAATTGATCAAATTAATTGGGTCCACATCATCACTAATCAATCACAGCGAGGTCAACATCAATTAATTATCAATTACCATATAAAATTTAACAAATATTATTTTAAATTTATATCAACAATGCTATAATTTCTTTGCCGATTATTAAAATACTAATAACTATGATCAAAATCCAACATAAAAATAAAACTAAGTTTAAATATATTAAGTATTTAAAATCAAATTTTCTATCTTCAACATATATAAAAAATAAATAAATAAATAAATAAACAAAACTATATATAAATATAGTAATCTTTGCATAAAAAATTATTAGGTCATTAATCTAACAATTATAAGTTAACATAATAATGTGATTATTTCATCCCCATAACTTATAAATAACTATCCATACAAAAAAACAAAAAGTTAATCATAACTTATAAATAACTATCCATACAAAAAAACAAAAAGTTAATCTTATCACACTCAGAAGCAAATATTCTTTTTCCATTATTACCAATTAAATATATTAAGAAAAATTATAGCATCCATTCATGTATATCAACCATTTATACATATCAACCTATCAATATATATCAAGGAGTAGAATGTGATTCTGCTCATTTATTGAATCAAAACTGAAATTGATGGAATGTGATTCTGCTCATTTATTGAAGATTAAAAACTGAAATTGATAATGTTCTTGGACCAATTTAAAAGAAAGGGGAATAACCTATAATCCCCTTCACAATATTCAGAATAGTTTGCAGGTATACTTCCTAGAAAGCTCTCTAAACTTTGAATGCACCAGAGCAGTACCAAATAGAAGAGATTACTCTCTAGCTAGCTTTCAACATGGGTCTTTACCCTGCACTACCTATATCCTGGTCCTACTGTAACATAAATTATCCATATCAGGTGTAAATGTTCACTGTGTTTTGAATGCTATTGAAAAAGAAAATGATATCCTGCGTAAAGTTCCAGAGAGTCCGGGTGCCACGTAGCCATAAACAGCACCACTGGAACACATTTATCCTACCTCTGGACTTTGATCCAGTTATGTGACCTAGAAGCAACCCTAATTTAAAAATAACAGGAACAGAGCAAAGCACACTTCATAAGCATTTGAAATTGGACAAAATTCTGTAACCAACAAAGGTTCCATGTCTGAAAGCAGCAATCAGACCCTCTGTGCATCTTCAGCATTGCGTACACTTGAGGTTTTGTCACGTTTGCGCGCTTTCAGGACGTAAGAGAGAGAGCTACATTTGCCCCCCTTTTTCTTTTCTTCACAGAGATCGTGTAACATTTCCTCAAGCTTCTCCAGGGAGAGATCCCGAGTCTCCGGCACATACAGGAAAACGAACAGCAGGGTGAAGCACGCTACCACCAGGAATACCAGAAATGTCATGGAGACACCGATAGCACCTGTAAGGCTCAAGAACGTCTGTGACACAGCCAGATTGGATACCCACAGAGAGGTCGCTGCAAGTCCTCCCCCAATTCCTCTGTATTTAAGTGGGTATACTTCTGAATTCACTGTCCAGGGTACGATTCCCATGCCAGGGGCAAAGAAGGTGATGTACATACCCATTCCCAATATGGCAAGCCACCCATACTGGCTGGGGCATCCTTGAGTGAACCAAGAGCTGCTGGAATGGCGGACACTGTGGCACATATCTTCCACTGTCTGATTGGACACCAGACAGGTTCCAGTAAAGTGATCCTGCAGCAATGTCATGTACAATCACACCAATTAAATTTAATCAGTGGAGTATCAATCTCCATGAATGTCCTAACATTAAGGAAGAAAGAAAAAATTTAGTGTTTTAAAAATTTAGGATCTGCATGTGGATCAGTAGCAGTGGGTGTAAAAAAACGTATTATATCAGAGTTTAACTTAATTTGTGGTGGGAAGACATATTTAGAGGCAGCAATTAAAGACTTGTGACCATGGTGGGAAGACATATTAAGGAGGAACTATTAAAGGAAAAAGACTTGTGACCATGGTAGGAAGACATATTAAGGGTAAAAAACAAGATTGTTAATTGTACAAGTGAGGATGAGATCAAATCAATTTATATGTGAGACCAGTAGACCGAGGATACTAAGGAAGTTTGAGAAGAGACAATTTACATATTTTGCAATAAGGGTATGGTGTAGATGGAATGACACTTTGTCATGGAATGTGCAGCCTAAAAAATATAGACTTACAATATGAACACAACGTGCACCATCACCATCTATTTGACTGACTAGTATAAAATCAACCAGATTTGCAGAAAATCAGAGATAAAAGACAAGTTAATGCTATCATTCTCGTCATTAAAATCAATCAATCAATGAATAATATTGTCATATAAAAGCTCATTCATTCATCAAAATTTTCAACCATACCTTTGTAATTGATTGACAGAATCCACATCTGCTGGCGAGGCAGTCAGCACAGTTCCAAGGCTGATTTGAGGCTTGAAAAGCTGGGCAAACGTAGGTGCTTTCTGTCTCCATAGCATTCAATTCGCGGAGTACTGGAGGAGAGTTGATCTCTGTGTACTTGAATGCTCCTATGAGCAGTCCAAGAGATATGCTAACTCCACACAAGCTCAGCATTGCGAGCATCCTCCTTCCTGTTTTGTCAATTAAATACATTCCTACTAGTGAAAATGTTGCATTCAATCCTGATGTTATCAGCGATAGGAGTAGAGCTGTTGTGTTCGATGCAAATCCTGCCAATTGAATAATTGTAGGACTGTAATACATTACAGTGTTTATCCCAATAAACTGTTGCAGGACCTGTCACAAATGAATCCAAAAGTTAGAACCATGACTAAAACGCTTCCAAATAATTTCACAGGCTTATTATGGATCCTTAGTCTTACTGAATCAAACAAGAATGAATATAATATTGACTCTCAAATAAAATTTTGATATTTTTATGGTTATAGTAGATTTTGTAAATATTTAGAAAGTAATGAAAATCCTCAAAATGTAAAAATTAAATTCACTTTTATTTTTAAAATTCTAATTCTGAAATTTACAATCAAATTATATTCAACTTCAAACTACTGTTATCTGAATCAATCTATCAACTACTGTTACCAGAATCAATCAGTCAAACTCGATCAGTTAAATTTCAGTTTGCATTTGCATCGTACAAATCATTGAATAGATTTAAAGTTTACAATCAAAGTTCCCACAAATATATATTGGGATGAAGGACGGAGAACCATCTGTACCGGTTTGTATTAAAATGATTTTCTTTTCATTTTGTTATATGCTCTTTTAAGTAGGACGGTAATAATTTTTATTTAATTTACATTTTTAATATATATTTATTTTTTTTAAATATTTTGATTATATAAATTATATAATTTTTATAATTTTTTTAGAGGCATTTACTGAGCTGGAAGGAAGGATTGTTTGGATCGTCAGAAGTGGCAACTAAAAAAAATTCAAAAAATCTGGTAATAGCAATGTTTGAATCATGTTTTTTTATGCTAGAAATAGATTCAACACCATCAAAAACTTTTGACCCACCTAAAATCTTGAAATTTGACAGGTGTAACATAAATTTACAAAATTATTTCTAAACTATTGTTAAAGAAAATTCCAATAGCCTAGGCACTTTAATTATTCATTAAAATTACATAATAGCTTTAATTTTTAAATATATTACTATTTAATAAAATAGGAAAAGAAAAAATGATAGAGAAAGAAATAAAGATACGAAGAAAAAAAAAAAAAAGAGATCATTTTGAGAGTGATTTAGAAAATTCACACTCATATTGGTGAGTGACATAATGTACAAATTTATTTTGAGAGGGATATATAAAGTCCACTTTCCTATTTGTGTTTGTGAGTTACATAATGGACAAATTTATTTTTTCAGCCATTTTGATTTTTTTTAGAAATTATTTTTAAAATAAATAAATTTATTTATTTATTTTAAATTATTTTAAATAAATAATTATTTTAATTAACTAAATAATTTTAAGAAAGTAAAAATAAAATGGGTCTGGAGTATGTCTTAAAATTGCTTCTGCTTGGCTAAGAGTTTGTCTTCCGAATGTAAAGAAATAGGTTAAAGGCCCAAGACCCAGAGGCATCTGGCAGGAGTGAAAGTCTGCTCCATTATGGACCACCAGCGGGTTATTTCAAGGGGCGTGGTTTTCCTTGGTAACAATGATGCGTGGATACTGACATTCGCACACAGCAACCAGAGATGGCTGTCTCACTGTTGATTTGACAACTGAATTTAATAGGTTTTTTCACCTTTGAAAAAAATAATAATAATAATAATAAATAAAATATTTTATTTATAATTTATTTTAAAAAAACAAATGAGCTTCTAAAATAAAGTAATGACGTCATAATGACAATTAACATGGAAATTAAATATATATAGAAATCATACAAAATAATAATAATAATAATAATAATAAAATTATTAATATAAATGATGAAGAAGAAGTCGATAATGTTCCAAATGTCTTAGAACTTAATAAAAATATGTGTAAGAACCCAGCAATTTAATTATTCTATACTAAGAGAGTTGATTATTCTGTCACCTTTGTTATACATTATTTTATTTGTATACTAAAATTTCAAACCCCAAAAAAATTACTATAGGATGAAACCCTAACATTCTGAATGAAACCCTAACGTGCTAAATGAGACCCTCACGGAGTAAAAGAGATTCTCCGTTTACAGAAGAATTAAGTCAAAAGGCACCCTCTGATATAATGAAACCCTAATGCAAAACTGGGAATAAATAGGTCAAAAGGCACGGTCTGATATAATGAAACCCCAAGGCAAAACTGGGAACTAAATGGGACCCCTCACAGAGTAAAAGAGTTTCTCATTTTACAGAAAAATAGGTCGTCAGTGAAAATGAGCCCTAGGAGTATAGAAGAGGTTGTCTGTAACAGTGGACGAAAAAGGAAGTTTCTGTATATAAAAATAAAAGTGAAGTTTCTTTTTTTCGTGGGAAAATTCGATGAATGTAAGAATTATTTGGAGGGAAAATTTGATGAATCTGAGAATCTTTATAGCAACAGAGCAGAATTTGGGAAAAAAAGTGAATTAAACTACACTGTCTTAAAAGATGATAGTAATGGTTTACCGAAATTCCAACGCTTGCCACCACAGCTGGTCTAAGTTCTGGTGATTTAAACAAATCAAGAATTTTCTTCAGCATCGAGCTCTCAGTATCTTCTGCGGCAATTGCATTCTCGAGAGCTGTAACCTCAGCACTGACCTCTTCTTCAGGATAGAGCCTTCGGAGAATCGCCACTGCTTCATCAACCTTTTTCTGTAGTGCAGAATTCATTTGCACGCACAGGGATTAATAAAACAATGCACACAATTTCTTGCTTATATAGTTTTCAATATGGAAACAAGGAATTAGCTGCGAACCTGTTTGTATAACCAGCGGGGAGACTCGGGTAAACATAACATCAAAATTAGCTGAATTACAGCGGGCACGCCAGCAACACCAAGCATCCAACGCCATGTCCCTTTTACCTGAGAAACATAGCCTTTAAGCGCTAATAAATATAGCTTTATATATCAATATATGACTCCAGATTTGTGTTCGAATTCGCAAACCTTGGTGAAGGCAAGATTGATGAGATAGGAGAGAAATTGTCCTCCAGTTATCATAAAACCATTGGTGCTCACTAAAGCTCCTCTTATTTTAGCAGGAGAAGCCTCTGAAATGTACAGGGGGACGCTTACAGAGGCAAATCCTACACCTAAACCGACGAGTATCCGACCAATAATGAGAACAGCTGGATCTGGTGCCGCAGCCATGACGACTGCGCCTACGGCGAACACGGCATCCGCTATAAGAATCGACCGCCGCCTTCCAATATAATCGCTCAAGAATCCCCCTACTGCCGAACCAATTATGGCAGCTGCAATGGTCACGCTCACTATGGTCTCCTGTAGAGGTAAGATTGACGGAAAATCCATACATAAATGTAAGATTCACTGCAAATCCATATTTAATGTTTTTTTGCAGATGAATCAATGAAAAAATGAAGTTCCAGACCTCTACATGCAGACAATGGCTGGATTTCAGTATATTCATTTCAGGTGTAGACATGCTTACCTGCAAGACTACACTTTCCTCTACTGCTTTGAAATCATCTCGAATATACAGCAAAGCCCCGGATATCACCCCTGCAATTTAGAAATTCACAGATTTGGATTAAATCCCAAGCCAGATAATAAAATTTAGTTTCTTTCTTCTTTTCTTTTCTTGAACTAGGCTGAGCCTAGGCTGGGTAGCCCATTCAATGCAGGAAGAAAATAAGATGCTATCCAAATTATGTAAAGATCAAAATTGTGCAAAGGTAAATCGAACCTTAAGATTTTAATTTTATGTGAGGATTAAAGATCTTAATACTTCGAAAAATAATTTTCTTTCAAGTTACCTGTGTCGTATCCGAAGAGGAGGCCGCCGACTCCAGCGGAAAACGCGATCTGCAAAATGAATGGATTTTTCAATATTATCGACCAAAAAGTTTTAAGTTCCTTAACGCTTGCTCCACCTCCTCCCTCCATTATAATGCCTGATCAGAAGAGGAATTCGCTATGAATTTTCCCGCTTGGCAGGTCTAAAAATTGGAGTATCTGAAAAACAAAATGCATTTTGTATTCAGGTTAGCAATTTAGAAAAGAGGGAACACATTTATTGTTGAAATGAGACCAGGTTCCAATATTGATAAATAATGGAGAAATCTAAAGCATATACATATTTCTTGAATCTGGAAAGACAAACTCTCTGTGTATAAGAATAAATATTTAATGTAAAGCTCGTTATTCCAGTCTTTTGAGGTTTGGGGAAAAAATCATGTGTAATACTATAATGTACGTAGTTTTTCTAAGCAGGATATAATTAAAATTTAACTGTGAAATGAGCAGACATAATAAGACAATCACTCATTTTATCCTTTATCCCCACCTTGTAAACCAACGCAGAGCAAATAATCTATTCCACTGGCATTTGAAGAAATCCCAGATCAATTTAAGGGCTTCTAGCTACTAAAACCCTGTGGGGGCACAATTGCATTTTGACAGCAAAGAGAAAATTTATAAACCTCTAGGAATTTAACACAACCAGAGATCTATCTCTCAACTTCACGAAGTGCCAAGAATTGCAGAGTGTCCAGCAATTCAGTGATTATTCTTCCATGGCAGCAGAAGGCGCAGGGATCTTCCAGCGCTGTGTTCTCCTATTCTCCTTGAGAGTCACTTGAATATATTGGCTGCTGTGAGATCTGTTCATATATATTCATGGAAATGGAAAAGATCGAATTTTTATACTTAAAAATGGCAATGTTTATCTTTTAGGATCATAGAATAACGCAGAGTCTATGCATGCGCGCCGGCATATAAATAGGCACTGCAAATAGATGGTGACATTAAAGTGAAGCACAAAATCAATTTGGAATGAGAATTGGAAGTGGAAGTATGGGCTGTGCTTGGTTTATACCTTGCAAGAGACTGTTAAAAGCTTTTTGTTTTATACTTTCGGTTTTCTTTTTGGTTTTTGGTGGCATATACAGGTACATCTGTGGATGGATTAATGATGACAAACAGAATTACTGTTTCGGCTTCTTAAAGCGCTGGAAGTCTTAAATTCGCAGAGAGTCATTCAGCTTCCTCTCTTTTCCATTTTTTCAAATAAAATAATGTAGATGTTCTTTCAACCACTGAGAGGTCGACGAGATTGCGATTCCATGTTTTCAGATTAAATTATGAAGATTGTTCCTTGAACCACTCAGAGATCGACGAGATTGCAGGCAGATCATAACAGGAGTTAATATACTTTTGACTCCCAATATATTATTACTACAGTTAAACAAAGCAAGATTGAGGAAAAATAAGATTCTATTCATATTTCCAGGCAAAATAGAATAACATTACATCATAATCAAACCGAGAGATCACACCACAACCCAATCAAGAGATCAACAGACAATTAGATGTAATCAAACCTAGAGATCACACCACAACACAATCAAGAGATCAACAGAATTAAATTCTTTATTTTTCTTCTTTGCTTCTCATTCTGACCGCAATCTCAATTTGAATATTCAAATTTAAATACAGAGTGCACCAATAGTATTGAAGCGAGACATGAATGAAACTTTTGAGAGACCTGTAACTAATAATTGCATAGAAAAAAAAGGTTTATGGAGAATGCCTTCACTTTAAAAATGGTATGAGAAAATGCCTCTGCTAAAAATTTCTACCCTTTCATAAATAGCAATGATGAGGATCATAATAATGTTATGATTGATTTTAAATATTATTTTAAGGAGTTGTCTATGGAGTGGAGGAAGGAATTGTCTCGACGGCCAAAAGTGCAAAAAAAAAAAATCAAAAAAACTTGTAAATGTAGTGTTTGAATCATGTTTTTGATGGTGGAAATGGATTCAACACCATCAAAAACCTTTAAAGCACCTAAAGTTATGATGTTTGATAGCTTTTACTTGGATTTACAAAAATCCCTACCGAATTTTTTCAAAATATTACCCGAATTTCCATAACTTTCAGCCCAAAAAAAGCATAACCTTTAGAGACTTATTTTAATATCCATCTCAACTGTCACCTTAACTTCAGATACTTCTTAATACTTTATTATTAATACTTTATACTTTTCCCTCTATTTTTCTAAATATATTAAATAAATTTTCAATCTAATTAGTATTTTTTTAACTATAAATTGGTTATTTAGTGTTTTAAAATAGTTTATGGTACCATTAATTTTCTGTTTTTGGCTTTTTGCAATTCAATCTTTTTCTTATTCAAATTAATAATAAGCTAACCTAACCTTCCAATAATCCTCTGACTGAACCATCTAACCTGTTCTAACCTGTTCTTATAACTTATATATGTACCTTCTTCACCAATACCAATAAATCTCAAATTACTTGACTGCAGACACTTCATTTTAGCATAGCTCACCAACTACCCAAACTTAATATAACTAATATTAAACCTCGTAAATATTTTTAAATAACCCACGAATCTGTGTTTATTTCTGAGTTATTTTTTTTAGCTTCAAGCTAGAAAAAAAGGTGGCAGTTTCAGGTATATTGTGCACCAACCGTAGGATAACAGCGACTCAAACGACCTCTTTTTCCGATGGGTTTTCTGACACCTTTCGCCTTGAATTTGGCAATGCAATTCAAGTTCAGTAATTGCAGATCTACAATCTCAAAAAACTTCAAACTGTAATTCTAGGTTTTCATGATCTCTGAATCTCTTCAGGTCATTCAAACCGCAATTGGACCACCCAAAATTGTGTAATAAATTTCGACGGGGAGGTCTCTGAATCTATTCAGATCCTTCAAACTGTAATTTGACAATCGAAAAAGAAAATTGTGCAATTCAATGCACAAGAGGAAGATTATAACACACATTAAGACCAGGAATATTATAACCAGACATTAAGGAAGACTGATTGTCGCGATATATGTTTTACAGCTAAACTGTGAGATAGACTTTTTAAATAGTGTGAATGGTGGTTATTACTTGTTATTATATAAGTTGAGACGCTAAAAATAAGTTCAAAACCAAAAGAGTAGAGTATCTATGTTTTTATAGACTTAACAGCTAAATTGATGTGGAAATGAGTTCTTGTCCCTGAAATAAAAAACAAGTAATAAAAATTATGTTGTTTAAAATGATATATAAGCATTTTATAAAAAACAAACTTTAACTTCTGCTAAATATTCCTACATCTTAAACCATGTTTATATATATATAAACCCCACATACATATATATATATATATAATTTTACTAACATATATACATATTACTAACATATATACATATTCGTAAATCATCATGATCGTTTAGACACTTACCTCATGGATGGATGGAAACAATACTCCGCAGCAATACCAGAACGTTCCCTTCGCAAGTGATATCCGAAAGAAGAACAATGACAATTCTTCTCCAAAGATGATGGATAGAAGCAATTCTCAGAAGCAAGGCTCAAGAGTTCCCTTGCAACTGATACCCAAAATGAGTTACAATGATAATGCTTTTCAAGTGCTAGCTACTTATATATATAGGGGTATAGAGTAGTCAACCCATTTCATGGTCAACTTAACGTTCACATGATCAATAGATTATATTGATATATGTGTTTAGTTTAATTTTTAAATATATTTACGATAAATTAAATATCACGTTTATTAAAATTATTTATATTTACGATAAATTAAATATCATGTTTATTGTATTAAAAGAAAGTTGAGAAATGTTGAATAATAATAAAAATATATATATATATATATATATATATAAAAAGTTGAGTAAACGTTGAATAATAATATTTATTGTATTTTACCATAAAAGAAGTATAAAGTTGAGTAAACGTTGAATAATAATATTTATTATATTGAAAAGTAGATGGTGGATTTTATTAGAAAGGGTTAAAATGAAAAATTAATTGTTATAATAATTAAAAAATAAAAAATAAATTTTAAAGTATTTTTTAATTAAGTTTTTGTTTAATTATAAATTTTATTTTTATTTTTAATTTTCCTAGTATCTTTGAGTTTGAAGTAGATTCCTCTTTTCTTACCCATCATGAACTTCTTTTCATTACGAAATGGTATCACTTTGTCAGATGGTAATAAAATTAATTGGATCATCATTTAAAAGTTGTTACTTTTTCTTATTTCAATTTTATTTTGATACGGTATCAATCTTAATTGGATGTTACTTTCGTCATTTTGAAGATGATATTCAAAGTAAATTGGATCGTCATTCCAGGATGGTCACTTCTTTTTTTCATTTCCAAGATGGTACTCAAAGTATATCGAATCCCCATTTCGATGTTGCTACTTCCTCTCCTTCCCAGGATGGTATCCAATGCAAATTAGATCCACATTCCGAGGTTGTTACTACCCTTCACATTCCTAGGTTATTACTTCCCCTTATTCCAAGGATGGTATCCAAGACAAAATGAATTCACATTCCAAGATTGCTACTTCTATTTCGAGGATGTTATCTAAGCTATATTTGATTTTCATTTGAAGGTTGGAAAACCCCCTAAATTGGATTGGATCCAATTTACTTTGGGTACCATCACAATCAACTCACAAAATAGTAAGTAACAAAATGGAATTTAAACTTGGGTGAGAAAAGATCACAAGTTTCCTTATAGCTACTCAAACCACACCAAATTAATATTAAAAACCTAATACATCCTTATAATATTACTAAAATTATAATTCATGGCCAATTCAATCCTCATCAAAAGGTTGGTAAACCTCCTGAATTGGATCCAATTTACTTTGAGTACCATCACAAATAACTCACAAAATAGTAAGTAACAAAATGAAATTTAAACTTTGGTGAGAAAATATCACAACTTTCTTTTTAGCTACTCAAACCACACCAAATTAATATTAAAAACTTAATACATCGTTATAATATTACTAAAAATATAATTCATATCTATGATTTTTACGGGGCCACTTCCTACAAACTAAACCAAGAACTTGTAAAAGTGAAATTGGATCCAATTTACTTTGAATACCATCACAATTAACTCACAAAATAGTAGTAACAAAATGGAATTTAAAATTAGATGAGCAAAGATCACAACTTTCCTTTTAGCTATTCAAACCACACCAAATTAATATTAAAAACATTAATACATCTTTATAATATTACTAAAAATATAATTTTTAATAATATTACAAAAAAACATAATTAAACTATCACAATAGACTTATTTTTAAGTCATATAATTTGAAAAATAATTATATTATATCAAAAAATGTAAGAAGGTGAAAGTTTGTCTTATAAAACTTGTTAGGAACTTAAAAGTTAAATTACTCCTTAAATATGTAATGGATTCGAGTTTACAAATATTATTATAGTCTAGTTAATATATAATAACTATTATTATAGTCTAGTTAATATATAATAACTATTATTATAGTCTAGTTAATATATAATAACTAATTTTTTTATTAGTTGTTTTTTTGGGTAATTTTATAAGTTTAGATTTTACAATAAACAATATATATAGAGTAATATATATAAATTGATTAAGTTTAATGGTTAAGAGTATGTGTTTTCATTTAAGAGATCATAGGTTCAAAACTAGAGCGATAGAATATGTATGACCTTAAATAATAATAAAATTAGGTGATTTGTTTATTTTTTTATTATTTTAAGGAAAAAATTATAAAAAAAATTAAGAGATAAGTTTTTACATTTGTGGTTAGTATATGTAATAATCTTATGGATATGGAGTAGTAAGTTTAAGAGCGGAATTCAAATTAAGCACTTATTAACATGGAATTAGTCAAATACCCAATAATATTGATATGAAATAACTATAATTGATTAATTTCTATTAATAATATTAATATTAATTGACATTATAATACAAATCATCTATAATTAATATGAAAATTCAATTTACAAAGTTAACTTAAAGATTCAAATAAAATTCTTATGAATATAAAACTATATTAATATTCAATATTAGTGATGATAATTAACTAAATTAATTCGAGTAGTCTTTAAGTGTTACTTTTTGGAAAGTTTTCAGGTTTATTTTTCAATCTAATTTGTCTAAAATTCGACAGAGATTCATATATACAGTCAAAAAACCAATTTAAACGACACAAATCAAGATTTGACCACAATGTTTTAGTTGAATTCCAACTATAAATCCTATAGAAACTCCAAAAAATCACACTTAAAAACTACTCTAAATTTACTTTCTAATTAATTATGTCTTGTCATATCAAGGGGTTGAGGTAGAGCAAGTAGTAGGTTTAAAGCACAAGTTTTTGAGCTTCATGATAACTCCTGAGAGTGGAAGCAAATATTAGGTTGAGGGATGTTGAGAGTTTGGAATTGGAATAAAAAAAGAAGGTAAGGGACAAAATTATAGTATATTTGTGATGAACAAATGGTTGAAAGGGACAAATTCATAATTAAAGGTAATCAAAAGATAAAGTTGAAGGAGTACTCAGAAGAATTTGCAATGAGATTAAGTATGATTTCTTTTTATTGAAGCTAAGCACATCATATGGAATCAAATTATAGTGATAATGGATAATCATAGAGTCCATTTTTATTTTCCACAACAAACTAAAGCTTTATCTTTGTCACAGAGAGTGTGAATTGAAACAAGCAAAGCATGGAATTAGTTAGGAGATAAGGCACAAGTGGCAAAAGAAGTGATTAAGTTCATGAATAATAGAACTTCATTTGAGTTGATTACTATGTGTTTCAATAATTGAACCTATGTAATAATCACAACTAATGAGTTTCATATAAAAAAAAATGACATAATATTGATGTTATGTATCTAGATAAAATTATCACATAAATGTAAGAAAAGATAGATCAACGACTAGATAATAAACCACTTTGAGGGGGAAGTACATCACATAAATGAACAATTCTTGGATGATTCAAATGACAAGACCTCCTTGCTATATATAGGAGTCTAAAGGGTCAAAATATAATTAGGGCCTACATAAAAATAATAATGTAAGGGATCAACAATAACAATAGTGGGCCTCTATGGGGCACAACAATAATAATATGGGGGCTACACTAGTATTATAGGGACGTAACATGCCCCTCTCCTTCAAAAAATTGTTGTGCTAAATGCTTGAGTAGTTTTGGATGCTTTTGTATGAAATACTCATCCTCCCACGTAGAATCTTCAACAAGTAAGTTCTTCCACTTAATGAGATACTCTGAAATAAATCAATTTCGTAGCTACCAGATTCTTGTTTTCATGATAATTTCTTCAGGATCCAATATGTTTTTTCCTTCCTCATCATGTTTTGGTAATACAATTTGAAATCAGATCTCATCACCTATAACCTTGTTTAAGCGTGAAACATGAAAAATTAGGTGTACTCGAGAAGATGCAAGTAGCTCCAATTTGTATGCTAGAGTACCAATCTTTTGCAATACCTTTTAAGGGCCATAGTTCTTGGGTGATAATTCATTATCCTGCTTAGCTTGCTTGAGGGACATTTTTTTGTATGGTTGTAGCCGTAAAAATACCAAATCATATCAAAACTTCTTTCACTGCGATGTTGATTTACCTGTTGTTTCATTCGATTTTGCACCATAGTCAGACTATCCTTTAAGAGTTGGAGAATTTATTGTTGATGCTTGATGTGATCTTCCACTGCTTGAACCTTAGAATTGTCCCTTAAAGATGATGTGATGGACAATAGATGATATCCATAAAGCACCATAAATGTGGTCATTTTTGTTGCAGTATGGAAGGAAGTGTTATACTACCATTCTAGCAAAGTGTTGATCAGGAAAAATGCCCCAATCAACATTCGAGGATACCACCCGGTCAAGATCCGTAACTCGGATCTATATCCGTTGAAATGGTGGTTCCGACTGGTATTATGGACACATAAAGTGTATAAAGTGGAAATGAATGGATGATTATATTAACTCTAGGATTAGCTATTCTAATATAGCCTAAGATATGAGCTAATCTACTATGCAAAACTATCTCGATTGAATGAAGGATTAGTCCCTCATGCAAAGAAGAGCAAAACTAAATATGTAATTGGGATTTTAAATATGTATGGCTTAAGGTGAATTTCCAGCTAATGAAATAGTTCAGTTAATTGTTATTATTAATACCAAAACATAGATTAAATCCTTGTGAAAAGGCAAAAGTGTTCTTGGTGGGCTATAGCGGTGACGAGGAGAGAACTCAAGACGGAGCCGAGTATCAGCCCCCCCTGCAACTCCATGGCGTGCACAGCCAACGCGACTGTTGTGTGTCCGAAAGATCTGCAGCTGAAGAAGAATGGGAGTGTGGTTACTGCGTGCGACAACCCGCCCTCCTATGGCCAGGCATTACAGAAGGCGTGCCCTAATGCCTTCCCCTTCCAAAGCGGCAGTATATGCCCTCCAGAGACGGCGGCGCCAAAGGTATCTAACACCGAACTGAAGGAGAAACTCGCGAAGCTGTATGAGGGCAGAGATCCGCAGACAATATTTGTTTTTGGGCTCAGAACCCAATTCGGAGGTGGAAAATCGACGGTTTTCGGCTCGATTTATGACAGCCCGGAGCACGCCAAGGAATATGAACCCAAGTACAGGCTTTTCAGGGCACTGGAAGGTGGTCGTTACCATCGACAGTCTGCTGTTCATCAGGCCTACGCTCACGCCATCACTGCCCGTCTACTCCCGCCTCCTGCATGCAAAGATAGGGGACTGCATGTTGCAGATCTGCTCCATCACACAATTGCATGGCCCAAACTTTGCAGATCTGGGCCGGATCTATCCGATCCGATCAAGATTCAAGAATACCCAGAACCCAGGCAGCAGATTGGTGGAAATTTACATCGATTGAGCAGAGGGTACGCAGACCGAGACATGCAAATGGAAGATCGACCCAATAAGAGGTTAGATCTGGAAGATTGCTCACAGCCAGAACACATGGCAATCAGCAGTGACACTGGTTTAGGCAGATCAGGAACTCAGCCAAAACGCAGACATCAGGTAACAACATCTCGATTTCAGATTTTCATTAAAACCCCTGAGGGGAAATCCTTTTTAGTTTGGGTACATGCAGAAAGCACTATTTTGCAGCTAAAACAACAAATCTGGGCATTGACCGGATATCCTGGTCAGATCCAACATTTAGTCAGTGGCAGGTGGTCTCTCCAGGACAACAGAACCTTGGGAAGTTATGAGATTAGTCCAGGAAAAACCATTGTTTTAAATCTCAGGCTGAGAGGAGGGGCCCTACCTCAAGGACAGCCAAGCAGCTCAGGGGGAGACAAGGGGAAAAAGACAGCACCTCAGCATCAACCCAAGGGAGGTTCCTCCTACAAAAACATTCTTCAAGGTAACAGAGATTCAGGGTCCTCTCCAGATCAAGGTGGATATACACCCAGGCCATACATCGTAGATCAGCTAGGGCAAACTCCAGCCCTTAACTTCGACTCAACAGGGCTCGATGATTTTGTTAAGTCCTATGAAACGCAGGCCCTAATATGTCGTTTCAACAGTTTTTGGCCAAAACCAATGGACCTATTTCATTGGATTTTTACCACTTGGACCATGGAATGTGATATACATCTATGCTCCAAAGGGTTTTTCATAGTTAGATTTGCATCCAGGGAAGTCAGAGATACAATCATCAGTGCTGGGCCTTGGTTCTGGGGAACGTCGGGGCTGTTCATGACTCCATGGTTTCCAGATTTCGATCCAAACAAAATGACGGTATCCAAAGTGCCGGTCTGGGTTCGTCTATATAACCTTCCCCTTCACTTTTGGAGTGAACGAGTCTTGGAAGGAATTGGGAACAGCATAGCGAAATACATCAAAACAGATCTGGAAAGGATTGATGAAAGGGTCTACACCTCTGCACGCATTTGTGTGGAAGTAGATATAAGTAAAGGGCTGCCAGACAACATAAGGCTGATCTACAAACAACAAAATTGGTTACAAGCACTAGACTATGAAAACACTGCTTTCAGATGCAGGCTCTGCAGACAAACAGGACACTTGCAAAGCACATGTCCAGAAGCCAAGAAAGCAAACAGTAAAAGAAAGCAGAAAGGGAAGCAAAGGAAAGGATGGCAATTCCCCCCTCCTAACTCAGAGGATGAAGAATCAGAAGCAGAAGAGGAAGAAACTCCCACAGAGAATGTTGCGGTATCTCAAGGAATGGGGACCCAGAAGGAAACCACATCAGACAACAGGGTTTCACAGCTTCACCCAAATCAGGCAGAGAAGACAAACGAGGATCAGAGCATGGGCGGGATCAAAAGGCACCACCAATCAGAGACTTCAGATTCAGACAAGGAAATAGGCTTGCAGAAAGCAGAAACACAGTTAGTCATAACTTCGATCGAGCCCACCCAAGGAGAGTGGCGCAAGGTCGAAAAGAAAAAGGGAAGAAAAACCTGAAGTGTGAGTTTTACTCACTACTGAAACTCAGTTTTTCTTGCCTCCTACTTTCTTCTCTCTTTCCCTTTCTTTTTCTTCAAATTGCACGTTAGTTCTGTAACGTTGCGAGGGGTGCGAAAGCACTCGTGCCCAATGGGAAGCTTATGGAAATGCTTCAATGCATCTGCAATGTGTAACTTTTCATTTTTTAAATAAAAGGTTACCGATTTTTTCCACGAAAAAAAAATAAAATAAAATAAAATAAAATAAAATTAATACCAAAACATATCTTGTTTAGAGATTTATTAATGGTGAATAATTAATCAACAATATTTAAGAAGTAGTTCACAAAATGATGATGATTATTAAATCAGTAACTCAAATTATTAAACAATAATATAAGGAAATAGTTCACAAAATATTACTATTTGATATATCAAAATTAAAAGGTTGATTTTTGAGTAAATAGTTACCCAGAAATCATAGTTCAACACACAAGAGCCGAGATAAATAACAACAGAATATTGAGGCAAATTACTCACATCGACAACAATGCATAAATATGAATGAAAATGACACATTTCTGCCATTATAAAATGAAATCAAAAACAAAACAAAACAAAATAGTATTTTAAGTACTAATTTATTGAACATGTTTCTCTGGCTCTGATCTCTAATAGTCCTTTACAACACCTGAACTCTGCTGCAAAAATTGAGTTACAGTAATGCAAACTCGGCTCCCTGAATGTAGGAATTTATAGGGTAAGTTCCTCAGAAAGAACACCAAAAGGACACCGCTCACAACCAGATCACAGATCAATACACCAGTATTTTTGACGTGGTTAAAACCCTCAAAGAGGGAAACAGTCCACGACCTGAGCCAACGCGGCCACTTCAGGCAATTTATTAATCAAAGAATGAAAATTTACATAAGCTTCTCTCATGCATGGATTACCCTACAAATGACCCTCCATGCGCTTTAAATAGAATTCATGGACCAATCGGGTGTCAAGCCACGGATCAAGTGTCGGTAATACCGAGGAGAGAATGAACCGTCGGATCACTACATATCGTGACTGTCGGATTGTAAGTTACAAAATGTACAACGGTAAAGAAACACACTTTACCTAACTCTATACCTAACTCTACACTAGACCAAGATGTACTTAACTATTTCCTATGTGTCGGAATATCCTAACATCCCCCCTTAAGAACAACTTGGGATAGGATTGAAGGATTTACAAATATGACACAATAGGAGAAGGAAGGATGCACTAGAGCCTATCCCCCCTTAGTGACAACTTCCTGAACTCCAACCATAAATCGAAGTTTAGTTAACTTCGCCTTTGTGAAGATGTCTGCAACTTGATCATCTGTTGAACAATATTGCACTTCAAGAACATGGTCGTGAATGAGCTTTCTGATGAAGTGCATGTGCAGTTCAATGTGTTTGCTGCGCTGATGTTGGACTGGATCTTTGCATAGCTGAATGGCACTTTGATTATCACACCAAAGTGTAGTTGGATGTTGCTGCTCAAAGCCAAATTCTGACAGGATCTGACGAAGCCACAAGGCTTCCTTACTAGCTTCTACGGCACCACGATACTCTGCTTCTGCTGATGAAAGAGAAATGGCAGCTTGTTTCTTACAAGCCCATGTAATAGGTCCTGAACCAAGAGTGAACACATAACCGGCAGTAGACTTCCGATCATCAGGGTCACCAGCCCAATCGGAATCAGTGAAACCAACCAATAGAGGAGCTGCTTCGGCACTGTAATGAATCCCAAACTGAACTGTACCTCGAACATAACGAAGTATTCTTTTAGCTGCTTTCCAATGACTTTCACGGGGGTTTTGCATGAACCGAGCAACAAGGCCAACAGCAAAGGAAAGGTCAGGACGAGTATGGGTTAAATACAAGAGTTTTCCTACAAGTTGACGGTATAATGTAGCATCAACTTCAGGAGAAGTACAAGTGACTGAAAGTTTGACTCCAGACTGAAAGGGAGAAGGGGCTGGCTTACAGTCTTCCATGTGAAAATGATGTAGAATATCACAAGCATACTTTGACTGGGAAAGGGAAATACCCTCCTTGGATTGCAAGACTTGAAGACCGAGAAAATAGTGTAAGTGTCCTAAGTCTGTCATGTCAAATTTCCTTTTGAGGCTAGACTTCACATGGTTTATAAGGTTGGGATCACTACCAGTAAGGATAAGATCATCAACATAAAGAACAAGGATGATAAGAGAGTTGCCCACTTTCTTGGTGTAGACAGTATTGTCAGAATGACACCTAGAAAAGCCAGATTCTAAAAGAAAGCTATCCATTTTGGCATACCAAGCCCGAGGAGCTTGCTTGAGACCATAAAGGGATTTCTTAAGTCGACAAACAAGGCTGGAGTCTGTTTGTATGAAGCCAATGGGTTGTTCCATATAGATTTCTTCATGCAAGTCCCCATGCAAGAAGGCGGATTTAACATCCATCTGATGGACTTCCCATTTGAAAGAGGCAGCAAGGGAAAGAACAAGGCGGATAGAGTTCATTTTGGCAACAGGGGAGAAGGTTTCAGTGTAGTCAATGCCTTCAACCTGTGAAAAGCCCTTAGCAACAAGACGAGCTTTATGTTTATCAACTTTCCCATCGGGTCCATACTTGGTTCTGTAAACCCATTTGCATCTAACAAGTTTTCGTCCCTTTGGTAAAGGAACAAGATCCCATGTATCATTTGCCAATAAGGAATGATATTCTTCATTCATAGCTGCTTCCCAATCTGGATGGCCTGAAGCTTCTGCAAAGGTGTCAGGATCATAATTTACTGGAGCTTGAGCCAGTAAAGAAGAGGCTCTCTCGAACTGAGAACGTGTGCGTCGCTGATCTGTAGGATCACCGGTAAGATCACCTGCTGCATCTCGAGTAGCACGAACCCATTTTGGAAGCTCAGGAGCTGAAGGAGGATCCTGAGATGGTGGGGGAGGATTGTCATCCTCACTTTCATCATCTGAAGAAGAAATGTTTTCAAAGGTAGAAGAGATAGGGAGAGGTGGCACATCCGCCGGACTAGGCTCGTAGGCCGATATATTTTCATCAAATTTTACATCTCTTCTAATGATAACATTTTTGGACTTAAATGGAATAATTCTATAGCCTTTTACATCTTCAGAATATCCAACAAAAGTACATTTTTCACTCTTAGGTTCTAAAGCTTTATGCTTTTCATTTGGAATATGGGCCCACGCTTCACTTCCAAAAACATGAAAGTGACTTACATCTGGTTTGATTGAGCTCCATGCTTCTTCTGGAGTGATATTCTTTAAAACCTTAGTAAGAGTGTGATTTATTATGTAATTTGCACAGTTAATTGCTTCTGCCCAAAAACTAAGACCAAGTCCTTTAGATTGCAGCATACAATTAGCCATTTCCTTTAAGGTGTGATTCTTCCTTTCAGCTACACCATTTTGTTGTGGAGTATATGGAACAGTATGTTGCATTTGAATTCCATTCTCAGTGCAATAGTTGATGAATGTGTTTTTAACATATTCTCCGCCATTATCAGATCTTAACTTAAGAATTTGATGTCCAGATTGTTTTTCAACAAAGGCCTTGAAGGCCAAAAAAGTGTTAAATACTTCACTCTTGAGTTTTAAGAAGTATACCCAAGTGCGTCTGGAGAAATCATCAATGAAAGTTAAGAAATACTTGCAACCAGAGAATGACACAACTGGAAGTGGACCACATAAATCACTATGCACAAGCTGTAAAGGGGCTGAGGCGTGCCAAGAGGCACGTTTTTCAAAACTGTCCCGATGATGTTTTCCGAGTACACATCCAGAACAAATACCATGTGGAGGTTTGTCGTTACACCAAAACCCGCAGGTTTTGGTAAACATTACAAGCCAGTAACTAGGATCCACATGGTGGAAATTACGGATTCTATAGAGGTGCGGTGATTCTTGCAACACCCGCCCTCAAACGCAACTTGGGGGAATCGAACCTGGGTCCAACCTGTGATACCATAGGAAGACCTGTCACCATATTTTCTTTACATAGATGTTGAAGGGAGCGATAGTTTAAGTGACCAAATCGCTCATGCCAAAGTTTGCTCACTTCATCGTTATGAGCAACAAATACTGAGGGAAGATTTGATGACCCAAAGTTGTGAAACTTATACAACCTTGTAGAATCATCAGCAATGCCAGTAGCCAAAATCTGTTTAGGATCTTTTAAGTCCTTGATTACAACATCATGAGGTGAAAATTCAACGATTTTACCTTCACCTGAATGAGTTATCTGATATACAGATAGAAGGTTGCAGGATAAGGTTGGAACACATAATACATCATTAAACTGACCATTGTCTAGATGAACAGTTCCAGTCCCTACAACATTAAGAGATCTATCATCACCAACATATATATTTTTGGTGTTACAATCATTTAAAGAAGAGAACATGGCTTTGTTTTTGGTCATGTGATAAGAAGCTCCAGAATCAATGAGCCACTCATGAGAATGAGAAGAAGAAGATACATTTAATGCATAGCCAGACCGAGATGCTTGACAACCACATGCAGAAAGTGCCATTCCTGAAGATGAAGTTGAAGTTGAAGATTGCCCCAAATGGATGTTATGCTTCTTCATTGCGGCTTCCAAGGCTTCCATATTTTTAAAGCATTTTGATTCTAAGTGGCCATCTCAATTACAAAAATTGCAATGTCTATCAGTCTTCTTCCCTTTGTTTTTATTTATCTTATCATTTTGTTGAAATGATTTTTCATTTTGGGGCTGAAATTGCTTAGGACCCTTGTTTGGTTTAGGACCATTCTTTTTAGGATATGACTTCTTAGTATTCTTTGAATTTAGTTGTTGTTGGGCGGCTAACGCTTTCTTGGAAGAGTTTCCAAGATTAAGAAGACCAAGGTGTAAGAGTTTTTCTTGTTCTCTTATTAAAAAATCACAAAAAGAGTCAAAGGAAGGGGGCTTGTAGTCTTTTCCTTGAGAAATGAAGGCTTCTCTTGTAGAATGGAAGGTGGAAACAAATACAGAGTAGGCTGGTCCCAACTTAGTAAGGATGGAATAAATAAGGTTACTATCTTCTTTCTTAACCTTAACACCTTCCAAAAGATATCTAAGGGTCTTGAACTTAGACAAGAAATCTTCAATGCAAGAAAAATTATTAGGGTCCAATGTAAGCAACTCATTTTCAAGTTGATGGGCTCTAATTTCATTTTTAATCCCAAAAACTTTATTGATTTGTTCCATTGCTTCATGAGGAGTTTCAAGTTCTGCAATATGGAATCTAAGATCTGGAGAAATAGACATCCCTATCAAACCACGTGCTTGATCTTGTCTATTTTCCCATTTAGCAGCCTTGTCTTCATCTTTCGGTTTCTTTTCTTGGCCTGTGGCTATTCTGTAGAGACCTTTACTTCTAAGTAAATCCTCCATGTAGGACAACCATTGGAAGTAGTTGGTGCTGTCAAGGGTAACTTGGTATTGAATTTCCATTTCAACAGAAACTGAAGCTGAAGAGGCTGAAAGTAAGCATTCCAATGGATAGATCTCGAAAAATTAGGCTGGTTTAAAAAAAACGGCTCTGAAAAAGGCTTCCGGATGAAGAAGTTATGGCTTTTTGAAAAAAAGTTGTTGAAGTTGCCGACGAAGTGCGGGAATGTGCGGAAATGAAAAAGTCCGACCCCACAAAATGGAGACTTGAACCCAAGACCTCTACTCTCTTAAAATAGCTTTGAACCAATTGATCTATACAAAAAATTTGAAAGAGAGAGAGAGAGGGGGGGGGGGGGCGCTTTGGGTTGCGTGCTTGCTTTGAGGAAGCTCTTTTTCCCTACAAAACAAAAAACACAAAACCCAACACGGACATGCAAAGAAAACGAACCTTGCGGCTCGAAGTTAGCTTTACCCAAAAAACTAAATATTTTCAAAAATTGAACCTTGCGGCTCAAAGTTAGCTTTAGCCGAAAAACTAAATATTTTTCTCAATGTTTCTGATTTTCCGAGATCACACTAAGGTGCAGGGAAAAGAGCATACGCATGAGAAAAATCCTTCCTTTCTATTTCTGATTTGCCCAGATCGCACAGAGTCGCAGGGCAAAGAGCATACGTAGAAATGAAAGGTATAAATCCGGTTAAAAAAAAGCTAGATAAACCGAAACCGAAATAAGCAGAGAGAAAATAACAGTAAAGTGCAAATAAACATTGTATACCTCCAGATCTTAAAAATGACGCAGCTAGGGCTACCGGAAACCTTTTCGCGTGAAACGAAAGGGTTTCCTCACTGGAACAGATGCTCCGAACACAACAGAGCAGTCCTCTCGGCCTGAAAGCAGTCAGAAACAGCAGATCTAGGAAACGGCAGTCGGATGCAGTTCTACCGGCTTTAGATTTGGATCACCAACGAACGCGGCCCTCAAATAGCTCTGATACCATGTAGGAATTTACAGGGTAAGTTCCTCAGAAAGAACACCAAAAGGACACCGCTCACAACCAGATCACAGATCAATACACCAGTATTTTTGACGTGGTTAAAACCCTCAAAGAGGGAAACAGACCACGGCCTGAGCCAACACGGCCACTTCAGGCAATTTATTAATCAAAGAATGAAAATTTACATAAGCTTCTCTCATGCACGGATTACCTACAAATGACCCTCCATGCGCTTTAAATAGAATTCATGGACCAATCGGGTGTCAAGCCACGGATCAAGTGTCGGTAATACCGAGGAGAGAATGAACCGTCGGATCACTACATATCGTGACCGTCGGATTGTAAGTTACAAAATGTACAACGGTAAAGAAACACACTTTACCTAACTCTATACCTAACTCTACACTAGACCAAGATGTACTTAACTATTTCCTATGTGTCAGAATATCCTAACACTGAACACAATCTAGAATGCAAAAGAAAAATCCCAAAATTATCCCCCAGATCTGATACTGACTCCTCGCCCCTACAACTCTAAATCCCCATTATAATAGAGCATTATGAATTCAGAGATGTAGAAGAGAGGCACTTCCTCCTATGACTATTGTAATTGTTCCTATCAATGCCTATTATTCCTATCATGCAATTCCCCCTTGTCTCTGTCAAGGAGATTGTATTTATACAGAGCTTAAGGTGAAATTGTGACAATAGCAACAACTCCATGTATCTCTTAACAACCAAGATAATAAAAGCAATTAAATCATGTGGTTTCTGTTGAATCGCAGGCCAAATGTAGATCATCTTTGTTTGATAAAGGGCCCAGTTTAGCTTGTTGTTGAGTTCGATTTGTTTTCTATTGATAACCACTGAGCAAATTGTTCTACGAGATCACACTCTTCACAGTATTAGTCCTCGTTTAAGATTTTGTTTTAACCTCCTCTTTCTATTTTGGTTTGGATATCGACATGTGGTTGAGTGGCTATTGATCGAATGATCTATTCGAATCGGCCCAGGCGTTTCCCTGTAACAGAGAAATCGGAATTAGCCATTTAAAATGATGGAAAACTCAATACACATATGACTTTTAATTATGCCAAGACCTTTTAATTTTAATTCAGTGGATTTTCGCTTAAATGGTAGATTTAACCATGGAATTCCCAAAAATATGCATTATGCCCGTATACCATTGTAATGGGAAGCTTTTGAATTATAGTTGTAATAGTAGTCCCTTCTGTTAATATGGCGGGAAAAACTAAATTTTATGCCCAAAAAATTAATAATCAAATGGATTTTAATTAGCAACAGTGGCCATAGAAAATGTGACACGTGGCAGCGCCCTAATATATCAGAGGTTTTTTAGAAGTGGCAATACAAAACTTATGAGGCTAGGAGGCTCTGATATGGAGCAAACCCGAAATCCCATTTAATTCTTTTTTTAAATTGTATAAAGTCCAAATATCGGAGGGCGAGCAGATATCAGAGATCAAAGGTCAAACAAAAATGTTCTGATATGAAAGGATAACACATGACGTGTTATATCAGAGGTCAATCAGATAGGTTTTATCGGAGATCAGAGAGGAGCCATTATCAGAATATCAGAAAGAAGAGCCTATCGGAGTATCATAGAGAAAGGAATACATCTTGTAAAAAAATTGAAATGCGACATTTTAAAATGTTAAAGGATTCATGGGAGCTGAGGAGGGAGGATGTGAGGGAGGTGAGACCCACGTGGAGGTTGGTCCTCCCTCCAATAACAATAAATTACAACCACTATTGAATGGGTTCGAGACCTTTGATTAGCTCGATGTCCCAATAGCCACTTAGTTAAAATATTAACTTATAACCACTTGAAAGGTAAAAAGCCACTTTATAATATAAAAGGCTTCGACCACTATTCAGCCACTTGTAAAAGTATTACATCCGATTTTAATTGATAAAAGATAAAGCCACTTAATGAAAATATTGGTCTTATAGCTATTAATTATTTAATATTTACAAAATAAAAGTAAATATAGGTTAACATTTACAAATTAAAAATGTAAAATTAATGTACATTTTGTAACTTATGAAATACCAAGGTAGTAAAAATGTTCGATCTTCAACTAGGAGCCATTTTCAAACCATATATCTATATGAGGTAGGACAAGCATTAAATAGGACACAATTTAAAAATCAAACTCAAGCGAACTAAAATCGAAATTGAAGAAAGTGATATGACCAACATTTAATCAAAGGCTTCCCGTTATAGATATCAATAGTAAAATGGGGGAGTTATGTTTTCACCACAACACATAGGTAATCACTAGACCCATTGTGTTTGTTTATTAGATACAAAGAAACGAAGGTATCCTTCCAAATATTTGTTCACTATCTCAGTTTTCCCATTAGATTGAGGATAATAAGAAGAACTATGAGCTAATTGAGTACCAAGAGAAGAAAATAATTATGTCCAAAAATTTCCAGTGAAAATGGGATCTCTGTCACTTACAATAATCTTTGGGTTTCCATGTAGCTTTTGAATTGTTCCCACAAATATAGTAGCGACTGTACTGGCTTTGAAAGGATGAGATAGTGCACAAAAGTGTGCGTACTTGGTATCAACTACCACCATGATGACACTCTTTCCTTTTGACTTGGGATAAACTTGTGATAAAATCCATTGAGACCTCCTCACAATGCTAGCTTGGAATGGCTAATGGTTGTAAAATACATGGGGTCTTAATTGTCTCAACTTTATTTTGTTGGAAAACCAAATTTTGCCACAAACTTTTGAATATTAGATTTAAGTCCATCCCAAAAAAAATCCTTCTTGACCTTGTGGTAAGTTTTTAAAAATCCTAAGTGCCCTCCTATAAGAGAGGAGTGAAATTCCAAAAGAATTATTTATCAAAGTTGGGAGTTCTTGCATAGATATAAGCAATCTTTGTACCATAGTGAATCATTTTTCTAGATAAATGTATCAGATGCACTGAGATGTTGCTACGACTTTTGAATTAGTGTCCACACCTCTTCATCATTTTTCATTGATCCCTTGCTTCAGTTATCCAATCAGGTTGGATAATAGAAATGGCACATAGCAATGCTTCCATATCCTCATCCCTTCTTGAGAGCGCATCTTAAAACAACATTTTGCTTCCCTTTTTTGTAGATGATTTCAAATTCATAACCCAACATCTTTGTGACCCATTTTCACTTCTCTTCTAAAGATAATCTTTGTTCCAAGAACTACTGTGATATGTTTTTACCTTGAAGTGTCTTCCCATTAGGTAAGGGCATCATTGCTTCAGGGCATGTAGTATTGCCAACATTTCCTTATCATAGGTAGGTTTGTGTAAATAGTTCCCTTGGTTGGACAACTTTCAAAAGCAATGGGTCTTCCTTCTTGCATTAAAACAACATTAATGCCATTTCCAGAGGCATCACATTCCATAATAAATATTTTTGTGAAGTTTGGTGTAGCTAAGACCAGAGCTTGACACATTTCCTCTTTAAGATGTTCAAAGGCCTTAGTTGGTTGTAGTCCCAAAAAATGCATCTTTCTCTAATAATGTTGTTAGTGGTGTTGTTATTTTCCCATAATTATTAACAAGCTTGCAATAATACCTTGTCAACCTGAGAAATCCATGAAGATGCCTTTAAGGTTGTGGGAATTTTCCATTCCTTCATGGATTTAATTTTGTTAGGGTTTACCTTAACACCCTCATGAGATACAACATGACCCAAATATTCCACTTATTGTACCCCAAAGAAACATTTGATGGATTTTTCATACAATTGTTTCTCCTCCAATAGTTTGAACACCCTGTCAACATGTTGAACATGATATTTCCAAGAATTGTTGTAGATTAGTATATCATCAAAAAATAATAACACACATTTTCTAAGTAAGGGTTTGAACATGGAATTCATCAAACCTTGAAATGTGGAAGGTGCATTAGTAAGGCCAAAAGACATGACCAAAAATTCATAATGACCTTCATGAGTTGTAAATGTTGTTTTCAGATTGTCTTATGTCTTCATTCTAATTTGATGATATCCTAAATGAAGATCCAACTTGGTGAAGTAAATTGCTCCTTGTAGTTCATTCAACAATTCATCAATGACATGAATGGGAATTTTATATTTAATAGTGAGCTCATTGAGCTCTTTATAATCCAGACACATACACCATGATCCATCCTTCTTGTGCACCAATTCTACTGGAGAAGAGAAAGAACATTGGCTATGTTGAATTATACCTACATCTAGCATTTTTGCAACCATGCATTCAATTTCACTCTTCTAGGCATATGGATATCTGTAAGGTATGATGTTTGGAAGAACACTCCTTGGAATCAAGTGAATAGAATGATCATGAATAGGTGGGATACCTTTGGGAGTCTCAAATACCTTGGAATGATTGTCAAGGACTCTTTGGAGATCTGAAGAAATGGATGACTTAGATGTTTTTACATCTAGTGAGCATAATTGTGCAATTACCCCTTGTTGTTCCTTCCTCAAAATATTTGTCATGCCATTAGAGCTAATTATCTTTGTAGGTTTCCTTGTGATACCCCTTAAATAAATTTCCTTTCCTTCCCAAAAAAATTCAAGAAAAATTCTTGAAAATTAAAAGCTATCATCCCCAAAGATTGTAAACATTAGACCCTTAATACAACATCAACACTACCCATTGGAATGGAAAGCATTGGATTATTCAATACATATTTCCCCATGGTTAGATTGATAATATGGCATTTCCCTGAGCAATTTATACTTCCTCCATTTGCAACCATCACTTGACACTTTGATGTTGGGCATAGGAAGCAATTTAAATACTTGGCTATCTTACAATGAACAAAATTATGGGTACTACCTGAATCAATTAGCAATATTACCCTTTTCTTCTTGATATTTCATTTTATCTTGAGAGTTTGAGGAGTGGTAATTCCCTCCAGTGCATTATAAGATATGGTCGGACTCATTTCTTCTTTTTCAACCCCTGGGCTTGGTTCGTAGTGTATATCTTCTTCTTTTGATGCTTCTTATTACTTTTCTTCCTCCTCTTCACAATCAATGTAAAATAATTTCTTTTGAACATACTTATGACCATTAGTGTATTTGTTATCACAACTGTAACAAAGCGCTTTCACTCTTTTTTCCTCTAGTTGTTGTGATGTCAACCTTGTAGGTTGTGTAAATCTAGGAGCAACAACACTTCCATCTTTATAGTTGTAAGTGGTGGACCTCCTTGTTGCCATAAATTTGCTTTCAACTTTTCTTGCCACCTTGATTGCATTCTCCAATGACTCAGGTTCCCAAATAAAAACTCATGTTGGATGTTATCCTTTAAAGTTCCTATGAAGACATCGATCAAATGCTCCTCTGGAATATCAGTTATCTTTATATTCAATCTTTGGAAGTCCTTAATGTGCTCCCAAACTAAACCCTTTTATTTGAGATTTATCAGTTGGCTAAAGAAAGTATTGCTCTTTTTATCCTCATGATGTGTTATCAATTCCTCTGTGAAAATTTTCCAAGTGACAAGTGATTTATGAGAAAAAAATCCATCGATACCACACAAACTAATTGGGTCTTAAATATAAAGATGCAATTTGTACCTTTTGTGTGTGTTGCACGTTGTGTAGATCAAATAACTGCTCCATCTGTAGTATCAATTTTACCGGATCCTTGCCATCAAACCTCCTCATATCAATTTTTGGAATGTGGTTGAACTTCAACCCAAAGTTGGATTCTCTAAAATAATGATTCACATTCATTTTGTTTTCATGAGGAGTTTCATGGACTATCTTGTCACCATCAGGAAGTCTTTCTTGTAGCAACTTTGTCAAACCTTCCTTCAAACCTACCATGTCCCATTTTAAACCATCCATGTCCCCTTTCATGTTTTTTTCTAAAACATCTATCTTAACATTCATCACCTCTTCTAATTTATTTTTGGTTGCTCTTTGTGAGAGCAAAAATTGTTGCACTTGGTCCCTTATTTTTTATATATCATGTTGCATTTCTTCTTCTTCATGCATCATAGGATAACTTTATGAGCCTTGATTGGTGTAGAATTTTCTTGTTTGGGAGGCATTTTGAAATAAATTGATGATATATATGCTTCGTTGTGCCCTTTGAATCACTTCAAATTGATTTTTCAAACAAAAGTTATGCCAATTTAAAAATACACACCTTTTAAGAGCTTGATTTTGCGCTTGTTGATAAGGCTGCCTTAAAATGGTTGTATCTCTGTGATTTCAACTTCTCAAGGTCTGAAATTGCATGTAGCCCTATATGTCTTCTTTCCAACCCCACGATTTAGACTGATGTTGGATTCTTCCAGATAAAGTTATGTCAAATCTCCATGATGATTTGATTATGGATTGGTTCAGTAGAACGAACTTGTACGAGATGCCACATGTCATTGTTTTAACATTTTACCCTGAAACAAATATCAGAACCACAATCCATACACTTTTAGTTACTTTTTATGAAATCCAAATATGATACTCTAGGAGAAAGTTATGACGATTTTCCCCGAGACACCTGTTTGAGACTAAATTCTAGTGCACACAGAAACCCTAACTTCATTGGACCATATCTCTAAAAATATAACAAACCAAGTTATGAAATTCCATCCATATGTTTGTCAAGATTTTGCCTCCACGTGATAGCAATTTCACGGTCTAAAGCTTTACATAAAAAAGTTATAGAAAAAATTCCACAATGGCTTGTTTGAAGCATCAAAACCCTAGGATTAAGAGCTTTGATACCAAATGTTATGTATCAAGATCAAAAATAGCACAAAAACATAAGAAAATATACATCAACGACTAGATAATAAGCCACTTGGAGGGGGCAACCTTCCTTTACATCACATAATTGAACAATTCTTGGATGATTCAAATGACAAGACCTCCTTGCTATATATAGGAGTCTAAAGGGTCAAAATATAATTAGGTCCTACAAAAAAATAATAATGTAAGGGCTCGATAATAACAATATTGGGCTTCTATAGGGTGCAACAATAACGATATGGGGGCTACACTAGTATTATAGGGACCTAAAAATTGACAACACAAAACAAATTGAAATTAGTAAGTCAATATGGCCAATATTTTAGAGAATTGTAATCCTTTGATTGAACTAGGATTGGCTTCTCCGTGTATGAGTGACAATTGGTTTTATATTCCTAAATATATAGTGAAAAATTAATCAAACAAAGTAATAATGTTGAACAATTATAAATGTTACTAGTCCATTGAAGGGAAAGTTAATTTTTTATAAATTGTCTCTTGATTTTAGACTTCTAAATAATATTATTGATATACATAAGGGTTTATCGCCTACTTCTTTTTACCTCTTTTTAGAATTAAATACTATTTCAAGGAAATGATTGAATTCATATATCCAAAAGGAAATGAGTGGGATGAAATTGTCAGACTTTGAAGCAAAGTTCCATCACTAACCTAGCTGTCATAGGTTGCCTCCATGTTATCACCTCCATGTAGGTGGGGGAGAAATTGAATAAAAAAGAGAATATGTGATAGGGGAGGATCGTGGATTTTTACCAAGAAGGACTTGCTTATGTCAATGAACATGTTACTTTTGAGAAGAATGTAACCAAAAATTTTGAGCGAAGACTTGTTTGAAAGATTTTTTTAGTTTTTGATAGTTCATCCCTTAGACAACCAAATTTTGTGATCTTGTTATGTATTTATTCCAATTTTTTCTTTTATTTTCTTCTGGGTTGTCGAACATTTAAAAAATAAAAGATTTATTTTGAATATTTCTCTTTGTTATTATAGTGTATATAATATATCGATAATACCATGCATTTAATACATGTTATTTCTTACATTATATGTTGATAGTTTTAAAAAATATGAGTTTAGAAAGTCATTATGTTCATGAATATATAATACATTAGTTCAAGTATTATCTTGGATGTTAAGATTGATTAAGTTTGATGTTGAAAGTTAAATTGAATTTTTATAACCATTTACAATTATTGAATTTAGTTTAATATATGCTCAAAATGTTTTCTTTCATCTAAGTATATTCAAGATATGCGATGAAGGACAACTTCAAATACCTAGGTTTACACCTTAAGCCAGATACCTACAAGAAACAAGACTGGTATTAGCTTGTGGCAAAAAATGAAAATTGGGTAAAACACTGGAGTTATAAATGGTTGTCGAGAGCAGTAAGGTTGCTACTAATTAAGTCGGTTCTCATGGCCATACATGTTTACTGGACTGCATTAACATGGGTGCCCAAAGGAATTCTCTCACGGATAAGGAAATTATGCAGCAGGTTTTTGTGGGTCGGTTCAAAGGAGGGCTCAGTTCTGCCATAGGTGGCCTGGGAGAAAGTAGCTAGACCAAAGGAATTTTTTTGGGGGGGAGGCTAAAGATCTTACAACCTTTGCATCCTCGTTAGCAGAAAAGTTGGGATGGTGACTTATATCAATGGAGAACCTGTGGACGACGGTCATCAAAAGAAAACACATTGATCTGATGCCCATGGATGAATGACTGAGGAATCTAGATAAGATGTATCCACAAGCCTCATTTGTTTGAAAGGCAACTGTGGAATCGATTAGGATCATTGAACAAGGTTTAGCTTGGCATGTTGGGAATGGAAAGAAGATCAAACTAGGTTTGGACCCTTAGGTAGGATGCAATGAGGGATATGATTTATCAAGAGAGGTCATAACTCACTTACACTCACAAGGATGTGCTTGCATAAACCAAATTGAGAAGGAAGGCCAATCGACAATATAGCAACAAGCATGGAAAACAACAGAGGATATGAAAATTGAGCCCCAATGGATAGAGGAATGGCAGAATTTCATTAGAGAACTTCAAAGAACTAATGTCCGACTAAGGGACCACCTAGACGTGCTAAGATGGATACATGCCCCAACTGAAAAATACTCCCCAAAGTATGGTTACAGTCACCTAATGACAAGAAGGGAGTGGGGTGCACAGGAGTGGTGGTTCAAACCTCTCTAGAAACTAAAAATCCCTGCAAAATCAAGACTTTTCTTCTCGTGTATCTTAAGAAATAAAGTCCCAACATGGAATAATCTCCAGAAAAGGAATAAGATGGGTCCGGGGTGGTGCACCCTTTGCAAAAAAAAGGAGGAATCTGTACAACACCTCTTCTTAAAGTGTTCGTTTAGTAAAAGTATTAGGGATGAAACCTTGAGGTTAGTGGGAAAGAAGCAAGGATGGGATGGAGATAACATTAGGGAAGCATGGCAAAGATGGTGGGATGAGACTGACGAGGAAAATATGAAAAATCTTCCATTATTAATCTCATAGGGCATCTCGTTGGCTCATAATAAGAGTATTTTCAAGGACTTGACACACGCTCATGTACCCATTCTTGTAGAATGTGCCTCAATTTATGGCCTTATCCCCTTAACAAATAATGTTAAGAGTACTAGGGAAGTTAGAGAATAACAGATCAGGGGAGACATTCTGTGGGCTTATATTGAGGGAGCGTCTGATCCACAAAATATCTGTGGGGTAGGTTTTGTCATTCACACCAACAATAAAAAAAAACTTTAAAGCATCGATGGGCCTTGGCTCAGGAACAAATAATTACGCTGAACTTCAATCCTTAAAACTGTTACTTTGCTGGCTTATTCATTTGGGGATGGGATCGGTCCAGATTTTTGGAGACTCTCAGAATGTTGTAAAATGGTTTAATGGAGAGCACAGATGTCAAAACTACATGTTGATTCCATTATTAGAAGAAGTTTTACTTTTAAAACACCATTTTGACTTTATCACTGTCTGTCATATTTACAGGGAACGAAACCCAGATGCAGACCTCCTATCTAAGGAGGGTATACAACAAGCTATGGGTATCTGGCACATAACAAAAACTGACAAGGACATGATCCATGTGTTAGATCAACCTCCTTTCTTCCCATGAAAAGTTGTGTTACTGCTCTGATCGAGATACAATTTATTTTTGTTTTTTTATTATGCCATGTATACATAGGGGTTAAAAACTTGATACTATGAAAATCTCTATTTTTTGTAATTTTGTATAAACTGCTTGTTCCTGTTTGGGTTGTTTTCCTAAAAAATGAGGAGGCCCGGGAACAGTCTTTAGCTCTTTTTTGCTTTATTAGGTTTGAACAATATTCAGTATTTACTTTCAGCCCAAAAGAACTACTCTATGTTTACCTGTTGGACATACAGTACATTGAATGCTTAAATGCATCTACAAATGTAACTTTTTATTGCCTTAATAGAAAGTTCAATTTTTTCCTTGGAAAAAAATATTCAAGATATGCACTATTTGGTTTTCTTGGATAAATGTCCTCTTTAATCTAGTAATTGCATTGAGTGTTGTTATTTCAAAGAATTTTTTTTTTTCTTAGAAATTCTTCTATCTTTTGGCAATGCATTATATAATTTGTTAAATGGGAATATGGTGCCTTCAATGCGCTTGAAAATTTGCTAAATTTCTTTATATATGTTTTCAAATCTTTTCTCCATTTGTGTGAAACTATTCCTTTAGAATTTGCAAATTTTGAAAAAATATTTTGGTTCTTCATTGGTTGATTGAAGGGGCCTTTATTTGAGGGATACCTCCATTGGTTACTGAAATATTTCATAATAGCCTAAAGTGGAGAGGTTAATTTACCTCCACATGGTGCCTTGGCATTGTTCCTTAACCATGAAAATCTCAAAGAACAATAAGAGGGAATAATAATATATGGTCACAGAAGCAATATAAATAATCATCTTTGTTTCTAACATGTATACCATAGGGATACAAAAAAGTGACTTCCACTTAACAATACTTCCAACATGACACTAGTTTTAACATGAAATGATAATTAAGAGCCCATGTACTTGAAATATTTAAGAATGCCAAAATGCATTCAACAACATACAAAACAGCCATGGAAGTAATATAAATGAACATCTCTATCACTAAAATTTATACGATAGGGCCATGTAAGACATTAAATAAGGTGACCCCTTATAAGACAGATCTTTCAAACACCACTCTAGTTTGAACATGAAACGATAGTTATGTTGTAGCGGCTACAACCACCCTCCAAAATTTTGGCTCGCATGCAAAGTTCAAAGCCTACCTTGGATTTTGCGATCGATCATCTTTGGTCACTTATTGGTAAGTTGATGATTTCAAGCTCCCCTCCTTGATCTTCAGAGTTGTCTGCATTCTCATCTTTGTGCAGCATGTGTCATTTTCAGGCATAGGGGTTGTTGTTTGTCATGCAAAGGGAATGTTGTCTTGATTCAAGGGAATTGTGTGCATATGAGTGGTTGTCATCACATAGACATGTTTCACACTCATGTCACGCATTCTTGTCGCAAAGGTTGTTGCATCAAGAAAAGTATGTCTTATGCATTCTAGATGGTCTACGTTGTGTCACTAAGAGTCGGTGTGCGATCACAGTCAAGTCTTATCAATGTTTACATATGTTTCACGGATCTCACACTTAGCCATTTTCCCAAGAAACCTAGCCTCATCCAGCTTCCCGAAATTGTGCACTTTGCTTCTGCAACCATCAAGCTTCCTCCCTTGACTGCTGAAACCCCACAACCTGCAGAGACACCAACCTCCCTTGCCTGCTGAAACCCCGCAGCCCGCAGAGACCCTAGCTAGCACTGCTCTCCAGAAATGCGCAGAGTAGTCCAGTTGCATTGCACTCAGAAATTGGGCAGAGGTGTCCTCCTAGGACCCCCATCCTGCAGCATTGTCTTGTGACTCAAAACTGCACAAATTTGTCAAAGTTGTTCTGTTTGTCTTGCGTGTAAAAACTGCACAGATGGGCCTCCCAGGGCCTCATCCCAGCAACAGTAATTGTCCGTTGAAATTGTGCAGATCTACCTCTTAGTGACTACAAGAAAATTTGACATGATGAAATCGCTTCCAAGGAGTTGAGGAGTATGACCAAGGAACCAAGTAATGGAAAAGATCAGGATCGCATGCAAACTCTGTTGGATGCACGATCATCTTGAGGGTAAGTATGGTAAGTAAAGAACACCTTTCGAGGTACACCTCTTAGTTGAGTTTGCAGGACTGCTTGTCATTGTCATATCATCATGTCCTTAGTAACATGCATGTGCACAAACACGAAAAGTTATTTTATGTGTTTCTTCTACATGTATTGCTTCCTTTTCACTTGTTCGACCAACTGTCGTCTTCAGCATGTTGATTGCTATGTCATGCTTGCGACCTTGTTCTGGTGATGTTGAAGGTTGTGTTTGAGTTGTGTTCGCTATGTAAACATCTATCACACTCACACACGATGTTGTAAGTACTGTCGCGCAAGCATCGTCATGGTCGTCCGAACATCTAGGATAAGTGTCGCACTTGTTGCTCACACCCGTCGATCAATAACATTGAGTGTATGTTGTCTTGATGGTTCGAGGTGTCTTGTCGACGAGTCATGTTGGTTGTGTGCTCGCAAGGTCATACATGCACAAGTTCACTCGCTCACACACTTATTCATTTTGCTGAAACTCTATCGACTGGATCACCCCCAATAGCCAGACTTCCGCTGAGTTGCACTACGCAGTCTCAGCCCTCAGTGATCATGTACTACTGTGTAGAATTGTGTAGAGCTTGAGGTTGCCTCCTAGGCAGTCTACAATGCGCAATTCTGTAATCAACTCGACTAACTTTCACCCAGAAATCCATTTGAATCTGCACTGACCGCAAGAAAATAAACAAAGCCTCTAGCTGGTCAACCGGAGAGTTTGACCGAGCGGTGAACCTGGGCCTTACTCATCCAAAAAATTACGTAGAATCTGCCAAGAATGCCCGCTTACGCTACTATATAAATTACGTGACACGCTAGACAAACACCCGTTGCCTGTCATTATACTGCCCAAAAAAATTGCGCATTTTTCTTAGCCATTCACCCTGTCAGTCAGCCTATTGCTCCTCTTGAAAACTGCGTAGTTTTCATGAGCAATATCCCAGCTGCCCAGCATCTTGCTCAGCCCAAAAACTGTGCAGGGATGTCCAGCAGGCTAGCCTCCCAACTCTGCACAGTTTTTTCCAGCAGCCTCTCGCTGCCAACTCCCTAGAGAAATTGTGCAGTTTTCACTGTCAGTCTCCCTCTGCTGCCTACACTATCTCCCTGAAAATATTACGCAGATCTTCCCTCTAGCTGAGCCAGATCTAGCAGACAGTCAATGCTAGTCTGGATTTCCCATCTCAACTTCCCAGTGACCTCTGCGCAATTTTCATGGACAGTGCCTGGAGCCCACATCCCGACCTAAAATGTCCGAAAGTGAAAGATAATGCATCATGGTAGACTAGGAGATTTTTGGATTTGATGTCATCTCGTCATGAGTGATTGCAGATACAAGTACATGGATGAGACATGGAACGACGATAAACGGGATGAACAAGAAGCGCATGCAAGGAGATTTGTTCGCGAACGAGATGAACAAGGAGCGCATGCAAGGAGATTTGTTCGCAAACAAACGAACACATGGAGCATGCCAAGTACAAATGAAGGAGATACATGCACATGCAAACATCAAGCGAACACCAAGACCATCGAAGACTCCGCACACCTTGCCATGCAAAGGTGAAGCTATGACACACCAAGAGCACATTCATCACTCCACAACACTACAACTCGACATGAACACCACCAACAACATGAACATACCAACATTTTCGTGTCAAGTCGTGTCATGAGCCATCTCGGCCACATCACTACTGTGTGCCATACTGTTGTAATCAATGTAACGTAATGTGGAAGTCCAAGAGACCCACTTGTAAATATGAAGAGTCATGTAAGTCAAACAATCATGAGGGAAGTTGAACAATCACAATGGTCAATTTCACCCTTGGCAATATATATCCCTCATTTGTACATGCAAAAGACTTTTCACCTTGGTTCCTCCCACATAGCCTCAAGAGTCTGTAATCTTTTCTTTGAGAGCGAGCACTGCTCCAATGCCCCACTATCGAGGTTAGTGATGTAATGGTGTATAGATGTGTCTTGGAAATTTCGCTTAATTCAAAAGCCTGTTAACAGGGAAACACGTTTTCAAACATGTATTTATTCATTTGTAAGACTATTCTTTGGATGCTTGTAATGCATGTTGCTTTAACCTGTATTAAGATAGTTGAACTATTTCGATTGTTTTAGTACATATGCTATTGGAAATGTGTTGTATCAGTTGTTAATGTTGTCTTGCCCGTGTGGGCTATCCCATATGACACTCGACATTCATTCTTGTAAACTTGTTATAACACTCGTCGCACTCATGTGGACTATTCCGTTAGGTGTTGTATGTGCTATCTATTCACCTTGTGTTTGTGACTGCCGCATCTGTGTGGACTACTCCATCGAAAGTTGTGCATGTCCTGATGTGTTGTGTGTCTTTAGCAGAGTTGGGACTATTCCCTTTCAACCTGAGACTCACTTCCACCCTCTCCCTCTATAGTGAAAGAAATTTGACACAAGCGACACTAAGAACTCACCAGGCACGTGAACCTCATTGTTCGAAGACAAAGAAAACCACTCTCACGTGCTAACAAGCAAGAGCTAAGGCATATCTTTAAGATAATGGCAATCAGGCCATCGTACCAGATGGGACTCCTACACCAAATGGTGTGAGGTCTAGTTGGGACTTCATATTAGGGAGATCCCATGAATGTTGGCGGGTCCAACACCATCAACATTTCTGGTGCTAGAAGGAGGGCCAGATGACAAGCTGAGTCCTCACAATTTGTTTTGAATCTCCACATACTTATCATGACTAAACACAAAATTTCTCTTCTGGAGTGTATGTCTTATGGAAATGACTTTGAAATCTCAGAAGAGCTCTGGAATAACTTGTCACGTAAAACATACGATGGTGGAGGCCAAGTAGCCTTGGTTAGACATGAAATTGGCATTGTAGGCTCCTGTGAAAGGCATGAAATCTTTGAAGATTACATGACCTGCGTGTTGTTTGCATACACGCTTCAAGAGCACCCACTGCATTGGTATGCCACGCTTCCCGAAAAATCTATTCACTCTTTCCATCATCTAATCGCAGAGATAGACCGTGCTTTCAATCATTTTGATTGTAAAGCACTCAATAAAGAAATTCTGAAATTACGAAAAGCACATGATGAATCCGTTGAACAATTTTACATGCACTTTCGTAATCTTGCATATTGATTTCTTGAAGATGAAATTGATTAGGAATTCCTCAATGGAATATTTAACCATTTGCTTTACATATTTGAAAATTTGCAACCCTTAGAATCATCCGAACCCCTCTCGACATACATCGGTGTTAGAGCTGCCAAATCTAAGATGGACAAGGTTGCTGTCACAAGTGACTATCCGTCCTCTTCTCATCAAATAGCTCTAGCTCCACAGTGCGAGGTGGGAGAAGGTGCACGCACACCTGTTGAACTGTCACATCCTCCTACCCCACCTTCTCTTGATATCTGCGCAGATTTGTCTTGCAATCCTGCTGGTTGTCATGTGGACTTGTTACCTCAACCTTCGTCCCCATGTTTTGCTGATCCTCCAGATTGTACTGTCTTGTGTTCTTTCGTTCCGAACTCCACACTTGTTGTGAATAATGATCAAGTTGTCGATGGAATCTGTGTTGTGCAACCAACCTACACTATCATTCATGATGAGTGTGTGTGGGAATCTAAAGAAGAACCCGTGGTGAAGGATGACTCCCTTTCATCTGCGCCTCATCCTCTCTATCCTAGCATCCCTTGTGATCCTGCGACTTTTGTTCCTCCCTGTGAAAACTCATTTCTAGATGTTTCTACTTTCAATTGTTTACAGAACACATTGGATGTCATTTTGTCATTACATTGCAGAGAGGACACATCTTCCTCTGAAAATCCATCCCATCTGTCATCTATCATTTCTGAAAACACAGGGTGAACATCCTTGCTTCTCATCTACCCCTCTACACGATTCATCAAATCATGAGGATGCTGACGAACATCCCGAATTTTCTAATCGTGGTTGTCGTGATCTCTGTACTTCTTCATTTGATCACGATGTTGATTCACTCACTGTTAATTTGTCTAAGCCACTGGTCTTCGATGATCTACCCATTGACGGAGTGGAAACCTCGCAAGCTGTCGAGGCACTTCAGCCTGGGTTGACGGTTATGTGAGGCCCTCACTATCCTGAGGTTAGTTGCACTTCCGATTAGAAAATCTTCGAAACACCCAAGGCTCCTCATCACTCTCTGCTTCGCATTGAAGATCAACCAAACACCCAGATTTCGCTTCCTCCACTCAAATCACATGATCCCATCGCTCAAGATTTGGAGGAATCTTACACAACGAGCATGCTTGGAAAGCATAAGCTGTCGGTATTTATCATGTTTACTCGTATATCACGGTCCAAAGAGTGTGTATGTTTACCATCTGCACGCAGTACGTCACAACATCATGGTATGTCTGCAAAATGTTTGTTTTGTACATTCGCTCTTCTCTATTTTGTGGATGTTTTAGAACTCGAAGCGTGTTGGTATTCGTTGATCTATCTTTCTTGTTCACTAGTTTACATGCATATCTTTCTTGTTAACCATGCCTTCACCAACATGGGCCAACCAATGTGCTGGTGGTTGCATTGGAAATATCACTTCATGTGAGTAGGCCCATGCACTGTTTAGCGTAGGAGTAGGAGTAGTCTTTGCTTCTTGCTTTGCTTTGATTTCTGGTTTGCATGTTTGTTTGCTTGCTTACTTGGTTTTGTTTTCTTGCTTGCTTACTTGTTTTTCTCTCGCTTTACTTCTGCTTTTGCTTTTTGCTTTCTTTGCTTCCTTGTACCGTAGGTTAACCTCTCGTGAAACCGTGTTTGGCTCTCGAGACAAGATGGGCACATATAAGAGGACTTGTACAACTATAAGCACTTGGTTATTTGTTGTCCTCTCTCTTTATGAAGAGCTTATTGTCTGTCAATGATGCCTTGATGGAAAATATGTTCTATTCAGAGTGAGTCTTGGTGAAAACACAACGCTTGCACTATTAACTAGTACTGCCTACTCTAATCGGTTCTTTTGGGTTAACCCTTGTCAGCTCAGTCAAGTAGAGTAAGGCGAGGGGGAAAACCTTAACAAGTATGTCAGAGGTATACATAACATACTTCTTTGAAGGAACAACCTTTTGCTACTCTCAGTAAGTCGAGATCCCTCTTCCACCTCTGAAATAAATAAGTGCTTACGCACAATTTTTTGAAAAAAATAAAATGAAAATTGAATAAGGTGAAAGAAGAGAAAGGCTTCCTGCGCAGAGAGGTGATGTAAGTAACTCCGCCAAGGTACTAACCAAGCTCAGTGGCAGCAAAGCGATGCTTGTGTTCCTACGTGACTCCGCAGGGGTACTGTCTAGGCCTGCTGGCAGCGGAGCAACACCATAGATGAAACTTAAACTTTGAAAGTTATATTACTTGTGCATCAATATACCCCTCATCCCCAATCGAAATAACTAAGTTGAATTGGCTTGGAATGTGTGCTGACTGATCAAGAGAATGGTGGGGACTACATCTTTCACACAAGCTAGTGTGGAAACCACGATGATCAAAGAATCGAACAATACTTTCGAAAGGGTTAGACTCGCTTTTCATTAAACAAGGTCCATACAAAGAGCTGGAGTTTTACCAGTTTGTCGCCAAGTGTTGTAGCGGCTACAACCACCCTCCGAAATTTTGGCTCACATGCAAAGTTCAGAGCCTATCTTGGATCCTACGATTGATTCCTTGGTCACTTATTGGTAAGCTGATGATTTCAAGCTCCCCTCCTTAATCCTAAGAGTTGTCCACATTCTCATCTTTATGCAACATGTTTCATTTTCGAGCATAGGGGTTGTTGTTTGTCATGCAAAGGGAATGTTGTCTTGCTTCAAGGGAATTGTGTGTGTATGAGTGGTTTTCATCACATAGACATGTTTCACTATGAGTGGTTGTCATCACATAGACATGTTTCACAATCACTTCACGCACTCTTGTCACAAAGGTTGTTGCATTAAGAAAGGTATGTCTTATGCATTTTGGATGGTCTACGTTGTGTCACTAAGTGTCTGTGTGCGATCATAGTCAATTCCTATCAATGTTTACATATGTTTCACTGATCTCACACTTAGCCATTTTCCCAAGCAACCTAGCCTCATCCAACTTCCCAGAACTGTGCGCTTTGCTTCTACAACCATCAAGCTTCCTCCCTTTCCTGCTGAAACCTCGCAGCCCACAGAGACACCAACTTCCCTTGCCTGTTGAAACCCCGTAGCTTGCAGACACCCCAGCCAACATTGCTCTCCATAAATGCGCAGAGCAGTCCAGCTGCACTATACTTAGAAATTGGGTAGAGGTGTCCTCCCAGGACCCCCATCCAATAGCAATGTCATGTGCCTCAAAACTGCGCAATGTTGTCCAAGATGCCTTGTCTGTCTTGCATGCAAAAACTGTGCAGACAGGTCTCCTAGGGCCTCATTCCAGCAACAGCCACAGTCCACTGAAATTGTGCAGATCTACCTCTCAGTGACTACAGGAAAAGGTGACATGCTGAAATCGCTTCCAAGGAGTTGAGGAGAAGGACCAAGGAACCAAGTAATGGAAAATATTAGGACCACATGCAAACTCCATTGGATGCATGATCATCTTGAGGGTAAGTATGGTAAGTAAAGAACACCTTTCGAAGTACACCTCTTAGTTGAGTTTGCAGGACTGCTTGTCATTGTCATATCATCATGTCCTCAGTAACATGCATGTGCGCAAACACGAAAAGTTATTTTATGTGTTTCTTCTACATGTCTTGCTTCCTTTTCACTTGTTCGACCAATTGTCGTCTTTGGCATGTTGATTGCTATGTCATGCTTGCGACCTCATTCTAGTGATGTTGAAGGTTGTGTTCGCTATGTAAACATCTATCGCACTCACACATGATGTTGTATGTACTGTCGCGCAAGCGTCATCGCGATCGTTCAAACATCTATCAGAAGTGTCACGCTTATCGCTCACACCCGTCGGTGAGTCACACTGAGTGTATGTTGTCTTGATGATTCAAGGCATCTTATCGACGAGTCACGTTGAGTGTGTGCTTGCAAGGTCATGCATGCACAAGTTCACTCGCTCACACACTTAATCATTTTGCTGAAACTTTGTTGATCAGATCACCCCCAATAGCCAAACCTTCGCTGAGTTGCACTACGCAGTCTCAGCCCTCAATGATCACGTATTGCTGCCTAGAATTGCACAGAGCTTGAGGCTTCCTCCCAGGCAGTCTGCACTGCGCAATCTTGGAATCGACTCGACTGACTATCACCCAGAACAATGTAGAAGTTTCCTAACAAGCCATCTTAATCTGCGCTGCCTGTAAGCAAAACAAGCAAGCCTCCAGCTGGTCAACCAGAGAATTTGATTGGGCAGTGATCTCGGGTCTCAATCATCCAAAAAATTGTGCAGAAGATGCCAAGCATGCCCACTTCCGTTGACTGAAGAAATTGTGAAAACATGTCAGACAGACACCACTGCCCGTCACTACACTGCCCTAAAAAATTGCGCAGTTTTCTCAGCCAGTCACCCTGTCAGCCGACCTACTGCTCCTCCTGAAAACTGTGCAGTTTTCATTAGCAGTCTCCTAGCTGCCCAACATCCCTCTCAACCCAGAAACTGCACAAGGATGTCCAGCAGGCCAACCTCCCAGCTCTGTGTATTTTTTTCCAACAACTTCCTGCAACCTGTTGCTAGATTCCCAGAGAAATTGCGTAGTTTTCACTGCCAGTCTCCCCCTGCTTCATGCAATGTCTCCTTGAAATAATTGCGCATATCTGCCCTCCAGTTGAGCCAGATCCCGCAAATAGTCACTGCCAATCTAGATTGCCCATCCCAGCCTCCAAGTGACCTATGCGCAATTTTCATGGACAGTGCCTGGAGCCCGCATCCTGGCCTAAAATGTGCTTCATGCAGTTTAAAAGCCTTGTCCTCTCTCCCGGTCACCTGCATCCAAAAGCGAAAGATAATGCATCATGGTAGACTAGGAGATATCTGGATTTGATGTTGTCTAATCATGAGTGATTGCAGATATAGGTACATGGATGAGACATGGCGCGATGACAAATGGGATGAACAAGGAGCGCATGCAAGGAGATTTGTTCACGAACGGACGAACACATGGAACATGCCAAGTATAAGTGAAGGAGAGACATGCACATGCAAACATCAAGCAAACACCAAGACCATCGAAGACTCTGCACACCTTGCCATGCGAAGGTGAAGCTGTGACACACCAAGAGCACATTCATCACTCAACAACGCTGCAACTCGACATGAACACCAACAACAACATGAACATACCAGCACTGTCATGTCAAGTCGTGTCATGAGTCATCTTGGCCACATCACTACTGTGGGCCATACTGTTGTAATCAATGTAATGTAACGTGGAAGTCCAAGAGACCCACATGTAAATCTAAAGAGTCATGTAAAGTTGAAGAGTCATGTAAGTCAAATAGTCATGAGAGAAGTTGAATAGTCACAAGGGTCAGTTTCACACTTGACTATATATACCCCTCATTTTTACATGCAAAAGACTTTTCACCTTGGCTCCTCCCACATAGCCTTGAGATTCTATAGTCTTTTCTTTGATGATCCAGATGGATCTCGCCAGATCAGTTCCACAGGTTCAGTTCATCGTCAACGTGCAATTCATGGGCATCGTTCAGTCGTCGTTAGTAATGTGTGGTTCAGTGATGTGGTCGTTGGGTGATGTCACATTGTGACAATTTATTGTAAAAGGGTTTTGTAATTTGATGTTCCAAGTCATAAAAGACTTGTATTCAAAACATTGTATTAAAAACCTAAGGTTGACACCTAAGTCTACAAACCTAAGTCTAGAAAACCTAAACCTAACCCTCGGACCTTTGTAAACATTATAAACACATTACGTATCAAATACATTGCAAAACTTATATAACAGTCCCCAAACTGTACGACTTAACCCTAACCGCATGGGCAATGGGGCATGTGAACAAGCACTATGGGTAGACAACAGCGGAAATGTCAGAGCTTAACCGTGTGGAGAATCCACATAATCGTTGTCATGTGAGCGGTGGAGTAGCAGTTGGAGGTCACGTTATCACCAGGTTGTAGTCGACATGTGAGCAGGGTTAGTAACTGCAACAGGTGCAGTTAGCGGAACCATCATGAGTCACCAGAACCGCCGAGGTACGTGGCCGCAAACAGTTACAACTGTGCCTGTTCACATGGTAGGCCACACTGTAAGCCGAGACCGCCGAGATGATGACCACAGAGGTGGCAGCCTGCGGTTAGACCGCGACAGTCACATGCTGGCCGTCTGCTTCCTCCGCCCGGTTAGCTAATGGCTAGCGGGTTTTCACTTATCCAAAGTTCTAAATTGGGTTTTTGGTTATTTTGTCATTTAAATTAATTCGATGACCATGTAACTTAACCCTAAGGTGTCAGTTAGACATAAGATCGAGCACATTCAACCTAATTTTCAGTTGATTCATCCCAAACTCAACCTAAGGAGGTTAGAGTGCATTTGCAGGGTCATAAAGGCAGTTTTGATCATTGAAGAGAAGGAGGAGTGGTTTTTGAGTTTTGTATGCAGATTTTGGAGGATATAGGTTGTTTTGTTTTTAGTGTAACATGAGCATCGAGAGTCAGAATTGGGAACCGAGACAGGCGTTGGAAAGTTGATTCAGAGAGCTTTCTTGTGACAGTGGCTAGAAGTTCCTGCGTGCACATTCAATCTAGTTAATTTGCTATGTAATCGACCTCCTTGGATCCAATCCTAATAAAGTGGCCGCCCATCTTGAAAGTGGACCCGGAGACATAGTCCATCAGGGACGAACTCCATAATCAATCTTGTTGTCTGGTATCACTGTGTTTTTGTTGTTTTCACTTCTGTTTTACATCTTGCTTATGTTTATCATCTGTCGTAAAGTATTTCTTCTCAAGTAGTTCTCACGGTTTAAGCACTTTAAGTTAACATTCAGTTCACTGTTGGCATAATCAATTCTACTTCAGTTTAACATATGATCATTTCAGATCATATAATTTGGTATCAGAGCAGGTTGTGTTTGTAGAATTTGTCAGTGAATGTTAACCAGGTCAAAGTCGCAACGTGGAGAAGGAATCCTCGAGGAGATTGATCCAGAGATTGGAAAGCGAAGAGTCGTTCATAAGTCGACCATGACAGGATCTGATGTAGGTGAAATGCCAGAAACTAAGATGAGCGATGAATAGTTTTAGCAAGCATTCTTGACTATGCAGCAAATGTTGGGAGAACTTTACGAAGATAAGAAGGCGAGAGATGCAGCTTCTTCTTCAAAGACATTGAAGAAGGACAAAGGTAAAGGCAAGGTTGATAAACCTCCTTCACCTCCATCATCTCCATCATCATCTTCTTCTTATTCTTCTTCCAGTGCAGAATCTGAAACAGAAAAGAAACCTAAGAAAACATCTCTTTTGAAACTTGATGTAAAATTTGAGTTACCTATTTATGATGGCAAAATGAATCTTGAAAAGTTAGATAACTGGATTAAGCAGTTAGAAGTGTATTGCCGTATTTAGAACATTTATGACGATAAAACAAAAATTCAGTTAGCTACACTTAGAATGGGGGGAATAACTTTAATCTGGTGGGAAAGTAAAACTCAAATAGATGTAAAGCGGAAAGGTAAAGTCATCTCTTCATGGTCTAAGTTTTTAAAAGCTCTTAGGAAACAATTCTATCCTTTAGGATACATGTAGCAAGCTGTTATTGATTGGTAGCATTTGAGGCAAGGTAAAGGGTAGAGTGTTCAAGAGTTTACTCAGGAATTCAGAAATAAAGCATTGGCGCTTGGTATTTCATTGGATACACGTGAAACTTTATTAAAATACATCGGCAGTTTACATTCATATTTACAGCATACATTATTGATGTTTAATCTTGATGATTTTGATGAAGTGTGTGTTCAAGCCATACATGTTGAATTAGGTGGCAGACCATTCAAGTTTTCACAGAAACCATCCAGGCAATTGGAAATCAAGGATTCCAAAGACAGCAAGAAGAAGGGCAATCTGAAGGGAAAGAGATCAGCGACAGCTCAGAAGGAAGGTGAAAGACCTACTTGTACTCATTGCCAGAGGATCAGACATGATGAGTCCAAATGTTGGAAACTTCACCGAGAACTCAGACCAAAGAAGTTCCAGAAGAAGAAAGGTGAAAAGAAGGCCAATACAACAATCCAACAAGATTTGGGCTCTGACTCAGGTGATGAAGGTAAAATAACTGCAATGGTTTCAACAGGTAAAACTTCTAATACTGGTTCAAGTTCTAGCACTTCTATACCTTCTTCAAACTGAAATCATCTAAATGAGGATAAAAGGGTTGAGTTATTTCACATAATGATAACTTCTGAGCACACAAAGATAGATACATTATTTGACAGTGGATCACATGAAAAATTAATAAATGAAGATTTAGTTAAGAAATTGGGTTTGGAGACACATAATCATCCAAGACCATACCCTCTAGGTTGGCTAAATAAAGAGACTCAAATTAATGTCACAAAGCAGTGTCGATTAAAATTTGCCATAACAAATAACTACATTGATGAAGTGAATTTAGATGTGATTCCAGTAGATATATGTGGAGTAGTGCTAGGAAGTCCTTATCTCTATGATTGTGATGCAGTGTTTTATAGGAAAGAGCATAAATATCATCTTAAGAAAGATGGGATTGAATTTATTGTCAGGGCACATAAACTTAAAACACACTTGGATTTAGTTTCAGTTAATCAGATGAAGAGATTAATAAGTTCAAGTAAGAAATATGTACTTATGGTTGTAAAAGAACAACATAAGGATCGACAGGATGTTTTTTCAGGTTGTGAATCTCAGTTCAAAGATAGATTGGTTAAAGTGGTAGATTCTTTTCAAAATCTATTTAAGGAACCAAAAAATCTTCCTCCTAAAAGAGAAATACAACATGAAATACAATTAATGTCTGATGCCCCTCTTCCTAATATCGGAATGTATCGCCTATCAGTTATAGAGAACGAAGAAATAAAGAAACAAATACAAGAATTGATTGAAAAAGGTTTTATTCGACCTAGTTCATCTCCATGTGGCTCACCCATAATTTTGGTTCCTAAGAAAGACGGGACATGGAGAATGTGTGTCGAATTTAGGGCCTTAAACAAGATAACAATAAAAAATAGGTATCGTCTTCCCAGGATAGATGATTTATTTGATCAACTGAAAAATACTGTCTATTTCACTAAGTTAGATTTAAGAAGTGGGTATCATCAAATCTGCATAGCAGAAAATGACATCTGGAAGACTGCATTCAAAACTAGACAAGGACTATTTGAATGGTTGGTAATGCCTTTTGGTTTGTGTAATGCACCAGCAACTTTCATGTGGGTTATGAATGATGTTTTCTGCCCATACATTGATAAATTTGTCATAATCTACTTAGATGACATTCTGATTTTCAGTTCCAATATAGAAGAGCATGTTAAGCATGTTAAGTAGGTTTTCAAAGTATTGCACAGAGAAAAGTTGTACCTTAAACTTTCCAAATGTGAGTTTGGGAAAACTTCACTGAATTATCTTGGTTACATAGTTGGAGGTGGAAGTTTAAAAATAGATCCAGCTAAAATCGATGTGATTGTTAAGTGGCCAAGACCACAGAATGTGACTAAAGTTAGAAGTTTTTTAGGTGCAATTCAGTATTGGAGAAAATTTATTGCTCAATTTTCTTTGATTGCTTCACCGTTACATGCTTTAACAGGTTCTAAAGTTCCCTTTCAGTGGGGAGGTAAACAACAAAAGGCTTTTGATACACTTAAGCATAAAATAGTCACAACACAAATCTTAACTTTACGAGATATTCAACAGCCATTTGAAATTGAAACAGATGCTAGTGGTTATGCAATGGGTGCAGTCTTACTTCAAAAAGGGAAACCAATTTGTTTTCATTCAGAAACTTTTTCTAAGGCAGTAATGAATTATCCGACATATGATAAAGAACTATTTGCTTTGGTTGAAAGTGTTAAGAAGTGGAAACATTATTTAATGGGTAAGGAAACAACGATTCACACAGATCATCAGCCGCTTCAGTACCTTCAGTCTCAAACTAAGTTGCAACAATCTTGTCATTACATATGGATGGATTTCTTCAGCAATTTCACCTAGTAATTAAGTACAAGAAAGGTATCACAAACAAAGTAGCTGATATGTTATCTAGATCATCTTTGAATGCTTCAGTAGTGCTGCATGGTAGTTCTTTAAAGCATGAAAGTTATATAGAGCAATATATTACAGATGTTAATTTCAAAGATATTTATGAATCACTAATTCATGGTGCTTAGGTGGAAGAAATCAATTATCATGTTCATGACAGGTTGTTATATCATCTGGGTAAGTTATGCATACCACAGACAGAAAGAGCACATGTTGTCCGGGAAGCACATTCTTCTCGCATTTCAGGACATTTTGGAGTAAGCAAAACAATGGCACAAGTTCAAAGGTATTGTTACTGGCCTCGTATGTATGAAACTGTTGCTAAATACATTAAAGGATGTGTGATGTGTTCGACCAACAAACTAGGCAATCGAAATATTGGTTTATACATGCCACTTCCAGTTCCTTTGCGACCATGGGACAATATTTCCATGGATTTTGTTGGAGGACTTCCTATGTCCAGGAGAGGGCATGATTACCTGTATGTTGTGGTTGACAAATTTAGCAAGATGTGTATTCTTGTTCCATGCAAAAAGCAAGTGACAGCTGAACAAACTGCAAAGATGTTCTTCAATCAGGTATGGGTTCATTTTGGGTTACCTACTTCCATTATTTTTGATCGAGACACTCGTTTTGTAGGAGAATTTTGGTCCACTTTATGGGAACTCATGGACACAAAGCTGAAGAAGAGCACAACTTTTCATCCACAAACCGACGGACAAACTGAAGTGGTGAACATGACAGTCATACATATTCTCCGAGGTTATTGCAGTAAACATCCTAAGTTGTGGGATGAATCTTTACCTTATGTGCAGCATGCTTACAACCGAGCCTTACATTCATCAACTAATTGATCGCCATTCGAAACATGTTTTGGGTATTTACCGAAGTCACCGATGGATCTCATGTTTGGTGAAGAGGATAAAGTGGGTGAACATGATGATGCGAACAAAGCAGTTAAGTTCATTCAACGGATACAACAGATACATGCAGCAGTGCAGGATCAGTTAGAGAAGAGTTAGGCCAAGTATAAAATGCGCCATGACAAGCATTGAGTTGATCATCATTTTCAGGTTGGCGATCAGGTATGGTTGTATATCAGTAAAGACAGGTTGAAAGGAGAAGGTAAGAAATTGAAACCTATTAGGTATGGCCCTTTCAAGATTATGGAAAAGATTGGAAATAATGCATTTCGATTAAATTTACCTCCTTACATGTGAATTTACTCAGTTGTAAATGTGGAAAATCTGAAATTGTATGAACCTCCGATGATCATGGATCTCGAGGAAGATACACAGATTTCGACTATTAATGATTTGGCACCTGAGTACATGAATGCGTTGCAGGAAGATATCATCTTGGATAGGAAGATTTGATCTTCGAGGCATGGAGATGTTGAATATCTTCGAGTAGGACTCAACGGTATGAATCCGAGCAAGGCAAGGTGGATGGAAATCGAAAAAGTGAGGGAACTGTACCCTCACCTGATATCTGCTTAAAATCAAACTTTTGTGGTCCAAAAGATTTCAAGTGGAGAGGATTGATCCAAAAGGATCTCGTTAGATCAGTTGCACAAGTTCAGTTCATTGTCAGTGTGCAGTTCATGGGCATTGTTCAGTCATCGTCTGTAATGTGTGGTTCAATGATGTGGTCATTGGGTAATGTTACATTGTGACAATTTATTGTAAAATGGTTTTGTAATTTGATGTTCCAAGTCATAAAAGACTTGTATTCAAAACATTGTATTAAAAAAAAAACCTAAGATTGACACCTAAGTCTACAAAACCTAAACCTAACCCTCGGACCTTTGTAAACATTATAAACACATTACATATCAAATACATTGCAAAACTTATATAACGGTCCCCAAACTGCAAGACTTAACCCTAACCGCATCGACAATGGGGCATGTGAACAAGCGTTATGGGTAGACTGCAGCGGAAATGTTAGAGCTTAACCACGCAGAGAATCCACATAACCGTTGTCATGTGAGCAGTGGAGTAGCAGTCGGAGGTCATGTTACCGCCAGGTTGTAGTCGACATGTGAGTAGGGTTAGTAACCGCAACAGGTGCAATTAGCGGAACCGTTGTGAGTCACCAGAACCACCAGGGTATGTGGCCGCAAATAGTTACAACTGCGCCTATTCACATGGCAGGCCGCACCGTAAGCCGAGACCGTCGGGATGGTGACCACGGAGGTGGCAGCTTGTGGTTAGACAACGACAGTCACATGCTGGCCGTCCGCTTCCTTCGCTCGGTTAGCTAACGGCTAGCGGGTTTTCAATTATCCAAAGTTCTAAATTGGGTTTTCGGCTATTTTGTCATTTAAACTAATTCGATGACCATGTAACTTAACCCTAAGGTGTCAGTTAGACATAAGACCGATCACATTCAACCTAATTTTCAGCTGATTCATCCCTAACTCAACCTAAGGAGGTTAGAGTGCATTTGCAGGGTTATAAAGGCAGTTTTGCTCATTGAAGAGAAGGAGGAGTGGTTTTTGAGTTTTGTATGCAGATTCTAGAGGATATAGGCTGTTTTGTTTTTAGTGTAACATGAGCATCGAGAGTCAGAATTGGGAACCAAGACAGGCATTGGAAAGCTGATTCAAAGAGCTTTCTTGTGACAGTGACCAGAAGTGCCTGCATGCACATTCAGTCTAGTTAATTTTGTGTAATTGACCTCCTCAGATTCAATCCTAATAAAGCGGCCGCCCATCTTGAAAGTGGACCCAAAGACATAGTCCATCAGGGACAAACTCCATAATCAATCTTGTTGTTTGGTATCGTTGTGTTTTTGCTGTTTTCACTTCTGTTTTACATCTTGCTTATGTTTATCATGTGTCATAAAGTCTTTCTTCTCAAGTCGTTCTCACGGTATAAGCACTTTAAGTTAACATTCAGTTCACTGTTGGCATAATCAATTCTACTTCAGTTTAACATATGATCATTTCAGATCATTTGAGGGGCGAGCAGTGGCTCCAATGCCCCGTTATCAGGGTTAGTAATATAATGGTGTATGGATGTGTCATGGAACTTTTGCTTAATTCAAAAGCTTGTTAACAGGCCAACACGTTTTCACACATGTATTGTATTTGTTTGTAAGACTATTCTTTGGATGCTTGTAATGCATCTTGCTTTAACCTATATTAAGACAATTGAACTATTTCAGTTGTTTTAGTACATATGCTATTGGAAATGTGCTGTATCAGTTGTTAACATTGTCCCACCTGTGTGGGCTATCCCGTTGGACACTCGACATTCATTCTTGTAAACTTGTTATAACGCTTGTCGCACTTATGTGGACTATTCCGCTGGGTGTTGTACGTGCTATTTGTTCACCTTGTGTTTGTGACTACCGCATCCATGTGGACTACTCCGCCAGAAGCTACGCATGTCCTGATGTGTTGTGTGTCTCTAGCAAAGTTGGGACTATTCCCTTTCAACCTGAGACTCAGTTCCACCCTCTCCCACTGCAGTGAAAGAACTTTGACACGAGCGACACAAGCACTCACGAGGCACGGGAACCTCATTGTTCGAAGACAAAACAAACCACTCTCACGTGATAACAAGCAAGAGAAAAGGCATATCTTTAAGATAATGGAAACCGGGCCATCGTAATGGATGAGACTCCTACACCAAATGGTGTGAGGTCTAGTTGGGACTTCATATCGGGGAAGTCCCCTGAATGTTCGTAGGTCCAGCATCGTCAACAAGTTAATACCAAAACCAATCTATATACTTCAAACATTTAAAAAAAGTCGAAATGCATTCAATGGACTCATGCCAAATAAGAAATAGATCAAAATTGACTTCACCCTACCAAAAGAAGAGCAAGCCATAATACACACTTGAAATGTTAATTTAAACAAGACATATGTATTATGTGTTGCCATAAACTAAAACTTCAAAAACCATGCAAGCCAAACATACATACAACATTAAAAAGACATAACAGATTGCATAGTGAGTTGAACACGTCCACAACTAAGATTAGATTACCTTACACATACACATTTGAATATCAACATTCCACAATGTTCCATCACAAGCTTAAAAATGTACACGCAAACTCTTTTAACAAAACACATATGAATTAATAATCAAAATAAACAACCTTACATCAAGGAAGATCACAATGACCTCAAATCCGAAATAATTAATAACACTAAAAATACAGTAGAATAGATACTGAGCTGACCACACCTATGACTAGCATTGGATTATGTGACTCAACACACATATTGTCCAATCAACATCCACAATGTTCCATCAGAGCCTTAAAAAATCACACACAAACCCTTTCAACAATACAACTATGATATAATAATCAAAACAAACAACCTTGGGTTGGGAGTGGAAGAGACCACCGAATTTCACCATAAATGATTCAATTACTAAAGGACAGGGTTGTTTGCATGCTTTACCACATTGTAGATCCACTTACAACTTCAATATTGAGGTAGGGATAACTTATGGCAAATAAGTCGACCTTTATATGCAATGAAGTGGATTTATGGAGTGGTCTTTTATCATGTTTATAAAAGAGTAATGTTTGAATCTAGGAACATTAGGATGAGCTAGCTTGGTTTTTTCCCCTTTGGAGATTGACATGCCTAAGCCTATATATATGCTTTAAAGTATAAAGGAAATAAGGAAGATAATGTTAATGGTGGTGGCACTATATTTGGAAGTTGATTTTTTCTTAAAAACAATGCTATTTATGTAGTGTATATTAATGAACAAAGTATTAAATTGGGAAAATTTACAAAAGAGGAATTGAGAGGGCCCTGACAGATGTGCTCTTTGCAAACTTAGTGAGGAGATAAATGGTCATTTTCTCATGGATTGTGACTATTCAAAACAGATGTTGCTGGAAGTGGAGGCTCTAATAGGATTGAAAATTGTTTGGTCATGGGATTCTACAAAAAGTAGGTTTGAGGAATTGGGTAAGGAATCCACAAACAAAGGCTTTTAAGGTTCTTCCATTAATAGTGTCCCGGTGGTATGGTTGGCCAGGAATATTTCAATTTTTGAGGAAAAACATATTCCTCCAATGAAATGTGCAATTAATGAGCTCAACATATTGAGTCATTTTCCATAGGAAAAAGAAGAAAAATCAATGAGGGTAGTGGATATAGAACAAATTGATAAGAACTTTCCTTAGGATTTTTTTAATGGGGCGTCACAAGGGGATCTTGTTTTATGTAGAGGGAGAGGGATTCCATTATTTGAAGATAATCAATCTATTAAGTTTAGGGTAGGATTGGGGGAGGGGTCAAATAATTATGTAGAATTGATGGCACTAAAACTAGTATTGTTATTGACAAATGAAAAATGAATTAATAGTCTACATGTGTTTTAATGACTCTCAAATTTGTCACAAGATGGGTTAAAGATGAACAAATATGTCACAACGTGTTTCTAAATTCTGTCTTGAAACAGGTTAAAGGTCTGAGAGTGTTTTTCAACCATCTTGCTTTCCAACATGTGTAAAGGGAGAGAAATATAGAAAGTGATGGTTTATTGAGAATTGGAATTCTAAAGTAGCATGAAACCTAGATGATAATAGAAAATAGAAATGGGGACATTTTGGAATGTTATCACCCTTCTTTTCTTAAAGTAATGTTGGGAGCAAGATATGCTCTCATATGAGGTCTTTTTTATCTTCAATCAAAGCTTACTCTTAGTAATTTTAATCACACTATTTATTCTATTTCTAGATATTAAAGTCATATCTCCAACCTGGAAAAGGTATCCATTTTTTAAGTAGATAAGTGGAGTATTTTTCTTGATGTATTAAATCTAATGAAGTTGTGAAAGAACAACTTCAATTTTTTGGTAAAACTTTAAAATATGCAAATAAAAATAATTAATAAAAAATGTTTAATTTTTTTTTTCGAAAAATGGAATTTTGTAAATAATAAAATTATGAGACATTTATTTTAGAAAAATACAATCTCAAATCATAAAAACATGAATAATAAACCTCCTAATCTCCGCATAATACCAACTTTTAACGCATAAACCTGAATAATAAACCTCAGAGAAGAGCTTATAACTATATGAACTTATAATAGATGTATGCATGTTTGCTCCCTACAAATTATACATTGGCACCTTCTAACCTAATGCTCATGAACATTCTTTAATTATAAAGGTTCCTGCACTTTATGAACACCACCACTTAGAATTGATCATGTTTTGCCACCGTTTCACCTAATGCTCATGGACATTCCTTGTCAAGGTTCCTTGATCTCATGAACATCACTTAATATTTGACTCTCCACTAATTCTTTCATATATCTCTATTGAGTGACAATAAATAGATTGGGACAGCATAGCAAATGCTATTAGAAAATCCAAAGATAATTAAATGGAAATTGATTGTTTTGCAGACAAACTTAGCTGTAAATGTTACTTGTTTAGATATTATGAGAGGCGAGTCTCCGGTTCCTTGGAAGTGTTTGTGTAAAATGCAGTGTCATTTTCATTTGCAATAACTGGTAAAATAGTTTGTGCATTCCGCGCCCAACATGCCTGCAGTGCATTGCATTGCTTCCAAAGTCCATTTGGGGCCGCCTCAACTTTCATTTGAAGGGTTGCATTTTTGCATCCAAAACTTCAGAGGCTCCATTCTCAGGCTTTTTCAATGCTTCCACATGTAAGTGCTTATTTCTGAATGTATTTCCTAAAAGAGTCTATCTCAGCAATCAATCTAATAGTGGTTTATATAAGCGGATGATGTTCTTTGCATTTCAAGATAAGAATTTCAGCTATATACTCTAAATAAGCTATCAGTGGCCTCATTAGTACAATGATAGAAGATCGGCCTGCTTTTCACCATTTTAGGTTATGTCCCATGTAATAGTAAGGCCAGATAAATTCTGATAATGATGTCGGAAGGAGGAATCTGACCCTCTTTGACGCAATACAACAGGCTGTGCGAAAAAGAGGGCTTCTGGCCATTCGCCTCAATGCGTTTAAGCATCCCCAAGACGCAATCCACATCAAGGTTTTGATTGATTATGGACTTTGCCTCAGCCATACTACATTGAAATATCAAGATGGATGAAATGGGTCTTCTCTAGTAGGGTTGCGCATTGATCAGTCCTCGTGTAGTCATCTCCTATCATTTGCTTTGTCAGATAAATCAAGATAAAATTGATAGAAGTTTGATTGGTTTATTTACAGATTTAACCTGTTTTGTTAAGTGCAAGGTTATCCTACTTTGTTAGCAAGCTATGCTTTTTAGTTGTTTGTTAGAATTCCTGAACACGTGAAGGCAAAATAGCTCCTGATGTTCTTTGTTAGAGTCGTCTTCGAAGCCTTTATTGGCCAGATGACTCATGTTAATCTCCAATTAGATATGATCATATTAATATAAGAGGCCAGTCCTGACTCTTGATTGCCAATGTGGACGATCTGGATTTGGTGGAAGTAGCGGGAAAAGTGAAAAGCGAGGGAACAACTCCTATGCAGAAGCAAATTTATTGGTTCTCATACTAAGATTTGTAGGATCAATTCACACCATGTAGTGTGAATTCTAGTAATTATGTTACACTACATTGAATTCCATGTAAAATTAATTGAATGCTGTAGAAAAATAATTTTTTTGCCCAAACAGAGGTTGATATAACATGTATATATCATTCCACTTTTGTTTGGAGGTTATGTTATTCTGCACGCTCCAAAGAGGATTCACGGGGGCTGGATCATCCATGCTTAAGATGACTTGGCGAATTTTATTGCTACATTTACATCCTGTCAGGCTTTTATTTTCTTGGTTGATGAATCCTTTGTATTATGCTTTGTACTACGTCGGGATCTTTTGTGCAAGTATTATTTAGTCATTCATAAGGACATGGTAGACTGTGGAAGTGTTTTGAGATTTAAAGCTTTATTTAAATTTGGTGAGGATGGTCATCGCAGCAATTACACATGGAAGGGGAAATGTTCACATTCCTGCAGTTCACCGCATGCAGTTATCTAAATCAGACAAGGGAGAGTCATTGCTATAAACGAACCAGTTGTTTGGTTAATCTAAAAGATGGCAATTGCAAAAGTATAGAGCATAGCAGAGAGACTAAATCTTGATGGTTTTGATCCCATTTCCTTTGCATTTTTTATGCAATTTGTGGTAGATGAGCTTGGTGAGGAAGGTGTGTTATGAAGTTGTTCTAATAGGAAGTCAGTTTCGGTATTTAATGTGTTTGAGAGTACAATGTATGTGTCATAAGTTCAGTTGTTGCCTGCATAACCAGCAGTTCCAGGTTGGTCTGCATTGTGTTTTGTTGAAGTGATTGACAGTGTCAAGTTGTGGAGCATGTTATTAGATCCATGGATTGGAACTTACTAGCTAAGCTACTCTGATCAAAATCATTGTTAGGTAACATTTGATCTCAAAGGCAACCATCATCCATTCGATTACGCTATTATTCAGATATCAAAAGCTAATTAAATACATCTTATAAATGGAGAGCTTAAGATAACAATAACATAGTTAATGTCCTGACATTTGATTGAGTGTAACTAAAACAATATCTTTGAGTTTATATCAACATGACTGTTTTTGAGAGTACAACTAAAAGTGACACAACTTGAACATAAAAAACTCTCATTTATGACACATACAGGTACCATTTAGCCAGGAATTGTTTCACTTTAGTCCAAGCAATGTAACTAGGATGCAATGCTTATTGGGGAACCAATTTCTAGTTTGATTTCTTTGTTTGCAAACATGCAGAAGGCTAGCACATTTAGTTACCTGGATGCAAAGGCATATAAACAGTATCTCTTGTCTGTTCTCATAGTTCCTGTTCTACTCCTCCATTACAGCGGTATTTTGTACAATCATATAGGTTTTACATGCCCACCACTTTCATTTAAATGAAGATATTTGTTATTACTTATTAGTAATTCCCATAGCATCATTTAATTTTTATTATCTCATCACCGACTATTGGAAAAGGGATACAAGCCACCCATGATGTTCTTCTGATCCTCTTTTTAAACATGTTTTATATTCTATTTTTTATTGTATGTTACTGGAAATAGGCTCCAAATTCTACCATTACAAAAATTTAATTAGGAAAGTGGAGGTCAACAAGAAGAACAAGCGGTCTCTATAATGTCTTCATGGTTTGCATATGTGCCAATAAGGTCTGGTCGAAGCCATCCAAAGATCTCAGAACTTTGTTTATATTTCTTTTGGAGTTTTGGTTGCCTATTCACAGATTGGTATTTTGTGCAAGAAGTTGTTTTACCTGCGTGCATGTTGGAGGGTCGATCCTTTATCTAAGAGAGGGTGGGTAAGCCATTTGAAGTTTTGTATCTCAATTTTCTTGCTAGTCGATATGCAAGTTCTTTAACTTTCCTTTTAAGCTATTTACAAATTGAGGCATTTGGTTTTCTGGGAAAGGATGAGGTTGTTTTGATTATGCCCAAGCACAAAGACTGAAATTGTGGGGATAGGGGATCCCTAATTTTACTGTAAATTTGTCCTTTTGTTATTCATGTTGCCAGGAGACAGGGGAGTTCCTAACATTGCTGCAGAACTGCGGAGTATAGTTGGAAACTTGCAAATACGAGCACATTTTTTCCATGCTGTAGAATTTAAAGTTTATAGAAGCAATGAAGGTCCAGACAAATGAGTCTATACTTGATGGAATTATTTATTTTTCACTTTACAAATGCTGGAACGGAGTTGCAAGACAATGAGTCACATCTTTTTGCCAACATGGCTAAGGTGTTAAACAAAACAAATGCCATGTAGATGGTTTGAGACAGAGAAGCAAAGACAGGGTTTCTTACAAAATGTCTATTACCATTATCTGTGGTTGAGCAATAAATTTCTGTTGCTGAGACAAGCAATCATGACAGCAGACAACTTAGAAACAATGGAATGACAAGACTTCAAAGATGGTGTACAGTTACCCAGTAATGTAGACAAACCAATTCACAGTTGCTCGATAGTTTAAATTATACTCTAGTTCATGTCCATGCAATTCTATAATGCCTGCATTCTCATCAAGGCACACAGAGATTAGACTAATGGTTCTTATAGATGCAACCAACTGTAACTCAGAAAAGTGGTTGTATTTCATTTGAAGAGTTCCCTAGGACACTAGGCCAGCCAATACTGAATAGAGTGGTCTAAGTGGGTGGTGCACATCCTCCAAGCTACACTGGAATGTGGCTACTTAAAATGACAAGCCAACTTTTTGGACCCTGGGGTCTGGATCTCATTATTTCAAAATAATAATGATGTTTGACCACAACTCAATTGGGTACAGATATGTAAAGTGTGAGGGATGTTGGAGTCAAAGCCAGATTTGGAATGAACTTCAGAAGGATCTCTAAGAAGAGTTATTTTCATGTGTAAATGTTAAAATAATCACATGGTGGGAAAGGCAAGGTAATATTACAGAGATAATTTTGCATGAATCCTTCTTTGGGTGATTCATGTTTGTGGAAACCATCCAGTCAAAATACAGGTTAGCTTGAAATACATTCCAAAGAGGACAAGCCCTAAACTGTTTTGGACTGATTTCCCTTCTCCTGATCCCCGCAAGTACAAGTTCATATAGACAGAGAAGGCAAAGCATTAGCATGCGGTGTAGATCATACTTGGACTTTATAGGTAATTGGTGAATCATACTTTGAACCTCAAGTAAGGCAATAGAGTATGGCCATCAACAAAATTCCCATGGAGAGGAAATTCAAATGGTCAAACACTTAATGTCCATCGCTATTGTTCATGTGGCCAGAACTCACTTGGTCCTGGCTCAGTAATATGTTGTTCCATCCTCTCATCACATCTATCATCATTCATAGAATGTGATAAACAGTGAAATAGCAAAGGCTGTAGATGTCCTCCAGGGCCTGATATGCTTGAGAGTCGAGAGCTCCTACGTTGTGTCACTTGGAATATAAGAAACAATGATTAGTAGAGGCAGAGACAACACAGCATATGATCACCAATTCTAAAGTCAAGACTAAGGCCCAATCCTTCTTCTTGTAGAGTAGATAATAAGTGCAACTATGCAAATGATTCTGTTCTGTGAGTAAAGGTATAATATGAAAATACCTTATTTTAGCAGTGTGGACCTGTTACTCATGATTTCCTTGGGACAAAATGGTGTCTTAAAGATACATTTGGGTAAGAGTTGCTAGGCATTTGTTTTCACTGAATGGTTATGCATCACTTGATGTCATTACAACTTCATTGTAGTATTTCCTCATTAATACTGTAATCATCACCATGCTTGACATATAAAAGGCTACTAGCTGCCTACCTACTACAAGGTTATTGATCTGAACACTAGGATGGGGTCTCAACATGGAGATGGGAGACAAGATGATGCTAATTAACTCCTTAGGATTTCTTATGATAGTATGAAATCAGTATGCCTTGATGGAGCTAGCAGACTTGGCTAACAGACTTGGTATGAGTCATGGAGACGATTTAGATTGCAAACATTTAGATATACTGAGACAGTCTTTACAAGAAATGTTATCAGCAATGTCCAATACATGGAAGGATTCTTTACCTCATGGATATTGTGGGCTACTTTGAGACAGCAAATGCATCCTCAGATTTGGCTGCTGTAGATACATGCAGGTCTGCACTCTTGGAAGAATTTTCGGGCATGGTACAATGTATTAAAGCCAATGATTTCAGGGTCATTGAGGTAGAAAATTATAACAGTGAGGTTGCTTGGTCTGATCCACTGTGGGTGATTGAAGTGACAGATGCAAAGGAGGAGTCCTAATTCTGCCTTTGTTAGCATCCTTCATGGTAATGAACAGAACAGAGGTTACATTGTAAAGTTTGAGTCACAGGTGACTATGTATATATATTGGGGTCTTGTTTGTCAAAAGGAGGGTGGGCAGCTGACAGAGTCTTTCTGTAGGTGACTATATTCAGGGGTATTATTGATGAGATTGAGAAAGCCCATAGTGATGTGTTTAATATCCTTCTCCTGTTGTTAGATGATGAAAGGCTAAGACATCAAATATCAGGTACCAATACATTTTGTTGACACTTCTAAACACACAAGATTCTAATTAGGTAGTTTATGAATTACTGAAAAGGCAAGTGATGAAGGTTGCATGACAGACTTTTCGTATCAAGACGAGGAGTATATAATACGTCAGTATCGCATCGGATTAATCATATAGTTCAGCTACAGCTGAAGCGTGTACAAGATAGCCTAAAACAAAAAAAAAAAAATCAATTTTAAACTCACTCAGGATGCCTTTACCTTGCTTGGAAACTTGGCTTTGATCCCAACTTTGGTGCAAGGCCAGTGGGGAGGGTGATACAGCAGATGGTTGAGAATGAACTTGTGTTAGGTTTCCTTAGAGGAGAAACATGCATAGCCCATGCATCTGAATATGCCAACTCTGGCACCAAGTACACAGAGGGTCTCGCCATATGTGGAGGTATTTCCTGTAATATGTCACTTGTGAATGATTGCAGCTTGATCTGGGTGCTCCCTTATATGGTTGAGTACAAAATTTCAGATGAAGGTGCAGTTATGAAAAAACAGCTCAAAGGGATAAGGAAATTGATGATAAACACTTAAACATATATGTGCGCGTGTGTGTGACATGCTAGAGTGAAATGTTAATTGGACAGGTTGACCTTACATGGTATGGGGTTAATGCTGTCATAAGGAGGGCTGACCTGTGAAGTTTATTGGAGCTGGCAGTGGGCTGATTTTGCAGGGCTACATACCCACACATGTAGGATATGGGGTATTTTGTGTAGGATACATGCTGCCCTTACATTTAGGGGGGTTACTTGCACATTGAAACAGACCCTTCAGGATGATGCTTTGCAGTGTTGAAAATATCGGTATCTGCAAAATATTGGCGAGGGTCCCGAAAACATCTTTTTGGCAATATTGGCGAAAATGTTGGCAGACATAAAAAATGCATAAAATATTCATTTTTTTTTTTTTTTTTCAGATTTTTAAACATATAAAGCAATAACAACATGAAATAAACACATTGGCACATAAATATGAAGAAAGTATTGATATATATGATGTAGTGGATGTAAAATAAAAATGATATATCAAAGGCGATACCAAATCTTGTTGATCCTTGATAATTGTCCAATCAAGGACTCAAATGTGGAGAACCAATACAAAATAACATCACATATATAAAAGTACCTCATAATCATGAGTTATATGTAGCAAAACAAGTAAAACTAGTAGCTAGCTATCTGAGATCAATGCCCTCTCCCCCTTTTATGGGAAAACATGATGGGCTGTTTGCCAGGCCTGGCCCTAGCAGGAGAAGGCCCTGACCCTGCACCTAATGTTAAATAATGACTACTGGGTATGGAACTGTGCTCTCATCAAAGCCAAATAGGTCAACACAATCCCGATAAAACTATATCTTGTGATTGATTTTCCTACAAAGCTCAGGATTAGGTACCATCCTATGAATATAGGAATGGAGCCCTTCCCTCACCTTGCCATCAAAATCAAAGCCGCATTTGTATGAAAATGCGGGGTTGAGGAAGAGTGTTGCTGCTGCATGAATGGGTCGATGAAGCATCCCTGTCTACCAACTATCAATCACATCCCATAACATCATATGTCTATTAAGCCTAGCAAAACCCTTGTCTGCATAATAAGCACGAATGGCCTCCTTGGCCCTATCCATGGCGTCATACAAATAAGCCATTGCAGGCTTCTTCCCATCTACCAATCTTAGAACCTTTACTATAGGTTCACTAACTGAGCACGTTTCTTCTACTCCTTGACCAAATGTGTCAGTGTACACCATTTTTGCAATGGCTCTCCCATCTGTCTCCTGTTGTATCTATAGTCATGCCACTCATTAGAAACAAACATTTGCTTCAACTCAAACTGAGATTGAAGCAAAGACTGAAGAGTAATAAAGTTGGTGGCAAAACGTGTGATTGCAAGACGTCGCAATTCCTTGTTTCTAGTGTATCTTCTCATGAGGCTAAGAACAAAAACATGGTTATATATAAACTTGGCGACGTTCCTAGCCGTATCAATCACCTCCTTGATGAAGGAGAGTTTCACCATATCCTCAAGAAAAAAATCAATATAATGGGCTGCACATGGAGGCCATGACAATGTGCGATGCCTCGCCGTAAGCATCTTGCTGACAGACACATAACTAGCTGCATTATCTGTTATGACTTGCACCACATTTTGCACATCAATCTTCTGGACGAACCCATCTAACAACTCACATATCAATGCTGCATCTTTTATATGTGCTGATGCATCCACTAATTTAATAAAATTGGTACCTTTAGGACAATGCACTAAGAAATTTACAAAGGTCCTACCGTTCCTGTTTGCCCAACCATCAAACATCACTGTGCATCTAGACACCTCTCATGTCTGCTTCAGCTCCACCAATCTAGAGTTGATGTTTTGCCTTTCTGCTTGAAGGATTGGCCCCCGCAACTCCTCATATGTAACACTTTTATACCTTGGGCCCACAATAGCAATATCATCATACATTGGTTGCCAAAACGGATTGGTTTTGGTGATGCTTAGAGGTAAGTCGCTCTAGAAAAGACACCTCCCCATAACTCTATCTACTTCTTGCTTCTTTTTTTTAACAACTGATTTTATGGAAGGTTGTGCTCCATGTCCGGTTCGTGGAACAAAAAAGGATGACCTCCCACTCCCAGTAACATTAGCACTAGCAGGTGACGTTGTGGAGCCCCTCCCACTACCCTCAGCCTCAAACTTGGAAGCAAATATCTCGAAAGATCTACCTGCACATTCAACCTTGTTTCGTTTTGTCTTTTTCATCAATTGCTTCAAGAGCTTTTTGTATAAGCTCCGCACTAGATTCCATACAAATCCCAACATCATGTCCAAGGAGTCTAGCCAGATGGTATTTCAATCACGTAAACCCTCTTGTCATCTCGTCCCCACACAATTTGCATGTTAGATATGTCCGATTTGTCCAACCATTAGGTTCCCCATGCTCCCAAAATGGGTCCAAGGGCTTTGGCTTATTTGTAGTGTCTTAATTCAAACCTAGGGCACCAAAAAACGAAGCCGTTTTTGATGATGTGTTTCAATTTTTAGGGCTCATGCTCCTTGGCTTGAAAAGCTCCTACATTGTAATATTTTAGATTAATTAATTCTACAGGAAGGCTTCTACCCCCTCCTTAGGACAGATTAGGGACTTTCATTTAGGAAATTATTTTTTAATTATAACAGAAGTTGAGTTTCACTTCCTATAAATAGAGAGACACTTCCTCTCTTTTTATCATGGTTGGATTAAAGGAGAAATCTCTTAACAAGTCTGAAATTTTTGAAAATTTGTCTTCTTTCTTAATTTTGGCTATGGAGGAATAAGTAGAGCGACCTCTTAGAGGATTTTGTTGACGTGGACAATCTTCTTTTCGTGGATGAATATTGGTAGATATTGATGATGAAGGCCTTGTTGATGTAGATAATATTATTTTCATGGATGAGCATTGGTAGATCTTGGATGGATCCATGATAAACGAAGTAAGTTATCTTTTTCTTAGTTTTGGTAATGGAGGATGATTGTTAAGTGTTTCTTTTTTCAAATGTGGTTCATGGTCATTGAGTGGCCACTACATCCACGGGAATAATCTAGGCAGATCCACCTGAAGGGATCTACCTGTTGGCTTATCTGGTCGAGCCTAACCCCAAGGGCATCGGGGAGATTTGACCCTGTGACCTCCCAATTGGCAAGGTACTTAGCAATGGGAACTCGACCAACTGAGCTATCCCTTGGGGCTAAGGATGATTATTAAGTTTAAGTGTTGCATGGTAAATTTTCTTTTATCATCTCTCTTTGATAGAGCTTCCACCAAGTTCTTTTGGGATGACCTAAATGGAATGCACTTCGTTATCCCATTCTTGAAGATTGTAAGATGCCAAGCCCAAACCTCTAGGATACATGATTGGGGTTGCCCTAGTCATTGAAGCTAGATTTGCTCCAAGCCTCTTTGAACCTCTCATCAAGCTCTTTTGAGATGACCTAAGTGGAGCTCACTCCCATATCCCATCTTTGAAGATTGTAGGATGCCTAGGTCAAAACTCTAAGGGACACAAGTGGGTCTTCCTTAGTCTCCCAAGTTGGATCTAAAGAACTCCGATAGCAAGCCAACAACATTGTCGCCCCTCTCACTATCGACTATCAAACTCTGACATTCTTACATCATCGACCTCCAACCCTAGACTTATTCACTTTGTCCTCTACATCATCCGGGGCCTTTGATTTGATTACATTCATGTTTATGAGGCTATCCTATTATTGTATCATTAGCTTTGGCATTTTCTAGGAGTTTGCACTCCCACATTGTATTCGTACTGCATGTATCCTTCAGTCCCATTGACCTAATTTTGTGGCCATTTGTTGGACATTAATAAAATTATCTTATCTTATCTTATCTTCAAGTGTGTTGTTCCTTGACCTCATATGCCCCTTAAAAATATGTTGGCAAGCTAATGTTAGTTTTTGTAGCATCGAAGGTGTTCTAGTCTCGAAACTTTGTGGAGAGGCCAAAACACATGAGATCTCCTTAACTCAGAAATCATTTTTGGAAATTCCACTTAGAAGTGTCTCAATTAGATTATTAACCTATCTTTTAATGTTTCCTAAGTCTAGACTTAGAAAAACTGGTTAATTAATCAATATTAATTGAGATAAGGTGTGAATCATCTAGAAACTCACATGGATCGATCCAGAAATGATCTCAGCCATCGATTATGTTTTAATCTTGGTCGTTGGAGTCTCAACAGGAGATTATATGAGGAGGTCGATGGGTAGACGGAGAACACACTAATACAAATACTTAGTTTCCATGACAGTTCGATTTTCTCAGTAGCAAAGTTCCAACGATGAAGATTGAACCAGAGGGTGAGTAGTAGGTGGCAGAGGAGGTCAGCAACATTTCCGGAGGAAGTCTTTCAGTTCCGGAAGAGGCAGTGAGAGGGAGTGCGAAATTCCTAGTGGATTTGCGTAAGGATTGCGCATGCATAGCAACAATATAGATCAATCTAGCAGGAGGAGCTGGTGATTCAGGAGTTGGAGGCCAGGAATTTGGCCAGATGAGCCAATGAATCAGTTCTAAAGCTAGAGACAGACAAAGTTGTTGATTTCAGAATTTTCCGGGGGCAGCTATAGCAGACACTGCGCAAGCTTTGTGCAGAGGTTGACGCAAAGGGATTTGCGTGAGGCTGGGGAGGCAGTTCTGGGGACAAACATCAGCTGTGGGGTGAGGAAAAATCCTCACAATAATTATGCCAGTATTTGTCTCAAATTGGATTACCAATAGAGCATCCAAATTATTGTACTCATATTTGCTGCTGAAGAATAATAATAAAACCTTCTTCTGCTGCACTGGTTTTCCCAACTTCGATTTTCTTGGGGACAATTGTCCAAAATAATAGTGTTAAAATTTTTGTGTGCGCTAGAATTTCTCAGTTTCCAATATTTTATTTTCCGTAGAATTTTTATGGTGAAAATTACAATTGTGGTTTTATTCATTGTTTGTTGTAGCAAATAAACTACATAATTAAATTTTCAGTTAGGAGAATAATTTCCAGTCGCTGCAATAAATGAAACCTTCAAATGGTATCTGAGCGTGATTGTTTAGCTGGGAAGCTCAGATGCAGAAGAAGAAAATTTCGTTGTCCAGAGGGAGCAGCATGTCGAAATTCTCAAAGGCTGCGCAGTGCCTAAGCCAGGCAGTTCAAAATTGCTGGGCAAATCGATTCTTTAGTACAGGTGGGCAAAAAAATTCGACTTTCCAGATTCAATGATTCTAGCAAGCAGAGGGAGCAACAACTTAATTATCTTTCGTTGAGTAGATTTCTTGTTTAGTCGCAAAAGGTTTTTTTTTTTGCAATGATTTGCTAGAGCAAAATCAGTGCCGGGTGGAAGAGGAATCACACAAAAATTTGTCTTCAGTAATTTCTCTAGTATGACCATGGATCGATTTGACATTCTGGGGGCTTCAGAGCTGTTTTTCAGATTGGAGGACGAATTTGCTTGCTTATCAGGCTCAACATCACAAGGTGTCTGGTATATAGACAGTGGAATGTCAGCTCACAGATAGGGCTTAGAGAATATTTCTCTAGCTACAATGAGGAGCAGATGGACTTCCATATTATGATGCGAAACAAAACAAAGTGTACTCCAGTGGGAAGAGGTACCATCGATTTTCAGAGGGTGTCAAGAGCAAATACAAACGCTACAAATGTACTGCATGTGCCAGGATTGGGTATGAACCTAATTTCAGTATCCCAGCTACAGGATAAGGGATATGATGTCCACTTCGTAGGGAAGTAGGTGTTTGTCAAACACCCGAGCTGGAAGAGGGTAAGACAAATTGGAGGTCAAAGCAACAGGTTGTATAGGTTGCAACTTGATTATCCAATGGCACTGGTAAGTAGTGACAATAGCAGTGGGAAGGAACTGAATGAACTATGACATAGGAGAATGGGACATTTACATCATGGAGCACTCAAAATACTCAGAGAGATAGTAACAAGGGTTCCAGAACTTGGCACGAAACACGATGATGTGTGTAGAGGGTGCGTGCTTGGAAAATATGCCAAGGTAACTTTCCTAAGAAGTGACAACAGGGTAGATGGCGTGTTAGGACTTACACACTCAGATATTTGTGGCCTGATGTCCACTAGAACTCTCAATGCTGCCGAATATTTTGTCACCTTTATTGATGATCATTCTAGGAAAACCTAGATCTACTTCTTAAAGACCAAGGATGAGGTCTTTGATTGTTTCAAAGAGTTTAAGGCTCTCATGGAGGATGCGACAGGGAAGAAGATCAAGGTACTTCGCTCAGATAATGGTGGAGAGTATATTGATAAAGACTTCATAGACTTTTGTGCGAAGGAAGGCATTAGAAGAGAGTGGACAAGTCCATACAATCCACAACAGAATGGAGTAGTGCAACCAGTGTTTTAAAATTCGGCCGGACCAAATCGAATTCGGCTGAGCTGACTGAGCCAGACCCCTGCCCGGGCCAGCTTGGTACAAAAACCAGTTCATTGGCCGGTCTGTTACCAAACCGGCTGAGCCGGTCACCGACTCGGCTGGTTTGGTAACAGACCGACCGGCTTGGCCGAGTCCGACTTAAACTGATCGAGCCAGTCAAACTCGGCTAGTGGCGCGTTTTGGAGGGAATGCGAATCCCAAACTCACTTATTTTTTGGTTTTAGGTTTTCTGTTTGCCCATCTAACCTCTTCCAAGCCTATTAAATCTACCCAACCCCCTCACATTTCCTCACAGCTATTTCATTGCATTTGTGTGAGAATTCATGAGGAGTTTGTGAAGAGTCGTGGAGTTGATTTTTGGAGCAGCAGTGAGGAAACTTAGGCAATCATTGGAGCAATAGTGAGGAGTTTCTTGGGCAGCCATTGGAGCGACATTGGGGAGTTAGTTTGTTGGAGCAACATCAAGGAGGCTAGAGCCTAGAGGTATTTTTTTTTCACTTCTAAAATTTGCCTTTGCTTGTGCTTTTCTTTTGCAAATCTGAAAATTGAAAAGAGTAATTTTTGTAAAAGAAATGAACATTGAAGAGTTGTTTTTCTTTTTTTTCATTTTCACATTAGTTTCCTTTCATTTCCAAGTCTAAATATTAGAAAATGGCTCGTAGAATGAAAGATGCTACTTGGGCATATGTTGAGATGATTGATAATCAAATGCATTGCAAATTTTGTCATAGAAAAATTAAGGGAGGTGGAGGGGGCATGCATAGGTTGAAACAACACTTGGCTGGTATTAGAGACCAAATTGCTCCATGTGTAACACCAGCAAACACATTGGGGATATTAGGAAGGAGTTGATAGAAAAATTTGAGAATTTTGAGGAAGAAAAAGCTAGGCAAAAAGAAATAGAGGCTGAAATTGGGAGGAAGAGGAGTATAAAACACATGATGGCTACCAACCCCAATTTTGATTATGAGGGCTCTTCATCTATCTCTTGCACCGATGCATCCAACCCCTTTTGCTATGTTCCTCCCTCTTTGGAGTCTATTCAAGAAAAGGGTAAGGGTAAAATGAAAAAGAAGGGTGATATCGAAAGTTATTTCACACCCTCCTCTCTCTTTGATAGTGCACATGATCCTCAAGCTAATAGAGGTCGAATGCAACCCACTTTAGATGACCATTGGAAGAAAGAATTGAGAGAAACTGCTTGTGATTACATAGCTAGATGGTGGTATGATACTGATATCCCCTTCAATGCTTCTTGTTCACCATAATATGAACCTATGTTTGATGCCGTATTTGTTGCTGGAAAGGGCTTCAAAGGCCCTACTATGCATGAGTTAAGGGGATCTCTTTTGCAAAAAGAGGTTTTGTCCATTGATGAATATTTGAAAGATTTCAAAAGCTCGTAGGCAAAAACAGGATGTACCATCATGTCAGATGGATGGACTGATCAAAGGAACCATACCATCATAAACTTTCTTATCTTTTGCCAACAGGGAACCATGTCTCTAAAATCAATTGATGCATCTAATAGGTTGAAAGATGCACACTTGTTGTTTTAGCTTTTGGATGAGGTTGTTAAAGAGGTGGGGGTGGCTAATGTTGTTCAAATCATCACAGATAATGCCTCTAACTATGTTCTTGCTGGTAAAATATTAGAGGAAAAACACAAAACCATCTTTTGAACCCCATGTGTTGCACATTGCATATACCTCATGCTTGAAGATATTGGTAAAATAGATTGGATCAAGAACACTGTAGAGCATGCCAAAAGCATAACAAAATATATCTACAATCACTCATGGATTTTGAACTTGATGAGGAAACACACAGGGGATAGGGATATTATTAGGTCTACCATCACTAGATTTGCAACTCATTTTTTGACATTGCAATTTATGCTTTCCGAACATAGAAACTTGCAAAGGGTGTTTTGCAGTGATGAATGGAATGAATGTCAATGGTCTTGCAAACATGATGGCAAAGATGTGAGAAAGAAAGTTAATGAAGAAATATTTTGGAAAAAGGCAACAAAGATTGTGAAGGTTGCTGAGCCACTGGTTAAGGTGTTGTGGTTGGTGGATGGGGAAAGATTGGCTATGGGTTTCATTTATGAGGCTATGGATCAAACAAAGGAGCAAATAAAGGCAACATGTAAGGATAGAGTGGGTAAGTATGGGCCCATTTGGGAAATCATTGATCAAAGATGGAACAATCAATTCCATCGCCCTATACATGCAGCTGGGTATTTTATGAACCCAAGGTGTCATTATAAACTCTGGAGGCAGAAGCTTTGATAGGGGAGGTTAGAGATGGATTGATTGATTGCATTGATCACGTGGTCCCTAAGGAGAGTGACCAGCTAGAGATACATCGACAGATCGCTTGTTTCAATAGAGCCACATGTACCTTTGGCAAGAACCTAGCAAGGATTGCAAGGGAAGTAGATGAGACAGGTAAACAAACAATTTCATTTTCAAATTCTTATTTTGTTAAATTGTTTATAATTTGAAAGTTGGATATAATTTGTTGAGTTAACTCATTACACAACTATGTTTTTTGCAGCACAATGGTGGGAGGCATTTGGTAGCCATTGTCCTCAATTGCAGAAGTTTGCAATCTGTATTTTGAGTCAAACTTGCAATGCTATTGGGTGTGAGCGCAATTGGTCTGTCTTCGAGAGGATTCACATGAAGAAGAGAAATCGTTTGGAACAAAAACAGTTAAATGATCTAGTCTATGTCCAATACAACCTCCGGTTAAGACATAATCAATTGCTGAACAAAAGACCTGATACAAGTAACAAATCCCATTGTGTTGGAAGATATTGATCCAACATCAGATTGGGTAGTGGAGAGTCATCCAACAGAGTTTGATTTTGATGAGGATATTGGTATTGATTTGGATTTACAGATGGAGGCAGTAGTTGAACATCATGTTCAGTTAAATGCAGATCCACTAGTACCAGGCCCAGCCCCAAGTCCTCCAGTTGCAGGCCCTTCCTCTACTCCTGAAGCGCATAGCTCGTCTATCTTAGTGTGTAGCTGTTGTGCTTGCTAGTGCTACTACTTCTACAATTGCAGTTGGAGATGGCGATAAGGAGGAGGAGCCATGGGTTTCCTTGTCTGACTCTGATTCAGAGTTTGAGCCAGATGATGTTGGCTTCTCTAGCAGTAGCCAGTAGTACTAGTGACTAGTGATGTATTACTTTTGTTGTAGAGGGCCAGAGGTAGAGCCTCCTTGGTTATGTGTTTTTGTTCTGATCTCTATATCATGTATGTATTGGACAGTGCACTGAGTGTGTTGGAATTTCTATGTTTAACCCGTTAGAAATTCTTATTTTACTATCTGGTTTATTTCTTCCCACTTGTTTAATTACTTAACAAGTTATTTACCATGTAAATACTAAAAATAAACACATGTACGGTATTAACATCTACAAATCATCAACTGAAAGAAAACAAGCACACAAGTGACACCATTATTTTTGAACCAATGTCCCCGGAGAAACCCAATGCGGGAAAACTGGTGCAGCTATTCAGAGAGTTTTATTATTATGCAGTTTTTATAATACAACTAGGGTGCCAGAAATGGCTCACCCAACAGAGAATGCCCTTGGCAGTAGTACCTCTCCTCGGAGACATATTTTGGCTGAATAATCACAGGATGAACGATCCCACAACAACAATTGCAGCTTACACTGCTCTACGTCACTCTGATAGGGACTGTGTCACCCTATCCGGCTCACTAGCACCTAGTCTGCCCCACGAAAATCCTCCCAGCGCTGCCTCTTGGCCTTGCGTCAGCTCTGCTAGCCTCTGCGTAGCTACTGAAGCTTTTGCGTTAGCCCTTAGACCCTTTGCATCACCCACGTTGGCCTCTTCTGGCTCTGCGTAGCTCCCAGCTGCCTTTGCGTAGCACCTAGCTGACTCTGCGTCAACCTCTCCAGGCTCTGCGCTGTATCTCTGGTACTAACTCTGACTCTATGCAATGTATTCACTACCCCTCACTGCTGATCACTGATTCACTTTTGCTTAGCAACCCCGCTCTAGCAAAATGAATCACTGATCACTCTGGTGTCTCTCTAACTGACCCTCAAGCCTCCTCTTATACTTTTCTCGTTGGTCCATCAATGACCGAGATTAAATCTCTAATCAAAGACTAAGATTAGATTTGGCTTGATCCATGACTTTTGCAACCTTCTAACCAAGTTTTATATTAATACCGATTAATATTTTATTTTTCCTAAGTTTAGACTTAGGAACTCATTAAAAATATTAATTATTTTAATATCTCCCAGATCGGTTAGAATTTGCCCAAACCATTTCTGGGTCTTGGAGATCTCATGTGCTTTAGCCTCTCCACCAATTTTCATGGCTAGAGCACATCCAATGCTACCCCAAATCAACACTCCCTCTTAGCGAGGACTATGCTCTAGTAATACTCCACACTGAGCATCACCCTGATTATCCGGCACCGGTCCCTGTGTTGATGCTAGGCCTCCCCGCCCAACATCCTCTGCACTGCTGCATCCTGTACTGCTGCCCATGGCCCTGCCACTGCCACTGCTACATTCGTACGACAGTTCCCTCTGCATCCATGCTACTGTTGGTCCATCCTCCTAGCACTGCATCCCCTCTCATCATGCTGCATCGTGCTACTGCATTGCAACTCAGTTACTGAGAAGTAAGTAACTGATCCATCCAACTTTTGACATCCCTGTCAGGCTAGAAACACTCTCGATGCTGAAGCTCCCTCAGTTGCTAACAAATGCTCCCTCTACTGACCTCTGCGCTATTGCAACAACTCCCTACATCTCGCATCGTTGCACACCTTTCAGTGCCATCTTGCACTGGTGCAACACTCCCGTGCCTCTCGCATTGTTGCAACTTGCTAGCCTTGCGCTGCCCTGGGACTCTTGCACTGTAGCACTCTCTGCCGCTCCATTCGCATCTGTTTCTACCGACATCCACCAATCCCGCTACTCCTCTTCGGGGCTCTCGTAGTAAGGTATAATCCAAGAGGTTGGGTACCTCAAGGACCCTGCCTCTCATCCCCTGTAGTCTGTCTGACTACAACTCGATGTCTACCCACTTCTTCTCAAGTGGCACATGAGCACTCATGGCATAATCGTCATCCTCCTCGACTTCTTTCTCCGCCCTCGCTGGCGCTGCCTTGGTCTCAGAAGCCTCTCCCTTACTCTTCTTCCTAGGACACTGGTTCGCAAAATGACCCAGTTCCCCACAGTGGAAGCACTTGACCTTGGAGAGGTCCTTCTTCTTTCTTTTCTCCTGCTTTCCCGCATATGCTAGAGCCGCATCTTCTTCTTCCTCCTTCTTGATTCTGACCCCTTTTCTGCCACTCCCCACCTTGGTCACCTGTCTGATCTCTTCTTGACGAAGAGCCGACCACAGTTCCTCCCAATCTAGAAGGCTCGACTTGCTTAGTATGCTCTGGACAAATACCTCCCAATCCTTTGAGACTGCGTTCAATGCGGTCCTCACCATCAATTCCTCATCCGGCGTGGCCCCAATGGAAGCTAGCTGGTCATGGATCTCCTTCAATCGACCGAGGAAGACATCTATCTGCTCTCCCTTCTACATCTGGTATGACCGCAGTTGATTTTCAAGTAACATCTTCCTCTGTACAGAAGTATGTTGGTACAATTTCTTCAGGGCTACCCACATCTTATTTGCCGTGTCCTTCTCGGCAATATGCAACACCACGTGATCCTTGATCCCATTAAGGATGATGCACTTCGCCCTGGCCATTGCCTCCTCGTACTTCTCATTTTCAGCTGGGTCAACTGGGATCGCCATCACTTTCAAGGCGGAGTCCTTGATGCGATATCTGTCTAGAATGGACAAGATTCTGGCCTTCCAGACCACAAATTGGATGCTTCTCCAACCTATCCTGATCTCTCAGTCCATTCATGGCCATTATGCTGCTCTTCTCCCGACTCCTCCGAGTCTCTCAACTTCCTGTCTGGAAGTTCTTGATTCGACTCCCTCTGAGTCTCGATTTCCCTTCTGGAAATCCCTCTGCCAACGCCAAGTTGACCCACTCTGATCGTTTATGCAACTGCACCACTGATCTGAATTCCTTGGCTAGAAATCTGCCTCGGCAGCAACTCCCCCCACCTTGGTCTTGCCTTGCTAGGTACTGTTCTGACCACAATAGGCCACCAGCTTTGCTCCGCAAATTACCCACAACCTCCTATACCCCAGCAACTGAAGGATTGAGCCACTTGGCTCTGCACAATCCCAACACCGGCAAATCTACTCCCCTAGCCAACTGCGTCAGCCCTCCTGGCCTCTGCATGGCTCTACATGAGCCTGATTTTGCCTCCCTTAGCCTTTGCGCTGCCTTTCTTGGGCCCAGAATGATGATGTAGTCACTCTGCGTCACTCCTTCCTCTATCGCCTTCTGCAAGGATCAACTTTGTCACTCGGGACAACTGAATTTACTGCAAATGCTCTGCTCAGTTGATGCCTTAAGTTTTCTTGTGATCTGCAACCACGCTCTGATACCATGTTGGAATTTCTAAGTTTAACCTGTTAGAAATTCTTCCTGTACTATCTGGTTTATTTCTTCCTACTTGTTTAATTACTTAACAAGTTATTTACCATGTAAATACTGAAAATAAACACAAATACAATATCAACATCTACAGATCATCAACTGAAAGAAAACAAACACATAAGTGACACCATTATTTTTGGACCAATGTCCCCGAAAAAACCCAATGCAGGAAAACTGGTGCAGCTATTCAGAGGGTTTTATTATTATGCAGTTTTCAGAATACAACTAGGGTGCCAGAAATGGCTCACCCAACAGAGAATGCCCTCGATAGTAGTACCTCTCCTCAGAGACAGATATTTCGGCTGAATAATCACCGGATGAACGATCCCACAACAACAATTGCAGCTTCCACTGCTCTGCGTCACTCTGATAGGGACTGCGTCACCCTATCCGGCTCACTAGCACCCAGTTTGCCCCACGAAAATCCTCCCAGCGCTGCCTCTTGGCCCTGTGTTAGCTCTGCTAGCCTCTGCGCAGCTATTGAAGCTTTTGCGTTAGCCCTTAGACCCTCTGCATCACCCACGCTGGCCTCTTTTGGCTTTGCGCAGCTGGGATCCCAACTGCCTCTGCGTCAACCTCTCCAGGCTTTGCGCTGTTTCTCTGGTACTAACTCGACCTCTCTGCAATATATTCACTGCCCCTTGCTGCTGATCACTGATTCACTTTTGCTTAGCAGCCCCGCTCTAGCAAAATGAATGACTGATCACTCTAGTGTCTCTCCAATTGATCCTCAAGCCTCCTCTTATACTTTTCTTGTTGGTCCATCAACGACCGAGATTAAATCTCTAATCAACGGTTAAGATTAGATTTGGCTTGATCCATGACTTTTGGAACCTTCTAACCTAGTTTTATATTAATACCGATTAATATTTTATTTTTCCTAAGTTTAGACTTGGGAACTCCATTAAATTTTTTAATTATTTTAATATCTCCCAAATCGGTTAGAATCTGCCCAAACCATTTCTGGGTCTTGGAGATCTCATGTGCTTTAGCCTCTCCACCAATTTTCATGGCTAAAGCACATCCGATGCTACCCCAAATCAACGGATTGCCATTTCGATGTAATGGATATAATAATATATTCATGAGCCTACTTTGATCATGGAATAAATAAATATTTAATGTATTTTTTGCAACAACCAAGTCATTGAAATCGAACCGGCCGATTCGATATCGAGTCAGAGTTTTAAAACATTGAGCGCAGCAGAAAAATAGAACAATAGTTGGGGCTAAAAAAGTAATGTTATATGACAAGGATCTGCCTAGGTTTCTATGGGTAAAGGCATGTAATACAACAATGTATCTTTAGAATAGGACTCCTCATAGAGCATTGGGGAAGAAAACTCCAAAAGGGGTCTTCACAAGGAAGAAGCCATAAGTTAGTCACTTAAGGATCTTCGGCACCATTGCTTATTACCATGTGCTAGATGAGAAGCGCACCAAGTTAGATCAGACTGCAGAGAAGGGGTTCCTCGTTGGATATAGAAAAACCTCAAAGGCATACAAGATCTACATTCCTAGCAATAGGAAGACTGTAGTGAGACAAGATGTGAAGTTCATGGAGGACCGAGCTTTCAGAAGATCTTGTGAGATGCCTGCAGGTGATCAGAATTAGGCAGCAGAAGCTCCATTGGTCCAATAGCAGGGGCAACCACAGGGGTTTCCAATGGGACCGCCAGTAAGACAGTTGTAGGGGTCTAGTATAGTAACTAGTACCAACATTTCCTCAGGTACAGGAGACACAATGACTTCACAACAGAAGGAGCAACAGAGGCGGGATGAGGAGGAGCTGGTTGAGCCTTCCACCACTGGTGGTTGAGCCAACAGAGAGGTTCGACAGACATTGAGAGATGCAAAGGAGTTTATTAGAACTCCTAGGACGAGCAAGAGACAATGTAGACAACCTGATAGGTACCAAGCATTGGTGGCTCAGGTTGCAGAACCTTTTAGCTTTCAGGAGGTCGCACAAAATCAGGTGTGGGTAGATGCCATGGTAGAGGACTATAGCTCCATCATGACGAATGATGTTTGGGAGGTAGTACCAATACTTGAGGATAGGTCAGTTGTAGGTTCATGTTGGATCTACAAGATCAAGTACGCTGCAGATGGTAGCGTGGAGAAGTACAAGGTGAGATTCGTGGCAAAGGGGTATGCATAGAAAGAAGGAATAGATTATGAGGAGACCTCACCCTAGTAGCCAGATACAATTCTATCCGGTCAGTTATATCCCTTGCAACTTAGATGGCGTGGCAGATTCACCAGATGGACGCCAAGACAACATTCTTGAACGGAGTGATAGAGGAGAGATGTACATAGAACAACTAGAGGGCTTCAAGACTCATGAGAGGCGCACTCATGTATGGAGATTGAAGAAAGCTCCATACGGGCTCAAACATGCTCCTAGGGCATAGTATGGTCGGATTGACAGCTACTTGCAGTAGATGAGATTTGTCAAGAGTGACGTAGGTCCAAACCTTTACTATTTGATGGTAGAGGGCGAGCCACTCATCCTAGTATTGTATGTAGATGACCTCTTCCTGACAAGGTGTTCAGGGCTCATAGAGGACTGCAAGAGGAACTTGGCATCAAAGTTTGATATGAAGGATTTGGGGTTGATGCATTATTTCCTAGGATTGGAAGTGTGGCAGAAGGATGGGGAGATCTTCCTTGGGCAAGGAAGATATGCTACAACCTACAGGTATTCTGAAGAGATTTAGAATGCAGGATTGTAGACCCATGTCTACGCCCATGATCACCAACTAGAAGAAAATAGATGCATCAGACGACAAGGATGTTGACCCCTCCTTGTATAGACAACTCAATGGATATCTCATGTATCTGGTCAATGCTAGGCCAGATATTTGCTTCATGGTCAATACCCTCAGTCAGTGTCATTTCGACAGAGATTGCTGTCAGCGTGGAGCGGTTCAGCTATGTATGTTCCCATAGAAGAAGAAGTTGCAGATATACTCACGACAGCTCTAGGGAGAGCTAAGTTCGTCTATTTCAGAGAACAAATGAGTATGGTGGAGAACCCGTTTTAGTAGCAGGGACAGATTATTTTAGGATGCTTCTCAGTTATAGTAGTTGCAGTTGCAACAACAACAGTTGAGAGGGAGTTGCAGTGCAGATGCAGGGTTGGCAGTACTATGGAAGTGTCAGTAGCAACACATATGCAGCTTCAGAGTTGTGGAGTGGTTGGTGGGCAGTGGCCAAACATTAGCAACGTGACAAAGGGTGGTACAGAGAAAGGGTGTTGTGGCAGAATGTGCATCACTAGAGAGAACACCTTCCTCACTAAGAGGGAGTGTTAGTTTTTGTAGCATCATAGGTGTTCTAGTCTCAAAACTTTGTGGAGAGGTTAAAACACATGAGATCTCCTTAACCGAGAAATTGTTTCTAGAAATTCCACCTAGAAGTGTCTCAATTAGATTATTAACCTATTTTTTAATGTTTCCTAAGTATAAACTTAGGAAAACTAGTTAATTAATCAATATTAATTGAGATAAGGTGTGAATCATCTAGAAATTCACACGGATCGATCCAGAAATGATCTCAACCATCGATTATGTTTTAATCTTGGCCGTTGGAGTTGCAATTGGAGATTATAAGAGGTTGATGGGTAGACGGAGAACACAACAGTGCAGATACTCAGTTGCCTAGGCAGTTCGATTTTCTCAGTAGCAGAGTTCCAAAAGAGAAGATTAAGCCCGAGGGTGAGTAGCAGGTGGCAGAGGAGGTCAACAACATTTCTAGAGGAAGTCTTTCAGTTTGGGAGTGCGAAATTCCCAGAGGATCTGCATAAGGAATGTGCAGGCATAGCAACAATATAGTTCGATCTAGTTGGAGAAGCTAGTGATTTAGGCGTTGGAGGTCGGGTTTGGTCAGATGAGCCAGTGAATCAGTTCCAGAGTCAGAGACAAACAAAGCTGTTGATTTTAGAATTTTCCAGGAGTAGCTACAACAGACTCTGCGCATAGGTTGACTCATAGGGATTTGCGTGAGGCTGGGGAGGCAGTTCTGGGGACAGAAATTAGCTGTGGGATGAGGAAAAATCCTCACAATAACTTTTCCAGTATTTCTCTCATATTGGATTGCCAGTAGAGCATCCAAATTATTGTACTCAAATTTGCTGCTGAAGAACAATAATAAAACCCTCATTTGTTGCACTGGTTTTCCCAAGTTGGTTTTTTTTGGGGACAATTGTCCAAAATAACGGTGTTAAAATTTTTGTGTGCTAGAATTTCTCTGTTTCTAGTATTTTATTTTTTGTAGAATTTTTATGGTGAAAATTGCATTTGTGATTCTATTCATTGTTTGCCGTAGAAAATAAACCGCATAATTAAATTTTCAGTTAGGAGAATAATTTCTAGTCGCTGCAATGGCTAAAATTTTCACATGGTATCAAAGTATGATTGATCAGCCGGGAAGCTCAGAAGTGGAAGAAGAGAATTTCCCTGTTCAGGGGGAGCAACAGGTTGGAATTCTCAGAGGCTGTGTAGTGCCTAAGCCAGGCAGTTTGGAACTGTTGGGCAAATTGATTTTTCAGTACAAGTTGGCAGAAAAATCTGACTTGCCAGATTTAGTGATTCCAGCAGGCAGAGGGAGCAACAACTTAATTAACTTTCGCTGAGTAGATTCCTTGTTTAGGCGCAAAAGTTTTTTTTTGCAATGGTTTGCTAGAGAAAAATCGTTGCCGGGTGGAAGAGGAATAGCACACAAATTTGTCTTCAGTAATTTCTCCAGTATGACCATGGATCGATTTGACATTCAGGGGGCTTCAGAGTTTTCTTCTAGATTGGAGGACGAATTTGCTTGCTTATCAGGCTCGACTTCACAAGGTGTCTGGTATATAGACAGTGGAGCGTCAACTCAAGTGACAGGGGTTAGAGAATATTTCTCTAGCTAAAATGAGGAGTAGATGGACTTCCAGATTACAATGGGAAACTAAACGAAGTGTACTCCAGTGGGAAGAGGTACCATTGATTTTCAGAGGGAGTCAGGAGCAAATACTAGCACTACAAATGCATTGCATGTGCCAGGATTGGGTATGAACCTAATTTCAGTATCCCAACTACAGGTTAAGGGATATGATGTCCACTTCGTAGGGAAGAAGGTGTTTGTCAAACACTCGAGCTTGAAGAGGGTAAGACAGATTGGAGTTCGAAGCAACAAGTTGTATAGGTTGCAGCTTGATTTTCTAATGGTACTGGTAAGTGGTGACAGTAGTAGTGGGAAGGAACTGAATGAGCTATGGCATAGGAGAATGGGACATTTACATCATAAAGCACTCAAAATACTTAGAGAGACAATAATAGGGGTTCTAGAACTTGGCACGGAACACGATTATGTGTGCAGACGGTGCGTGCTTGGGAAATATGCCAAGGCAACATTCCCAAGAAGTGACAACAAAGTAGATGTCGTGTTAGGACTTATACACTCAGATATTTGTGGCCTGATGTTCACTAGAGATCTCAGTGGTGCCGAATATTTCGTCACCTTTATTGATGATCATTCTAGGGAAATTTGGATCTACTTCTTAAAGACCAAGGATGAGGTCTTTTATCGTTTCAAAGAGTTTAAGGCTCTCGTGGAGAATGCGATAGGGAAGAAGATCAAGGTACTTCGTTCAGATAATGGTGGAGAGTATATTGATAAAGACTTCATGGACTTTTGTGTGAAGGCATCAAAAGAGAGTGGACAACTCCATACAATCCACATTAGAATGAAGTAGCGGAGTGGAAAAATAGAACAATAGTTGGGGCTGCAAAAACAATGTTATATGAGTAGGATCTGCCCAGGTTTCAATGGGTAGAGGCGTGTAATACAAAAATGTATATTCAGAACAAGACTCCTCATAAAGCATTGCGGAAGAAAACTCGAGAAGGGGCCTTCATAGGGAAGAAGCCAGAAGTTAGTCACTTCAAGATCTTCGACAACATTGCTTATTGCCATGTGCTAGATGAGAAACACACCAAGTTAGATCAGATTGCAGAGAAGGGGTTCCTCGTTGGATATAGCGAAACCTGAAAGGCATACAGGATCTACATTCCTAGCAATAGGAAGATTGTAGTGAGATGAATTGTGAAGTTCATGGAGGACCAAGCTTTCAGAAGATCTTGTGAGATGCTTGCAAGTGATCAAAATCAGGCAACAAAGCTCCGTTGGTCCAGCAACAGGGGAAGCTAATGGGACCGCCAGTAGGACAGTCACAGGGATCTAGTACAGTAACCACTACCAACATTTCCTCAGGTACAGGAGATCTAGTGAGTTCACAGAAGACAGAGAAGTAGAGGCAGGATGAGGAGGAGCTAGTTGAATGTCCGACCACTAGTGGTCGAGCCAGCAGAGAGGTTCGTCAGACATTGAGGGATGCAGAGGAGTTTATTGGAATTCCTAGGATGAGCAAGAGACAACGCAAACAATCTGATAGATACCAAGCATTAGTGGCTCAAGTTGTAGAACCTTCCAACTTTCAGGAGGCCGCACAACATCAAGTGTGGGTAGATTCCATGGTAGAGGAGTATAGCTTTATCATGACGAATGATGTTTGGGAGGTATTACCAAGACTTGAGGATAGTCAGTTGTAGGTTCGTGTTGGATCTACAAGATCAAGTACGCTGTAGATGGTAGCGTGGAGAAGTACAAGGTGAGATTCGTGGCAAAGGGGTATGCACAAAAAGAAGGAATAGATTATGAGGAGACCTTCGTCCCCGTAGCCAAATACACTTCTATTCGGTTAGTTATATCCCTTGCAGCTCAGATGGGGTCGCAGATTCACCAGATGGACGTCAAGACAACATTCTTGAACAAGGTGATAAAGGAAGAGGTGTACATAGAACAACCAGAGTGCTTCGAGACTTATGAGAGGTGCACTCATGTATGCAAATTGAAGAAAACTCTATACAGGCTCAAACATGCTCCCAAGGCATGGCATGGTTGGATTGACAACTACTTGTAGCAAATGGGATTTGTTAAGAGTGACGTAGATCCCAACCTTTACTATTTGATGGTAGAGGGTGAGCCACTCATCCTAGTATTGTATGTAGATGACCTGTTCCTAACAGGGTTATCATGGCTCATAGAAGACTGCAAGAGGAACCTGACAGCAGAGTTTGATATGAGGGATTTGGAGTTGATGCATTATTTCCTAGGATTGGAAGTGTGGCAAAACGACGGGGAGATCTTCCTTGGGCAAGGAAGATATGCTACAGATATTCTGAAAGAGATTCAAAATGCAGGATTTTAGACCCATGTCTACGCCCATGATCACAAACTGGAAGAAAATAGATGCATCAGACAACAAGGATGTTGACCCCACCTTGTATAGATAACTCATCGGGTCTCTCATGTATCTAGTCAACACTAGGCCAGATATCTGCTTCGCAGTCAAAATACCCTCAGTTAGTTCATGGTGGAACCAAAGAGGGTACATTGGACAACAACGAGGCAAATTTTGAGGCATGTGCGTGACACAATCGAATATGGGTTGAGATATACTTGAGGGGATGACGTCAGACTATATGGGTTCATAGATGCAGATATGGTAGGTAGTTTAGTGGATAGGAAAAGTACCTCTGGGTACTGCTTTAGCGTTGGATCAGGAATGGTTTCTTGGTGTAGCAGGAATCAGAAGTTAGTAGCACTGAGCTCTGTAGAAGCATAGTATATGGTAGCAAGCACAACCATGTGCGAAGCTATATGGCTTCGGAAGTTGCTGGTAAGCTTGTTCAGGTAGAGGATGGAGGTGACCAATGTCTACTGTGATAAACTGATAATCAGAGTTGCATCAAGCTCTCTGAGAATCCAGTGTTTCATGACAGGTTGAAACACATAGATATTTGATGTCATTTCATCAGATATTGTGTGCAACATGGAGCGGTCCAACTATAGTATGTTCCCACAGAAGAACATGTTGCAGATATACTCACGAAAGCTCTAGGGAGAGCTAAGTTCGTCTATTTCAGAGAACAGATGGGTATGGTGGAGAACTCGTTTTAGTAGCAGGGACAAATTATTTTAGGATGCTTCTCTGTTGGAATAGTTGCAATTTTGACAACAACAGTTGAGAGGGAGTTGCAGTGCAGATGCAGGGTTGGCAGTAGTATGGCAGTGTCAGCAACAACACAGATGCAGCATTAGAGTTGCAAAGTGGTTGGTGGGCAGTGGCTAGATATCAACACCATCACAAAGGGTGGTACAAAGACAGGGTGTTGTGGCAGAATGTGCAACACTAGAGAGAATACCTTCCTCGCTAAGAGGGATTGTTAGTTTCATTTGCATCGAAGGTGTTCTAGTCTCAAAACTTTATGGAGAGGCTAAAACGCATGAGATATCCTTAACTTAGAAGTCGTTTTTGGAAATTCCACCTAGAAGTGTCTCAATTAGATTATTAACCTATTTTTTAATGTTTCTTAAGTCTAAACTTAGGAAAACTGGTTAATTAATCAATATTAATTGAGATAAGGTGTGAATCATTTAGAAACTCACACAGATTGATCTAGAAATGATCTTAGCCTTCGATTATGTTTTAATCTTGGCCATTGGAGTCCCAACTAGGGATTATAAGAGGAGGTTGATGGGTAGATGGAGAACACACCAATGTAGATACTTAGTTGCCTAGGAAGTTTGATTTTCTCAATTGCAGGGTTCCAAAAGAGAAGATTAAGCCAGAGGGTGAGTAGCAGGTGGGAGAGGAGGTTAGCAACATTTACGGAGGAAGTCTTTCAGTTCCGAAAGAGGTAGTGAGAGGGAGTGCGAAATTCCTAGAGGAGCTGCACAAGGACTTCGCAGGCATAGCAACAGTATAGTTTGATCTAGCTGGAGGAGCTAGTGATTCAGGAGTTGAATGCTGAAATTTTGGTCAGATGAGCTAGTGAATTAGTTCCAGAGCTAGAGACAAACAAAGTTGTTGATTTCAAAATTTTCCAGGGGCAGCTACAACAGAGACTGCGTAAACTCTGTGCAGAGGGATTTGCGTGAGGTTGGGGAGGCAGTTCCGAGGACAAAAATCAGCTGTGGGGTGAGGAAAAATCCTCATAATAATTTTGCCAGTATTTCTCTTAGATTGGATTACCAGTAGAGCATCTAGATTATTGTACTCAGATTTGCTGTTGAAGATTAATAATAAAACCCTCATCTGTTGCACTGGTTTTCCCAAGTTGGGTTTTTCCGTGGACAGTTGTCCAAAATAACAGTGTTAAATTTTTGTGCGTGTGTGTGCAAGAATTTCTTAGTTTCCAGTATTTTATTTTCTGCCGAATTTTATGGTCAAAATTGCAATTGTGATTTTATTCATTGTTTGTAATTTTCGTAGCTAAGGCACTGATCTTCTATCCTTCACCTTTTTCTGTTCAAAGTCCTTTAAATTGTTTTTGTGGGGTTTACTCTCTTTCAAATCATCTTGAGTTGTAATTCCTTAATTGTTTGTGTTTGGGGACCTTCCCTTTGAACTCAAATCTAGAAATTGCTCCCCCCAAGAAAACCTAGCAATCCTATCTTTAAGATCAACCTTAAACCCTAATTGTTAAATCCTTTGATTTTTGGTAATAGAAATAGAAGCTTATGGGGGCTCTTGACTTGGTTTGATTGGGCTATTAGATCCCTTGCATCTACTAGGGAGAAACCCCCTTGAGCTGGAGGAGAATCTGCCAGAAGTGAGAAGAGGGTTGGTGAGGTGACAGTTGGCCCCCTTCTAATATCACGAGGTCTCGCACTTGAGTTTTAAGGCTATCTCGAGAAGTGCAAGATTTTGCTATAACAAGACCAAATATTTCTCTAGTAAGAAGGTGGTTCCTTTGTGAAACGTGGTCTTGATAATGATGCTAAATGATCCAAATTGTAACATCAATAACATCAATGCCAAATATAATACAATGGATGAAGTCATTGTTTAGCAAAAGAAGTGCACAATAATTAAGAGAAGTCGACTAAACGTGTGTGAAAATGAGGCCTACCTGTCTTCTATTTATACTAGTTAATTTCTTCTTGTTAAATTGGCAAGGTGTTCTTTTGTAGTTCTTCATAGGGGAGTTTAATTGCAGATTGCTAAGGCTGTATTGGCTCCAACCTATAATATATTAGTTCATGAGGATTTTTTTTGTGATGAGAGAATCGATAACTGGGCTAGTTTCATACTCGTGTGACATGGGTTCAATTACGACTGCTACCACTATAACCCCTAGGTGCCTATGTATGCCCCTTCTGTAGACACAGGTAAGTCAAGGGGATTTGAACCTCGAATCTCTTGGTACATAACACTTCATTTTCATGGCGCTTGTCAATTAAGTTGCCCCCTGAGGGCTTCCTTCATGAGGATTTTATGCCTAAGTCAACTCACTTTTATTACTAGAACATTCTTTATTTTTGTGATTCTAGGCTATCTTATAACACATTAAAGATGAAAAATACTAGTTATACCATTATAGTCTTCTTACTTAGGGTCGTAACATGTCTCCCTCTTTTAGGGACTTGTTGTCCTGAATGATGTTAGATTCTTTTAAAAACTGTGAGTTTCTAAGTGACCTCTTTAGTGGATTTGTTTGACCGTTTGATTTACATACTCTATTTTTTTCATTGTCAGGAAACTTTCGTGTTTGTTGTTCTAAGATTTTATAGGACTTTATATTTCTTGCTTTGTTTTTTCTACAATGTCATAGCTTGCTAGTGTAGTGTTAAAAATTTAAATATGATTAGTGCTTTCTTTAAGAAACTAAGATATGAAACTTTCTCCTAGATGCTGAATAGTATATAATATTTAGGAGAGGGTTTTGTGCATCTTCAAGTAAATTTGAAGTTGATTAGCTTGACTCTTAGATATACTATGCCTTTGATTTCAAAGGATCTTGGCGATCATGTTGGGTCTTCATATAATCTCATTTTTAATTGTGCCATTTTCAAGTTCTTTATACATTCATTTGATTTTTGTTCAACTTTTTTTGCAAGGTTTTGTCTTTCCTTTGACATCTACAAGATCAAGATTGATAGAATTTAGAGGGTTGAAATCATATATTGCTTTGAACACAAATAATGTTCATGCCTGTTGTTGAATGGATATTGTTCTTGTTGGAGAATTCAACGAAGGTATTTATTCTCACATTAATTAATTGGATGCTACATTTGCTTTCAACATGTTTTCCATGATTTGGTTTATTCTTTTTGCATGTCCATCTATATGAGGATGGTGCTGAAGTTTAATTGACACCAGAGTTTTGAAAGAATCCTTTTGTAAGTTTTCCATAAATTTTGGTTTTTTGTAGTTTACAATAATATTCTTGGGCAAGCCATACTTAGAGAAAATCTTGGAGGATAGAATTTCAACAAATCAGTTGCTTTTGATTCGTCTAAGATGTCGCTCTTGGACGCTCTTGTTTGGCCCACATTTCTATATGGATCTAAGGTTTGGGGACTTGGTTTACTAGAATCTAATTGGTCCTCAGTATACAATGCAAATAAATAGTTCCTCAGCCCATCATCCCTGCAAAGTTTGGCGCTCGCTCCTTCTGACTTGAGTCAATGTTCAGTCTTGTCTCACTTTTACACCATGTTCGAATTTTTGCTGATACAATACGCGGGTGTGATATATATCCGTACTTGGCCTATCTTCATCGGAGTCCTTTGCAACATCTAGTCCTTTGGCTCAGTATTGGAGTCTCAGATCTTATTTCAATTGGTATTACATTGGACCAACTTCCTCCATTTAGATATTCCTTATGTGCACTCGACCTCCTCTTACCAACCAATCAGGAGATGAATACAATCATCTGCAAGGATATCTACAGGAAGTATGTGTATGTCACTTCAATAAACCCTCAGGGTGGGTTATGTATGAAGATGGCCTTCTATGTTAAGCACTTCATGATGATGAGAGACAACCTATTGTTAGTCCCCATTACACGCTTCATCACTAGATGCGCACCGTTCAGATTCCCTTAGGACAATTCAGATTTGGATCTCATCCACTGTAGATTGAGAGTAACACTAGATATACTATTTAGACAAGATTTGCTAGCTATGTCATCTTCGAGAGATTGAGTCGCAGGAGCACTTCATCTTCCTTTGCCCCATATATTATGAGATCCGTGGGAGATTTCAATGCCTGTTCAAGGGGATCCATACCCATTCCAGTTTCTTCTGGTACTTGGAACAGAGATGTCTATCCCTTGACATGTAGGATTTCCTTAGACTTAGTATCCAGTGCCCACACTCTTCGGCCTCCTCCTAAGCCAAATCTTATTCAACGGATTACCTCCTTCTTTACGGTGCTCCCATCCTCCAAGGGCACTAAGAGACAATTTGATGATAGCATTGCTTTTAGCTCCAAATTGATGTGGACTTGAGGGACCATTCCCCCTCCCCATAGACCTCAAAGACATCACCAAACCAGGTCTCCTACTAGTAGGTAGATCAGACCACATAGACATCAACAAGTAGTTATAACGACCAAACAACATTGTAGTAGAGTGTCTAGATCCTCCCCTAGTTCTTCTTTAGGGCATCATCCTATCATGATTTTTCTTCATTCAACCTTGAATCCTAGGAGAGGTAGATATAATGGATCATGAACCAATCCCTAGATCCTTTCTCTCTGCACATCTCCCTTTTAGTGCAGCTTCTCACACTTGGATTTGAGGATTTTCTCATGTTTTCGTGTATAGACTTCATGTTTCTATTTTAGGTTTTTTCTTTACATAGGAGACTTTTTAGTATTCATGCTTGGTATTGCATCATTTTACTCAATGGTCCCATTGACCTACTTTTGTGGTCATTTGTTGGGCATTAATATAATTGTATTATCTTATCTCATTTGATCACTTCGTCCAAAATAACTGAGATTTGGTCATTCTGTCTTGATATTGTTGGTAATGTAACAACTTCCTTCTTTTTTTAACAAAAACTGGAAAAATTTATTATAATATAAAAGTTGTGACCAAAGTGAACATGGAGAAGTACAACAAAGGAGACAACCGGTTTCCTGCCCATGAGGGGAGATTAAACAAAATATTCTTCTTCTTACTCAACTAGAAAATTCCCATTTTGACCCAAACACGTGGCTATGAAATATCTTGATAAAGCTCATGTCCATCTACTATTAATTGCCCAAATTTTTTATATGTGCCAAGATTGGCTTGTGTGTCTGCCTGTTCGTTGCTGGCTCATAGGACATGGAACTATTGCATTAATTAAAACCTTCCTTTGAGGTTTCTAATTTGAAAGAGAACTTTAGCCAACTTCTATACTTTGGAGTTGTACCATGAATCATATGCTTGATGATAATTGTGGAATCCCATATACCATAAACTTTTATATGCCCCATTGGTGTGTGCTGATGATAGACCTTGGAGCAGGGCATATGCTTCTGCCTGGTTGTTTGTCATATGACTGAGGCTCCATGCAAAACTATGCTTTAGGATTCCTTTGGTCAAGAAATAAGCCCCCCCCCCCCCACACTTGGCGCCCTAATTTCTAACAATTTTCATTGAAATGCTTTCTTTTCAAATTTATATACTTGGCATGCTTCACAAGTGTTTAAATATATATTTCTGCATCTTTCTTCACCTTTTCCCACTAAACATGTTGTCTTGTGCTTCATAGGTTCATTTATTTATTTATTCCTATTTTCTTGCAAATGAGATATCATGATATTCTTTAAGGATTTTGTATTTTAGGGGATCTCTATTAGGAACCACTATACATCATTGTGCCATAAGGTGTAATTTTCTATTTTCTATTTGGGTAGTTGGTTTCTCTGTTTATTAGTGCTGTGATTTCTTGACATTCTTTTTCTTCTTGTTGTCCTATCTTTATTTCATCTCCAAGGTTTCCATGTATTAAGGACAATAATATATTGCATAAACTCTATAGAGGGCACCGATAACTCATTCCTTTTTGGTCTTGTAGGTTGTTTTTGGTTTTATATTCAATGAACACTAGTGACTATCTATATTGGCATTTACTTGTAAATTTTCCTTTCGGGGTAAATAGAGTAATGGTTTATTTTCAGTTGCTTCAAAATCATTGTTTTAAAGATAAAGATTTCCTTATTTTGAGATCATAGCTAGTTCCTGATTGAGAATGGGGAGTGCTTGTTCTATGTTATTCATTTTTTTTAGCTTCCTTGGGAAATTGCTTTTTGATTTTTGATAGTACTGCTCAATTGATTTCACAATTATATTGGTGTGGATGAAAAATTGGTTTATAAGGGTCTAGTAAGGTTAGTATTGGAGCTTCCATTTAACTTTTCTTTAAATGATTGAAGGCTTCTTGTTGTTTTTTTCTCCATTCAAATCTTTTTGATTTTTTTATGAGTTTTAATGGGGTGTTGCTATGTATGAAAAGTTTACTGTAAATCTTTATAGAAGTCTACTAATCATAGGGAACCTCTAATATTTTGAACTCATAACCGTGTTACTGTTTCCTGGTCTTTTGAAGATTCCAAATCATTAGAGACAAATATGCAAAGTCTGCTGATGCATATACCATGTGAGGGTGACTACAGGCACAAAAAAAGAAGCCCATGTAAGGGTGAAAATATAAAAGTATTTCAACATGGCATTGAGTGCAATATATATCAACAATAAGCTATAAATGGCTTCTAGACTCTAGAGTCTGAAAATCGTGCTACAAGCATCTCCTCTTCCCTAGCCTTGTCTTCTTCAAATTTCGCAAGCTGATTTTGCAATTCCAATCCAATCTATCCAGTCTTCTCAAATAAGGCCATGCAAGGAGCAACTTGACCTCTCATACCAGCCAAGTGTTCTTTCAACCTTCCAAAACCCACCCTACCCCCAAATTATGCATTTCTTGCAATATTTGCAATAAATCTCCTCATCAACAAGATAAGCATGGATCCATGTAGGGTCTTTGACTTTTGGGGCCATGGTAAAATTCCAATATGCAACATTGCAAACCTTATATTAGGTTGTTAATATACAAAGTTCATATTTCAAACTTCAAACTAGTAGAAGGCTGAAAGTACAAAACTAAAGATAGATTTCACATCTGCAATTTAATTTGAATAAAAAATAGGGACAGATTTATTATCTGACTATTAACATACGGTATACTTGGGATAGATCACGGCTTTTCAATGCTGCTCCAAAACTCCAAATGCTCACAAATGTTCAATGAGGGAGGGGTGAGGCAACTAGAAGGACGGGGGGCGGAATTCTTTATAGATTTTTCATAGGGTTTAGGAGTTAGGTTTTGTTTTTGTTTTTTTATGTTTAAAGAAAAAAATGAATTTTGCATGTTGAGTTGCCATGGTGGGGTCCAGTACCTACTCGGTTGATTAGGGCCAACTTGGTTGAGTAGGGCCAACTTGGTATCAAAGGTTGTGTCATGCTTTGATTTCTCGAGGGGGTGGGGGGGCACTCTTTATAGATTTTTGGTAGGGTTTAGGAGTTAGGTTTTTGTTGTTGCTTTTTTTCTTAATTTAAAATTATTAATAAAAAATGATTTTTGCATGCTGAGTCTGTGATGTTGGGGTCCAGTGCTTGGTATCAAAGGTTGTGTCATGCTTTGATTTCTCGAGGGGGTGGGGGGGCACTCTTTATAGATTTTTGGTAGGGTTTAGGAGTTAGGTTTTTGTTTTTGCTTTTTTTCTTAATTTAAAATTATTAATAAAAAAATGATTTTTGCATGCTGAGTCCGTGATGTTGGGGTCCAGTGCTTGCTCGGTTGAGTAGGGCTAGCTTGGTATCAAAGGTTGAGTCATGCTTTGATTTGGCCAGTTTGGTATTGAACTGGTGCTCTGAATCAAGACATAGAAAGATAGGTGGCCTAATCAATTTGAGTTGACTTGAACTGATTTTTAAAACAAAGCAAGACATATAAACATAGGAAGAACATTATGTGTACTTGAGATGATAAATGACAACTTGTTGTTGGAGAAAATATTGGATATAGAAAACAAAGTAAAGATAAAAGAATGGAAACCTATTCCTCTGACTAATGGCAGTTGAGCCCCTCATTTATAGTCATTATATTCCTCATTTATGGTAAATGACTTGCTCAAAAACAAGAATTGTAGTCATTGAACTGCATTTATTATCAGGTCAACACACAAGTTTGTGCTCATAGATTAGTGTAAATAGAGGTGATGAGGACTGTGGCCGCAAAATCTAGCAAGCCTTGTGAGGGGACTCAAAAGGCGAGGGCCAAACCTTGTAGCAACAATTTGGAAGGATTGCCACTGTTACCTTAGCAATCTTCCTTTTGTTGTTTAGTGGAGTTTCACCACAAGGGAGGCTTCCTTGTATTCACCTATAAAGATACTCTAACTAGAGGGGTCTAGGTGATATAAATAGTCTAGGGAAAGATACCTCAATAATTGAATAGGACAATTCTTCTTTTATGAAGGTGCAAGTATACTAACCCTAGAACAAACACGAATGACTACAAGCTAGGGATTATTGATATGCAATGATAAAGGAGTACCGACACATGTAGGAGTTAGAGAAAGGGTTTATTTAATGATTGGTTTGACAAAGGAACAATATAAACCCTCAAATAGGCTTCAAGTTAAAGTTTGGCTAGGGTTTAGGATTTCTAGGGGACAAATAGGCAAGTAAGGATGATGCCAACGCTATTTGGGGGGGATTCACCACAACAAAAGTAAGATTTTGCAGGAGGCAAACCCTAAATTTTCATCCACAAACATCCATCCAAAAATAACCTTAGAAGCAGATCGATTCTAGAAAAGCCAAAGCAACTTGCCTTAAAGCCTAGGAGATATAAAAGAAGAGAAAATATTTTAGTTTTAATGATTTTTGATCAACACAACTTTAGCCAATGCCTAATCCTACTTGGGCAAATGGAGTTTTAAGGAAAATTTCAAAGGAAAAAGAAAATTGATTGGAGTATGGGGGAAAAATATGGTTTCCTCTTGTAAACTTTTAATTATCTTTTTTGTGAAGGGAGAAATTAAATAGAAGATGCACACTATGAGTTCTTCTATGGATTTCAAGAAAGAATTTCTTTTACATGCAATGTTTTACCGAGATTTCCAATAAACAATATGTGTTTAGTCATGGAACATATAGAAATCCCAACATTAATTAATTCACATAGAAAATAATAAAAAAATCAGCATTAAAATTACAAATCCTTCCAAGAAAAGGCCTTCTTTCAATCCCAAAAAGACGTTTCCAATGCAATAGTCAATCTCCAGCAGAAAGATGCTCCATAAAATCACATTTTTGCCATGTAGCGAATAAGATGAGGCAATTCACACTCTTTTAAGAGAGGCCAAATTCACATGTGTGATGATGAATAGAGTGAGTGAAGGGATCCTCTATTTATAAGAAGTCTTTCCCTTCGCTTTAAAAACAATACTAGCCTACAAGCCCTAAAGCAAGTTTGACTTTGAGTGTTTGACAAGACAAGGGGTTACAAGCCAACTCCATAGCTCAAATCAATAAAATAATGCCATAAAAGCCCACAAGTGTGGGTCGATATCCTCCAAAAGCATGATGTCATGCCCTTTTTGGGCCATAAATGCTACGAAAATGCATGGGATGGGCTAATGAGATGTCCCATCATCATCATCAGCTCCAAGTTTTGAGGGGAGACCTCAAGAAGTGCCTCAAAATGCTTCCAAATTCCACATTTAGAAACCATGCTCTAGGTGCCCTACGTCACCCTCTCAAGGGCTAGATGGGTGATGTGGCACTATCTCTCTCTCTAGCGTTGGGGCTTCAAGTGTGAGTACAAGTCCTTCCTTGTCAGCCTAGTGATGGCCATCATCATTTGGATTCTGAATAAAGCAACGCCCATCAAACAGTGTGAAGGCTAGCTTGGGGGCGTCCTGGGTTCACTGGGTACAATATCAAGTAATTCCAACATGAAACAAAGGGAGCCCAATGTTCCAGCATCTGGGGGTGCTTCATCAAAGTGCCCAACGCTCTGTTTTGGAGGGGCAATGCTGCATTTGCAGGGTTATCACTGCTTTCTGGAAGGTGCAAAATGTTAAAATTGGCAACTAGGGCCAAACTCCATGTGGGTCATCTTATTAATGGAAGCTACTATTTTTCTTGGATCCCTCTCATCGAGAGGTGTAGGATTGATCTAAAGATCATCCAATTTCGATAAGTATTCATGGAGATATGAATTTATTTGTGTTATGGGACAATTCGTCAAGGTCGGCCAGCAACCAAATAAACCCCACTTGTGCTCAACGTTTTAGTATAAATAGAGGTGGCCTTCAAGTCATTTTCAACACACTTGGGATCTCTTCCTCTCTACTTGTCTTTGGGTTTTAGTAGGATGAGAGATCCTAAGGGATAACGCTGCCCTAATCCAGAGGGAATTGCTGGAACTTCCAGGAATAGCTGGAACTGGGGGGAAAAGGCGGAACTGCGGGGAATAGCCGAAATTGCCAGAACTGTCGGGAATAACTGGAATTGCCGGAACTGCCGGGAATAGCCGGAATTGTCGGCACTGCCGGGAAAAGCCGGAATTGTCGGGAATAGCCGGAACTGCCGGGAATAGCCGGAACTGCGGAGAATAGCCGCAATTATCGGAACTGCCGAGAATAGCCGCAATTATCGGAACTGTCGGGAACAACGGAAACTGTCGGAATAGCCAGGAACGCTGACGCAGAGGGCAAAAGCCAGAACTGCCGGGAAAAGCCGGAACTGCCGGGAATAGCCGGAATTGCCGGAACTGCCAGGAATAGCCGAAATTGTCGGAACAACCAGAGCATTTGTCTCCGAAGGAGAGCAACATGCAAGGGACAACTCACTAACATTGGGACAGTTGTATGGTACTTCGCAGCAAATACACCAAGCATGCAATGTTACAGCTAGCATGCAAGGGACAGCTAGCATGCAACAACAAGCATGCAAAGGACAACAAGCATGCTAGGGACAACAAGCAAGCTAGGGACAACAAGCAAGCAAGATGCAGCCAACACATAGGTCAGTATGGCAACATGGTGCAACAATGGCACATAATTCAGTATAGTGATGGGTATAGTCATGATTAATGAAGCATGATGAGATGCAACATAGTGATGATGGGTGCAGCACGATGAGGTGCAACATGATGACGAAATGCAGCACAACGATAGGTGGAGTCACCTTAGAGAATCAATTGAAGCAACATGTCTTCAACTGATCTCATGTATCATCTTCTTAGAGATGATCTATGCTCTTATCTAGATAAGTCAAAGTGTTGAATTTTGTTGTAAACGTACTATCTCTCTCTCTCTCTTGCTGAACTATTGAAGAACATATAAGAAGAATTGATCAAGGGTTTCCCCACATCGGGTTTGTCCCTGGCTAGCGGCACATCTTGTGTCCTCTTGTCTTGGCTTGTCATCTGCGATTTATGTTTATGTTCTATCTGCAGGTTACTTTAATGCTGATGTGATTGCTAATCTGGAAAAGATATTGAGCTAACTGTGAAAATTGAAATAAATTGCTCTATTCATAGAACATACCTAAAATTAACATGGTATCAGAGCTGAGGTGAAGACAATGCCCAAGCAAGAGTGAAAGAGCAATCACCGAAGACAGTTGGGAAAGGACAAAAGGATCAGTGGATTCCTCATCCCTCTTCAAATTCACCGAGGGTGAAGTCGAAGCAGAGAATATTATCAGAATGGCATAGCGGCAGGGTTGCAGGAATCGCCCCCCCCCCGCCGGATCCAAACCCGGAACCGCGGATCGAAGCGAAGCGTCCCGGAATCCAGGTCGGAAGCGCGGATCGGAGGAGGAGGTGGCGCGGATCCGAATTAAAATTTCGATTCCTGGAATTTTGGTTGCGGCCGCCCGGAACCGCGGATCGGAGGGCGGTTCGGGCACTTGGTTGCGCCACGATTCCGGCCCGGAACCGCACGCCACCCGAGCGCTTCCCGGGCGCTTCCGAACGCAACCCCGCGGCCGGATTTTGTTAACTTTGTTTTTTTTAAATTTGTTTTAACTTGTGACTAAACTAGCATGAGGGGGTGGGTTAGGTTAGTTTAGGGTGAGTCTAGGGTGACTTTAGAAAAGAATAAAGCCCCCATTCTCTTCTCATTTCTCACTTTGAGTTTATGAGAGTTGGAGAAGAGAAGAGAGGAGAGGAGAAGAGAAGAGAGGAAAGGAGAGGAGAAGAGAGGAGAGCTTGGAGGAGTGAAGAAGGAGGAGCTAGGAGAAGGAGGAGGAGCTTGGAGCAAGAGCTTGGAGGACTTCATCTACAAGAGCTAAAGAGGTAAGTTCAAACCCAAACTCCCTTGTTTTTTTGAAAAAAAAATTGTATTTTTCTCCTCCCTCTCCTACTCTTTCCCATTGTTTCTACTTGCTCCTTTATTTACAGGTTGTCCACCATATTCCAAGATGGTGTTCTTTTGGCTTCTATGTATCATTCCACTCTTGGTTTTAATGATGGCAAGGGTGAGGAATAGAGGGGAAGAGGAAGGGGATGAACTTGGTCCTAATAGTAGTGACCCAATGTATGATGAGGAGGAAGGGTTTGAAGAGGAAGGGGATGAACTTGAAGAGGACACTGAAGCACAAGATGGGAAAGGTACATCAAATCCCTTGTGGACCTTTGTGACCAAACTTGAAGGGGGAAAGGGTGGTGGATCTTACAAATGGATGTGCCCTCATGGTTGTCATGGAGGAAAACCATATACGGGTTCATATACCCGTCTGAGGAGGCATCTTTGTGGGGTGCTAGACAGTGATGAAAAAAAGGGTTCCGTGGGGGTAACCATTTGCCCAAACATTTCAAGTGAACAAAGACAAAAATACATCAAATTAGAGATGGCTGCACAAGGAAAAAACAAGAAACAAAAAACTCATTCTGAATCAAGTGCAACCTCTAAATTTGGTAGTTGCCCATCTCCTCATGGTACTTTTGCAACCTCTGGAGGTAGAAAAACAATAGGGGATTTCCTTAATGTTACTGGGAGGGATGATGTGGATGGAAAGATAGTCCGTTTTCTTTGTGCTTGCGGTGTACCATTCAATGTGCTTCGCTCTCCCTATTGGCATGACATGGTAAAGGCCATCAATGAAGCCCCAAAAGGATACAAGGCCCCCAACTATGAGAAAGCTAGAACAGTGTTATTAGAAAGAGAAAAAGCTAAGGTTCAAAGAGCTTTGACACGTTTTACACATGAGTGGGTGGATTCTGGGGTATCCATTGTATCAGATGGGTGGACAAATATTAGAAACCAACATTTGATAAATGTTCTTGGTGTTTCTTCTAGTGGTGCAGTATTTATTGCATCTCATGACTCCTCCGCCATCAGTGCAACTGCACAAAACATTGCAGATCTCCTATTGAAATCAATCAAAGATGTTGGTCCGAATAATGTGATTCAAGTGATCACAGATAATGCAGCAAATTGTAAGTTAGCAGGAAAAATTATTGAGCGTACTCATCCACACATCTTTTGGTCTGGGTGCCTGGTTCACACATTGAACCTTTTGATGCATGATATTGTGAAACACAAAGATTGTGGGTGGATTGCTGAGGTTTACAGGAAAGGGAAGCAGCTCATTAAATTCATCACAGGGCATACAAGGGTAAACTACTTCTATGGCACTTACTCCAAGTTGCAATTGCTTAAAATTGCAAAGACAAGATTTGCTAGTTATTACCTCACCTTTAGGCGGCTAGTGAGGGTGAGACAAGCTTTAACTAATCTGGTGTGTGCTGAAACATGGGATGAAATTAACAATGACACAGATGGTGCTAATGAAGTCAAGGACATTGTTCTTGACAGTTACTTTTGGTCACAGGTTAAATATGTTTTGCAATTCACCAAACCAATTTATTACATGATCAAGTTTGCAGATTCAGATCGACCAGTAATTGGGGAGGTGTATGAGCAAATGGATAGCATGTTGGGGCAGATTAAAGACATTGTTGAGCCTAGAGATACCACCTTGTACAATTATATTCGTGAAGAGGTGGTAAAACGATGGGATAGCCTAAATGTTCCATTGCATGCATTAGCATATGTTTTGACACCTAAATACTATCATCCATCATGGCTTTCAAAACCAGCACCTGGGGGGGAGTCAGGAGAAGACCACACCAAGATAAAGAGGTTCACGAAAAATATATGGCTGCATTGAGTAGATTAATCCCTGATGAGGAGGAGGCTGCATTGGTACGGAGACACGTGAGCAACTATACGAGCAACACTGGTCCATTTTCGAGCATGCATGCAATTCAAGATCGAGAGAATTTTTCTGCTCTTGAGTGGTGGAACATGCATGGAGGGCCTACTCCACTTCTACAGAGTTTGGCATTGCGGGTGCTATCACAGGTGGTAAACACTTCTTCTGCAGAGAGGTGTTGGAGCTCTTATTCTTTCATCCACAGTGTTAAAAGGAACAGGTTGAATTTAGACCGGGCAGAGAGCTTGGTTTATGTTCATTACAACTTGCGATTGTTGTCCCATTACTGTGAAGATGCAAAGTCTAATAAAGACTTGTTGACTTGGGACAAGAATCCAGAGGAGCCCAATTTGGAGGATGGAGTGTTGCGACTAGAGCAATTAGAGGATTCTCTTATCCAGGTATGTCCATTGTGGTATGAATTTTCCAATTTTCCCTTATAAAGAATTCATGTTTTTAATTTTTTTGTTAACTAGTGTTTTTTTTTTGCATGAATTTTTTGAGCGATTCTAGGATGATGACACGGGTGTTGATATGCCACCACCCCCACCCCCATCTGGTCCCTTGGTTTCTACTAGAGGAGGTTCTTCTTCATCAGTTCCAGTGCCACGACTTACACAGGGACCATCTTCTTCATTGCCACCACGTGGAGGCCCGCCATCACGTTCTATTCGTGGTGGAAGGAGGAGAGATTAGTAGATATATTCACAATCTACTTCTTTTTGTCATAGATTACTCATTAGACTTGTAGACTTGTGAATTTGAATTTTGAACCTTTTGGCTTGGCGGTGACCAAGTGACATATTTTGTAAACATTATTATTTGAATTTTGGACATGACAAATGTTGACAGTTGCTCACTTGCTAGATAAATCATAATATGCTCTATGTTTTATGTTTTATAATATGCTTAAATGTTTTATGTTTTATAATATGCTTAAAAATTTGATGTATGTTTGTAATAGCTAGAATATAGATGATTGTTGTACATACTAGTAACTACAATGGAATCATGGATGCCATATCTATCTTGATTTATGCAAAAATATGCATGTTTTCATGTCTTCTACAATTAATTTGGTATTTGGGATGTTTGTTTTGAGTATAAATGCAAAAAAATATAAAAATATATATATATATAGCAGACGCTTCCGCGGACGCTTCGCTCCCTAGATTTTTGGAAAATGACGCTTCCGCGCTCCGCGCTTCCGCTTCGCGCTTCCGCTTCGCTCCCGCTTCGTGCAACATTGCATAGCGGATGTTTCTGATGGCCTACCTAAAGATCTCTTCATTGGGAAGTCGGGATCTAAGGGTGGAAGGAAAGGCAGATGCCTTGGTTGCAATAAGTTCGGCCATTATGCAAAGGAGTGTCCGAATGGCAGAGACACATCTCTTGATGAAGATAACAATCATTCTAGGGACATCTTCAATGATCAAAGGAATGACAGGTAATGCAGGTCATCAAGGAAATGGCCGACTCTTCAAAAAAAAAGCAAGGAACCCCAGGTATGAAGAATCAAATGTTGTTTTTGATAAGATAAAGAAACGTTACCTTGTATTGGCCCTCTCCTTCAGATTCTTTGGGAATCTGGCTTGTTGATTGTAGTGCTTCAAGGCACTTCATCGGATAGTAGGGTGTACTCTCTAATTTGGTAGAGATGGAAACAATCGTGGGATTATACTTGGAGCTAATGCCACCTATCCCGGAAAGGGTGTAGGGAATGTTACCCCTCAATTGAATGAGGGTAACTCGATTCATTTACAGAATCTTTTTTATGTACCTGATCGCAAGAAGAACCTGGTGTCCATTTCGGCAATGGAAGTCAAAGGTTACAGGGTGGCACTCATCGATGGAAAGGTACGTGTTTGAAAATAGAATTTTCAAAGATGTTTTTGAGTTCAGGGTTGTATCAAGTTGCAGGAAGTCCACTGGGGACCATGTCCATTGACACATAGCATCGGAGGTCTGTGAGTCAGATGGTGACAGGGATGCCTGAATTCAAAAGGAGCATGAAAGTACATGTCTGAGATGTGCCAAGGAAAATCTTACAAGGGGACCATTCCCCTCATGTAGCAAGTCCATAGGTTTGGAACAACCCGAGGGGTTTGAGATTGATGATCAAGAATCTCACGTATGCAGGTGGAAGAAAGCCCTCTATGACTTGAAGCAAAACTCCCCGGGTGTAGTATGAGAGGATTGATAGCTGTCAAATGAAGCTGAGATTCACTAAGAGTGAAGCCGATCCAAACCATTGTTTGAAGGCTGTGGATGATAGACCTCTCATACTAGCACCTTATGAGGACGACCTATTTCCGACAGGTGCAGACCCTCTCATTTGCAGAAGTAAGAGGGAGTTGGATTCCGGATGTGGAATGATAAACTGCAAGCTTGTGACTACCTCGAGGATCTTAACTTTCAGAAGTTATATGGTAGTGATGTCGAACCAGATTTGGGAAATGCCTCTCAGTTTCATAAACTCATTCGCGTTGATGTTCTTGGTGAACTTCCGTCCGGACATATGTTTTGCAGTTAGCATGGTGAGCTCATATTTGGTTGAGACTCACTGGATTGGTGCCAAGAATCTTCTGAGATATCTTCGGGGCACAATCTCTCATGGATTGAGATACACTTCCGAAAATATGAAACTGCATGATTATTCGAATGTTAACTAGGTAGGCAGTGTGGAGGATCACTAGAGCACTTCTTAGTGCTGGTTCTCTTTGGATTTTGCTTTGATATCATGGATGAGCAGGAAGCAGAAGTTGGTTGCTATAAGCACCGCCGAGACCGAATACATAGCTACGAGTATGATCTCGTGTGAAGCTGCATGGTTGCAGAAGCTCTTAAGTGAGCTGTTTTTACACATGATGAATACCACTGTGATTCTCTGTGACAACCAAAGGGGGGATTTGATTATTGAGGAATCCTGTATTTGATGATTGCTCTCGCAAATAGGCATCAGATACTGCCTTATCTGGGATATGGTAAGTCGATGAGCGAGGATGCTCCATCGCATTGAGACTGATGTACAGGTCGCAGACATTTTGTTAAAGCCCTTGGGAAACGTCAAATCTGTGACTTTCCCGAACGACTTGGAGTCGTTGAGAGACCTTCTTATAAGGGTCCTGCATGTTGCATGCATTGAGCTCTGGGGGGCTTGGGGTACTTAATGAAGCAACATACGACCACAGGGCGACTCACCCTCCCCTGGTGGTGCGCTATGTACAAGATGACAGGTTCAACCTTCCCCTGTGATACCCCGTGGCGACTGTGGAACAGGATGATTAGTTCTCCTGTGGGCTGGGATGATTAGTTCTCCTGTGGCAACTGTGGAACAGAATGATTAGTTCTCCTGTGGGCCGGGATGATTAGTTCTCTTGTGGCAACTGTGGAACAGGATGATTAGTTCTCTTGTGGGCCGGGATGATTAGTTCTTCGGTGGGCCGGGATGATTAGTTCTCCCATGGCAACTGTGGAACAGGATGATTAGTTCTCTTGTGGGCCGAGATGATTAGTTCTCCTATGGCAACTGTGGAACAGGATGATTAGTTCTCCTGTGGGCCGGGATGATTGGTTCTCCCGTGGCAACTGTGAAACAGGATGATTAGTTCTCCTGTGGGTTGGGATGATTAGTTCTCTCGTTGTGACTGTGGGGTAGGATGATTCGTTCTCTTGTGGACAGGATGATTAGTTCTCCTGTCGAGGCATCCTACCCATGCAGTCTGGGACTCATGGGAAGTACCTCTCATCTGGTCAATGAACAAGGAAATTGGGTTAGGGACCATAGTAGTACTATCGATGGATGCATTGAGTATCTACCGTACTGCCTATGCTAGGATGACCTCCATTGATCTGGGATCAGTATGAGTGGTTTGAGACACTCTTTTGTGATATTGATCTTAGATCAATAAAACTGACTTCGGGCCAGTAAGAGTGACGTGACACACTCTCTTCAGATGAAATTGACTTCGGGTTAGTAGAGAATGGTATGAGACATTCTCGATCAATTCTTCTTCTTCATGGTTCAGCAGAGCAAAGCAGAGCTCAGCAGAGCAGAGCAGTGCAAGGCACTGATGGCAGAGATAGTACAGTCGGACATATGGATCAGCGGATGGAGTTCTCCCTAGTTGAGAGGGAGTGTTAAAATTGACAACTAGGGCCAAACTCCATGTGGGTCATCTTATTAATGGAAGCTGATATTTTTCTTGGATTCCTCTCATCGAGAGGTGTAGGATTGATCTAAAGATCATCCGATTCCGAGAAGTATTCATGGAGATATGAATTTATTTGTGTTATGGGACAATTCGTCAAGGTCAGCCAGCAACCAAATAAACCCCACTTGTGCTCAATGTTTTAGTATAAATAGAGGTGGCCTTCAAGTCATTTTCAACACACTTGGGATCTCTTCCTCTCTACTTGTCTTTGGGTTTTAGTAGGATGAGAGATCCTAAGGGATAACGCTGCCCTAATCTAGAGGGCAGAAGCCAGAAGTGCCGGGAATAGCCGGACTTGCCGGGAATAGCCGAAAGTGTCGGGAAAAGGCAGAATTGTCGGGAATAGCCAAAATAACCGAAATAGCCGGAATTGCCGGGAATAGTTGGAATTGTCGGAACTGCTGGGAATAGTCGGAATTGCCAGAATTGCGGGGAAAAGCCGGAACTACTGGAATTGCCGGGAATAGCTGAATAGCCAGAGTAGTCGGAACTACCGGAACTGCCGGAAAATGTTGGAAATTGCCACGAAAAGCCAGAACTGTTGGAACTGTCGGGAATAGCCGGAATAACTGGAACTGTCGGAACTGCTGGGAATAGCTGGAATTGCCGGAACAGTCGCGAAAGCTGACGCAGAGGGCAGAAGCCGGTACTGCCGGGAACAACTGAAATTGCCGGAACAGCTAGAGCATTTGTCTCCGAAAGAGAGTAGCATGCAAGGGACAACTAACTAATATTGGGACAGTTGTATGGTACTTAGCAGCAAATACACCAAGCATGCAATGTTACAGCGAGCATGCATGGGACAACTAGCATGCAACAACAAGCATGCAAAGGACAACAAGCATGCTAGGGACAACAAGCAAGCTAGGGACAACAAGCAAGCAAGATGCAGCCAACACATAGGTCAGTATGGCAACATGGTGCAGTAGTGGCACATAATGCAGTACAGTGATGGGTATAGTCATGATTAATGAAGCATGATGAGATGCAACATAGTGATGATGGGTGCAACATGGTGTAGCACGGTGAGGTGCAGCATGATGACGAAATGCAGCACAATGATAGGTGGAGTCACCTTGGAGAATCAGTTGAAGCCACATGTCTTCAACTAATCTCATGTATCATCTTCTTAGAGATGATCTATGCTCTTATCTAGATGGTCATTGGGGACAATGACCATAGATGCATCATAATGGATCATACTTAATTGTTAAGCGCATAATAACACTTCAAATTGAGATCATCTTCAAATATCTAACTAGACCAAGTTTCGTGAAAGTGTTCCTTACTTGTGTTAGGGATGGCTAGATGGTCAACCCTATTAGGTGCTTCTAGACCCTAAGGGGAGGTGGCATCCATAGGTGCTTGGGATAGTGGTGGCAATGGAGGGGAAAGACTTCATTTGCAAGGACCATTTCTCCCGATCAAGACAATGATTTTCTCTCTTCAATCTACGATGTAATAATTTCCGTAAAGCATTCTCTCCTGCGATTTAGACCGCTTGGGCACATTTACATATCTTACTGCTTCTCATACTTCCACATCTTCACACCTTTACTACAACAACTTGGTTTTTGGGCTAAAATATTGCACCACACTATTTCTAGAAGTAATTGTTTACTAGGTGGAATTATTTACTTTTCACTTTACAAATACTGGTACATGGCTGCAAGACAATAAATTAAATCTTCTTGGAAACTCGGATGAGGTGTTAAATAAAACAAATGCCTTGTAGACATATTAACAAGGAAGCAGTGACAAGGCTTCTTACTAAATGTCCATTGCCATCATCTATGGTTGAGCAATAAAGCTGTGCTGTTGAGGTGAAGCAATCATCAAAGTAGCCAACTTAGAGACTATGGAATAACATGACTTGAAAGATGGCTTAGAATTAACCAGTTCTGTGGAGAAACTGATTCACAGTTTATGGATAGAATAACTAAGCTCTCTTTTTGGTGTATACTCTTGTTCATGCCCATGTAATTCTGTAGGGGCTGTGTTCTTATCAAGACAAACAGGGATGAAACTAATGGTACTTATAGATGCAACCAATTGTAGCTTTAGAAAAGTGGTGCTATGACATTTGAAGTGTTCTCTAGGGCACTAGGCTTGCAAGCACTGAGTAAAGTGGTCTAAGTGGGTGGTGCACATCCTCCAAGGCACACTGTAATGTGGGTGCCTAAAACATGTGAGCCTTATTTTTTGACTCTGGATCTTATTATTTCAAAATCATAATTGATGTTTGATGACAACCCAATTTGGTACAGATATGTAAGGTGCAAGGAAAATTGGAGTCAAAACCAGATTTAGAATGAACTTCAGAAGGAGTTTCGAGAAGAGTCAAAAGTTTAAATAATCACATGGTCGAAAGATAAATATGACCTCAGAGATTGTTTTGGATGAATCCTTATCTGAGGGAATAATGATCGTGGAAACCATCCATTCAAAATATAGGTCTACATTGGAAACACTTTCCTAACAAGGACTAGCCCTGAGCTGGTTTGTACTGTTCCTTTACCGCTGCAAGCACACATTTATATAGACAGAAAGCGAAGCATTAACATGCAATATAATCATACTTAGACATTTTAGGTAATTGGTGAATCATTCTTCTCACTATGCCCCTCAAATAGGGCTATAGTATGGCCATCAATAAACTTCCCATGCAAATGAAATTCAAATAGTAAACAAATTCTTGCTGTTTATCACTATCCTTTAACTATTCGAGAAGAGTTATTTTCACATGTAAAAGTTTAAATAATCATGTAGTCAAAAGATAATATATAACCACAGACATCGTTCTGAATGAATCCTTATCCGAGGGATTAATGATTGTGGAAACCATCCATTGAAAATGTAGGTCAACATTAGAAACTCTTGCCTAACAATTACTAGCCCTGAACTGGTTTGGACTAATTTCCCTTCTTCCTGCAAGCACACATTTATATAGACGGAAATCAATATAATCATACTTAACTCTTTTTCGGTTATTGGTGAATCATTCTTCTCACTATGCCCGCCAAATAGGGCAAAAGTATGGCCATTAACAACCTTCTCATGCAAATGAAATTCAAATGGTAAACAAACAGATGCTGTTCATCACTATTCTTCAACTGGCCAGAACTCGCTTTGTCCAGGCTCACTAATTTATGGCTCCACCCTCTAACCACATCTATCATTATTCATTTAATGTGATAGACCCAGTGTGCCATCCAGGGCCTGATTTTATTTGACAGTTCCTGGGCTGGGTTCACTTGGAATATAAGAAATGATAACTAGTAGAGGCACAGCCAACATCACATATGATCACCAATTCTAAGTCCAAGGCTAAGGCCCATGATGATGTATTTATAAAAACAATCCTTCTTATAGAGGGGATAATGAGTGAAACCATGCAAATGATTCTAAATTTCTATGCTGTAAGTAAAGATGAAAGGTACTTTAATTTAGCAGATTGGACTAAATATTTCTCTAGTAAGAAGGTGTTTCCTTTGTGAAGTATATCTTGATAACAATGCCAAATGATCCAAATTGCAGCAGAAATGATAAACAGAATACAATGGTTGAAGTCCCTGTGTAGGAGAAGTGCATGATAATTGGGGAGAGAAGTCAGGTAAATGTGTGCAAAATGTGGCCTGCTTGTCTTCTTATTATACGAGCCAATTTCTGTTTGTTTTCTATTTATACTAAATTTCTTCTTATTTAAATTGGCTGGCGTTTTTCTGTAGGTCATAACATGTGAATTTAATTGTAGATTGCTAAAGTTGGTTTCACTCAAATATATTCCTCCTTGAAGCTTCTATGTCTAAAAGTCAACACACTCTTCTTACCAGAATATTCATTAATTTTTTTTGTGATTTTATGCAATCTTTTAACAGATTAAAGATGCAAAATACTTATCCTACCTATATAGTAGTCTTCTTATTTTTGATCGTAACATTTCTCCCTCTTAGGGAGACTCGTCCTCAATGATATTAGATTCTTTGCTAAAGGCTGCTGATTCCCATGTCGCCTCTTTAGTTGGTTGGTTTGACCATTAGATTACATACTCTTTATTTCTTTGTTAGGAAACTTTCTTGTTTGTTGTTGTAAGATTATATAGGATCATTTATTTCTTGCTCGATTTATTCTACAATGACATAGATTGGCAGTAAATTATTAAAACTGGTTAGAACCTTCTTTAAGAAACTCAGGTAGAAAACTAATGAGTTTTGATATGATTGTAGCTGTATTGTGCAGGTGACTTCATCTATCTTTAAGAGCAGGCTTTGTTCATCCTCAAGTAGATAGGAAGCTGTTTGGTTTGAATTTTAGATACACTTTGCCTCTGATTTCAAAGGATCTTGGTGTATGATGTTTTTTGTATAATTTGGCTTTTGATTGTGGCCTTTTCAAGTTGTTTTTACATTCTTTTGACTTCTGTCCAACATTTTTAGTGAGGTTTTTGTCTTTCCTTTGACATGTGCAAGATCAAGATTGATAGAATTGAGAGAGTTGAAACTGTACATTGTTCTGAATAATGTTCATGCCTGTTGTTGAACGGATGTTGTTCTTGTAGGAGAATTTAATAATGGTGCGCTTTCTTCTCACTCTAATTGTTTGGATGCTAGATATGCTCTCAACATGTTTTCCTTGATTTGGTTTATTTGCTTGCCCGTCATCTGAGGATGGTGTTAAACTTTAATTTAACATTGAGACTTTTGAAAATATATTTTCATAATTTTTCCATAAATTTTGGATTTCTGTAGTCGACAGTATTTTTGGGCAAGCCATACTTAAAGAAAAACTTGGAGGGTAGAATTTCAACGATATCACTTGCTTTTGATTCATTCTTCAGGGAATGAATCTCCCAATTTTTATCAATTCATCCAGTACAACTGTGATTTGGTCATTTTGTGTTGATGCCCATGGCAACATCCAGTACAACATTATTCAGGCATGAACATTATTCTAACAGATTCCATTGATATGCATTCTTTTCAAAATTTTTATACTTGGCATGTTTTGCAAGTGTTAAATATATCTCTATATCTTTTATCACCTTTTTACATTAAACATGTTGTATTGTGCCTCATAGGTTCTATTTATTTAGTTATTCCTACTTTTCTTGTGAATGGAGTATCATGATATTCATAAATGATTTTGTATTTTAGGCGATCCTTTTTAGGAACTATTATATGTCATCAGGTGTCTTTTTCTAGTTTATAATTGGGTAGGTGGTTGCCTTGTTTTATTAATGCTACTGTTTCTTAACATTCTTTGTCTTTTTGTTGTCCCCATCTTTATGTTACTTGTTAACCTTTCACTAGCAGCGTTGGCTCTCCCACTTTGTATTGATACTTTATTATTCGCAGTGCCATTGACCTAATTTTGGTCATTCACTGGATATTAATAAACTTATCTTATCATGCCTCATCTAAGATTTCAGTATTAAGGATATATTATATTGCATAAATTTCAGATAAAGCACCAACTACTACATTTTGTTTTCTGGCCTTGTAGGTTTATTTGGTTTATAATCATTGAACACTAGTGACCATCTATATTGGCATTTACTTGTAAATTTTCCTTTTGGGGTAAAGTTTAAACATTGATGAAAACATTGGCATCAACAAAAAGTCATTGGGGGTCTGGACATAAGGAAATCAGAAACATTCGTGAAAAATTGACAAACTGTGGTAAGCATTAAAAGATACGAAATAATTTTCTTTGAAAGTCTTAAAAAAAATATAAACCAACAACAACATCAAATAATCACATTGGCAGATAAATATGAAAAAACATCGATACCTAAGATGTAGTGAATATCAAATTATACATCAAAGGTGACACTGAATCTTCATAGTTGTCTAGTCAAAGACTCAAAAGTGAGTATTAACTAAAAAATGACATCAAGAATATATAAATGTATCTCATCATGATGATGTTGAGAGAAAAAAATTCGCAAGAGAAATTGAGTGGGAACCAACTAGCAAAACCCTAATAACAAAAAGATAAATTCGCAGAAGCAAATCAGCACTAGTGTGCTAGAGAAAGAGAGAGCAGTAGTGTACTAGAAAGAGAGAGAGAGTAAGCACACTAAAAAGAGCGAGTTATAGCCATAAGCATAGGAGTGCATAAGAGGGAAGTAACCATAGCACAATAAGTTGCAAAAGAAAGTGAAATAAAGAAGGTCCACTTAGATAAATAACTTATGAAAAGTGGTCCACTTTAGTGAAGAATACAAATGGAGATTGGTGTATTTGTACACTATCTAAGAGGTAGGGTGCTAACCCAATAAAGCCTTGATTAGTTTGGATAATCTAAAATAGCCAAATTGATTAATGTTACAACATTGTAATTAATATTACAAAATGTTGGTTTGTGGCCTATGTGCATTAGAGAAATTTTGAGGTAAAAAATGGGCCTCAAAACAAAAATGTACAACAAAAATAAACTTTATAAGAACAAATAGGATTCAAGATGATGATGTCAACCATGGGGGATGATTCACCATACTTTTTCAACTTGTATTTTCAACTTATCTCCTAATGCTTTTACTCAAATTTCGAGCGGGAGCACTCGTTGGATGCAAAATTTAATTCTTCATCCAAGGAGTACCCATGTTTCATATTTTCAATGGACCCTGCTACACAAAAAATGAGAAATACATGAAAAATGTGATTGCAGGGTCCATCAAGAGTATGCAACATGGGTACTCTTTGGATGAAGAATTAAATTTTGCATCCAACGAGTGCTTCCGCTCGAAATTTGAGTAAAAGAGTAGGGAGATAAGTTAAAAATACGAGTTGAAAAAGTAGTTTTTTTCTTTTTTCCCTCTAAAATTTGATGATGTAATGTAATCTTATTTTATTATTTCCACTATTATTTTATAATATTCCTTAGGAGACTCATTTTAAACCTCAAAATTTCTCTAATAGAAAACCCGTAAGTTGAATATCCCCCTTTAGTTTGCATGGGGGGCCATAGAGTGTAGATATTACATTATCACATATCCCCCTTGAAAAATCTCCCGCTCCAATATGTTTCAACTTTTCATAGGTTGGTGAAGGTAGACTCTTGTAGAAGATTTGGTGAATATGTTGACAAGCTTTTCTGATGAAGGAACAAAGATTAGCACAAGTTACTCATAAGCATGGAGTTGCCTAATGTAGTGCATCTAAACGTCTATGTGTTTAGTCTTTTGATGATCTATAGGTTTGCGAACAAGCTGAATTGTACTTTGATTGTTACGTAATAAAGTAATGGGGGTTGCTTGAGGAAGACCTAATTGTTGAAGAATCATAAGCATCTAGGCAAGGTTCTTCTTGGCATGAACAACACTAGCATATTCAGCCTCTATGGAGGAGCGACCTACAACATACTATTTTGTGGAAAGCCAACAAACTTGTATAGAACCAAGAGTAAATAGATATCTAGAAGTAGATCTTCATTCATCAAGATTGCTAGCCCAATCAACAACATAGAAGCCTTGAAGATGGATAGAAGTGTTGATTGAGTAATGGATGCCCATGTGGGTGGTCCGTTTAAGATAATGTAAAGTTTGGTTGGTTGCTAATAACTCTGATGAGGCTCCTTCATATACCAAGAGTACATGCTAAGAGCAAATGCAATGTCTAGTTTAGTTTGAGTAAGGACCAAGTTAGGTTAAAATATCGACAAAGATAGATATATGGTGGCATCAAATAAGGGTGAAGGGAACTTGGCTTGGAATTTCATCCTAGAAGAAATGGATTGGCTTGCACTTTTCCACCTTGAAGCAATGTAAGAGATTCATTGTTTAATAAAGTCGAGAGGGTGAAATCCTGGAAGGAGATTGGGAGATTTTAAGTCCTATGAAAGAATGAAGCAAGCTTATATCAATCATCTCAAGGGAGTCCTAGAGTTGTAGCTTCATTTCTTTGATCATAGATGATCAATAACCAATCAAGATGAGATTGTCCACCTAGAGCACAATGATGAGGGTTTGGCCATCATGATGATGAATATAGAGATCATGTTCAACCTCATAGCAAGTGATGCACAATCAAGAAAGCAATTCTGAATTTTCTCATTACCAAACTTTTGGTTCCCGCATAATCTTGTGCAGAGGTTTTTTGATTTTGCAAACTAATGGAGTAGGCCCACATTCACAAATCCTAGTGGGTGCTGCATATAAATCTCCTCTTGAAGGTCTTCATGTGAAAGGCACTTTTGACATCAGTTGGTGAACTTCCCAATTTAGTTAAGTAGTAATAGATAATATCATTTAGATTGAGTTCATTCTAGTGACTAGAGCAAAAATCTTGGAGTAGTCAATTCCCTCCTTTTATCAAAAGCCCTTAGCAACTAACTGTGATTATGTTTGGCACCATAATTGGTCTTGAAGACCCATTTGCAGTGAATAATATTCTTTCCCTTGTAAGGGAGTCAATTCCCAAGTTTGATTCTTAATCCCAACATCATATTCAACATAATGTTATTAGAACTGAACCAGTAGACCCCCCAATTTGGGAACTGGTTAGAACCAATAAAATAACTGAACCAAAAAACTGGCCAGCCAAAAACACTTCAAATATTCAAATTTTAAAGAAAAACACACATATTCATGTGTATCCATATGATTTCAAACCATTCATACACAAATAAGAAAAGTTCTCATTTATATAGCATGTAAGGGTGCACATAACCAAAATAGCATCGAATGCAATCCATATACAAACTGAAAATACATCACCAAATAGGCCCTAGATGGCCCTCTAGCATCCAAAAAAATCATGCTACAACAAATACCTACATATCATCAAAATCATTGCCTATATTGGGAGTTTTAACATTAATATCACCCTGTAAGCATTTAAATAATATAGAAAAGCTTAGCATGTCGAGTCAAGAGTGATGGGTACATTTTTAGTAGAGTCAGGATAGAGGAGTTCAACAATGAATGCCACTAACATCAAGGTACATAAAGGCTTGGTGCTCTTGATTAAATGGTAATTCCATACCCTTGTACATGACAAAATCCAATGGAAACATTGCAATCCCCCCAATCTTAAAATCCTGAAAAACTATTAAGTTTGTTGGATTTTGAGTGGGATCTAAATTCTACTTTCTCCATATGAAATCCAATGAGTTCAAAACCACTCTCAAACATCTTGAGTCAATTAATGCTAATGACAATAATTTATGAGAGGGGAAGTCTAATATTTGACCATATTGCCCTATAATGCTATGCAATTAATGGTAATGCTAAATTCTTAAAGTAAAAGGATGAAAATGAAAGACAAGGAGGACGTCACTTTACTTTAAGAATTTAATATTACTGTTGAAATTTGATGACAATTTTTTTTCTTGCAATCCCAACCTGGTTTTAATTTCACCTTATCACTCCCATTCAGTTAAATGCCCTTTCCCATAAACGTACATTCAACATATAGAATTCTGGAAATGAAATTTTCAGATTAAAACACATGGGACTGTAAACACATGCTGAAAATAGATATGGACATAATCAGACCAGCAACACACATAAAAATACATAGATTTTTGGTCAACTTAGACCCAGGCAAAACCCCTTCAATCTTCTCTGGGAAAAACTTATTAGGGATCTCTTAAAATTTATTTATCTTTAATACATTTGCAGACAAAACAAAACAGCAACACAATTTATCTCTTCAGCCCAAAACTTCTTGGAAACCGTGCCCACTTTGCTGATTTCCTTGCCCACTTGAAGTTGAAAATATGTACTGTACGGACTCCACAATTTTTTTGTTTGAATTTGTTTTTTCAAAAACTTATCTCAAACGACGTGCAACTCACAACATTCAATGTTGTTTGTACTGTACCTTCTGCTGTCTTCTATGCCTTCATTTCCATGCCCAACATTGCCCAGAAATCACTCCTTCAGCTTGCTGCAACAAATTTCTCCTTCAGAACTTTTCTCTAGCTCTCAGCGTCTTTTCTCCAATCCGCTCATGAAGAATGAATGCAGTCTCTCTTTTCTTTTCCCCCTTTTGTTTCCCTAAATGACTTTTGGGCAACCCTAAGATCTAACGGCTTAGATTCATTTAGATTGAGGGATGAGAATAAATGTGCATTTAATTTTCACTTTCTATTTTTTAACTCACCCATTAAATAAAGTACCCACATTGTACTTTATGTCTAAGGTCACTTTTCACTTTATAATTTAACATTGACTTTACCACTTATAAAGTCACTTTCACTTTATAAAGTCACGCTTAGGAAAGTACTTATTTTGGACACTTTTCCCTAAGTACAGACTAACCCATGGGAAACCACTTGTCCAAGGTACATTAAAAATCAACAATTACCATTAATTGCATAGCATTATAGGGCAATATGGTCAAATATTAGGCTTCCCTACTCATAAATTATTGCCCTTTTCAAAAAAAAATTGCGTTCAAAGGGTTCTTGGTAGCATTGTACAAAATTGGCTAGTTAGGTACTGAACCGACTAGTTTAGTGAAAAAAGGTTGGTTCAGTATCGAACTGGTAAGTTTTGTACAAGAACCGACTGATTTTGTACAATGGTACCGAGGACCATTTGAATGCATTTTTTTAAAGGGTCGACTCAGACCAATTTTCCTTAAAAAACATTTAGACTGGTCGGTTCAGTCCCGTTTGACCCAGTGCTGATAACATTGATTTTAGAAGGTCGATCAGGAGAACTAACAATTGCAATCAGTCTAGACCAACAACCAATCGACTTAGGAACAAAGTTCGACCAACTAGTCAAAATCCCAAAAGGAGGGCAATTGATTCATTGTCCGCAACAAATATCAAAGAAATCATTATGTAATAGCCCAAAAGAGGAGTTCAACAATTTAAGGCATAAAGACTTCTTATCAAAGATGACATTTCTTTTGATGATGATCTGCTGTTTGACAGGATCAAACAACAGTAGGCTTTAGATTCTTCTAAATAGCTCATCATGATGCAAGCATGACTTTTTCCATCTAGTTTCTTCCTACAATCATTGGAAATATGCGCCCAAGCAATGCATCTTCTTAACACCATCTCTCGACTAGAGTCACAAAATTGACAACTCTAGTCGGAACATGATTTAGGAGATAGTTGTAATAGTAAACAACTTCATCCCAAAACTCAGTTTACAGATCTTTGGCTTGCAATAGGCATCGAGCCAATTCTACCAAAGTCCTATTCGTTCTTTTGATTATGCCATTTTATTGGGGAGTACAAGGGACATATCTTTGCTAAGAGATACCTGATTGAACAAAATATTCTTCAAATTATCGATTCACATACTCTCCACCATTATTAGATCTCAAACACTTGATTGGTTGACTGCATTGCTTCTCAACTAGCGCCCTAAATTCCTTGAACTTTTCAAAGACATGACTCTTATTCTTCAAGAAATAAACCCAAGTAAATCTATAGAAATCATTGATGAAGGTAAAAATGTACTTTGCACCTATTAACTAAGGCTTGTTGACACAACAAATATCACTATGAACAAGCTCTAGTGGTGTTTGTGCATGCCATGCTTTTGCCGAGTCAAAAAGGGCTTAATAATGCTTTCCCAACACACATCCTCTACAGATTCCATCCGGTGGAAGAAATTTGGGTAAATCAACAACCATGTTTTGTGTTACCATTAGCTTCAAACTTGATTGAGGTGTCCAATTCATTCATGCCAAAGTCCACTATGTTCGTCTGTTTGGAAAATGAGAGTAGTCGATCTAGGATTTGGCTAAGGTAGATCATGGAACATGTATAGTCCATCCTTTGAGTTGGGAAATCCTTCGGCAATAATCAACCCATCATTTTTTGGATCCTTAACAAAGAACCAATCTGGCTAGAGCCTAGAACTTAACAATCTTACTAGTTGCAGTCAATTGGGAAACCAACAACATATTTGCACTTAGACTAGGCAAATGGTAGACATTAACAATTCTTCCCACACACACCCAATTTCAATTATAGTTATTTAACATAAGCTCAATAGTCCTCAATCTTATTGAAGGAATGGGGGTTAAGAGAGATCAACTCTTTCTCTATTTGCATAACTTGGCTCTCATCAAATTTATCAAACAACGACTTCAACTTCTTCAAACTTCTGGAAGACAATTGATCCTGCTTGTATGAAAGTGAATCTCTCGACAAATGTAGGTCATAATGACCCCAATGACCTCATCTTTCTTCTTGTTGACGACAAATTTCTCTTGGTCATCCTTCAGATCTGGAATCGTGGACTTGGTGTACTACTAGAGCCCTTCGCTTTTTAGCAAAGTCTCCATATTTGATGCCCATATAGCATAAATGAGCCAAATAATCCTCAATCCTCTTGAAGTAATGTGGATCAAGATAGATCAACTCTTTATCTATTAGCATAACTTGGCTCTTATCGACTTTATTAAACAACGACTTCAACTTCTTCCAGACTTCATGAGGATAGTCGGTCTTGCCTGTATGAAAGCGAATCTCTTGAGAAATGTAGGTCATAATGACCTTAATGGCCTCATTTTTCTTCCCATCGATGACAAATTTCACCTAGCCAACCTTCGAATCTTGAATTGCGGTCTTGGTGTATTGCTAGAGCACTTTGCTATTCAACAAAGTCTCCATATCTGCTTTCCAGATAACATAATTAAAGTCCATTCAAAATAATAGGATCGATCATGGAAGTCATTTTCTAAAGTTTTACAGATTTGGTCTCAATTGGGTTACAATGGTCAAGTCAATAGCCCAGATTCAATCACCACCAATCAAACTCAACAAGATTTGTGGACAACAGGGCTTCATTAAAACTATTATCTATTACCATGTTTGGGAAGGGGTGTAACCTAGAGAATAACAAAATCTGTAAAAGAAAGAAAACAAGAGGAAAAATATACTCAAAGATGATTGGTGGTGTTTAAAGACATTATAGCACTTAGGCACAAAGCATTATGATCAGAACATCATAATGTGTGATAAAGTTCAACGACTTCATCTCAATTGAACATGGTAGATCGACCCATAGGGTCTTCTATTTATAATCTCTATATTTAACCAACGTCCTTGAATTAGGGAAGATCTAGTTCACAAGTAATGGTCCACAGTTGTAATTGATTTTGATAGATCTGCAATGTTTAGTCAACTATTTGATTGTCCTAGTCACCGACCATCTAGTCGAACACACTAGCAACCACTCAGTTTATTATTCAATGAATCCACCCATTGACCGTGTAGTTGATCACTTAGTTAATTGCAGTGTTAGTCGACCCATTGATCATTTAGTCGACCATCTCGTCAACTGATCTACTAGTCAAATGGACTAACTATCTCTAGTACAGGTGTGGTGAACCAACATAACCCGAGGTTATGACATAGGTTCCAACATGCATATGAAATCTAACGTTGGTACCAAAGAAGGAACTTCTCGTGCATATGTTTATGGTAACTTGAGAGAAGCACATGTTCCACTAATGAGAGAGGAGGTGTATGTACTATGTACTTTGAGACGAAATAGAAAAGGCAATTCGAATTCTAGTGTTTAATTTGAATTTAGAGGGTTGCAATATTTTTTTGAATGAAATGCTTCCTTTGGTCAATAGGGGTTTGGTTAGCTGGTAAAATGGGGGTGTTTCATGGTCCCCATTAAGGTTTAAATGCTCTAGAAACATGTTTTCCCCTTTTGGGTTGTCTTGCCTATGTAATTGGGTTGTTTCAAATGGTTGGGGCTAGTTGCAAGTCTTAAGTGACTTTGGTGTAATGGATACTTCATAGCTATTGCTTCTTAGCTAAGGGGATTTTCCTTGAGTGTTATATGCTAACTACATTTTCTTGTAAAATTTCCAAATTGGGGAAGAACATGCTTACCATACAATCAGAATAGGAAGTATCTTTTTGAAAAAAATCCTTGTTTTAGCTCTCAATAAAATCAAAATATGTACATAGAGTGCGTTTTATATAACATAAAATGTGTCACCAAAGCAACCTCCACAAGTTGAGTGTCCTAGAACTTAAAACATGACATTGCGTAGCTCAAGAAACCAAACTTTCCACAAGGGATTATAAATTGTACAATCATAAAGCTCAAACAAAGTAAGTTAAGCTAGCATATGTAAGGATATTAACAACGAACAAAGAGAATTATCAGGCTATAGTAGGAACCATGCTTGCATCAGGCAAAAAGTCATTGCTGTCCTTGGGGGTTGGCCCCCAAGCATCATGCATAGGCTTGGGTTCTATGACAATGGGTTCTCACCCATCATTCTATTGAGCCAGCTTAAGCTCATTTTTGACTTTTGAGATGGCTAGAGCTAGTGGAGGGTACTTGTCGTCCTAGGGTGGTACAAGGGGGGCTTGTTGTGGCACTGTGCAACGTGCTCTTTTTTTGGGCATTGCCCAACCCGCACATTGTTGTGGCCTGCTGTAAGAGTGTTGATGGAATGTAGACAGGTAGGGGATTGAGTAAGAGGCTCCTTGCTCACGATGCATGGACATTGCCTCAAAATTCTAGTCGCTAGAGCAAGTGCGCCATCTCCACCTTGATCTTATTGAACCTAAATAGTGGTCTGCATATGAAGTTTTGTATAGATTAGAGAGGCATCACTCTAGGTAAAAACTTTATTATGCTTTGTTTTATGAAACAAAACTTTGTTCCTGTTTTTTCATATATGAAACAAAACTTCTATTTTAATGAGTTGTTAGATTGTATTGAACTCAACGACCAATAGTAGTCTATCCCCTAATAATTTGGTTTTCTGGAAAATAACAATAGGCAGGAACTGATTACCCTATCCTAGGCAAGCTTAGCATAGAAATAGAACCAAAACAAGTGAGTTAAGGATTTAATTTTGTCACATGTAGAACATTTGCATCGAGATACTCTCAATATTAACAACCTTAGGTCCATAGCAAGGCCACCATGAATTAGTGACAAATAAAAAATGGCTTTCTTAGGCTCTGCGAATGGATTCCACACCTTTTGAAGCCTAACGAACCATGTTTTCTATTTAGACCTGAACCAACATAATTTGTTCAACTTGACATTAAGCAGTGTTTTTGACAAAGCCACTTACATCCATCCATTGGTCTTTATTTTCTTGATAGCCTTAGTTCTATTCCAATCTAATCCCGACAACATGTAGTTGGGGCTCGTTACCCACCAAAATGGATAACCCTATAGGAGAAAACATTTCTCTACTTCACATCCAACTAGCCAGCCATGTAGCCCTTGACGACCACCATTAGTTGATGGCGTGCCATTATATCCCCGCCACCTGCATCAACCATATGCTTCTCACCCATCTGGCAAGAGCACATAGGCGAAGGTGGGCTTTCGATCAAAAGGTACTTTATTCATTTTGCAATCAGGTGCTTATGCTTGTTTGTATTTGGGCATTTGATGTGGATTATGGGGTGACCTAGTAGAAAGAGGGGTCTTGACCGTAATCTTGTTCCCTCACCTTAGATGGGGGGTTAATCTTCGATCCTAAAGTAGCGGGACCTCCCCTAATGGTCCAATGGGTATATCTGGGGCACTACTCAGGAAGCCCTGATTGAGATAGCATGGTTCCATCCATCCCTATTCCATACTTACCACTTTCCTTCATACATTACAAGTCCTTATCTCACATCCATTCTTTAGGTTCAATTAACCATTGGTTCTCTGGGATTTGGCACCCATACATCTTCATACTTGGGTAGGGTCCAAAAATTTTCCCTGAGAGGTTGATGTAGCTACACGAAAAGAAAAGAGCATATCATGACCACAAAATAAAATAAAAAGAATATCAAAATGCAAAAGATGGTTGGGATATACACATTGACACATGGGCAAAGTCCTGGCATGAGCTCTACCTCACTCATTATGGCCATCACCTGGTTCGTGAGCACATGTTGCTCCATTGCATCATAAAAGGAACCCTTGCATGTCCCAACCTCGATGAGCTATGGAATGACTCATCCCTAAGGGGTAATACAAATGCCATACATCATTCAAAGCAAGCTCTAACCCTTTGAGCTATGAGCATTAATACAAAGAAAAAGCAAGCAAAAGTAAAAGGCGCACTAGGTTGGTGGAAAAACAAAGGCCAAGTTGGTATCTCATGCATCGACGATTGCTCCCTCACATGTATACACTCAAAATGTGGATCCCCATCAGGTTGGTCCCTTTGACCATAACACTTGGCCAAGTCTTCTCCCCTCCATACCATCATTATTGTTCACTAAAACCTATCAATTAAGCGTGGACTAAGGAAATGTTTCTTTCCCTTAGGGGTTGGAAACACCTAATAGGGTTGTCCTTTAGCCACTCCTACCTAGGGAGGAAACACCATTGCAAGCTCAAGGCCCCAATTTTGGAAGGGAATCCTTATTTGAAGTATTAAATAGCCCATTACATTCAAGCTTGGTTCACTTAGATGCAATAATGATTATTGTCCCTGATGCTAGTTTCTATCATTAGACTTTATGTTGTGATTGTCAGGTGGTTTAACAACCCATGTCCTGGGCACCTTAACCACATGTACTTAGGCCATTAGAGAAGTATATTGGCACCCATAGGTGAAGCGTTGAGAGCCTTGGGTCTCCAAGCAATAATAACACATCACATATGACCTTAGGCACCTCCTACACCCAGGACGTTCTGCCACTTTGCATTACATTTGATGATTTTCTTAGGATGATACACCCGGGCCTAGCATGCCCCCAGGTTGACCTTATCACCATATGAGGGATGGCAGCTGATTCAGGGCCCAAATGAGGATGTTCTCACCTTCAGAGACTTGGGAGGGCTAGCAGCACTTGCAAAATCTTCAACGTTGGAGTAGAGATGGACACTATTTTATAGTTGGAGACCCAAGAGACTCCTTTGTAGTGACCTAGCTGGATTTTGGATACCACAAAGAGCCATTGATGGAAATTTGACGACCAACATTCAAATCATGATTTTTAGATGCTACTACATCACACTGGGCACCTTGTAGCATCAATGCTTGACATTTGGAGCTCATTTTATGGATGACATCACCCATAGAGGCCTCACATGTATGGGATTTTGTTAGCATTTATGCCAAAACTAGATGGGTTGGCTTGTAACCACAGGGTTTCATTGTGATTTTACTTGTTAGTAGGGGCTTTTAGGCTAAAATTAGAACTTATCCTCATATTAATAGAGGAGAGGACTTGTCATTTCAATTATCATCACTTGTGACAATTCGGCCTCTCTTGGAGAATTTCAGCCTTCTTGTACCTTTGGAGAGATGTGATCTATGGAGCATTTTTTGTATTGGAGCTATATTCTTGTCTTTGGAGAAGTTGCCTTGGATCAATGATTGGATTGTACATGCATATTGTCTTGTAAGTGCTTTATTATTGAAAATTTATGATTTTATGTCTAATGTATGGAATAAATTGATGATCTAGGATTTTTCTATTGTGACCTAATTTATTGAATATCAATTGTCTGGAAGCTAGGTCTCATTATTGCATGCATTACTCATTATATGATATGTGAATGATGATCACCTTGGCGAATCTTACATTAGTTCTCTCAAGTGAATTTTGATCCCTCACAAAGGTAATAATGTTGCTAGGGCATTAAAATAACCTTACTCCTTTGCAAGTTTTAGCCATTTTTAAGAATCCATAGACTCCACCAACCCTAGGATCAGGCACTGACCATGTCTAGTTGGTGATCAAGTCATCTTTTATCCATAAATTGAAATCAATTTTCTCTCTCTTCTCTAATTCAACCCTCTTAAGGCCAAGCGACCCAATTAGGGCTTAGTGTGAATTAGCTAGGAAGGGGAATTTTTGGTCTTGGAAAGTTTCAACATCAAGGGTTGTAGTGGTTGCCTCAAAATCATTCCCCTTGGTGGCCATTCTTTCCATTTTCATCCATAATTTCTCTTGCCCTAGTGGTTTGCCCTGAGATAAAATCCTAGTTTGGTTAAAGCTTCAACTTGAGGGCTTATTGAAGGTTTCATGTGCCTTTGCCTTGCTAATACTCATAATTGGAAACCTTTTCCTTACACCTTGACCTTCGGACATACCCTTTTCTTCGCCATTAATCAAACCCTAGGTTTAACATGCCCTATTTTTGGATTATATCCTCTTCTCCATCGCTTGAGCCTTGTCCTTAAGTTGAGTCCTCCCTTAGAAGCCTTTTAGTCACCTTATACCTTCAAGCATAGAACATCCCTTAGGTGAATTGAAAATCCATAAAGAGTAGGGGTTAGTAATTGTGGTGACAATGGGCTACTACCTTATTGTTGTCACTTGGTCTAGTAATTGCCTTGTAGGGTGCCCCTCCACAAGGCCTGCTAGATTTTGCGGCAACATTTTTTGGTGCCATTGTCGGGGAGGAAGCGAGCCTACGTCCCTGTAATCTGATGATTAAACTTCATTCCTCTGAAGGGGAAAATCTCAAACGACAAGATATATCCTCTTCTGGCTTCTCCAGTGGAAGAATAAAGCCCTTGTTCCTGATGATTAAACTTCATTCCTTTGAAGGGGAAAATCTCAAACGACAAGATATATCCTCTTCTGGCTTCTCCATTGGAAGAATAAAGCCCTTGTTCTTCATTAAGCTTCAAAGTCTCAATGCTTGTAAGGTCCTTTAAGGAATTTTTAGATTCACCCTGACGACTCCTTATTTGGTTGCTATGCAAGACTCGAGGCAATGGCTCCTTGGGATTTGCATGAGATATACCCTCGTTTGGATATCCAAATCGATGGGATAAAAATTCTATGATGAATGTCCCAAAATTTGATGGTGATCCTTTTTTAGCTGTGAATCATGTTGCCAAAATTTTCAAGTATACTTCAGAGATCAACATGATTCATGAGGACACTTTCATGAGATTCTTCATTAATTCCATTGGGGATGATCAAAGAGATTGGCTTAAACGTACTCCAAACCTAAGACCATTCCTTCTATTGGGGTATTCATTGAAGAATTCCTTAAGTATTGGGGACCAATTTGACATCTTGAAGTTGCCTTTCAAGACTTGACTGTAGCTCTCCAAAAAGAGGGTCTCCTCAATTATGCTAAAGAAGTCGAAGATCATTGCCATCCAGCAGAAAGCATCACCCCCGATCATCTCGATCATTCTATTGATGAAAGAAATCAGGGTTGTGATGAAGAAGAGTACTTTTTGGATCATCAAGATGAACTCTTTGAAAGTGAAATTGAATATGATCTAGGAAGGGAGTATGGCGAGGACGAAAATGACACTTTGGCAAGTGAATTTGAGGCAAGCTCCACCCTTTTCATAGATGTTGAGTTTGATGATGCATTTTGTGAAGACCTTGACAAGGGTGACCCCATTAATTCCTAGGAAGTTAATGTTTGTGATTTTCTGCACATAGAAGAAATAAAGTGGGATATGAGTAGTTATCTTTTTGACAAGGATCCAATTTATGATACAGACGATGATGTTGACAAGAACCTTGCCTTGCCTCATGCTCCATATAATTAGGAAGATATGATTGTCAATGTATTTGAGCCATCCTTGGGATCTTCCTGTTGAAGTCCCTTAGTCATATTCGGGGCAAATAAACTTTGGACATGATGAATCGAATTTGGTTGACCCTTTTGAATTTGATTGTTGTGACGAGCTGCCTAGTTATCTTATCTCCCAACCATCCCCCGCATCATGTCACTCCCAGCATGTCCCTGAGGACATCCATGAGAGTTGCATGCCTAATGATAGCTCTTGAATGAAAATTCTTGAGTTTTATCATCAATTACTCCATATTCAGGCTAGAAGGGAAGATTCGATGGTGCGGCCTAATTCCTCTTTTCCCTTTTTATTCATGATATAGGGTCATCTTATTTTCCCACTTCCCACCCTAGTGATTTAATGTGTGAGTGTTATATTGGTGATTGTGATGCTTTCTCGATCTATCTCATGACTAACCATAGGGGCAACATGTGTGATACTGATCTAATGATATGTTGATTGCATTGGTTATATGACTTTACTTAGGTCATGTATTATATGCTAGTATAACATGGTAGTTTAGTTGCATTGCATATTGTGTGGGCATTCTAACATCATTCATGTCATGTTTCATGCTAGAATATATTGCATTTAGAATATATTTTATTTTTTGTTCCCTTTATATCTTCAAATAAAACATGGGTGATACCCTACACCCAATGCACATGCTCCCAAAATAAGTTTATTGCAATGTGCAGATTACAGGTCTGCAAGCCCAGGGATTGTTGGAGTTCTCATGAACTCCCCATTTGAGCATATGGATCATGTGCTCTATGGTGAGCTCATGTCCCCAAGTTTGAGGCAGATGTTAGATGTTACCCACCAAAATGGGTAACCCTATAGGAGAACTTTTCTCCAATTCTTCACATCCATTTGGCCTGCCATGCAACCCCTGACAACCACCATTAGCTGATGGTGTGCCATTATATCTCTGCCACTTGCATTAGCCATATGCTTCTAAGTTCTCACCCATTCGGTAAGAGCACATGGACGAAGGTGGGATTCTGATCAAAAGGTACTATTTTCATTTTGCAATCGGGTGCTTATGCTTGTTTGTATTTGGGCATTTGACGTGGATTATGGGTTGCCATGGTAGAAAGAGGGGTCTTGATCGTGATCTTGTTCCCTCACCTTAAATGGGGGGTTAATCTTCGATCCTAGTCTAGTGGGACCTCCCCTAATGGCCCAATGGGTATAGAAGGGGGCACTACTTGGGAAGTCTTGATTGAGATAGTGTGGTTCTATCCATCCCTGTTCCATACGTACCACTTTCCATCATACATTACAAGCCCTTATCTCACATCCATTGTTCGGGTTCAATTAACCATTGGTTCTCTGGGATTTGCCTCCCATACATCCTCATACATGGGTAGGGCTCAAAACTTTGCCCTAGTAGGTTGATGCAGCTAAAAGAAAAGGAAAGAGCATATGATGGCTACAAAATAAAATAAAAGGAATATCAAAATGCAAAATATGGCTGGGACATACACATTTGCACGTGGGCAAAAGCCTAACGTGAGCTCTACCTCACTCATTATGGCTATCACTTAGTTCTAGACCACATGTTGCTCCATTGCATCATAAAAAGAACCCTTGCATGTCCCAACCCCGATGAGCAATGAAATGACTCATCCTTAAGGGGTAATATAAATGCCATACATCATTCAAAGCAAGCTCTAACCCTTTGAGCTACAAGCAGCAATACAAAGAAAAAGAAAGAAAAAGTAAAAGGTGCATAAGAGGGGTGGAAAAACAAAGACCGAGTTGGTAACTCATGCATCCATGATTGTTCCCTCCTCACATCTATACACTCAAGATGTGGATCCCCATCATGCTGGCCCCTTTGACCAGGGCACTTGGCCATGGAGTTTTCTCCTCTCTGTACCATCATTATTGTTCACTAACACGTATCAATTGAAGGGTGGACTGAGGAAATGTTACTTCCCCTTACGGGTTGGAAACACCTAATAGAGTTGTCCTATAGCCACTCCGACCTAGGGAGGAAACACTATTGCGAGCTCAAGGCCCCGATTTTGGAAGGGAATCCTTATTTGAAATTTTAAAGTATTATTAAATAGCCCATTAGATTAAAGCTTGGTTCACTTAGATGCAATAATGATTATTGTACCTAATGACTGGTTGCTTTTACTAGACTTTATGTTGTGATTGTTAGGTGGTTTATCAACCCATGTCTTGGGCACCTTACCCACAGGTATCCAGGCCATTAGAAAAGTATATTGGCACCCACAAGTGAAGTGTTGAGAGCCTTGGGTCTCCAAGCATTAGTAACGCATCGCATGACCTTGGGCACCTCCTCCACCTAGGACATTGTGCAACTTTGCACTACATTTGATGACTCTTTAGGATGATACACCTGGACCCAACATGCCCCAGCCCAACCTTAGCACCATATGAGGGATGGTAGTTGATTTAGGGCCCAGATGAGGATGGTTTCACCTTTAAAGACTTGGGCATTGAGTTTTCCTTGGGCCCTGGATTTGCGCTGAGGCTAACCAAGCACACAAACACACTAGGAACCCCCAACTTACAAGCACTTTGCACAACGAAAATCTACAACAATGAAATCAACAAAGTACACAAACATTGAGCTCAAAGCTTGATTTTTTATTTGTCTGTCAATAAAAGAATCATGGGGCTCCTATAATAGGGATCATGACCCGTCAGATTACTAGTACAACTAGTAAACATAGTTAGGGCTTGAGGTCAAATCCATTTGATCCTCAATCTACCCATCAAAACAAGCATAAAACAAGCTTATTTGTCACTTGTTACTTGGCAGTTCTTTGCCTCCTTCACAAAGTGATTTGGTTCCTTTCAGATCTCTGAATAACCAACTACTTGCAATGAACAAGACCTGCAACCCACCACTCTTCTAGCCTTCAAATACTTTAGCTATTCATAGTTACTTCTGTCCTTCAAAGTCGCTGTATTATAGCCCTTAAAATCAACAACTACTCACATGGTATTCAGTCCTTTAAATATTCTGCATAATCAACCCAAATCCTTCAGCTTCTCACAATTTATTAATCCTTCAATAAGATTGCATAACTAGCCATCAATACACGTTGTTCACAATTTCATTTGTGAATATACTTCATCAATAACACTCAGCAACCATCTACACAATAGAATTGTGCCCCTTTGTCCCTTCGTTGGCCTCTTCTTATGGTTGAGACTCCTTGGCCCTATGTCACAGATTTTTTGAGGCCTTTCAGCCCTCGATCCACTGTTTGCGGCCTCCTCAGACTACCTCGGCCTTACACAGGTACCCTGTGACCCTTTTGTAAGTAGATTTGAGGTCTTTCGGCTTGGTTCTAGGGCTTCGACCCTCCACAATCCTCACGACAACCTCCTACTTCACACAAAATTGACCATACAACATAGTAACCCTCTTTCGTATGGCAAACACAGTCTCAACCTACCTTTCTAGGGCACAATCCCTTCCATAAAATAGATAATACCATAAGTTTGCATTCCTTCCTGCTGCAGCTGCTCCTTAGGTGATCTAAGGCTCTCTTTAGACTCACTATGATTCACAAAATAAGTTGCTATGTTGTAGATTGTTCTCCCATATGGAAACCCTTGCCCTTGGCTCTCCACACTACTTCAACTCACACAGGTTGAGGCACTCTGCCTCCTTCAAGGGTTACAGTAGCATGGCCAAATCTCCTTTATTGGCCTCTCTAACCAAGCCCTAAACCAAGCTTGACCTTATTCTTCAGCCTCCAAGATCTCGGCTACTTTGCTCCTTTAACCTTTGACTTGGCCTTCTCAGAATTTGATTACGGTCTTCTTTCAAGAGTATCTCGGCCTCCATGAGGAGAACTCGATGCTCCACCAAGGCACACCAAGGCACACCTTGCACAAGAGAAGTCACATGTCTCTTGCTCAACGAGCCTCTCCTTTGGCTATCTTCTATTTATCCTTTTCTCTTGGGTCATTTAGGAAACCACTAAAACTTAGGGTTTTAGCCTCCCAACCCTTTAGAATAAATAATTGTTTCCTTTAGGTCCCAGACCCATTGCTTTGGGTCCAAAACCCCATCTTTGGGTAAATTTCCCAGCCAATTCCTTTAGGTGGGTTTTCCCTTTCGGAAATACCTTCCAAGCTACCCAAAATTCTAACAATGGAAGGGCTAGTAGCACCTAGAAAGCCCTCAACATTGGAACAAAGTTGGACACTTTTTTACAATTGGACACACCTTTGTGTTGCCCCAGCTAGATTTTGGGGACCACAGAGAGCCATTAATGGAAATTTGAGGGCCAACCCTCAAATCATGATTTTTAGATGGTGCTACATCACACTTGGCACCTTGTAGCATCAACGCTTGACATTTTGAGCTCATTATACGGATGACGTCATCCCTACAGGCCTCATGACTCACGTGTGGGATTTTGTTAGCATTTATGTCAAAGCTAGTTGGGTTGGCTTGTAACCCAAGGGTTGCATTGTGATTTGAGTTATTAATAGGGGCTTTTAGGCTAAAATTAGAACTTATCCTCATATAAATAGAGGAGAGGACTTTTCATTTCAATCATCATCACTTGTGACAATTTGACCTCTCTTGGAGAATTTCAACATTCTTGTACCTTTGGAGAGATGTGATCTATGGAGCTTTTTTTGTGTTGGAGCTATACTCTTATCTTTGGAGAAGTTTCCTTGGATCAATGCTTGGATTGTACATGCATATTATCTTGTAAGTGCTTTATTATTGAAAATTTCGGATTTTATGTCTATGTATGGAATAAATCAATGTTGCGAAGATTGTGATTGGGATTAAATTGGCGAGGGTCTGAAATCGGAAAAAATCGGGATAAAATTGGCAAAAAAAATAAATAAATACAAAAATCAAGTTTTTTCGTGATTTATTCGTTTCAGCAAAAAAGTCGCGATTTTCGCAACACTGGAATAAATTGATGATCTAGGGTTTTTCTATTGTGCCCTAATTTATTGAATATCAATTGTATGGAAGCTAGGTCTCATTATTGTATGCATTACTCATTGTATGATACGTGAATGACAATCCCCTTGGTGAGTCTTACATTAGATCTCCCAAATCAATTTTGATCCCTCATAAAGGTAATAGTTAGGGTTTTGTTGTTGGGGCGTCTAAATAGCTTTACTCCTTTGCAAGTTTTAGCCATTCTTAAGAATCCATAGACACCATCAACCCTAGGAATAGGCATTAACCATATCTTGTTGGTGATCTAGTCATCTTTCATCCATAAATTGAAATTACTTTTCTCTCCCTTCTCTAATTTGGCCCTATCAAGGCCAAGCGACCCAATTAGGGCTTAGTGCAAATTAGCTAGGAAGGGGAATTTTTGGTCTTGGAAAGTTTCAACATCAAGAGGTTTAGTGGTTGTCTCAAAATCATTCCCTTGGTGGCCATTCTTTCATTTTCATCCATAATTTCTCTTGCCCTAGTTGTTTTCCCTAGGATAAAACCCTAGTTTGGTTAAAGCTTCAACTTGAGGGCTTGTTGAAGGTTTCATGTGCCTTTGCCTTGCTAATACTCATTATTGGAAACCTTTTCTTTACACCTTGACCTTGGGACATTCCCTTTTCCACGCCATTACTCAAACCCTAGGTCTAGTGTGCCCTATTTTTGGCTTGTCTAAGGGAAGCACATTGCCTCTTCTCCATCGCTTGAGCCTTGTCCTTAAGTTGAGTCCTCCCTTAGAAGCCTTTTAGTCACCTTATACCTTTAAGCATAGAACATCTCTTAGGTGACCTATATATCGAGACTCCTTCCATTGGTGAAAATCCGTAAAGAATATGGGGTACTAATTGTGGTGACAATGGGTTACTTCTTTATTGTTGTCACTTGGTCTAGTGATTGCCTTGTCGGGTGTCCCTCGACAAGGCTTGCTAGATTTTGCGGCAATAGGGCCTATAGGCTCAACACAATCATAAGAGATTCAGGGATGAGCTCCTTAATTTGATCCAATATTAGTTTATGAAAATTGGCCAGGAACAAATTGGTTTTTAAATCTGACCACTATAAATAGTTCCTAGTTTGTGTGTCGAAGACATTAGTGATCTTATCGACCACTTTTGAAATATGAGAATGGAGAACTAAATAATTTAACAAGAATCTTGCCATTTTGGGCTAAGATAGGGGATTACCATATGGCGTGATTATTAAAGAGCTAGATTTATAACAATGCCCATTCCAAACAAGATGAGGCTTAATTACTTCTGAAGCATTGATCTTAACTTGCATTGGGTAAGTTTTGGTAGGTTGAGGGCCTTCCAGCCTCTAGGAATCTTTTCCTGGGGGGTACTATATAAAATGCAAATTCTAAGCAAAAATTTGCAAGCTTCCTTTCCTTTGATCACTATTCAACGATACAACTTGTGGAAAATTTGTTTTTAATCTTCAAAATTTGTAAAGTAAGAAACCCAATAAGAAGAATAGTAGGCATATATGGTAGCAAGGACTTTGATGCAAATTAGGGATTTGTAGCCAAACACTGATGCACCAAAAGGCTTGTTGCAGTAGAGGTCGAATAGGGAAGAAGAAGGGCAAAGTTCTGTCTTATGGTGTTGCGGGTGAAGCTATAGAAGTCGTATGCCATTTGAAAGTGGTGAAGAACTAACTGAGATAGTCACATAATGGTTGCGAAGAGGGTGTTTGAAATCCCAATGTCATGAGGCCTTTGAAACAAATCCTCTCTTGATATGTGTTAAAATTTTGAAAGCCTACAAAACAACAAGGGACACTTGAAGAGGTGACTTCAAGCTACTCAATAATGCCCTTGAGTGTGAATGTGTGGTTTGGTTGTTTGGTACTTAAGGTGGAAACTTTATTGTAGAGTGGTTTGGGAGTCTTTAGAAAAATTGTTTGCTTGCAAAAGTATAAAAACTCTAATGTTTTGTTGAAGCAGCTTTTTGGTTTGAAAATGTCAAATAATGCAAATTTGGAGATAATGTAAACAATTTGAGATAATAGAAATTTATATTATTGCATATTGTTAGAAAATAAAAAAGGCAAAAAGATTTTCTTTATGTTGATATTTACTTGTGATAATCTTATGTTCTTCTTTTATCTTTATTTTATTAGGCAATTACCAAAACAATAACACAAAGATTAGAGACACCAGATGTAGGCGGACAACTAGGGCAAAACCCCAATCTAGGGGAAAACCCAATCAACAACTCTTCCTTCAATAGTTTCACGAGATAATCCAAGACTCTTGACCTAGACACAATTCCTCCACACCAAGTCAGCATTTTCTTCCTTCTGGAGATGATAACCCTTTCAACAACAACTTTGACCTAGCAGCAACAACTTGCTGTGGCAACATAACTTCGATCTAGCCGAACTTTGACCAAGCAGTAGCCCAGTAAAATCTTCGACCCATCGTTTAGCCCAACAAAATCTTTGACCCAACAGAAAGTTCGATCTTCCAGAAGTCACCCAACAAATTGACACGTGTGAGAGAGATGTTCCAGAAATTTGACCTTCCAACAATTCTTCTCCTTCTTTTGCAATTTCGCACTTTTTCTGCTCTTTCTCTTGGATATCAAACTTGTGAGTGAGTGTCCTTCAAATGAATTGAACTTCTCCAATATATAGGCTTCTGGTGACGTCGAATTACCCTGTTTGAGGTCGACTTGATCTCCTTGAAGCCAACTTGGTGTGGAGGTGACAAATAACTTATTAGACTCAATAATAAATCTTTTTACATGATTCAAAAGCCCAAGAACGGTCTCTTTAAATGGACAATTACTCTAATGACTCAAGACAAAACCTAGAAGCCCTCAATGGGGACTTTGACCTAAAACATGATGACCCAAGCATGAAACCCATGCTTTAATAAATAATAATAACAATAATTTCTTTTTCTTTCTTTTGATAAATACATTTCATTATGGCTCAAATACAATTTATGAAGACCGAACCTAGTTACATTCTTCAACATATATAATAGAAATTGGAGTAAATGTAGAGGATGAAGATGTGAAGGTTGTATTGTTTTTTTAAATATATTTTAGAGTAACTTAAAAATATTTATGGAAGACCAAATAAAGGTGAAAGGTTATATACTAATCTCTTTCGTATCCTCTTCCTAAGCACTACTCTAGTGATGATAAAAGTATAATAGGTTGGACCATCAAGTTCCTTACCATCTCTGATCAATAGATAACTTTAGCTAACAATTGCATACATAACTCTTTCCACTGGACAAGACAAAAGGCTTGAATTAAATTGACCTCACTTGCAAAAATGTATTAGAATCTTAACCTCCAAATAGTGAACAGTGTGGTGGCTCTTAGGCAATTCCAATTCCTAAGAAGTTAGACAACACTAGGTGGTGGGAATCCCCCCCACAAAGCTGCTTGCCAAATGAAGTCTCGAGTATCCCTTGAAAGGACGTTGAATGATGATCCAAGACATTATGCCAACACTCTTTGGAGAATTTTCAATCCCAAAGAATGTGCTTTACCTTCTTAGGATGACCACAAACTAAGCATTTATTTTATGTGAGCTCACTTTAGCCCACTTTTATGTGAGACAAATCACCATATACCACGATCTGATAAGATCTTCCAAGTGTGCTACCTTCAGGGTTCAGAGCTGGAGATGCATCTTGTTTTCCAGTTTTGACTATACTATGAGATCAAAGGACACTATCATTGCCTCTATAGGGACTTAGGAGGCTCCCTCTCTACTTTCTTCTAGTACTGGGATCAGACATGCTTAACACTCTTCATCACGAAGATCTTATGCCACAAATCTCAACTCGTGGATGCGATGCTTCGCCTTGAGATGACCAAACCGATCTCCTTATACTTCCTTGTTGATCTGTCAGATCAAAATAACAAACGACAGACGGAGTTCTAGAGTACAGTGTACACTAGACAACATAATGGTGAGATATTAGGTTTCTCCTTAGCCTCTCCCTTTGGGAGGCCAACCAATATTATCAAGACCAGTTCAGCGATACCGGTCCGTACATCAAGCCACATGTTCTTAGAGCATTAAAGAGATCAGCGCTAGACAGATTTAGGGTAAAGCACTTCCCTCTTGTGAGAGTACCTCCCACACCCAGAGGAGCATCTAGAGATCCATTTGGTGTTTCCTCCCTTTAACCATGGATGCTAGGACTATCCCTCGTTTTTGCATTCCATCAAAGATCATATAACCCGACCCCCCGATGGTTCTAGAGGACTCCGACAGAGACCCAGTGCCTAGTTTGGCCCCCCTCCCCCCCGCCTTCATCAGACTCAGGAAACCTTGACAGCATCGGCCTCATCGTCTGATCTCTCTCTCTCACTATCTCTCTCTTGACATGTTCAGCATCGGCCTCATTGTCTGATCTCTCTCTCTCACTATCTCTCTCTTGACATGTTCTTGAGTTGTCCAAACTCAGTGTTTTGTATCACGGTACCTTTGTCAGGGTTTTATACATATGTTTTGATGTTATACTTATGTAGATTTCTTTTTTTTTGATATTATTTTCGTCATTTCTAGGAGTTGTGCTTGCACTCCCACATTGTATTCATACTGGCTGTCAGTCCCATTGACCAACTTTTGTGGTCATTTGTCGGACATTAATATAGTTATCTTATATTATCTTAGTGTCCACAACTCTCATATTGTTTCTTATCTGAGTCTGTTCATCTAAGAAATGTAACATATTGACAATAAGGAGGATGACTGTAAGGATGGCCAGCTTTATAGTCTGGGCTTACCTGGATCTAATTTACCAAATTTCATTAGGATGGGGTTTTCTTAAAGCTCCCAAACATTAACAAAACTACGCTTTTGTGATATAATAAATAATGGAGTACATAACTAGCTGGTTGGTATTTGATTCGGTCTACATTTTAGATTTAAAATGGGTTTCACTCAGGTGATGGGTTTATAATTTAGTGTTCATATATCACAATGGTTATTTCATGATAAACTTACTGTTTTAGAATACTCGCATTGCCTCCTATTGTGATGTGATATTGTCTTTCATCCGTTGTTTTTCTATTTAATAGAAGCATGCATGCAATTCTGATTCCTGAACAAAAGAAATATTTAGTTTTTATCAATAGGGTATTAAGCAGCCATGTTCCATTCTTTGGTGGCAGGTGCTTTGCAAAGAATATTTTGCATCATCAATGGCACTCAGAATTCCAAGAACATATTTCTGTACATGCTGACAGCTTGTATGGGATAACATGCTTGATTTCCCAGTTAAAGCTAGGCACAATATTTTGGGTATTCCCTTGTGGAAGCAGTGGCATGTGTCTTTATGTAACTGAAATTGCCAATTTGCAAGGATTTATCATGCAAATATGCTACTAAATGAGAATAGCTGTAAGGGCTTTGTTGGGCTAACCTCCGAGGATAACCCTTAAACACCATTTTGTGTAGATTGTGCGAAATCACTGACTTCTGTATGCTGATTTTAGGTGCACATGCTATGGGAGATGTATATAAACTTTCTATTTATTGGAGTCCCTTGTACACTGCATTTGATATCCATTTATTCATGTGTTGGTACATGGGTTACTGACTGACTTTAACTATCTAGACTTTATTGACACCTTGTTATATTAGTCATACCAATTTGACTTTATTGACTTGACCCTAATATTGTCATTGAAATGTTACTCCAACACCCCACCAAAACATGGAAATGATGAAATCCAAATATCTACCCCACTTGAATACAAAATCGATAACAGAACCCTGGAAAATAGTTTCAATAAATAAGGATGGACCACAATTTTTTTTAAACATTGTTGTTGTCTCTAGCAATGCAACTCTTCTCATTTGGGACTTTTCTTGGCACTCCATTTGACTGGCATAGTCCTTATTCTGAAGTTAGTTCTCCATAGCCTTTTATTCATTTGGTTGGTACTTTGGCAAGTGACTTAACTGCCCCTAACTATTTAGACTTTAATGACACTTTATCACCTAATATCAGTCACACTAATGTGACTTGATTTGACTTGACTCCTAATATTATTCATTGGAATTTTAACACTCCAAAACGTCACCTTAACACAGAAACGATAATCTTCAAATATCTAATCCCCTTGAATACAAAATTCATAGCAACGCTATTGAAACTAATTTCAAGTTTCAACAACTAATGACTAAAAAATTGTATAATGTTCTTGTGCCATCTTTCGTAGTGCAATGCTTCTCATGTGGGTCTTTTCTGGGTGCTCCCCCTGACTGGCATAGCCCTCGTTCTGAAAGTAGATCTCCATTGGACTCCCTTAAAAGATCTATTACCTCTATCAGATTGACATCATCCTTTTTCTTTGGGGGTAGAATTAGGTTGGATTGTTGTAGCCAATCAATCAACTAGGAAGCCCATCTGTTAGTTTTTGTAGCATCGGATGTGTTCTAGTCACGAAACTTGGTGGAGAGGCTAGAATACATGAGATCTCCAAAACATAGAAATCGTTTCTGGAAATTCCACCTAGAAATGAGAAATCAGATTATTAACCTATTTTTAAATGTTTCCTAAGTCTAAACTTAGGAAAACTGGTTAATTAATCAAAATTAATTAAGTCACAGTGCGACTTCAAGATGATCCTAGCCTTTGATTAAGTTTTAATCTTGGCCGTTGGTACTCCAACAGAGGAAGTCGATGGGCACTTGGAGAATACACCAGAGACATTTGGAGAATTCAATTTTCTAGAGTAGCTACAGTCAGTGGCCCAGAGAGTTCGAGCTTCATGAGGAAGCAGAGACAATGAGGACAAGGACAGTGAGGTTGGAGGAAGTTTTCTAGATCCAACAAGTGCATTTGCAAAGAGGCCGAGATTTCTCCACGAGGCTGCGTAAAGGCAGTGCAGAGCCTCAAGAAGGCAGTTCAATTCGCTGGGAAGGAAGACGTTTTCAGTTCCAGAGGTCGGGAAAAGGTTCCAGAGTGTTGGAGAGACGTTTTGCCAGTCAGCAGCAGGCAGGACGACTAGATTAACAGTCAGTTCGAGCAGCAGTTGCAGTAGGCAGCATTAGGTTGACGCAGAGCCTATGCAAACCCAGTTGGATGACTTGCTTTTCAGAGGCAGTCCAGTGCTGAAATTGCCTGAAGTGAGGGTAATTTTCCTCTAGATATTTTTGCCAGTATTTTCTTTGCAAGATAGCTAGATTTCGACATCCAGATTATTGTACTAAGGATTTATCACTACTGCATAATAATAAAATCCTCAGCTGCTGCACCAATTTTCTCATGTTGGGTTTTTCCGGGGACATTTGTCCAAAGATAATGATGTAAATTTTGTGTGTGCTAGATTTTCTCAGATTCCAATGCTATTTTTCTTCCGCAGTATTTGTTTGTGAAAATCACAGCGTGAATTATTTGGTATTTGTTGTAGCAAACTGCAAATAAATTAACAATTAGGAAAATACTTCGAGTTGCTGTGATAGATGAAATTTCACTTGGTACCAGAGCATGAGTGATCAGCGGGGAAGCTCAGAAGTGAAGGAAAGAATTTCGTTGCTCAAAAGGAGCAGGAGCTTGAAATTCTTAGAGGCAGCGCAGTGCTTAGACAAGGAGGCCAAATTGTTGGGGCAAGAATTCAATTTTCAGCTGCAGGGTTGCAGAAAAGTCAAGTTGCTTGGGTTAGTGATTCTAGTAGTTAGAGGGAGCAACTGCAACTTGGTTTTTCAATGAGAAGATTCCTTGGTTGGATGAAAAGGGTTTTGCAGCAGTAGAACCAGCGTTGGGTGGAAGAGAAAAACACACACAACAGAGGGAATATTTCTGTCAGGGAACTTCGAGTTTCAGAAGTTCAATTTTTTGAGGCAGATTGGCAGTAGCAGCTAGAAGATTTGCATATTCCAGGAGGGAGTGCGAGTAGTAGCCAAGCAGAGGGTAAGAGAGAGTTTTTGATAGATTTAGAGATGGCCACAACAAGGCTTAGAGATCAGGATAGGTTGGAGGGAGCCTCCAACTATGTCATCTAGAAGGCTAGGATGTCCTTCCTTCTAGATGAATATGGCCTGAAAGCCTACATAGATAACGTGGTAATAGTTCCCCAGGATGTGGATCAGCTCAAAGAATACTAGAAGGAGATGGCAAGGGTGAAACAATTGATCTTGGATGGAGTCCAAGATCATATAGTCTCACATTTAGCAGACAAAGGTATAACCAAAGAAATGTGAGTAGCTCTCTCCACGCTATATCAGAGTTCTTCTGAGCAACGGAAGATGTTACTAAAAGAAAAGCTCAGATGCATCAATATGTAGAAAGGGGAAGGCATAGATCCCTTCCTCACTAGGATTCAGGAGGTCCGAGATCAACTTGTAGTTATTGGGGTAGCACCTCAACCATCAGAGCTAGTACGGTTGGCACTAAACAGTGTCTCGGAGGATTGGCAAGTCTTCATCCAAAGTATATTGGGCAGAGACATGCTACCTAGATGGGACAGGATGTGGGCCAATTTGCAGCAGGAGGAAATGAGGCGAGCTTTGCTTAAGAGCTCCATCAATGGCAACAGTAGCAGCGGATCGAAGGGTGTGAAGGAGGAGGAGAATGTGGCCCTAGCATCGAAGGGTCCCAATCAGGGGCAGGGGGAGCAAAAGAAGAAGAAGAAGGACCTGTCAAAGGTCAAGTGCTTCAGGTGTGGTGAGTTCGGTCACTATAACATGCAGTGTCCTCTCAAGAAGAAGGACAAGCAGGAGAAGCAAGACCAATAGGCAACATCCGCAGAAATAGACAAGCTTTCCTCTAGGCTAGAGGAAAAGTTTGATATGTTCACAGAGATAACTCCAGGAGTGAGGTGGGGTGATTTGGTGTTGTAGCCCCAGAGAGCTACAAAGATTGGGTAGGAACCATTGAGGAGTCCACTTCATAGGTTCATTACCTGGCTACGAGGGGCCCACATTATTCAGTAGCAGGATGGATTAGTGTCAGAGATGTAGTCAGATTTCAGAGTGACAGTTGCAGCCTAGTAACAGTCAATGCTGAAGAGCGCAGTGGAGTGTTGACAACAGAGCAAGTGGCTCAGTGCAGAGTTAGCAACAATCCAAAGTCTTTAGTGATAGTGCAGATGCTAGTAGCAGTGAGGACTCAAGAGACAGATGCATCATACTAAACACAAATAATTTAGTATTTTGGATGCTTCTTAGTTGCAGTAGTTGTAGTTGTAGCAACAACAGATGAGAGGGAGTTGCGGTGCAGATGCAGAGTTGGCAGCCGTATGGCAGTGTCAGCAACAACACAGAGTCAACATCAGAGTTGCGCAGTGGTTGGTGGGAAGTATGGCCAGACATCAACAGCGTGGTAGAGGATGATATAGAGACATCGTTGTAGTAGGATGTGCAGTACTAGAACACAGTCCTTGCTAAGATGGAGTTTTAGTTTTTGTAGCATCGGATGTGTTCTAGTTACGAAATTTGGTGGGGAGGCTAGAATACATAAGATCTCCAAACCCCATAAATTGTTTCTGGAAATTCCACATAGAAATAACTTAATTAGATTATTAACCTATTTTTTAATGTTTCCTAAGTCTAAACTTAGGAAAAATGGTTAATTAATCAAAATTAATTAAGTTAAGGTGAGAATAATCTAGAAACTCACACAGATTGAATTCAAAATGATCCTAGCCTTTGATTAAGTTTTAATCTTGGCCATTGGTGCTCCAACAGAGGAAGTTGATGGGCAGTTGGAGAATACATCAGAGACACTTGGAGAATTCAATTTTCCAGAGTAGCAGTAGTCAGTTGCTGGAGAGTTCGAGCTTCAAGAGGAAGTAGAGACAATGAGGGGCAGGGACAGTGAGGCTGGAGGATGTTTTCTAGATCTAGCAAGTGAATTTGCAGAGGTCGAGATTTCTCTAAGAGGCAGCGCAGAGCCTCAAGAAGGCAGTTCAATTTGCTGGGAAGGAAGATGTTTTCAGTTCCAGAGGTCGGGCAGAGGTTCCAGAGTGTCGAAGAGATGTTTTCCTAGTCAGAAACAGGCAAGATGGCTAGACTAGCAGTCAATTCGGGCAACAGTTGCAGCAGATAGCATTAGGTTGACGCAAAGCCTACGCAGACCCAGTGGGACGACTTGCTTTTCAGAGGCAGTCTAGTGCCGAAATTGCCTGAAGTGAAGGTAATTTCCCTCTATACATTTTTGCTAGTATTTTCTCCGTAGGATAGCCGGATTTCGACATCCAGATTATTGTACTCAAAATTTTTCACTGTTGCATAATAATAAAAACCTCAGATGCTGCACGGGTTTTCCCTAGTTGGGTTTTCCGGGGGCATTTGTCCAAAAATAACGGTGTAAATTTTATGTGTGTCTTCAAGATTTTCTCAGAGTCCAATGCTATTTTTCTCCCGCAGTATTTGTTTGTTAATATCACAGTGTGAATTATTTGGTAGTTGTCATAGCAAACTGCAAATAAATTGTTAAATAAATTAACAATTAGGAAAATAACTTCCAGTTCCTATGATAGATGAAATTTTCACACCATCTTTACCCTTTGTTGGGAGGTTGAGCTGCTAAGTTATTGATCAAAACTAGAAGTCGGCTTTAGATTCATCCTCATCTTCATTATATTTTGAATCTTCATCACTTGAGTCCCAAATCATATTGCAACTCTCCTTTTCAGTGGCTTTATTTTGAGTACATCATCTGCTTGTATTTTGCATTCCTAGGTTGTGTGGCTTGATTCTCTACAGTAGAAGCATTTTTTTTGTCTCTCCTAGTGGTGTTGTCTTCACTGATGCTAAATTTTGTACTTGCCTTACATTTATTGAAAAGGCCCTTTTCTCTAGCCTCTTTTTTAGACGAAACTACTTGTCTTTCTTCAACCACGAGGGTTGAGATTATGGTCTCTAATGGCTGTGAGGGGATTTGTTTAAGACTGAATACTATGTGATTATAATTTGAGGGCAGATTAGTCAGTGACATTTCTTTAGGATCATCTTCCTCAGCCTTGATGCCTACTTTAGTCAACTGTTGCATTATTACTATCAAGGTCATATCGCTGGACATGGTTTCCCCACGGGTCATCTTTAAGCCAAGGAATTGCTCCTTTGAGGTAAACACGACATGTTTTTTATGCAAATATTTGATTTATTTCACCCCAAATATCTTTGGAAATTTGATTAGAGTATAGAGGATGTAGTTTCTTATCAGAGATTCCTAGTATGATATAGATTTAGCTCTATCATCCTTTATGGTTCATTCAACTAGTTTATCTTGTTGCGAGAGATTTTGTTCTGACCCACTGATATATGCCAGGTAGGAAGATTCTTCCATTGAAATTCTCTAGCGTAGGTTTCTCCATTTTTAAAAAATATCCTACTACGTATTTCTGCCCTCTGTTTTACCAAGAAACTCTAGAAATAACTCTAGGTCTGCCTTCTGTGCTAATACCAGTGCTGTGACAATATATGCATCTATGTCTTTGGGTGCTCAGTCTGACGTTTTTGCCCCTGGACAATGTCGGCTGGGTTTCCATGCGCTGCTACCATTCTTCAAATATTTGGCCATTACTTTTTGATTGATTCTTTCTGCCAACATATTTGCTTTGGGTATTGTTACCCATCAAAAAGTGGGTAACCCCATAGGAGAAAATTTTCTCCTTTGGACAACTAGGCAACCAACAACCCTACATTTGCTCCTTACGTGATGATATGCCATGATCCTCCACCATTTGCGCTAGTCAAACACTTCTCACCATTAGGCATTCCTCTTGAAGGAAGATGGGTCATCATTTGACAAGTACTTTTAGCGTATTGCAATCATGTGCTTTTACTTAATGTTTTAGGCATTTTAATGGATTAAGGGGTGATGTGGATGATTGACCGATCTTGACTATAATCTTGTTCTCTCACTTTACCAAGGTGGTTAGTTTTGACCCTAGTCCAGTGGAACCTCCTTTGAGGCCTTATTGTTATAGGAGGGGCACTACTTTGGAGACTTGAATTGAAGTAGTGTGTCCATGATTTTTCCATACTTACCATTTTTCACCATTTCTTATATTTCATATCCATTCTTTGGGCTTGTGGTCGTTGGTTCATTGGGATTGGTATCCTCTTATTCTCATCTTTGAGTTTGGGCTGGAAACTTTGCCCTGGAGGTTGATGTAGCTAAAAGCATAAAATGGCCACAATGAAAGAAAAATAAAAAGTTAAAGTGCAAAAAATGGCCAGGGCATTAATTAGCATGTGGGCAAAGCCTAGCATGACTTCTAGCCCCCATTAGCCATCACCTAGTTCCTTGAGCACTTGATGCTCCATCACATAATAAAGAAACTCATGCATGTCCAAACCATGATGAGCGATAAACTGACTCATCATTAAGGGGTTAATACATGCTAAATCATTGAAGACAAGCTTGGGCTCCTAAGCTATGCTCCCAATAAAAACATTATCCAAAAGAAGTAAAAGGCACACCAGAGGGGTGGAAAAGGCAACCTAAGGTAAGGGGTAACTCATACATCCATGATTGCTCCCTCTTCACATCTATGCACTTAAGATGATGGACCTCCATTAGTTGGTCCCATGGCCATGGCACCTTGCCTTGAAATCCTTCCCTTCCATTGCCACTATCATCACAAGCACCTATGGACTCAAGGGTCGACGATCGACCTAGGACATGCCACCTCCCATTAGGGTCTATAGACACCTAATAGGGTTGACCCACTAGCCATCCCTAACACAAGTAGGCAACACTTTTATGGTACTTGGTTTAGTTAGATATTTGAAGGTGATCTTAGTTTGAAGTGTTATTATGCACTTAACAATTAATTATGGTCCATTAAGTGGTTATTGTCCCTAATGATTGGTGGCTTTTACTTGATCTTGAGGGTTTTGCCAGGCGGTTCTTCACACAACAATGGAGGCCTTCGAGGGCACATTACATCTATCCACTACATAGCTTTCCCAAGTCGTTTTGCACCTTCCAGAAAGCAGTGTTAATTGTGTAGATGCAATGTTGCTCCTCTTGAGTAGAGCATTGGGAGCTTTGATGATTCCAGCTGATGATTGACACCTTAGGGCACCCCTAGGTGTTGAAAATTGAAATGTTGAGCTCCTCTTGCTTGGTTTTGGATTTCCTTGATGTTGAACCCATCAGACCTATGATTCCCCCAGGTTGGCCTTGACACTACTTGATGGGCATCACTTGATCTAGAGTATAGATGGTGATGGTCATTCCTAGGATGACAAGGTAGGGCATGTAATTACAATTTGAGCCCTAATGTTGGAGAGAGATGATGCCACATCACCCATCTATCCCTTGAGAGGGTGACGTAGGGCACCCAGAGCATGGTTTTGACACGTGTAGGCATTTTTAGGCATTTCTTGACGCTGCCCTCAAGATTTGGAGTTGATTATGATAATGGGATATCTTAGTAGCCCATCCCATGCATTTTTGTAGCATTTATAGCCCACAACGGGCATGGCATCATGCCTTTGGACGATATTGACCCACACTTGTGGGCTTTCATGTCATTTACTTTATTGTTTTGAGCTATAGTGTTGGATTGTAATCCCTTGTCTTGTTAAACACTCAAAGTCAACCTTGTATTAGGGCTTGCAGGATAACATTATTTTGTAGAGTGAAGGGGAAAACCTCATAAAAATAGGGCTGATGTCATCTTTCCTAAATCAATTTTGTGCCTTTGGAAACCTAAACCCTAGCTGAGCTTCAACTTGAAGCCTATTTGAGGGTTTACATTATTGCTTTAGTGATCTAATATTTATGTAAACTCTATCCTTGGCTTCTATGTGTCTAGGTATTCCTTTATCATTGCATATCAATAAACTATAGTGTGTAGCGTTCTTTATCTAGTCTAGGTGTATAATACATTGCTCCTTTATCAAGAAGAATTGAGCCTTGTCCAACATGAGGTATCTTTACCTAGCCTATTTGCATCATTAGGAGCCTTATAACTAGATTATCCTTATAAGTGAATACGGGGACGCCTCCCTTGTGGTGAAACTCCACAAAACAATAGGAGGGAGATTGCTAAGGTGACCGTGACAATCTCCCTCATTGTTGTTATAAGGTCTGGCCCTCGCCTTGTGCACCCGATCACAAATCATGCTAGATTTTGTAGCAACGTCGTTGCCGGGGAGGAGTTGAGTCAACCTCCTCGAAATTCAAAGTCTAAGCTTCAATAAATCTTGGTGAGAATAGGTGTAAAAATGACATTATATATTTTCACCTGGCGACTCCAAAATCTAAAACAATTGTTTCCCCTAGTAGCTTGTGTGCTGAAGCCATAGCTTCAAGGAAGAAAAGAACTACTTGCAAAACGGCTACTACTTCCACTTCCTCGACAGTTCCCAAACTCTTCAGTACTTCGTCCACCCCTGACATGATGGCTAGGCCATGGCATAGTGCATCATTCAAACCATTGAATGTGAGTGGATTCCCTGATGTTCTTGATAATTGTTAGTGGAAAATTAATTGAAGAAGAATATATTGTTATGATGTTCTTTGCCTTGTCTTTAGAAGGAAGTGTTGGGGATTGTTACCTAGATTTACTCATAGGAAGTCCTAAAAATTGGGACCATTTCCATCAAGTATTTGACAAAATATGGGCTACAACCAAAGAAGGGATGCAACTTCTAGACAAGTCCCAGGGAGCCAAAAGGATTGAGAATGAAACTGTTAAGGAATTTACACAAAGATTTGACAAATTGCTTTAAAAAGTCCCTCTCTTATATAGACCAACTGATCAAACCATCCTCGACAGATATATAGAGGCATTCCTTGGACACTTGTCCTATGCATTGAAAGATGAGGGACCCCAAAGCTTTAGATGAAGCAAAATTTTAGGTTGTCAAAATTGAACACAATCTAAGCTCATCCAAGATTGACATGCTTGCATATCCAAGGGCTATAGTTGAATTCAAATCCAATCCTAGCACTTGAATTGACCTTGCCTTGCAAGCCTTTGCCCAACAATTTGATAAAGTTACCATTGAGCTAATGCTTGCGCAGATGGCCATGATGAATATGCTCTCAATCTTGGAAAGGGAATGGGAATCCCAACAAAATTTCCCTCCTAAACCAAAATTTAATAATGAGAGGCTTCCTAAGAAAAACTCTTACAATGGGAGAAATGTCTCACAACAAGTGTGCCTAATACTCTTGCCCCAACTAATGTGTTTGTTCAAGAAGGATCCTCTTGGTGTCAGACATGTTATGAATTTCATAGAAGAGGAGTGCCCTTATAATCATGTGGAAGAAGAGAAAATCCTAGAGCATATGAATATGATAAATGATAATGCTCCATTCAATACTTTGCTTGGTGAATCGTTCTTTCCTACTTAACAACAACATGAAGAAACCACCAAAGAACCTAGTAGTGATCACAAAAAGCCAATAATGGCTATTGAAGGAGGAGGTAGGTTCAAAGGGTTTCATTGCTTTAGGAAGAATAATGAGCAAAATCACCCTCAATCAAGTAGTAGTAATAGTAATATCCCTCAAAAGAGTTCCAAGCCACTTGTACCTCCTAAGAACATCGCGAAACCCAATACATCTAATTCCAACAACATGTCTCTATATGTGGACTTAGGAAGTGTTTTGGCAAAAATGAATGTGCAAGTGCCTCTTTTAGAGTTGGCCAAACTGGAACCCCAAAGAGTGCAAGTTAAAAGGTGCTTAACCTTGAAAAAGAGATCTAAGGACCCTCTCGTGACACTTCAAAATATGTACAATGATCAAAGAAATGGAGGGCATCCACCATTCCTATTATCTCTAGTGGTAATATTTCACAACTCTATGCTTGTCTCTGGTGCCTCAACAAATGTAATGCCTTTAAGAGTCATTAGCCAATTGGAAATGCAAATCACTAGGCCATATAGGAATGTGTGTGGTTTCAACTTAAAGTCCATCCCTGGGTATGGTTTAATGAAGGATGTTAAAGTTTCAATGGCTATTAACAAGGACATCTTTCTGCTAATGGATATTGTATCATTAATGTTCTAGATGCCTAGGGTATTCTTTTATCTAGGAAGTGGTGTGCTTCTATGGGTGGGAAATTACAGATGGATGTCATATGCTTTAATACCCACCGTTGATGGGAAACCATTCATCTTGTATAGAGAGCCACACATGCCTGAGCATGTTGAAGATATAGAGCCCATTATTTTCCCCAAGCATCCTGGTAAAGACAAGACTAATACACATCCTTAAGATTTGCATGTGGAATGGAAACACTAAACCAAAAGTCCTTGAAAGACCCAAACATGTTGATTCATCATCAAGGAATGTCTGTCAGGTTAAAACGTCTGCAACCAAGAATATGAAATAGACATACCAAAACATTGAAAAGAAGCAATGGGTTCAAAAACAAGCTAATGATTTTCAAGTTGGAAATTGGGTCCTTTTAGGGTCCACAACAAAGTAGGAATACATTATTTTTACATTGCAAAACTTGATGATGGCGCGCTGTTGTCCTCCCTTGTGGGAGGTAAGCATTTTACTTTGTTTGATGGAACTTGATGCATTTACGTATAGATAACTATGTTGCATTTGTGTGTTTGCATTATTGTGTGTGCATCCTACTTTATTCATTATTCATGATGATGTGTATGCATAATACATTAGGTTGCATTTGGCCAATTTTTCTTTCAAAGTATTTGTTTTATTATATACTATAATTGCAAGGGTGAGAATCAACACTCTGCTCACATGCTATCAACAAGTTGATTTGAGTGTATAGGTCACAGGTTTGCAAGCCCAGGGATTGCTGGAGTTCTCATGCACTCCCTGTTTAAGGATATGGATCATCCACTTATTGGTGAGCACATGTCACCAAGTTGGAGCTAGAGTGGGTAAGTACAAAGGAGATATTTTTTCTCCTCCTTTGGACAACCAACCAGCCAATAGTTCTACATTTGCTTAGGACATGATGATATGCCATGATCCTACACTATTGGCACTGATTAGACATCTCTCACCATCAAACATTCCTCTTGAAGGAAGGTGGATAGTCATTTAGTAGGTACTTTAACCATCTTGCAATCATGTGCTTTTACTTAATGTTTTGGGCATTTTAACATGAATTAAGGGGTGATTTGCAGGATGGACCGATCTTGACTTTAAACTTGTTCTCTCACTTTACCAGGGGGTTAGTTTTGACCCTAATCTAGTGGGACCTCCTATGAGGCCTTAGGGTTATAGGAAGGGCACTACTTTGGAGAATCAAATTGAAGTAGCATGTCCATAATTTTTCCATAATTACTACTTTCTACCATTCCTCAAATTTCATCTCCATTCTTCGGGCTTGTGGTCATTGGTTCATTGGGATTGACATCGTCCTATCCTCATCCTTGAGTTTGGGTTGAAAACTTTCCCTTGTAGTTTGATGCAACTAAAAGAATGATAAAAGCATAAAATAGCCACAATGAAAGAAAAGTCAAAATGTAAAGGATGGTCGAGGCATTAATTAGCATGTGGAAAAAAGCCTAGCATCAAATCTACCCCCCTCATTAGCCGTAACACTTGATGCTCCATCACATAATAAATGAACTCTTACATGCCCCAACTCTGATGAGAGATAAACTGACTTATCATTAAGGGGTTAATAAATGTTAAACCATTAAAAGCAAGCTCGGGCTCCTAAGTAAAAGGCGCACCATAGGGGTGGAAAAAGCAGTCAAGGAAAGGGGTAATTCATACCTACACGATTTCTCCTTCCTTACATCGATACACTTAGGATGATGGAACTCCATTAGCTAGTCCCATGGCCATGGCACCTTGCCTTGAAATCCCTCCCCTCCCCTGCCACTATTATCACAAGCACCTATGGATTGAAGGGTTGACCTAGGACATGCTATCTCCACCTAGGGGCTGGAGACACCTAATAACCTTGACCATCTAGCCATTCCTAAAACAGGTAGGGAACACTTTTATGGGACTTGGTCTAGTTAGATATTTGAAGGTGATTTTAGTTTAAGTGTTATTATACCCTTTACAAGTATGGTCCACTATGATGCATCTATGGTCATTGTCCTTAATGATTGGTGGCTTTCACTTGATCTTGAGATGGTTTTGCCAGGTGGTTCTTCACACAATAGTAGAGGCCTTTAAGGGAACTTTACATCTGTCCGGTACACAACTTGCCCAGGTCATTTTGCACCTTCCAAAGAGTGGTGTTGAGTTGTTGACCTTATAGATGCAGTGTTGCCCCTCCAAAGAAGATCCCAGGTGATGATTGACACCTCAGGAACCTCCTGATGTTGAAACGTTGAGCTCCTGTTGCTTGGTTTTGGATTTTCTTGATGTTGTACCCAGTGGACCTAGGATGCCCCCAGGTTGGCCTTGACACTACTTGATGGGCATTACTTGATCTAGAGTCTAGATGATGATGTCATTCCTAGGATGACAAGGTAGGGCTTGTACCCATACTTGGAGCCCCAATGTTGGAGAGAGATGATGCCACATCACCCATATAGTCCTTGAGAGGGTGACGTAGGGCACCCAGAGCATGGTTTTGACACATGGAGGCATTTCTTGAGGTTGCCCTCAAGACTTGGATATGACTATGATGATAAGATATCTTACTAGCCCTCCCATGCATTTTTGTAGCATTTATGGCCCAAAAGGGGCATGATGTCATGTTTTTGGAGGATATTGACCCACACGTGTGGGATTTTATGGCATTTAATTGTTGAAAATGTAGCAAGAAAATCTAGTTTTGACTTTGCCTTAGTGAAACTAGATTAAAATTTGAATTTCTATTTCAGCAGAAATCTTGGAGGTAGTTAACTGAGGTGACATGGCACTTGTCACTTAGTTAACTCAGTTAATTCGAGTTGGGAAAGCTTGAGTTCAGTTCAGTAGAGGTAGTTAACTGAGGTGACATGACACTTGTCACTTAGTTAACTCAGTTAATTCGAGTTGGGAAAGCTTGAGTTCAGTTCAGTATGTTTGATTGCTAATTTGTAGTAATCTATTTCAATTAATTTGAGTTATTGTCAGTTTAACTAGTTCTAACTGTCAGAAGAACTAGTGGAGGTCAAGTTGTGGAAGTGGAACTTCAACCACACTCAGTGATCAACCAGTTAACTGATCAATCAACCCAAAATAATTGTTGCATGCAGAGAATTTGAGTTACCCAGTTGAGATGGAGATTCCAAGGTAGTGTACTATCAATTGTAGCATATTCCAATGTGTACAGGTGGTGCATGCAGTCAGAGGAAGACCTAAGGAAATTGCGCAATTCCATGGTGTGAAATTCCTAAAAAATAGGGGCAATTTCCCAAGGGAACAACGCAAGGAAATAGGAGCTTGGAGGGCTTGAAAATTGGCTAAGTGTTGGCCAGAGTCAGTTAGTCAGGCAGAGGGATAGACTATACACTTGCAGGGTGTGCTCAGGCTTGAGCAAGCATATGTATTTCATCTCTATTATCTGATTAATGCAATATAGATATTAAAGGGTTTTGAGCAATTGCTTTCCCCCAGATAAATCTTTGTGCATGTGTGATGTTTCGTTTTGCATGTCTATGATTCTTGTTTTGGATGGTGAGTTAACTTCCGCAGATCAATAGAGTAGCTTCAAGTCTTGTGATTCAGTAAATTTCATTAGTATTGAATCTACACATTAATTTCTACATTACTTTATTGTTTTGAGCTGTGTTATTGGATTGTAACACTTTGTCTTGTCAAACACTCAAAGTAAAACTTGTTTTAGGGCTTGCACGATAATATTATTTTGTGGGGTGAAGGGATAGACCTCATAAAAATAGATGATCCCTCACTTATTCTTGTTCATCATCACATGTGAGATTTTGGCCTATCTTAGAAGAGTGCAAATCACCTTTGTGTATTTTGCTGCTTGGTAGAAATGTGATTTCATGGAGCATTTGCTATTGGAGATTGGCTATTGTACCGAAGATGTCTTTTTGGGATTGAAAGAAGGTCTTTTCTTGGAAGAACATGTAAGCTTATTGCAAATTTTTCATTATTTTTGCATGTGAATGAATTAATGCTAGGGTTTATTTATGTTCCATGACTAGGCATTATATTATTGGAAATCTTGCTTATATTTTGCATGTTAAATATATTCTTCCTTGAAATCCAAAGAACTACTAATGTGCATCTTCTATTTAATTTCTCTCCTCACAAAAAAGATTTTAGGGTTTGACAGGGGTAAAACATATTTCCCCCCTTACTCCAATCAATTGTCCTTTTTATCCAAAATATACTGTAAAACTTCATCAACCCAAGTAGGTGTTGTAGTGACTGCAATGCCCTCCAAAATTTTGGCCTGCATCCAAATTTCGGAGCCTTATTTGGTTTTTCCACTGATGGTTGCAAACACTCAAGCTCATTCCATGAGCTCTTGTAGAGTCTTTACACCCTTTGCTTGTTTGACCAACAATCGTCTTTTGGCATGTTGATTGCTTTGTCATGCTTGCGGTCTTGTTCTGGCGATTTTGAAGGTTGGTCTTTGTGTGCATGAGTTGTCTTTGCTTTGTGAACATTGATCGTACTCACACACAAAGTTGTAAGCACTGTCACACAAGTGTCGTCACGGTCATTTGAAGGTCTATCTCAAGTGTCGCACTTGTCGCTCTTAACCTTAAGACAGTCTCACTGAGCACATGTTTGTCTTGTTGGTTTGTGGTGTCCTGTCGTCAAGTCATGCTAAGTGTCTGATCACAATGTCATGTCTACACAAGTTCACTTGCTCTTGCACTTAGCCATTTTTCCTGAAAATCTGTCGACCTAACAAAACCCCTTTAGCCAGACCCCGACTGAGCTACACTACGCAGTCTCAACTGTCAGTGACCCTGCTCTGCTGCCCAAAATTGTGCAGTACTTGAGGTTGTCCTCTAGGGCAGCTGCACTGCGCAATCCTGGAAGTGAGCAGGCTGTCTGTCTCCTAGAATTGCACAGAAGTTGTCTCCAAGCCTGATCCAATTTGCGCTCCTCGCAAGATCAGTTATCAAGCCTCCCTCTGGTCGACCAGAAATCTACATTGCACTGTGACCCACGGCTACATTGCTCTCCAGAATTGTGCAGACATGCCCAACTGCTTGCCTTGCACTGCCTGCATAAATTGCACAGTGATGTTGAGTCAGGCCTCCTGCTGGCTTGCTCTTCACTGTACTTGAAAATTGCGCAGATCTGACTGGTACACTGCTGCTGCCTGTCCTGCACTGTCTCTCGGAAATGCGTAGTTATGACTAGCAACTACTCGCAGCCCAACATGCCCTCCTCTGGAAAATTGCGCAGAATTTCCTACTAGTGCCATCTGTTGCCCAACTCTGTCTCCCTCCTGAAAATTGTGGAGATTCTCAGCTGGACCCTGAGTGACCCGCTCATTCCTCACCTTGAAAATTGCGCAGAACTGTCCAATAGTTCCCCCGGACACCTTGCCTTGTCTTCCTCTCAGGAATTGCGTAGTTTTGCCTAGCTGGGTTCCACCTTGCCACTGTCACTGCTGTCCCTGATTCCGCAATTTTGCATCCTAGTGACCTTTGCGCACTTTTTCCCAACAATACTTCGAAGCCTTTCATCCCGGCGTAAGCTGTGCTCTGCGCAGTTTCAGTGTCTTGTCCTCCCCTCCTAGTCACTTGGACCCGAAACTGAAAACAATGCATCATGCTAGATTAGGAGATTTTTGGATTTGATGTGTCCCATCATGAGTGAATTGCAGGAACAGGTACATTGATGGAAAATGGCGCGACGATGAACGAGATGAAGAAGGAGCGCATGCTAGAAGACTTGCTCGCAACTGAACGAACGTACAAAGCACATTGAGTAGCAAGCGAAAGGGATACATGCTTCTGAACCATCAAGCAAAGACCAAGACCATCGAAGACCCCACATCACTTTGCCATGCGGAGGTGAAGACATAAAACACCGAGAGCACATCTATCACTCAGCAGCATAGCGGCTCGACATGGACACCACAGTCAGCGAATACATGTCAGCAATGTCAAGTCGAGTTGTGTCATGAGTTGTCTCGACCACATCACTACTATGGGCCGTACTTGTAATAAAATGTAATGTAATGTGAAAGTCCAAGAGACGCACATATGAAGTTGAAGAGTCGCGTCAGTTGAAAAGTAATAGGAATTTGAACGGCCATGACGGAAGTCCAAGAGTCACAAGGGTCAAGCATCACCCTTGGCTATATATACCACCTCATTGTATGAGCAAGGAACTTTTCACCTTAGCTCCTCCCACATAGCCTTGAGAGTTTGTACTCAGTTCTTTGAGGAGCGAGGAGTGGTTCCAATGTCCCACTATTAGGGTTCGTGATGTATGGTGTATAGATGTGTCTTGGAACTTTTGCTTAATTCAGAAGCCTGTCTCAAGCCAACACGTTTTCATGCATGTGTTGTATCCGTTTGTAAGACTATTCTTTAAACGTTTGTAATGCATGTTTGCTTAACCTGTACTAAGATAGTTGAACTACTTTGGTAATTTTAGTACTTACATTGTTGAAGATGTGTTGTATTGTTTATCACTACTATCTTTTCTGTGTGGACTACTCTGTCGAACATTAGACAGACCATTCTTGTTTTCCTTGGTTATAACGACTGTCACGCCCTTGTGGACTACTCCGTTGGACAGGGTACGTGTTTTCCCTTACACTTTGGTTTTAATGACTGCTGCATCCGCTGTGGACTATTCCGTTGGATGCTGGACAAACCCTTGTTTTCGTGCGTGTCTCTCCCTAGGTGGTACTACTACCTCTCATCTAGAGGCTCATTTTTACCCTCTCCCTTACAGTAAGAGAACCCAAACACAAAGTTACATTACGGACTCACCAGGCATACCGGATGGGACTCCTACACCAAATGGTGTGAGGTATAGTTGGGACTTCATACTGAGGAGATCCTTTGAATGTTGGCGGGTTCAGCACCGTCAACATTTCTAGTGCTAGGAGGGCCGCCAATAGTTTATGGCTAAATGTCCTCTCAACCCCACTTATCTATCATCTGGTCAAGGTAGTAACATGAACTCCCTCTCTCCCATGCACAACTTTGAAGTTGGTTACTCCTCACTTCCCAGACTCGAACATGAAACTTCATATCATCACATCTGTTTGTCGTCCCATCACACTCGTCAGTTTGCCAAATCTGTTGGACTGATTCCAGGGGTAAACACTATTCCCTCTTTGCAGAGGAAGCAAAAGACTACACCCACAAGAGTGGTAGTCTCATCGGTTGAAGAAGTAATCGTTGCCACACTTGAAGAGATGGTAGAAGTTGTTGAGAACGAAGAGGAACCTCCTGTTTTGCTAGAAGGAGAAGAAGTTAACAACTTACTCTTGGGCTCAGGTTCCAGCAGAGGCAGCGGAGGAGGCAGAGGCGGAGACGAACCAACAGATTTAGAGGTTGAACTGTTAGATTCAGAAGAAGAGGAGGAGGACAAAGAAGAGGACAATATGGCTGATCAAAATTTGGAATGGATGACACAGGTCCCATTGGCACTCCCAGGTGTCTTGCACAAAATGGCAAGACACACAAAGAAGCTGTTAATGAAGTATGACCCTGACAGAATAGTGAAGGCAGAAGACCATCTAGACACGTTCTACCTACATCTGCAGACACTCGAGGTACATTATGATGATGTTGCATGTAGATTGTTTCCATGTACCTTGGATGGCAGAGCAAATGTATGGTACCATAGCCTTCCTGTCAACTCCATTCAGAACTAGGGGGTGTTCAAGAGAATTTCCCTTGAGAAGTTTGCCGAGGACAAAACCCCCACCATGTTGAAAGAGTTGGGTAGTCTCAAGATGGAGCAGAAAGAAAAAGTGAAAGATTTTAACCGGAGGTTTAACCGTATCTTGAACAATTTCACTGCGGACACCAAACCTCACGACTCCATCACAGTTGACATTTTAACCAGAGGTTTAACCGTATCTTGAACAAGTTCACTGTAGACACCAAACCTCACGACTCCATCACAGTTGATTACTACACCCCTGCACTGCCAACCAGCATTGCGCAGGTCATCAAGCGAGCTGCGAAACCAACACTTTAGAAAATTGCCAAGAGGCAATTGATGTGGAGAAAGACCTGCGTGCTACTTGAGTCATTGTAGATGACAAACCAGTTAAGGACACCAAAGACACGGGCAAGAGGTCTCAGGCTATTGTTAGTAAGGCAAAAGAAAAGGAAGTAAGTGAAATTGAAAACCTTACTCGTCTCATCAAGTCCTTGACAACTGAAGTTTCAGAACTTAAGCAGTGGACAAGCGAGACAACCGTGAACAACAGGCCTCCCAGATTTGTGCAGAGGAAGAACTCAACTTCGAGCAGCAACAATCACTCGGCCAAAACTGCGCAAAGCGCTAACCTTGTGTTCAACATGGATGCAATCGCAACAGATCATTATTGCAAGTTCCATGGCGAACGACATTTGGAAAGGACTTGCGAAGGTTGGAACCAAGGAATGAGCGCACTGGCTACACAGTTGACTGATCAATTTATGGCTGGTGAGCAGGTTGAGCCTGAGGGTGAACACGAAGAAGACGCTGCTGCATCTGATGAAGCTCCAAGCGTTGGGCATGTAATCAACATGTACCAATGTCTTAACGTTGCCCAGAAGAAAACAACCATAAAGAAGGAGTTGCCAAGTGACCGTCTGGCCCCAAAGCAGAATAATCAATACAGTTTGAGGAGTCAAGGGGCCCCCACTATTTTTGAGATTCCGAGAGAAAAAGTAAGACAACATCTGTTCAGAACAGTGGATCCACTGGTCATCTCGATACAAAAAACACAAGGCAAGTCCGGGAAGACAACTACAGCCAAAAGTACGTCCATGAGCAACAAAGATAAAAGTAGCCCACTGGACAACACGAACACAAGTCTACCCCTAGACAACTTAGTGAGTCTTCCCGCTCTGGATTACAATATTGTTGAAGACATGAAAAAGACTTGTGCGAACATCTCTCTTTATGAGTTAACCAAGCTCACGGGTCAATGGGATATCCTTTTGCGCGCATTGGGGCAAACCTCCACAGACAATATTGCCTCTTCCAGCAAGGGACCAAGCAAGTCTCCCGGATCACTTGCGTCTGTGCTCAACGTGCTTCACGTGGAAGAAGCGAACTCGCTCTGCCCACTGTTTTTGTTATCATTTGAAATATTCAACTTAAATGTCCACAACTGTTTGGTTGACTCTGGCGCATCAGTCAATGCCATGCCACTCGCTAAATAGATCAATGTGCAATGGAGCAGTACAACTGCGCAGATCATCCAACTTGACCGAACATGTGTACGAGCCATTGGTGAACTCCGGGATGTGATCACCTGGTTATTGTCCGATGGACGAGTTCATTAGTGCATTAACATTGTGATCGTGGACATCTCGGAAGCATATGGCTTATTGCTCAGCAGAGACTGGTCCAACAAGTTGCAAGGATATTTTGCTATGCACTGGTCACACTTATGGCTTCCCCACAAGGGCAGAAACAACCAGATCCGGGTGTTGTTGGAGAGATATATGAAACATAACGTTACTCCCTTGAATGGTCAGAATGAATCGTTGGCTTTCGCAAAACTTCTGTTCAGCAATTTCTTTCTGGAAACGAAGCTGGGGTGTTATCTTGCACAGCCTAGCCCCACCCCACCGGACGCATAGTTGGGTCTCCTTCCTTGCCCACTGATGGAAATGAAACCTGTACAATACATTGTAACAGTAGTAGTAGTAGTGTTAGCAGTACTAGCGCGGCAAGCGGTCCTTGTACAGATGACATGTGGACCTTGTATTTCAACGGATCCAAAACACAGGATGGCTCTGGAGTCGGGTGTGTTTTGATAGACCCAAGGCAAAGGAAACACTTAGTCTCAAGTTGCTTGGAGTTTGAGTGCATGAACAATACTGCCGAATATGAAGCACTCATTTTGGGTTTACAAAAAGCCATCAGCCTCAACGTTGTTGTGCTGAAAGTGGTAGGTGATTCAGAGATTGTGGTACGTTAGGTACGTAACACCATACACTGTGTTTCACCTTGTCTTAAGAGTTACCAACAAGAGGTATGGCGACTTATCTCTAACTTCCAAGCTTTCAATATCATCTTTGTACCAAGAATGCGTAATGCAGCTGCAGATGCTCTGGCAAATGCAGTTGCTAGGATGACACCGCTTAGGGATAGATTTTCTGTTGAAATTTTGTATAAGCCATCTATCCTTGACAACATCACTAATTTACGTGTTTTTGATGATGATGAACAGATACTACATTTCATGGCCAACGCTGATGTCTTCAAGGATGCAACAATAGATGAAGATGTGCACGAGCAGTCTCTGCAAGACACAACTGATGACAGTAAAGGAAACCTCATCCCCAAGGGTGTGGTTTCACTCAAGAAGCTATATGACTTGCAGAACCACTTCAAGGGACCCAGGAACACTAAAACCCACAGTTCCACATTGATGCACGAACAGACAGAGATCCGAAGTTTTCGTGAATCTCGGTACGTGTTGCACACCGGAAGAGTGGCAAGCCTTTGTCCGCCTGTTTAGACATTACCATGATGTATTTGCATGGACATACGATGACTTGAAACATATGACATGCGGATAATCCAACACATCATCCCAATCAAGGAAGGGGCCAAACCTTTCCAACAGAAGCTACGGGTCAGGGCAGGTACGATAGCAGCAGGTACGGTACACGGCCGAGAGCGAGTGATACGGGAACTACGAACTGGCCGGGGTCTAAACAAACAAAACTCCACAGGACGGCATCTACGGGGCGGGCTTAACTACGGGTTGAGAGGTCAGTTCAGGTCTTGTCAGGTATGAGAAATCGGTCTACTAAATCGTTCAACAATAACACAACCAAAGAAACTTCACGCCACCCTGTAGGAGCCTTATTGGCGGAACGGTACGAGTTAGAGAGCTTTATGGATGGACATTCAGTTAGGTCCGTATTGGAAGGGGTTACGTTAGGTCCCGTATTGGATGAGCATCGGCATCGGCTGAATGATACGGGAAATCATACGCAAACTGCTTGGAATTATCCGAATAGTGGTCCTTATGGGTGGTCCATTATACACTACTAAGATCAAAATAATCAGCCCTGGTTAGGCCCCTTCTTTCTGATAGTTACTTATTTGAGAGGGGCCCCTTATTCAGAAAGAGTTGACTAGGTTGTTGGATGCTGAGATCATTTATAAAGTTTGTCATTCTACATGGGTTTCAAACTTAGTTCCTATCAGAAAGAAGTCTGGGGAGATCCGCCTGTGCGTTGATTTTCGAAATCTGAATCGTGCCTCGGATAAAGACAATTACCTTGTGTCGTCTATGGAACACATCTTGCAGACAATATCTGGAGCATAAATGTTTTCTTTGCTAGATAGTTTTTTGGGATATAACCAGGTTCTGGTAGCAGAACCTGACAGACTGAAAACTACATTCCATACCAAGTGGGGTACATTCGCTTATCGAAGAATTCCATTTGGGTTGGTAAATGTAGGCGCAACTTTTCAGCGCGCTATGGACATCGCCTTCCGTGGGCTCATCAGACAGAGCGTGGTGGTCTACCTTGATGACATAACATTTTTTTCAGAAAACGGTCAGACCACCTGCGCCATCTCAAGATCTTTGAGTGATGTCGCAAGTACGGGATATCCTTGAATCCCAAGAAGAGCATCTTTGCAGTGTCTAAGGGGAACCTCCTTGGGCACATCATTGCCAAGAGTGGGATCAAGGTAGATCCGGACCGAGTCCGGACCATCACGCAGATTCCTCATCCCCTGAACAAGAAAGCCATGCAGTCCTTCTTGGGGAAGATCAACTTCCTCCGGAAGTTCATCTCAGATTATGTGCAGATTGTCAAACCCATACAAGAGATGATTAAGAAGGATGCAGTTTACAACTGGGGGAAGAAGGAAAAGGACGTGCTCGCTCATATCAAGGAGGCAATAGCAGAAACACTTGCGCTATACAACCCCGATTTCAACAAATATTTCTTGCTTTACACATTTGCTTCCGACACTTCACTCGTTGCAGTGCTCACTCAAAAGGACGAGCTCAACAACGAATGTCCCATCTCCTTCATGAGCGCGAGCGTGCAGGGACCCGAGCTCAACTATCCCGCCGTGGATAAACAAGCATATGTTGTATACAAGACAGTAAACATTTCAGACCCTACCTATTGAAAAGTCATTGCATAGTCTTTGTTCAGCACCCAACAGTCAAATCTCTGCTTGTTCAACAAGCGCTGGGTGAAAGATGTGCGAACTGGATGACAGGATTACAAGAGTATGATCTTGACATCAAGCCAATTCACACCATCAAGGGTCACGGTCTCTATAGATTGCCATCGAAAGCAGTGCATGCGCAAGAGGAAGAAGAAGAGCTCGCCGGTTGGGAGAAAGAAATTGACATGTACAATGTAGAGCGAGCACCCCCCACTTCACATGGTAACTCTTGGTATGAAGAAGTGTGCCAGTACCTTGAGCATGACACCATGCCCTCTCACTTCTCCATGCGGCAGAAGAGGGCACTTCGATTGAAAGCCTTATCTTACTAGTTGGTGCACGAAGTGCTTTACAAAAAGCACCACAATGGCATTTTGCTCAGGTGACTAGAAGCACAGGATTCAGAGAGTGTTATGTGATCTGCATGACGGACCAGTCAGGGGTCACTTCGTGGGTAACACAACGATGCATAAAGTCATGAGAGCCGGTTTCTATTGGCCCACATTGTTCAAAGATGCACATGCTTATGCCCGCAAGTGCCTGGTTTGTCAGCGATGTGTTGACAAAACTCGAAGGTCAGCACCCCGCTGCATCGTGTTGCAGTGGACGAACCATTCCAACAGTGGGGCTTAGACATCATTGGGGAAATTTTCCCACATTCATCAAAGAAACACCACTACATCCTGACTGCTATAGATTACTTCACGTGGTGGACAAAAGCAGTTTCGCTCAAACAAGTGAATGACTAGGAAGTCATCAGCTTCCTTCAACAGAACATCATTTCGAGGTTTGGCGTTCCTGTATCACTTGTTTTTGACAATGCAACCTACTTCTCTTCATTGAAACTTAATGATGTTGCATTGCAATATGGTGTTGTGCTTAAGCATTCAGCTGACTACTACCCGCAGGGAAATGGTCTTGCTGAATTTACAAACAAAAATCTCATTCGCATCATAAAAAAGACCATTTACTCTGAATAGCGAAATTGGCATTCCGCTCTGGTGAATGCTCTTTGGGCTGACCAAGTTACACCCAAACCCTCTCTGAACACATCTCCATACTTCCTCGTATACGGAAAAGAAGCCATCCTCCCACCAAATATCTACTTGCCTGCTCTCTAGTTATCCCAAGAATCCTAAGGCAAGCTGTGTCTATTGGTTCAGCATAGGATGGACACATTACACAAGTTACAGGAAGAACGAATGAAAGCAAAAGAAAAATTTACACTCCACCAAAACCATATCAAGAGATGGTTCGATCGAAAGTCTGCAGGGAACACCAACCTCATTGTGGGTGACTTAGTCTTGAAGGGGACAAACCCAACGAGGACAAAGGTAAAACACACGAAGTTCTAGTCCCTGTGGATTGGTCCTTTCATGGTTCACGAAAAACTTGGCCAACACACGTATCGTTTACAATCACTTGATGGGAGGATTGACAACCTTCCTATCAATGGCCAAGATTTAAAATGTTATTTTCAATGATTTGGGGCTGCGCCCCGCCCTATGTACATAGCATGTTTATCCCTTGTTCTGTTGTTTTGCTTTGCTTTGTTTTGATGTCTTTCCATTTTGTTTTGTAAATAAGTGTTGTCGTGCACTGTGTTCTGGCTTTTGAATAAGTATGTGGCTGATGTTGAAATTTGGTACCGGAGGACAGGTGGTTCCCTTAGGCTTTGATCTTTGGCCTAGGGAAAAGTGTCCAAAAGAATTTAATTTTTCTCCTAAAGTGACTTTATAATTTTATAAAGTTAAATCTAATTTAAAAGTGACTTTAAGTGATAAAGTTATTAAGTCTAATTTTAAAGTGACTTTTATAAAGTCAATGAAAAATTAGAAAGGAAAAGTGACTTTGGAAATAAATGACTAAGTGGGTCTTTATTAAAGTGGGGTGAATTAAAAAATAGAAAGTGAGATTTAAATGAGCATTTAATCTCAACCATTGATCTAAATCTATTTCAGCCATTGGATTTAGAGATCACCCAAAAGTCACTTGGATCACCCAAAAGTCACTTGGAGTTATATTAAAGGAGGAAAAGGAGGAAAAGATCATTCATTCTTTCATGAGCAGATTGGGAGAAGGAGAGCAAGAGAGCAAGAGAGCAAGAGAGATTTCTGAGCAGGAAGGAGAAGGAGACAGCAGCTTGGCACACATTCCAAGGCAGCAGTTGAGCAGATTTGTACAGCTGATTCAGCACATAGTGAAAGGCAGATTTTTGCACAAAAATCGAGGAGCAGTTTGCTGATTTTTCTGCACAAAACGGAGGTCGTACAACATTTATTGCTGTCCTGTTTGCTGTAATTTCCAGATTGCTGTGAGGCACGGGAAAGGAGATAAGTTGTAAATTTGCTTGCTGATTTTTTGCTGAATAATTCTCACTGTAAAAAGACAATTTTCAGAAATAAAGAAGAGCTCTCAAACTGGTTTTCCCCAAGAGTTGTAGGGGGTTTTTCCAGGGTCAAGTTGACCAAAAATATCAGTGTTTTAATGTGTTTTAATAGCTGTTTTTAATTGCTGATTTTTAATTCTGCAATTTCCAGCATTCTGAAAAATTTCCAGAATTTGTGTTTTCAGCAATATTTATTTTTTTCAGTCTGTTAAATATATGGTTATGGGAATGGGCATTTAACTACATGGGAGAAATAAGGAGAAACTGAAAACCGGGGTGGGAAAACAGAAATTTTTACATGGTATCAGAGCTTGAGTGTTGAAGGGCAGTTTGGGACAGCAAAAGGAAAAATTACAGTTGCTGATTTTTCACTCAGAAAATTCCAGCAAGCTGATTTTTTCATAAACAACAGTTTTATCTTTACTACAACAGTGCTATTTTTCAGTTTTAGGACAGCAGGATGTCATTGGGATTGAGGGTGGAGGATAGGCTGGATGGGCATATAAATTACAGCGTTTGGAAGGAGAGAATGCAGAGTATCTTTGAGGAGGCAGAAGTCTGGGATATCATGGTGCATACCGCACAGAACCCTGTTGTTGTGCCCACTGATGTTACTCAGTTGGCTGAGTATAAAAAGAAGAACAATAAGGGTAAGAGGCTGATTCTAGACGGAATCAAAGACCATTGCATTCCTCATGTGAGAGGAAAGAGCAATGCCCATGAGATGTGGACAGCATTGTCCAATCTCTACCAGAGTACCAATGAGAACCGGAAGATGGTCCTGAAGGAGAAGCTGAAGAACATTAAGATGGGTAATGATAGTGCAGCTGGATATCTCACAAAGATTACCAATGTGAGAGATGAGTTGGCAGCGATTGGAGAGGCCATTCCATCCACTGAGTTGGTGCGTATTGCAGTGAATGGCCTCCCCCGTTCATGGTTGAACTTTGCTGATGGGGTTTGTGCACGTGAGACCCTTCCCACATGGGAGAGGTTTTGGGATGATTGCATTCAGACAGAGATCAAGAAATGACAGCTTGGGGCAGCCAAGCCAGTTGAGCAGGATGAGGATGTAGCACTGGTGGCAGGAGGCAAGAAAGGCAAAGGGAAGAAGCAGGCTTCCACAAGCAGTGGTGGGGGCAAAGGCAAAGGTAAAGGTAAACGGGGAACACACAGAAGGACTATTCCAAGGTGAAGTGTTGGAATTGTCAAAAGATGGGACACTATGCAGTTGTGTGTCCGGAGAAGAAGAAGAAGAAGGGAAAGAACCAGGACGTGGCAGCTTCAGCTGAGATTGAGGACTTTGCAGGTCGTTTTGACCAGGAGTTTGCGTTCACTACATGTGAGTCCTCTAGTGCAGGATCACCTGCCACACAGGTTCAGAGGGAGCATGCTTTTCCCTCGATTAGCGGAGCATCTACAGGTATTTAGTATGTGGACAGTGGGGCTTCACGTCACATGACAGGAGTCCGTGAGTACTTCTCAGAGCTTTCAGAGAGTGGCACTGATATTGAGGTAGTACTCGGTGATGACAGAGTTGTTAGAGCAGTCGGGGTGGGGACAGTGACATTTCAGAGGGAGTCCAAACCTCCCTTGAAGGTGTCAGAGGTTCTTTATGTGCCAGGGATGAGGAAGAACCTCATATCCGTCTCAGCTTTGGAAGGACAGAGGATATGACGTACTGTTCAGGGGAGGACAGGTGTTGATGTATCCCAGGGACACTCCAGCTGATTCAGCTAGAGTGATAGGTGTACGCCATGCAAAGGTGTACAAGTTTGCATTTCAGCCCCTTTTGGCATTGAGCAGTAGTACCGACAGCAGAGCTAGCAGTTCTGAGCTGTGTGAGATTTGACACCGCAGGATGGGACATATGTATCATGGAGCCTTGAGGACATTGCGGGAGATCACTACAGGTGTGCCAGATTTCAGTACTGATCACTTTGATACTTGCAGAGGTTGTGCGATGGGCAAATTTGCCAAATCCCCTTTTCCCAGCAGTGACGGCAGAGCGACGGGATACTTGATTTGATTCATTCCGATGTGAGCGGTCGGATGTCTCATGTTTCCTTGAGTGGGTATGAGTACTATGTTTTATTCATTGATGATCACTCCAGGAGGACCTGGATTTATTTCTTGAAGACCAAGAGTGAGGTCTTCAAGCGGTTTCAGAGTTCAGAGCTCTTGTGGAGACACAGACAGGCCGAAAGATCAAGTCCTTGAGGTCGGACAATAGAGGAGAGTACACCCTTGGAGAGTTTGTTGACTATTGTGCGGAGGCAGGCATTAGGAGGGAGTTCACTGTTCCTTACAACCCCCACAGAACGGGGTTGCGGAGAGGAAGAACAGATCCATCATAGAGGCTGCCAAAGCTATGTTACATGATCAGGGGTTGCCATTGTTCTTGTGGGCAGAGGCCTACAACACAGCTGTTTACTTGCAGAACAGGAGTCCGCATCGTGCCTTGGGGCACATGACTCCGGAGGAGGCTTTCTCTGGGAAGAAGCCTGATCTTGGTCATCTTCATATCTTTGGATGCATTACATACTCCTATATACCCAAGGAGAAGAGGACCAAACTAGAGCCCACCGCAGAGAAGGGTATCTTTGTGGGCTACAGTGAGACCTCAAAGGCCTTTCGGATTTACATTCCTGCACAGAGGAGAGTTGTTGTCAGACAGGATGTGAAGTTCGAGGAGGACAGGGCCTTTAGGAGGTCACGGGAGTTAGAGTATCTAGATCAGCCAGACCCTCAGCAGCAGTTGAGTCAGTCGCAGGGATCCAGTGGGCAGGGATCAGGAGGATCCGGAGGTACATCTATGAGGATGTCAGGTCTGTCAGTGAGCAGTGGCTCATCGAGCCAGAGGGGTGGTGCTCCGGGCAGCATGCAGAGCAGTTCACAGAGCAGTTCACTAGGGAGTCCACTGATGGACAGTTCACACGGTACCTCAGCTTCTACAGGTTCAGGTGCAGGCAGGAGGACAGCAGACAGACAGTCAGGAGTTCAGGCTACTGATGATGATGAGGAGGAGTTTCATTCTCCGGTGGAAGAAGTGCGCTCAGGGAAGAGGAAGCCCAAGTGGCTTCAGGACACCTTGAGAGATGCCACATCTGTTGCTGAGCCGAAGAGGCCGGTCAGAGAGAGTAGACCACCTGAGAGGTTTTGTAGTTATATGGCGATGGTTACCAGCATCCTTGACTCTGAGCCTTCTAGCTATGAGGAGGCAGCTAGCCAGCAGGTCTGGAGAGAGGCCATGCAGGAGGAGTATTCTTCTATCATGAAGAATGATGTTTGGGAGGTGGTGCGAGGCCTGAGGCAAATCCGTGGTTACTTCCAGATGGCTTTACAAGGTAAAGCATGCTGCAGATGGCAGCATTGAGAAATTCAAAGCGAGGTTTGTGGCTAGAGGGTTCTCCCAGGTAGAGGGAGTTGATTATGAGGAGACCTTCGCTCCCGTGGCTCGATATACTTCGATCCGCTCCATTATATCGATAGCAGCAGAGATGGGTTGGAAGATCCACCAGATGGATGTGAAGACCGCATTTCTCAATGGCTTCATACAGGAGGTGTACATTGAGCAGCCACAGGGCTTTGAGGTGCATGGGAAGGAGTCCCATGTGTGCAGATTGAAGAAGGCCCTTTATGGCCTGAAGCAAGCTCCCAGAGCTTGGTACTCCAGGATAGATGCATACTTGCAGGGGATGGGTTTCACAAAGAGTGAGGCAGATCCGAACCTTTACTTTATTGTGATTGGTGAGGAGCCTCTCATTCTGGTGTTGTATGTGGATGACTTGATCATTACAGGTGCAGAGAGACTCATAGAGCACTGCAAGAGAGATCTTGCGGCGGAGTTTGAGATGAAGGACATCGGCTTGATGCATTACTTTTTGGGTTTGGAGGTGTGGCAGGAGGAGGGGCATTTCTTCCTGGGGCAGGGGAAGTATATTGTGGACATCCTTAGCAGATTCCACATGGAGGATTGTAGACCCATGTCGACACCGATGATCACCAACTGGAAGAAGCTTCATGCTTCGGATTCCGAGTTGGTGGATCCCACATTGTACAGGCAGCTGATTGGTTCCTTGATGTATTTGGTCAACACTAGACCAGATATCTGTTTTGCAGTCAACACGATGAGTCAGTTTATGTGTGAGCCTGGGAAGGTTCACTGGGTGGCTGCAAAACACATTTTGCGGTACTTGCAGGGGACAGTGGATTATGGTCTGGACTACAGGCAGGGAGATGGAGTGAGATTGGCAGGATACACTGATTCTGATTGGGCAAGTTGTGCTTCTGATAGGAAGAGCACTTCAGGGTGTTGTTTTGGGTTGGGTTCAGCAGTAGTGTCATGGTTCAGCCGGAAGTAGCAGTCAGTAGCACTGAGTTCAGCGGAAGCAGAGTATATGGCAGCCAGTCTAGCTAGTTGTGAGGCTATCTGGCTTCGCAAGATGTTGTTTGGCTTATTTGGTCAGCCGTTGAGACCTTCAGTGATTTACTGTGATAATCAGAGTTGCATTAAACTCACGGAGAATCCAGTATTTCATGACAGGTCAAAGCATATCGGGATCAGATATCATTTCATCAGAGACTATGTTCAGAAGGGAGCTGTGAAGCTTGAGTATATTTCCACTGATGAGCAGGTTGCAGATATCCTTACCAAAGCCTTACCACGGGGCAAGCATGTCTACTTCAGAGACAAGATGGGTGTGGTGAGGAACACCTTCCTCGGTAAGAGGGAGTGTTGAAATTTGGTACCGGAGGACAGGTGGTTCCCTTAGGCTTTGATCTTTGGCCTAGGGAAAAGTGTCCAAAAGAATTTAATTTTTCTCCTAAAGTGACTTTATAATTTTATAAAGTTAAATCTAATTTAAAAGTGACTTTAAGTGATAAAGTTATTAAGTCTAATTTTAAAGTGACTTTTATAAAGTCAATGAAAAATTAGAAAGGAAAAGTGACTTTGGAAATAAATGACTAAGTGGGTCTTTATTAAAGTGGGGTGAATTAAAAAATAGAAAGTGAGATTTAAATGAGCATTTAATCTCAACCATTGATCTAAATCTATTTCAGCCATTGGATTTAGAGATCACCCAAAAGTCACTTGGAGTTATATTAAAGGAGGAAAAGGAGGAAAAGGAGGAAAAGGTCATTCATTCTTTCATGAGCAGATTGGGAGAAGGAGAGCAAGAGAGCAAGAGAGATTTCTGAGCAGGAAGGAGAAGGAGACAGCAGCTTGGCACACATTCCAAGGCAGCAGTTGAGCAGATTTGTACAGCTGATTCAGCACATAGTGAAAGGCAGATTTTTGCACAAAAATCGAGGAGCAGTTTGCTGATTTTTCTGCACACAAAACGGAGGTCGTACAACATTTATTTGCTGTCCTGTTTGCTGTAATTTCCAGATTGCTGTGAGGCACGGAAAGGAGATAAGTTGTAAATTTGCTTGCTGATTTTTTGCTGAATAATTCTCACTGTAAAAAGACAATTTTCAGAAATAAAGAAGAGCTCTCAAACTGGTTTTCCCCAAGAGTTGTAGGGGGTTTTTCCAGGGTCAAGTTGACCAAAAATATCAGTGTTTTAATGTGTTTTAATGGCTGTTTTTAATTGCTGATTTTAATTCTGCAATTTCCAGCATTCTGAAAAATTTCCAGAATTTGTGTTTTCAGCAATATTTATTTTTTTCAGTCTGTTAAATGTATGGTTATGGGAATGGGCATTTAACTACATGGGAGAAATAAGGAGAAACTGAAAACCGGGGTGGGAAAACAGAAATTTTTACAGCTGAAGTACAGGAGTTTTGTGACACTGCATCGCTTGGCCAATCCTGTGTTCGTCTTCTTTGTGCTTGGTTGTAACTTTTGGCCGATGTAGTCTCGACGGAAAATACGCTCTGTCTGTAAGGGAAGCTTTGGTCAAACCATGAACCTGTGTCCAAACAGGGAAACCCCATGCCTGTACGCAGTCTTTTGCTCTATGTATTCAAGCTCATCCAACTAGTAGAAATGGAGAAGGGGAAAATCTAATCGAGCAAACCTAAATCAAAGGTCTTACATGCTTCTTTGAAGGAACAACCTCTTCTGCTCTCAATAAGTCGGGATCCCTCTTCTGCCCCCAAAATAAATAAGTGCCTATGCACAATCCTCTTTCAAAAAAAAATACAAAGGCGAAAGAAGAGAAAGGCTTCCTGCGTAGAGAGGTGAAGCAGGCAACTCCACTAGGGCACTGACCAGGCTCGCTGGCAGTAGCAATGCTAATGTTCGTATGTGACTCTGCCGGGGTACTGTCCAGGCCTACTGGCAGCGGAGCAACACTAGAGATGAAAACTTATAATCTGAAAATCTCAACCTCGCGAGCCAAACTACCCTTCCCGATTTTGAAACACTGTGATCTGGCTGAATCTTTTGTTGTGTTTCACTGAGTTGGTACAAGGTGAACCATGTCTGTCCATGGGGTAAGTGGGGAAGCCAAAGTGACCTGCACAATGAATCAATACTCTTGAAAGGCCAAGGCCCTGCGCTGAAAATGAACCAAAACAAAGAAGTTGGTATTCAACCAATGTGTTGCCAAGTGTTGTAGCGGCTGCAACACCCTCCAAAATTTTCCAAATTTCGGAGCCTTCCTTGGCTTTTCCACTAATGGTTGCAAACACTCGAACTCATTCCATGAGCTCTTGTAGAGTCTTTTACACCCTTTGCTTGTCCGACCAACAGTCGTCTTTTGGCATGTTGATTGCTTTGTCATGCTTGTGATCTTGTTCTGGCGATTTTGAAGGTTGGTCTTTGTGTGCATGAGTTGTCTTCGCTCTGTGAACATTGGTCATACTCACACACAAAGTTGTAAGCACTGTCACGCAAATTTCGTCACGGTCGTTCGAAGGTCTATCTCAAGTGTTGCTCTTAACCTTAAGACAGTCTCACTGAGCACATGTTTGTCTTGTTGGTTTGTGGTGTCCTGTCATCAAGTCATGCTAAGTGTCTGATCACAATGTCACGTCTACACAAGTTCACTTGCTCTCGCACTTAGCCATTTTTCCTGAAAATCTGTCGATTGGACAAACCCCTTTAGCCGGACCCTGACTGCGCTGCATTGCGCAGTCTCAGCTCTTAGTGACCCTGCTCTGCTGCCCAAAATTGCGCAGTGCTTGAGGTTGTCCTCCGGGGCAACTGCACTGCGCAATCCTGGAAGTGAGCAAGCTGTTTGTCTCCCAGAATTGCACAGAAGTTGTCTCCAAGCCCATCCAGTCTGTGCTTCCCGCAAGATCAGTTATTAAGCCTCCCTCTGGTCGACCGGAAATCTGCACTGCATTGTGACTCGGGGCTGCACTGCTCTACAAAATTGCACAAACATGGCCAACTGCTTGCCCTCCACTGCCTGCAAAAATTGCACAGTCATGCTAAGTCAGGCCTCCTACTGGCTTGCTCTGCACTGTCCCTGAAAATTGTGTAGATCTCACTGGTACACCTGCTATTGCCCCGCTTTGCAGTGTTTCCGGAAATTGCGCAGTGTTGCCTGTCTTGCACTATCTCTCAAAAATGCGTAGTTATGACCAACAACTACCCGCAACCCGACATGCCCTCCTCTGGAAAATTGCATAGAATTTCCTGCCATTGCCTTCTGCTGCGCAACTCTGTCTCCCTCCTGAAAATTGCGCAGATTCGTAGCCAGACCCCGAGTGACCGCTCAGTCCTCACCCTGAAAATTGCGCAGAATTGTCCAACAGTTCCCCCAGACACCCTGCCTTGTCCCCTGAATTGCCCAGTTCTGCCCAACTGGGTTCCACCTTGTAGCTATCGCTGTTGTTCCTGATTACGCAATTTTGCCTCCCAGTGACCTCTGTGCAGTTTTTCCTGATAGTACTCCAGAGCCCTTCATCTCGGCTTGAGTTGTGCTCTGCGCAATTTCAGTGTCTTGTCCTCCCTCTTGGTCACCCGGACCCGAAACCAAAAACAATGCATCGTGCTAGACTAGGAGATTTTTGGATTTGATGTCATCTTGTCATGAGTGAATTGCAGGAATAGGTACATTGATGGAACATGGCGCGACAACGAACGAGATGAAGAAAAAGCGCATGCTAGAAGACTCGGTTGCAGTGGAACAAACGTACAAAGCACATTGAGCAACAAGAGAAAGGGATGCATGCTTCTGAACCATCAAGCAAAGACCAAGACCATCGAAGACCCACAACACTTTGCCATGTGGAGGTGAAGACACAACACATCGAGAGCACATCTATCACTCAGCAACATAGTGGCCCCACATGGACACCACAGTCAGCCAGCACACGTTAGCAGTGTCATGTCGAGTTGTGTCATGAGTTGTCTCGGCCACATCACTATTATGGGCCATACTTGTTGTAATCAAATGTAATGTAATGTGAAAGTCCAAGAAACGCACATATGAAGTTGAAGAGTCACGTCAGTTGAAAAGTCATAGGAAGTTGAACGGTCATGAGGGAAGTCCAAGAGTCACAAAGGTCAAGCATCACCCTTGGCTATATATACCCCTTCATTGTATTAGCAAGGGACTTTTCACCTTGGCTCCTCCCACATAGCCTTGAGAGTCTGTAGTCTGTTCTTTGAGGAGCGAGGAGTGGCTCCAATGACCCACTATTGGACCTAGTGATGTATGGTGTACAAATGTGTCTTGGAACTTTTGCTTAATTCAGAAGTCTGTCTCGGGCTAGCACGTTTTCACGCATGTATTGTATCTGTTTTTAAGACTATTCTTTAAACGTTTGTAATGCATGTTTGCTTAACCTGTACTAAGATAGTTGAACTACTTAGGTTATTTTAGTACTTACATTGTTGAAGATGTGTTGTATTGTTTATCACTGCAGTCTTGTTTGTGTGGACTACTTTGCCGGACATTAGACAGACCATTCTTGTTTTCCTTGGTTATAATGACCGCACCCCCTATGTGGACTACTCCAATGGACGGTGTACGTGTTTTCCCTTACACTTTGGTTTTAACGACTGTCGCATCTGCTGTGGACTATTCCACTGGATGTTGGACAGACCCTAGTTTTTTTCACATGTCTCTCCCTGGGTGGTACTACTACCTCTCATCTAGAGGCTCACTTTTACCTTCTCCTTTACAGTAAGAGAACCCGGACACAAAGTTACATTACGCACTCACCAAGCATACTCACCTCGCTTTCTTGAAGTTACAAGCATAACACTCTCATGTGCTGAACAACAAGAGCTAAGGAAAATCTCTAAGATAATGGCAACCGGGCCATCGTATCGGATGGGACTCCTACACCAAACACTGTGAGGTGTAGTTAGGACTTCATACTGGGGAAATCCCCTAAATGTTGGTGGGTCCAACACTGTCAACAGTAGGATTAGGGACTAGTAAATTTGTGTTGATAAAAAATCTTCAGAAACTAAAATATATTCTCTCTTTTTATATCTCCTAAGCTTTTTAAGGAAACCAGCTAGGGCTTTTTCTAAGGCTGAATTGTTTGTGGGGTTATTGTGGATGCATGTTTATGGATAAGAACTAAGGGTTTACTTCCCTATATCTTTTAAACACAAAATCAAGCCTTTATTGTGGTAAAGTTTCCCTTAATAGGGCTGGCATCATCTTTCGTAAATCAATTTTGTGCCTTGGAAACCCTAAACCCTAGACAATCTCCAACTTGAAGCCTATTTGAGGGTTTACATTATTTCTTTGTTGATCTAAACTCATTCCTTGACTTCTACGTGTCTAGGTATTCTTTTAGCATTACATATCAATAGACACTAGTGTGTAGAGGTCTTTATCTAGTCTAGGTGCTTGATACATTGCCCCTCGTCCAACATAAGGTGTCTTTACCTAGTTTATTTGCAACACTTGGAGCCTTATAACTAGATTATCCTTATAGGTGAATATAGGGAAGCCTCCTTTGTGGTGAAACTCCACGAAACAACAGGAGGAAGATTGTTGAGGTGATAGTGGCAATCTCCTTGTTCTTGCTATAGAGTCTGGTCCTCACCTCTTGAACCGTATTGCAAAGCTTGCTAGATTTTGTGGCAATATGTATCATTCACTTGTTGCTGCGTATGGCTTCTTCTTGTTGTTTCTCTCCAAGTTGTGGGTTTTGTATGCCTACTCTACAGTGTTCTTTTGTGCTTTAACAATGTTCAATGGGGATTTGTCCTGTTGTACTTGTTTCCCGTAGGCAGTCCTTGGCTGCAAAAACTACGCCAAGAAACCAACTCAACTACCCTTTAGGTTCAAGTTGGCCCTTGAACCAAAGGCGGCTCCCTCAGTTGTTACGAGGCTTTATTTAATGTTGTTCACCCATCACTGAACAACAACCTTTGAAGTACGATGGCTAGATTTATGGTTTTACTTGGGGGTGGTAGACAATCAATGACAATTCCTATTTATGATTTAAAGGCTCTCTCACAGGTTTCCCTTTGAAAGTGTTAGCTTCTAGCCTGACAGAACGACTTGATTTGGATAGGAATTTGACCGAAGAATGTAAGGAGATTCCTAATAATTGTGTAGCCAGACTGATTACTTAACGACTAGGAAGATTTGGATGCGTGTAGAAGATTTCTACAGCCCAACAAAACAGATTTAAAAGGAAACAAAAGGCCAGACTGAAACCAATTCTAAGAGGAGCTATTTCAGACAAATAGTCTAATAAGTTAATCTCTTTTAATGGCTGTCAGAAAGCTCAAATCAAAACCAGTTAAAGAGGAGTTATGATGAACAAACAGTCCAATAAACAAAGCTCTTTTTAAAAATAATGATTTTTCAGACCTTCCTATAAACACTTTTATCATGTGTAGAAATAAGATATGAAAAACTGGAAAAACATACTCGAAGCACAAAATTCTGTCAAAACTAGAGCCGTAAGGCTTTCATTAGAAATACTACAACAGAAGCTTTATTACAGAGTGAAGAGTCTTGGCATCAAAAGCCCACACCTTTCTTATTACAATTCATCAAATATATATAGAAATACAAAATGATAAACTGTTACAAATTTTCAGGAATAAAATCCTGAATATACTAAAAATAAATAATATCTCTTAATTAGTTGCCGGAAATCTGGAACTGTTGCAAGTTTCTTGGCTTGAAATCTGGAGTTGGTTCACTAGTGTTGATATTCTGCCTTCATTTGTTGAACTGTTTGAGTCAATTTTCCCACCTAAACACCAGCTGTCGCACAATACTTTTTCTTTTTCTTTTCGGCATTTTCACAGGACATAAGGCCAATGTCTCGCTATACTTTGATGTTGCACCTGCAATGTCTCCCTGTTGTTTCTTTAGGTTTCCTTTAAACACATTCATTTAGGATGATAGCTTGAAAACATAAAATATTTTCAATAATATCAACAGCAGAATCATCTTCAATGCTTCCAGGAGTGCCAAAACCTTAGATTTTGTGCTCACGTTCCTTTAAATAACAACAATTTTATCACTCTTGTTTCTTTCGGGCAGTTAACTTTGGTGAGATCTCATGAGAGCATTTCATGTACCATGTTCTTTTAATGTATTTGAAGAACATCTGTCTGCATTATAAAAATTACAATTTTGGTATCTTCCTTTCTTTCAAGAGCTTCTCATGCTCCAGATTTAACATGCTATTTCTCCATGGTTCCATGATTATCCACTTTGGTGCGATGAAAGTGAAACCTTATAATTTGTTGCTAATCTTTCTTCTGGAAATACTGTGTAGAATGTAAGAAGTTCAAACTGAGAGCAACATGATTTCCAACTATGGCACTCTGCACTTCTGAAAATTTGGAAGCTAAGAACAGAAAATTACATCAAAATAACCCCATATTTTTCTGATAACCTTACCCAAAAGTTGTCTTGTTCATATCAAGGCGCAGAGGAAAATCTAATCTTACATTATTTTGATGATCGATATGTTGTGTTAAATAAGATTATTGATCTGCCATGATCATACTATATGGTTCTGATGCAATAGGGATGTATTGTGACATGTACCTACATGGAATTCATTTAAATGGATTTATGAGGAAATATGGGTGTGTACCCTTCAAAGAATCTTCGAAATATCCCTAACTGTTAAGAATTTGGAAATAATTCCCGTGATCCCCTTAATTAACATGATTCTGCACAAAACCCATGTTCCAGATTTTTGAAATTTGCCATCGTTTGTCCAGAATCTGCAGTCAAATTTCACTGTCTGAAAACCCTGCGAAAATTTTAAATGAGATGCAAATAAAAACTTTCTTTGACCATTGAATCCCCTTCTTTGCCTTGCTATTGGACTGAAAGTAAAGGTGACCTTAACATCGCCTCTTGCATCAGTTGATTTAACAACTCTAACAGGGTACGATGGGCTTTTCATTTACAGGACTGAAATCTAGAACATCCAGAGCACGGCTAGCTCCATACAACTTTCTCTTAAAGAAAGTAACCCTGCTTCAGTGCAAATAGATTTGACACCTGCTCCGGAGAAATCATCCTTCATCTCCTTATCAAGCCTGCAAAGGTGATTACACAGAGCAAACATGGCATATATTTTTGCAGAAAACGGCATTGAACATATGCCTTACAAAAAACTAGCAAAATATCTCTATTTGATCACCATTTCCGCAGAATATTCCACGCTTAACTAAAATGGGACCATCCTGCAAAAAACCCACGTCTCGGAATTGAGAAATTCATCTTTGTTTGCCCAAAAAATGAGCCCGAAAATCACCTACCGAAGATACTACGTTTTTAAATGAAGTGTATGGTAAAAATTTCTTTAACCATCAAATCTATTTTCTGTCCTCATATAACACATCAATGGTCAGCCATGACGAGAAGAAGAAGAAAATAGGCACTGGCTTTGAGGATGAATGCCTGGGCATACTTCGGATCTTGAAAAATAATTCTGTAGCTTCCACGAATGCAATTATATGGTTAGGTGATCTGGTGTTCACTGCTTCAATGCATGTTCGATGAGGACATGTTTGAGCTGAAACATCAATGGAAAAGAAGGGCCTAAAAAACTGGAAGGCCATCAACAACTTGCCGAGTTCTTTGTCTGGAAAATCCTCTGTTTGTTGCGCTGTCATTGAAAACCATGAGCAGGATTTCGGAGGGGTCTCTTGCTGGTAAAGGGTTTTGTAGCTCGGAGGGCCGAAATGCTCCAGATGATGCCACGTGGATGAAGCAGTTTTTTAAATCAATTTATTTCGCACCCCCCCCCCCCACCGTAGCTTCTACGAATGCAATTATATGGTTAGGTGATCTGGTGTTCACTGCTTCAATGCATGTTCGATGAGGACATGTCTGAGCTGAAACATCAATGGAGAAGAAGGGCCTAAAAAACTGGAAGGCCATCAACAACTTGCCGAGTTTTTTTGTCTGGAAAATCCTCTGTTTGCTGCGCTGTCATTGAAAACCATGAGCAGGATTTCGGAGGGGTCTCTTGCTGGTAAAGGGTTTTGTAGCTGGGAGGGCCGAAATGCTCTAGATGATGCCACGTGGATGAAGCAATTTTTTAAAACAATTTATTTCGCACCCCCCTCCCCCCCCATTAAATGTCGAAAAGCTTGAGGGGGTTCGAAATTAAATATGTGCCTTTGATTTTGCATGTTGCTCTCATCACCGTTAAAAAATGCCCGGTCATTACCCTTATGTTCTAACTTTGACTTGGGCAAATAAAAAAAATCTTTTATAATATAATTTTAATTTTAAAATAAATATTTTCAAAAAACATATATAACTATACTTTTATAAAAATAATATATTTTAAATAAAAATTAATATATAAAAGAAAATTAAATCTTTCAAAAGCATAATATATCTCTCACTTGACAATTTTTCACCGAAAATTAAAATTTTTTAGGTGTGCCAAAATATGTTACAACATGTCCCCCAGGGTGGGAGGTGTGTTCCCCACACTACCAGGATAGGGGATGCTTGGGGAAATGTTTCCCCACATCTCCCTTTTGGAGAAACATGGGGAAATGTTTCCTTAGTTTAGGGAATGTGTTTCCCCAAAAAGGGGGGACTTCTAGGTGTCTCCACTAGGATATGGGTGCTTTTGGGCATCACCCCCAATATTTTGCCTATAAAGGCTTAAAAAATGAAAAAATAAAAGCAAAAAAATCAATATATAAAAAAAACCTACCTCACTTTCACATTTATTTACCTTTTATTCAGTTCCACTCCTTGATGCTCATTTTATTTTCAATGTTCATAGTTATTTATTAGTTTTAACTTTTGAGTCTCGACTCTAAATATTGATGACTTCAGGATGAGTCTTTGACTTGTCACTCTTTACTATTTTTAAGTAATTTCAATTTGATATTTTCAGACTTTAGTATCCACCATACTAATTAGATTATATAATGATGAATTTAAATCAATGTATCAATAATTTACCATTCCTGTTTCATTTATGGTTTATGAATCAAAGTATTTCATTACTGAATCTAAATCTGAATCATGTTTATATTATTTAAAATTTTTAATTTACTACTGCTTTACTGTATACTTTTTAGTATTTGCATTTCACACTTGTGAATTTGCATGGGATAAATTGTTATTGTTGGGATTTTATCATTATTAATTTTATTTTTAAATATTTATAGATGGGGACCCGAATGCTAGGGACTACGGCGTTCCCCTTTCCCCCTGAATTTCCTCAAATTTGAAGGTTCTCCCACATTTTCCCCCATGTTCATCTCTGCGCTTCCATGTTCCTCCGTCTTGGAAACTTGGTGGAACATTGCTTTAATGCGAGTCTGAGATCTTGGCTGCAGTAGGCATCTGCAAAAAAAGTCATCTTCCTTTGAACTTTTCTAGCATAGGTCTCTCCATTAAAAAAATTGTAGTGTATTTCTGCCATCTGTTTTATGAAGAAACTCCAGAAAAGGCAAAATAAATCCCCCCCAGGTCTACCTACTTGCCAAGCTAATAGTAGTGCTGCCACAATAATTGCATCTATATCATTGGGTGTTCAGTCTGACTTCCTTTTTCCTCCATGGAGAGTGTTTGCAGGGTTTGTGTGATGCTGCCACATCTTCAAATATTTGGGTGGTCACTCTTTGATGCACTCTTTTTGCCAGTGTATTTGCTCTGAGCATCAACCACTTTTTGCTGTATATGGCATCTTCTAGTTGTCTTGATAGGTTGTGGGTTCTACATGTCTAGTCAGCAATGTTTTTCTCTGCACTAAAGTGGGTCTGAGATCTTGGCTGCAACATGCATCTGTCAAAAAGGTCATCATTAGAATATGCGCTCTTGGTTTTGTTGAAATTTCTAAGTCTAACACATCAAAAATCCCTATTGCATTATCTGGTTTATTTTCTCCTATTTGTTCTTTTCATTAACAAGTTATTTATAAATACAAATACCGAAAATAAACACAAATGCAACTTTAACACAGATACAGATCAACAACTGAAATAACTGAGACAATCACACAAGGGACACCGTTATTTTTGGACAATTGTCCCCAGATAAACCTAATGCAGGAAAACCGGTGCAACAGATATGAGTGTTTTATTATTATGCAGTTTTTGAATACAACTAGGGTGCTAGAAATGGCTCACCCAACAGAGAATGCCCTCGACAGAAGTACCTCTCCTCGGAGACAGATACTCCGGCTAATTAGTCACCGAATGATCGATCCCACAACTACGACAGCCCCTTAGCTAGACAGCGAAAGCTGCTCCAAGCTTCTCCATTGCTCTGCGTCACTCTGCTAGGGACTGCATCACCCTCTCAGCTCCAGTCTACCCCACGAAAATCTCTAGCGCTGCCTCTAGGGCCTGCGTCAACTCTGGTAGCCTCTATGTCAACCTCTAGGCTCTCTGCGTCAGCCCTCTGGCCCTTTGGGTCACCCACACTAGCCTCCTCAGCCTCTGTGTAAGTCCCAATTGCCTCTGCATCAACCTTCCCAGGCTCTGCACTGTCTCTTTGACACTATCTCTGCCTCTCTGCTATGTATTCTCGGCTTTGTGCCAAACTGCCCCTTGCTGCAATAGATCACTTGTTCAATTCTCTCAGCAAACCCTGCTCCAGAAAATCGAACTAATTGACCAATCTTGGTGTGTCTCCAACTGACCCTCAAGCCTCCTCTTACACTTTTCTTGTTGAGTCTTCAACGACCGAGATTGAGTCCCTAATCAATGGCTAAGATTAGATTTGGCTTGATCCATGTCATTTAGAACATTCTCACCCAGTTTTATATTAATACCCATTAATATTTTAATTTGCCTAAGTTTCGATTTAGGAACCCCATTAAAAATATTAATTATTTTAATATCTCTCCAATCGGGTGGGATTTCCCTAAACGATTTTTGGATCTTGGAGATCTTATGTGCCTTAGCCTCTCCATCAATTTTCATGGCTAGAGCACATCCGATGCTACCACAAATCAACACTCCCTCTTAGCAAGGAATGTGCTCTAAAAATGTTTCACCATTGAAACATCACACTGATCCTCCGCACCGGTACCTGTGCCAATGCTTGGCTTGTTGCCTCACATCCCCTACATTGCTACTCCCTGTACTACTGCCCATGACACTGCCACTGCTACATTTGTACTGCAACTCCCTCTCAATATGCTGCCCATGCTGCCCCTAGCACTACCACTGCTAACTGCTGCACTGCAACTCAGTTACCGAGAAGTAGGTAACTGACTTCTCCCAAATATTGACATCCCAGTCAGTCTGGAAGCCTCGTGAAACTGAAGCTGCCTCTGCTGCTATTTTGTGCTCCCTCTGCTGCCACTGTGCTGCTGCATACACCTCTGTGCCTCTCGCACTGCTGCAACCTCCACTGCGTTGCCTCAGATTTCTGCACCCAAGCACTGCCTTGCTGCTCCACTACACTTTGCTCCACCTGACCCCTGTCATTTTGCTACTGTCGTTAAGGGCTCCTATAGCTGGATATGATCCAAGAGTTTGGGCACCTCAAGGATCCTGCCCGTAGTTTGTAGTCCTCCTGACTACAACCCGATGTCTCCGCACCTCTTCTCTAGAGGTGCATGAGCGCTCATGGCACTGTTGTCATCAATCTCGACCTCTTTCTCCGCCTTAGCTGGAGCTGCCTTAGAATCAGATTCCTCTCCCTTGTTTTTCTTCTTGGCACACTAGGATGCATAATGTCCCAGCTCCCCACATTGAAGCACTTCACCTTGGAGATGTCCTTCTTCTTCCTCTTCCCTTGTTGTCCCGCAGATGCTAGAGCCGCATCCTTCTCCTCCTATTTCTTGATTCGACTTCCCTTGCTACTACTCCCACCTTGGTCATCCTCTTGATCTCTTTTTGGCGAAGAGTTGCCCACATCTCCTCCCAACTTGGAAGAGTAGCTCTACCCAAAATACTTTGGACAAATGCCTCCCACTCCTCGGAGACTGCATTCAGGGCAGTCCTGACCATAAATTCTGGATCCGGTGTAGACCCCACGGAAGTAAGCTGGTTATGAATTTCCTGCAACCTGAGAAGGAAAGGATCTATCTGCTCTCCCTTCTTCATCTGATACAACCGCAACCGATTTTCCAATAGCATCTTCCGCTGCACGGAAGTGCCCTTATACAAGGTCGTCAAAGTATCCCGCATCTCCTTTGCTGTGTTCTTTTCAGCGATATGTGGTATGACATGATCTTTGACCCTGTCTAGGATCATGCACTTCGCCCTCGCCATTGCATCCTCATACTTGTCATTCTCAGCTGGGTCAATTGGGATAGCCACGACTCTGAAGGCAAAGTCTTTGATGCGATGTTGATCTAGGATTGCCAGGATCCTGGCCTTCCAAATGACAAAGTTGGAAGCCCCGTCCAACCTGTCCTAATCCCTCAGTCTGTTCACTGCCATTTCAGCTCCTCTTCTAGACTCCCTCTGAGATTCGACTTCCCTCCTGGAAATCTCCCTCTAAGTCCTGATTTCCCTCCTGGAAATCCTCTGGCCAGTTGTTGAACCACTCTTCTCCAATCCTCCTTGCAACTGCAACTCGAATCTGGATTTCTTGGCTAGAAATCCATCAAGGTAGCGACTCCCTCAACCTTGGTTTTGTCTCCTTAGGTACTGTTCTGTTTTGACAGAACCAGCACCCCACCAGCTTCTCAATCACAATCTACCCACAGCTCCGCAAGCCCTGACAACTGGAGAAACTGAGCCTTTCAGGCTTTGCGCAATCCCAACAATGTCAGAATCTACTCCTCCTGGCCACAACGTCGATCCTTTTTGGCTGAGAAAGATGACTACGCACTGTGTAGGTTTGATTTGCCTCTCTATGCCTCTGCACTGACCCTCCTCCTGGCTTGAAATGATGACACATGCCCTCTGCGTCACTTCTTCTCTGCTACTTTTGCTCTGGAACAACATCTCTCGGGACAATTTCCACTGTTGCAAATTCTTCATATTACTGTTGGTGCCTTTAGTTCTCCTGTGATCTGCAATCCTTTGATACCATGTTGAAATTTCTAAGTCTGACACGTCAGAAAACCCTACTGCATTATCTGGTTTATTTTCTCCTACTTCTTCTTTTCATTAACAAGTTATTTATAAATACAAATACTGAAAATAATCCAAATGCAACCTTAACACATATACAGATCAGCAACTGAAATAACTGAGACAATCACACAAGGGACACCGTTATTTTTGGACAATTGTCACCGGAAAAACCCAATGTGGGAAAACAGGTGCAGCAGATATGAAGGTTTTATTATTATGCAGTTTCTGAATACAACTAGGGTGCTAGAAATGGCTCACCCAACAGAGAATACCTTCGACAAAAGTACCTCTCCTCGGAGATAGATATGCAGGCTGATCAGTCACCGGATGATCGATCCCATAGTAACTACGACAGCTCCTTAGCTAGACAATGAAAGCTGCTCCAAATTTCTCCACTGCTCTGCGTCACTCTGCTAGGGACTGCGTCACCCTCTCAGCTCTAGTCTGCCACATGAAAATCTCTAGTGTTGCCTCTAGGCCTTTCTTCATCTCTGCTAAGCCTTTGCGTAGGTACTGATGCCTCTGCGTCAGCCTCTAGGCTCTCTGAGTTAGCCCTCTGGCCCTTTTCATCACCCACGTTGGCCTCCTCAGCCTCTGCGTTAGCCTTCCCAGGCTCCGTGCTGTCTCTCTGGCACTATCTCTGCCTCTCTGCTATGTATCCTTGCTCTTGTGCCGAACTACCCCTCACTGCAACAAACCACTTTCTTAGCAGACCCCGCTCCAGAAAATCGAACTGATTGATCAATCTTGGTGTGTCTCCAATTGACCCTCAAGCCTCCTCTTATACTTTTCTTGTTGAGTCTTCAACAGCCGAGATTAAGTCCCTAATCAACGGTTAATATTAGATTTGGCTTGATCCATGTCATTTAGAACATTTTCACCCAGTTTTATATTAATACCCATTAATATTTTTATTTTCCTAAGTTTAGACTTAAGAACCCCATTAAAAATATTGAAATTTTTAATATTTGTTCAACCGGGTGGAATTTCCCCAAACGATTTTTGGGTCTTGGAGATCTTATGTGCCTTAGCCTCTCCACCAATTTTCATGGCTAGAGCACATTCGATGCTACCACAAATCAACAGGTTTCATGTCTGGGCAAAGGCATATCTGTGGTTCTGCATTTTTCTTTTTTCTAATATCAGAAAAGTACGTCATTGCATACAGTTTCAGGCTTTGATGTTATAGAAAACATAGACTGGATGCTGTTCTATATGCAATCCCTATTGCTGCCTCTGCTATTCAATGTCATATTTGAGATGAGCATCTGTTCAGTCTTGATGTCACAGGCTGTATGCACAGCATTTGCTTCCTGAACACTGGGTGTCTGCTGTTTTTTTAAAAGGAAATGCTCATACATTATTTCATAGAACAAATAATTACATCTTGAAACAGAGAGTTACATCAAACAAAGAACAAGAGTACTGGAAAATTCCTGCCCTAAAAATGACAAAAAAGCAAGCATATGAGCCTGTACCCTGATAGCAAGGGACTCAGCATTTTATGGAAGATCAAGATCAAGTTCAACTTTAACAATCATAAAGATTTCCTGCTTAAAGAGCCCCAATTCCCCTAGGCAAGGGAAGATGATTCCTCATTAAAAGTACTTTTACACAGATGTTTAATTGTAAAACCAATTGCAGTTAACTGAATTATGTACTATAACGATTCACAGCTATAACTAATCATCCAATTGTCAACCAGGAAAGGATCTTTCCATGAGAGCAGGGCAATAAAGACTCAAGAGGATGTAAAATTCAGTCTGAAACCATGCCAAAAGGTCTGTGCAGACTTGCATCTCCAATAAACATGCTCAACTGTTTTCATTCTTACAACAGAGCGTGCAAGCAGCTTTTGCAACACCAAGTTTATGAAGCATGGCTTTAACAGTGAACCCTTTATGAAGAAGAAGCCACCCCCCCACATGGTGTTTTAAAGAAGATTAATTTTCCAAATGCATTGGCACCTCCTCAATCAGTGGACTTCAGTATCCTGCAACCCCAACTTTTGTTCAAGTGGTTGACAGTGGTGGATGTGCATCATACTGGATCATAGATGTCCTTTACACATGAATGTAAAAGGCCTGACCACTACAACATATGCAGCCCCTGCAGACTGTACTTTGCCTGTGGCATTGCATTTTAAAGAGACAACTTTGTGGAATCATATGAAAAACTCCCTCATAAACAGTTTTGTCTAGATGCTTTAATTTTTGAGCCTGGTTAGATTGCGCTGTGCCATTGTTGATGCTTATGATTCCACAATTCCTTTTAAAAGAAGTGATTTTTTTTGGGGTTATATGTTTGCTAGCAAACATGTTCTAGAGACCAAGTTGACCCCTTGGAGATTGGCATTGTACAAATTGGCCTTGATGCAAGATCCCAGGCATCCAGAGGCCTTTCTAATTGCCATGTGAAAAAACCAGAAACTAATTTCTATGCAATCAACACACTTTTGAGTGCATCTGAACCTGAAAGCATGAAGGTGTTAACGGTACTGATCATGTCTCAGTAGAAAAGGGCCTTTAATAACTTGAGTGTGAAGAGGCTGATGGACTTGGTGCTGAAACAGTAGTTGCTAAGGAGCATTCCCCTTCACTACTTGTACCATCCATTTTCCAACAAGAACAGTTCCTTGAGCTCTTATGTTAGGAAGGCCCAAACTCCCTTGATTTCTTGGCAATGTGCCAAATTCCCAAGCCACATGGGAACCCCAGCAGGATGGGCTGTCTGATTTTAGGTCTGCAGATAAATGTATTGTGTGATCTCCATAAATACTGCATTTGACTGGTGTCTGGCCTCCGCCCATGTGACTGGAAGACGGGACTGGTATATGTATCCATCTACAATCTGCCAATGCTCTATACTGCTGAATGTCTCTCCCTCTTTGCAGCGTTCTATTTATGCGAGTGGACGTCTCTTGAGTCTGCAAATATCTCCATGTTCACTCGTGTATGGTAGGTGTCATCTACTATTCTTATTTTCTTTGAATCCTGGGTTGATGGGTGTTTCTTGTTTGCAGAGCTGCCACACCTGTTGTTGAATTCTTCTTCCATGTTTGTTTGAAATATTCTAAACATTGAAATATTTAAAAAAAAATTATAAACCTTGAAACCTAAAAAAATAATATGCCTTTCTAAATTTAATTTAAGTTCAAATTTTATACTTCGACTTGCCATTTACTGGATGTTCAACTTATTCTCTTAGAATAATGCACTTGCATGTATTGTCTCAGATGACAGCAGCTTCTCGGACATCATGAGGGATGCAAGCTCCAGCCATAGGCTTCAAACCACCCACATGAATTTCAGTAATGGTTGACCAGTTGCTTTTGCACTCCCACTTTGTACCTATATTGGATGTATGCTTTTAGTTACACTAACTTTTGTCGTCATTTATTGAACATTAATAAGAGTATCTTATCTGATACCATGTTAATTTTTATGCTACACATTTCTGTAGGCTATAAACCTTTTTATTTTTTGGAGTCCATTATAGATTTAATTTGATATCTTTATATTCATATGGTTGATATTTGGGCCAGAGACTTCCCCAAACTACTGGAGTACTTTAATGATACTTATTGAACTAATATTAGTCACACCAATCCAAACATTTTGACTTGACTTAATATTATCATTGCAGTGTTAATACTTCAACATTATTGGCAATGCCTTTTGATGGTGATTGGTTGATGTCATCTGTTTGCAGAGCAATATAAGTGAGTTCTTCATGAGCTAGTGTTTACAATCAGCTGGAAGTCAGCGTGATTGCCTCTATGTTTTGAGTCTTGACATTACTTTCTTTGATCAGTTATAAGTTTAAGGTTTTCAATTAATCAGTGGTTGTAGAATATACATAAAACACATACATGGTGTTCAAATCAATCGGTTATTAGTTCTTAGATAAGAATAATCACAACTTGGGGAAGCTCTTAGTATGATCTGCAGGAAAGAGCAAACAAGTTGAGCACGAAAGATGCATGTGTTAAGCATAATGTGATAAATCAAAATCAACCTTTTCTACTAAGTTCTACTACTATTGCTTATCCTCTTTCCAAGAAGGATGAAAAAATTGCTGCTGCCATGAGTCTGATGTTGGTGAAGGCAGTGGTCATATTACTAGATTATATTTTACATTATTCTTACTTGTGCTTTTCCAGATTGGCTTCTTGTCTATGTTACTGGATCTTTCATTGATCCAGGATGAAAAGCAGATCTGGCAAGATCCATCCTGGATCTATTTGGGGCCCTAAAACTCAACATTCCACCAAGTTTCGGGGATGGGGGAACACAGGAGTGGTGAAATGCACATGGGGGATGTGTGGGAGCCACCCCCAACGTTTAGGGAAATTCATGGGGAACAGGGGGATGTTGGGGTCCCTAACATAAGGGTCACCGTCTATAACATTATAAAAATAAAAATAATAATGATAAAATTCCAACAACAACAATTCATCTATGCGAATTCATCATTGTGCAATGTAAATACTAAATACTAAATACTAAAATACTAGATACAAATTTGTAAATAATATAAACATGGTTTGGATTCAGATTCAGAAATGAAATACTGTATACATGAATTAATTCATCATTCTAAAATCTAATTTGTACTAAGCAAAGTATCTAAGTTGTGTTAAACGTGGAAATGTATACAAGTTGCTAAAGTGGGAACACCTGGAAATGTGAACCTCCCAAAATGGGTATGTTGGGGAAACAGAGTTTATAAAAAAATACAAAAAATGATAGATATATGGTTTTCTTTCAAAGAACACATTGTCTTGCAAGAAAATAAGAATGATAGACATAATTGACATTTTAGAAGGAGACCATGCTAATATTAAGTCTCGTAGATGATTAAATGATGTGAAATCCCATGGCTTGGTGGTTTTGACTAATGCCAATCTCATACCGTCATACATTATAGAATCCAGCGGAAATGCTACAATCGTACTAATCCTAAAATCCTGAAAACTGTTAAGGCTGCTGAATTTTGAATGGGATATGGAATTCTATTTTCTCCATATGCAGTCTGATAAAGTTGAAACCACTCTCAAACATCCTGAAACAAATAATGGCAATGTCAAAAATTTAAGTAAAAGGATAAGAAAGGTAAGAAAAAACAAATGTCAGCTTGAAAGATAAAGGATAATGTCAACTTTTACTATTACCATAATTACCAAGGTCACAAACTCCTCAAAGCTCAATCTCCTATTTCTATTTTGTCTTCAGAGGGTTGTTGGACAAAAAATTGTCTTGGGAGGGTGGAGGGGGGGTGTTGCCCAGGGGCCCCCCTTTTGGGGTGGGGAGAGGGGAAGGATGAGAGTGGTGCCCAAGCGTCCCCCTTTGGGAGGGTGGAACCTAGACACCCCCCGTCCAGAGGGGGGATGTCTAGACACCTCCTTTTGCTAAACGTGCTCCGCACATTGGGGAAACGTTTTCCCATGTGTTTCCCTGCATTTACAAAAAGGGGAGTGGGGGTAAACATTTACCATGGTACCCAATGCCCCTGGAGCGTAGGAAGCGAAGGGGCATTCCTCCCACCTTGGGGAACACTGTGAAAAGCATTTCTGCCTATGAAACACACAAATTGATTTTTTCATAGCGGATTATGTTTCTAAGTTTATCAGAGTGATTTGGAAGGATATATTTGGAGATCTGAATTTTCTATGTTTCTGTTTCCAGATTGAATTCTTGGCTGGGTTACCAGATCTATCATTGATCAAGGTTGAAGCACAGATCTAGCAAGATCCATCCTGGATCCATTTGGGGCCCTAAAACTAATTTCTGCCTATCAAATAGCCCCTCTATTCTGAAACACACAAATCGAGCTTTCATGGTAGTCTACATTTCTAAGTTCATGAGAGCAATTTGGAGGGATATATTTGGAGATCTAAATTTTCTATGTTTCTGGCTCGTTGGCATTTGCCAACCTCCACTCAGGGGCCTAAAACAGTTATGCCTATAAAATAGTCCCTTCTACCTATTCTAAAACACAATTTGTGTTTTTCGTTACAGTCTACATTTTAAGTTTGTTAGAGCAATTGAGAGTGATACTTTGGAAATCTAAATTTTTAATGTTTCTGGTTGATGTTTTTTAATGAAATCTAAATATATAATATTTATATTATTTTAATGTTTCCCTATAATATCTGGATCGGACCACTCAGAAAGTTTGGCAGATCCACCTCCTTTTCCATGCAACTTAGCTTCTCGGTAGAGGTTGTTGGCATTTGCTGACCCCCAAATGACATTCCATTGTGTAGTTACAGGTTATTTCCCCCTTTTTACCCCATGGTTGGCTATTGTTTTATTTATTGCTGCATAATGCCATGAACATGCAAAGGAGCAAAATGACCATGCCAATTTTCATATTCTTCAACTCATATGCAGTGTAGGAGTGGGTAGTTTGTCCCACAATAACTGCACACCATTCAATGAAAGTTTTCTAGAAAACTAACATGCAATCTACAAAACACATGATTAATGGACCCTGTTCCAAACACTTGAGTCATGACTGAGAAACCCTTGTGTCTAAAATTGAAAGAATGAATCTTCCTATGGTCAACAGTCAGGAAGCTCATCATTAAATGGAACAATGGAATGTGAAGGGTCAAAGCAGCAAGTCCAAAAATTTTCCGTTTCAGATGTGACTGAAACCCATTATTAATAGAAGGTATTGCTGAATGGCACAAAGGATTGTGAAGGGTCGAAGCAGCAAGACCAAAAATTTTCCGTTTCAGATGTAGCTTACAAGAGTTGTAAGCGATGATACCCTTAGCATAACGTTGACCACATAGGGACATTCCATGTCTGGACAGTTCCATTGAATGCGACATCATTGGCAATCTAAAAAGAAAATTGGGCCAAATGATGCATTCTATGGCTTAACACCTGCATAAAATATGATCTTATTAGCAGAATGTTAAGCAACATGGGGATATCCCATGTCTGGACAGCTACATGCAGTTAAGCATGCTATTCAGGATCTAAGATTAAAATTCTTTGGCCCAAATACAGTTCAACACTTATTTTCAGGTGGTATTTTTGAGTTGAAACTTTCGAAAGTATGTCTAATTAGATATTCCATCCTTCATAATGGTTCTAACAGTGGTTTCCTCAGTATATAGATACTCAATTTGTGATAAAACCAATTAAATGGGATCATTTTCACAGTGCCTGTTTGTGATCCTTGCCACTGTATGCAAAGTGGACTACAAAATATGATACAATAATTTTTCTTTTCTTGAGTCATATTTAGAAAAGTGTATTATCATCTTTGAAAGCCTCCAAACATCATCTTTAACAGTCCTTGTATTCCTACAGTTTTTTATAAACTATTTGATTTTGTGACCGATCACTTGTTGAATACACCGATTGAAATGTTCTGAAAAAAATGTTTGTAGCTGAATTTGTAAAGTCACATATTCAGTGATCTTGCCGTTGGATTTTGTAAGATACCTGACATGTCTCTTAAAGGCTGTGCAGAATGTAAGTTTAAGTTGGCTGCCTCATGCTTTCAGAGCTTTGGATTTGTGATGCATCTAATCTGGATGCCGCTGAAGAGGCTTTACTTTCATTCAGAAAGGAATTCAGTGCCGGTTTCAACATACATTGGAATAATATCCAAATCCTGTCAAGATTATGTTCAAATCGGCTTCCATTCATTAATTGCCCTAGTCCTGGTTTTCTCTCAGTTTTGTTTTATGGGTTGACCACCTACAAGCCGACTGCTTTCTGAGTCTTCCTGTCTGATGTTTTAGCCATTTTTCTTTCTTATTCTATATACACATCTTCCCCTTTATTTCTTTCATGTTTCCTTCATAGTATCAAGATTTGAGTCTGGATTAATATGATTCAGTACAGAAAAAATACGTGACAAAAAAATCTAGTACGGAGAAAATGTGGAAGTAGACATCTCATAGATACATGAACATGTATTTTTCAAGTTAAATATATATATATATATAGGTGTTCTATATTTTAAAAATTTTGTTCATTCTTCATTGTAAGCAATTTGAAACATATCTCAAGTTCGAAACATAACATATCATATAACAATGTGACATATGACATCCTGATTCCCTCACCAATCCCAAGATAGTTACTACTGTGAAAAAAATAGAGATTAATTCTGGAGTGTTTAATGCAGAAGTACAAGTGAAAAAACATGATATTAGATAGATAAATTTTAAATCCCAGGTCCATGGTCATGGCTTCAATTATGTAATTTTAGATAAATTTTAAATCATAGCTTAAAGTTAAAATTCCAGGGTCATGGTCTTAATTTATCAATTTTCAAAGTTTGATTAGGTAACATCTGTGACTTGAAAGAAAAGTCCAAGTAGTAGGAACCACATATTAATCAAAGTTCATTCAAAAGATCAAGGGGAGTAACAGTCACAAATTTCTTTGAAATGATTCCTGTGTTTTTCTACGTCCATTCTCAACTTTGCCTCGCTCTTGCAAAATCTTTCCCTTGTGCAATTTGTGTTTTGGGTCTGTCTTAATCAATTGAAACTGCATTTATTACACATTTATTTATATGAAAGAGCATGTGGGCTGAACGTTCAGAATCTGGCCATTGCCTTGTCACGGTAAAGTTGTGGATAATATGAGCGATCACTAGCTATGTTTCAACTCTTATATTGACAATTGATGAATGGTTGAATTGTTAACACTTAAACTACAGCATGGCATTAACTATTCTATTTTAAGTCCCACTCTTATGTTAATAATTAACTTTTAATGAATAGTGTTGGATGGTTGAGAGTTCAACTATAGCATGAGTATACACCATGGTGGTCTCTCAAATTTCGATGTTTAAATATTTTCTTGATCTTTAAAAGTTTAAAATTGTATATATTGCTTAAAAATATCCATACCACGTCCAATATTTGCAGAAGTTTGAACTATACTACTCTGTACACCAAAGGCCAAAGTTTGATTAGGTAACATCTGTGACTTGAAAGAAAAGTCCAAGTAGTAGGAACCACATATTAATCAAAGTTCATTCAAAAGATCAAGGGGAGTAACAGTCACAAATTTCTTTGAAATGATTCCTGTGTTTTTCTACGTCCATTCTCAACTTTGCCTCGCTCTTGCAAAATCTTTCCCTTGTGCAATTTGTGTTTTGGGTCTGTCTTAATCAATTGAAACTGCATTTATTACACATTTATTTATATGAAAGAGCATGTGGGCTGAACGTTCAGAATCTGGCCATTGCCTTGTCACGGTAAAGTTGTGGATAATATGAGCGATCACTAGCTATGTTTCAACTCTTATATTGACAATTGATGAATGGTTGAATTGTTAACACTTAAACTACAGCATGGGCATTAACTATTCTATTTTAAGTCCCACTCTTATGTTAATAATTAACTTTTAATGAATAGTGTTGGATGGTTGAGAGTTCAACTATAGCATGAGTATACACCATGGTGGTCTCTCAAATTTCGATGTTTAAATATTTTCTTGATCTTTAAAAGTTTAAAATTGTATATATTGCTTAAAAATATCCATACCACGTCCAATATTTGCAGAAGTTTGAACTATACTACTCTGTACACCAAAGGCCAATAAGGCCGAATCTTGCTTTCCTTCATATATTTTTTTCTTGGCCTATCCACAAAAATAGCTTTCTTCCGATTGTTTAGGATACTGGGCGGGTTACTTGTCATTACAATACTAAAAACTGATTGTAACTTTTTAAATGGAAATTAGAATCTTGGAACTCTAGTTAGTCTATCTGATGGCTTCATTGATTCTCCAAATATGCACGTCTTTCTATTATTGTTGAATTGGAGTTGGTACTATTTTCAGAAGGATGCGTGCTTTTTCATCTTGAAAATGCCACTTTACTGTCACCATGCGAGTGTGTTTTTAAACTTCCGTTGTATCTATGTTCTCAAGTGAAAGGGTTTATCAATATTAGATAGGAAACTATAGATCAAGTAATAGATTCTGAGATTTTTCAGCCCGCCTTATCTATTTGCCTACAAGAAAAGGAAGAGAGATTACCAAAACATTGGTACAGCTGTTAAAAAACTGTAGTTGACCTTTTTCCGGTTGCTTCAAATTGGAAAGAGCCCTTTATTCACTGATCCGCACTCTGTTACACATTGTTCAGGCAATATCCAAATATTGTTAAACATTCATGCTCAAACTTCCACCTCTTTCAGGGTTTTGCATAATGAAACAAATTATGTAAATGACAATGTAATAATCCAAGCAAGAACTATTTGTGCATAAACGTCAAGGTAGTTATCCAAACAAGAGCTATTTTTCTGAAATTCGAAGTTTTATGTAAAGTAAAAAGGTCATTTAAATTTTTTCTGCAATATGCTCTTTTGATATATCTAATGTTAGAGGAACCATATTTCCTTGGAATGGCCCTGGGAAAAGTATTCAGCTGGGGAAAAGTATTCAGCTCAATACATGGCGATGCACATTGAGAGTATCGGCTCGTCAACCCTTGCCATAGTTGTGACTTGTGAGTACTCATGGAGTGTACCAAGTACCGCGAGTCAATACTTGCTGCACTGGTGAGTAATTTTTCCTCCATTAAAAATATATTTTCTTTTGTTCCTTTATACTGCCGAGTATGACAATTATGCCCAATTATCTGCCTTGGCAAGTACAAGTTCGAGTATATGTATGGTAGTTATGTTAGTGACTTTCAAATTTCAATTCTCGTAAGATTTTAAATTACATAAAGTCAACAGCACATAGTCAAACTTTGAAGATTGGTAATTGCTGGTCTACTGGTCTATTGATTAGGTGCATCTTAGACTTCTGTATCATTTCTTGGCATCTGCAGTTTGCATACATAAGACAGTAGTTAGTAATATGTTGCAGACTTGCTGCATAAATATAAACTCTCAAAAAACATCACCAGAAGGGGCGCACGTCAATGTTGTGTAGAAACTCAATTGAACAAACATTAAAAATTATGACTAGGATTGTTTAGTGGTAATCTGCCTAACTGTTCACCGCACATTTTTATTACAGGTTTTCACTTATTCCAAGGTTTCGAGTCTTGGCCACAATATATTGCAAATTTGCAATTATTTCTTTATCAGGCACCAAAATTGTTCATCAATAGCAGCTTCATGCAGGAGCTCTTCACATTTTGAAGTGAATCATTATTTTTTTCAGTAATGGCAGCTTCATGCATGACCTCTTTACATTTCGAAATGAATCATCATTTAAGTTCAGTTTTCTCCTTTTTCATAAAAAATGTTAACAGGTATAAACACAAAAGCAGGGTTTTTTTGGTCAAGTACAGGACACCATCTGATTGGATTTTCAGTTTTTTTGGTCAAGTGTAGTTGCTGGAATGGAACTTAAGTCAATCTTTGTAATAACGAAATTTAATGTGAACTCAGTCATTCTTAATAATAACAAATGCTAAACTAACCCAGGAGATTCCAGGAATCAAATGTAAAGCAAACAGAATTATCTGAGAAATGTCTATACACGAAACCTTAAATTTACAGTTTTTTGGTGCTATTTGTTTTTGCCATAAATGTGCATGTGCATCTTCTGTAATGATGGGTTATTTTATCTCCAACCATAATATGTTGTGTATTTGTTAGCACAGTGAATCAGTCTGGAGTGTCACACAACCAAGGGTGGATAATGGTCTGCATTGAACTGAAGCAATAGCCATAGATCTGTCTACACAGTTACTATAGACAGATCTTTGGAACACATGCTTGCATGGTGGCAAGTGTATTCATTTGCTATTGCTAAGCGGGCCTCAAATTTTAAATTGCCAAAGGCCTTAAACAGCAGTATCTATTTACGAAAGGCCTGACAGAAGTATTCAACATCGACAGAAATTGATAGACAGCAATTATGGAGGGCAAACTGATCAGAACTCGTGGTTTCTAGGCTAAATGATGGGTTATGTTAAAGTTACCATATACAATGGCTCCATGGATAAATGATCACGTATGGCCTAACTTGATTAGTGAATTTATTTCTCCACACATTTCATATGGCCTTTTCATGTCTTGCAACAAACTTAAAGCAAAATGGACCAAAATGTTCCGACTTTCATCAAATTTTAAGATGTTTTCCAGTTTGTTTGTGGCTGGCTGTATGCCTTCTAAATATTTTGTGGCTGGTTGGTTGTATGCCTTGTAAATATGCATTGCCACATGCATGCCATGCTTGACGAACTTATTGGGTTTAGTCCTCAAGTACACTTTCACCTTTGTATTTGTGGTGTGTGCTCTATTATCACCAGAATATTTGTCCGTATTCACTTTTATGTAAACAAAGATGATTGTAGAAACGCTTCGTCCAACATACCAATATGGATTAGTGCAAAGTAGCATACTAAAGCATCCAACTAATTCAGGATCCGACCTGACATTTCGTCCCAATCCCTATTCTTTGTAGTACTCTCGAATTGTAACCCTTTTCTGCATTATTTATACTCTTGCTTCCTAGTTTCTACCAAAATTCCTTGCCAGCGTTTTCAAACTGCAACCCGTCATGCTTTCACTTTTTTCCCACTTTAAAGTCAAAAGAAAAAATATTTGTAATATAAGACATTGTGCACATATGCAGTTTTTTCATAACCTCTGCACAATAAGTCAATGTTTACTCTTGCGTACTTATGGTCAAAGGAAGATGTATTTCTGGTCAAACAAAGATAAAATATATGGTGAATATGTGGGTTTTCTCATAACCTATGTACATAAAGTCATATGTAGTTTTTTTCATAACCTATGTGCATTAAGTCATGTGTAATTTTTTCCATAACCTATGCACATTAAGTCAATGTTGTTGGTTGAATTTGTGACACTCCAAAGCAAAAAGAGTTCTATAAAAATAAATCAAACTTTTAATGAATGTTAAAAAGTGTAACCCTAAACAAAAATATAAAATTTCTAACGGAATAATAGTGATTGTACATATGCTATACAGTACTAAGCAATGGTCACAACGGACTTTGTAATCAACGGAGCTTGGAACAAATCGTCCTAGTTTATTTTGAAATTTTATAGCACTACTCCCGTATTAAACAGATTTGACTCTGAAAATGCTAATCTGTTGTACTTTACTTCCCAAACTACTTAAAACAGTGATCCACCTCTAGGCATTTCCTTGATACTCCGTGAACACAATATCTCTGTTCTGATGCATGAATTCACTAAGTTCAGTAAACAACATTTCCATTGAATTGAAATCAACAAAATATATTTTCCATTAAATATAAAAACCATTTTTTCATAAAAATGCTCATACCAATGAATCTGTAATTTTGCTTACAATCCATTGAAGTGGGATAACTGCTTTTAACATTATTATAATATTCATAGCTGAATGGAAATGTCAGTAAAAAGTTAGCGACTAGATGGAATCTGTAATTTTGCTTACAATCCATTGAAGTGGGATAACTGCTTTTAACATTATTATAATGTTCATAGCTGAATGGAAATGTCAGTAAAAAGTTAGCGACTAGATGGTGTCACAACATTTGGCATTATTCAAATACAACAAATGGAACCCCATGAACGCATATATTCACAGGAAAGCACATATACATTATACTAATCATTAAAAAGAGAACATACATTATTATATAATTATTTCACAGAAAAGGGCGTATATTTTAACAGCATTCTGGTAATGGCAGCTACCAAGCAATTAGCATTATTAAATTATTTAAAACTTTTGTACCATGATTAACATTCAAAAGCATAACCGTGAAACTCTTACACAACAATGGAAAGAATCAAGCGTGCATTTGGCAGAATATGGCAAACATGAAAATAATTCTGAGGCAACATAATATGAAACCTTAGCATACATCCACTCCAAAGTAGTAATTTCAGTACATACATTATTTATATAATTATTTCACAGAAAAGGGAGTAAATTTTAACAGCATTCTGGTAATGGCAGCTATCAAGCAATTTGCATGATTAAATTATTTAAAATTTTTGTACCATGATGAACATTCAAAAGTATAACTGTGAAACTCTTATACAACAATCGAAAGAATCAAGCGTGCATTTGGCAGAATATGGCAAACATGAAAATGCCAAATTTGAAACCTTAGTATACATCCACTCCAAGTAGTAATTTCAATAGGTGTAATTCCTGCTGCATTCATAAATTTCCTCAAATTACCAACACCTATCATAAATTTCCTCAAACTACCAACACTATCTACTTAGTTGGATCAGATGCTACACACTAACCTGGTCAATAATGCGAATGAGACACATCTTCTCAAACTACCAACAATATTTACTAAGTTGGACCAGATTCTCCACACACTTATCCTGGTTAATAATACGAATGAAGATTCTTCCCATCCATTCTTACAGGCTCCTATTCAATGCAGTAGAAAGACATTTAATAGTAGATAGGATGAAACAAAAAATTCTGCATCAATATATATGAAATAGTAATCACAGCCTCGTCAAATTCCGTAACCCAAATCATCAAAAAAAGGCAGCTTAAAAGACAAAGACTTTACTCAGACTTCCATCATGAACAAAAATAAACAAAAGAGGCTCTTTGTTTGAATTTTTTTAGTTGGGAATAAAAAAGAAGAATGCCCCTGCAAAATACATTGTAGGGAAGAAGCCATGCCAGCCGCTTCATATTGTACACATTGATACTACAATTTACAACATTTTATACAACCTGCACCCTAAATAATGAGAGATGCAGTTTGGCATCAAACATGGCCTTGTGGCAGTTACAGTTTTCCTTTTTCTTTGGGTTCCGTTGAAACCCCAAGTTAAGTTGGTAACAGAGCAGTACAGAAGAATGGCAAGGGCTGGTGAAGCACTCCCAACCAACCCAACTGCCTGCAGCCCCACAATTATTTGTGAAAGATATTTATGGCCTCAATCTAACCCACTCAAACCTACCAGGCAAAGGCGAGTCACCTACTGGGTCATAATTGTACCTATTCAAAACATTAACATAACTGTCAGAACACAAGTAACTCGCCCACCACAATCCCGAACAATACTGAATGTACATGGCAAAAAAAAAGGTCCAAAAATTGAAAAAAGCAGAGAAAAAGGCTATTTTATTGTTGTTATTGGGCCGTTACCTATCTGTAAATCGTCTTTGTTCTTGCTGCTCTGCACCGGCGAAGAATTCTTCAATTTCGTTGGTGGTGGGAACGTGAAATTGGTTGCGAGTGCCATGCCCCCCTTCGGTCTGGAATCTTCTTCTGCCGGCGTTGGAGGGAGGCCTAGTCGTGGACCCGGGGTTTCCATCGTCTCCACGTCCCTTGTGTAGCTCGATGGCGTCGTTTCTCTAGTTCTTCTGCGGAAAACCCCCACCAAAATAAATTTCAGTCCGCAAATTTTCTTAAGGCAGGTAGGGAAAATTAAATAAATTCTAAAGCAAAATATTAAAGGAAATACCTTTCCCTCGAGTCGAGATCCATTACGTTCTCCCCAAATGATGCCTCTACCTGCCAACAATTTCCATTCAGTGGTCCGACCCCTCGAAAAAATCGAAAAAAAAAAAATGAAGTGAAGAGGAGCAACAGTGGTCTCACCTCCATGCCATCCTCGTCCTCATGGGGAGCTTCGGAGGGCCGCACCGACGCATGGTCGTCGTCACGGCGCTCCTTCCTTTGGGCTGCTTTGGCCGGCTTGGCGTTGTGAGAAAACGTTGCAGAATTGTTCCTGGAATGAGCCACGGAAGACTGTTGTTGGAGGACTCTATGACTACTTTTGTCGCTGGCCACTCTCGCCTCCTCTGAAACTGCCAGCCTCGAAGGCTCGCTCAAGCTCAAGCTCCTCTTGGACTCCCCGTGGCTTGTTGCTTCATGGGCGCTGTGGTAACACCTGGAAAATTTCTCCAGCTTTCTACTTCGTAGCTCAAGGTAGCATGTGTGCATGGAGGACTCCACACAGGGTGAAGCAGGAGGAGCAGAGCTCTGGTGTTTCGTAGTCACAGATTTGGAGGCACCGAGGCGCCGGTGGTCTTTCTGTGAAGAAGCTGCTGCAAGCGTCCGAGCCCTCGTTCTCACACCAAGCGAGCCCTGCGAGACCTCCATCACAGCTACCTCGCCTACGCCTTTCCCTTTTCTCATGTATTTCCCCATTTTTGAACCACGGTAAGGAGCCACGGTTGAAACCCACTGTTCTAAGCCCACACTGCATGCCAAGTTCAAAAAAAAAGGAAGAGAAAAAGACGAATTCGCGAGAGGTGCTGATTTTTCTTGATACTCTACAGAATAATTTTTTTTTCCTTGCTATGCACGAGCACACGGTTTGGATTTCTCATTCTTAAAACATTTGCCCTAAAATTTGCCCAGAAACCCAAAACAGCTTGTGAAAATTTCGAGATTCCTCGAACCCTCGCAGACAAAAATTTGTCCAAATGCTTTTTCAGAAAATGTACTCACAAAATATTTCCCTATCCTGCTGCTGCTGTTAAACCAGAGGAAAAAGACCTCCTTGCTGAAAAACCAGAATTCAAGCGAATTTTTTTTTCGCAGTCGAAAAATTTGCATTAAAAATTGGAGGAAAGGAAACTATGTCCGAGTGCTCGTCGGTGTAAATTTGATTTGACTGACCAGCTATCTTGCAGAAGTCGAGTACACACTGCAATGGCGTCTTCTTGGCGACGGTGATTCCTGCTGTTTCAAGAAAAACCGAGTGAGTTACAGATAGAGACTGGCAGATTGCTGTGCCGGCTCAAACAAAAATAACAGACACTGACAAATGGCCACAACGGCCTTTCTCAACCCAAGGGCAGGAACGGAGGGGAGCAGTATCGGAGGGCTGATCAGAAGGGGAAACGCAACGGCGTAAGAGATTAATGGAAACAGGACAGGAGAGGTGCGGGGGTCTCTGCCTGTTTGTGTTTTTATGTGGTGGGGAGTTAGGATACCTTTGCGTCCTTTTGCCTCGGGCACCGTGATTAATATAGCCCCCTCGATACTCGCCCTGCTATCTTAAGCCTTGTCTTTGTCTCTCTAATTTCCCCACTAAATTTATCTTAATCTATATGCCCGATAAATTGGTGGGTAAGCTAAAAACGGGAACGAATGATAGTGGTGGTTATGGCTGCGTGCACTTATCAAGTTTTGCTACCACAACTTTTCTCCCTCATTTCAATAATATTCCTCATTTCAATAATATTGTACCAGTAACGTACTGTTCATATATATAAAATTTTCTTGAGCTGGAGGTTAACTTTTATGATTGGGCTGCACTAGTATTTTTTGCTAGCTGAAACAGCAGATGAACTTAGGACCCATAAACTGAAATATAAATCGGTGCATTGATTCCATGACCTTCCAAAATTTCAGAATATTCAGACTAGGTAGGTTGGTTGCCATCTTACCTTTCCCTATATAAGAACAGCACACAGCTTTCACTAAAATGGGACAAAATTGGTATTTTAATGGAGTGGAAAAAAAAATTATTTTTTAATTTGTAAATTTAGATATTGAAAATTGTATTTTGTTTCTTTTTTATGGTGGGAAAATCTATCATAATTCAGTCGTCAAACCTGTAGTGAATGCAGCTATTTCTGGCTGCTATCAGCTAAAGCAGTTGTCATACCTGTAGTGAGTACAGTGATCTCTGGCTGTGATCAGCTAATGCAGGCTGACTCATCACCCTTATTCAAGGAAAACTATGCCAACTGAAATAACCTACTAATGGTCCATAAGAGAGGAGACAAACTGTTATCCAAACAAAAACAATATTAGACTATACTCCAAGCACTATCTTGTTTCTACCATTATTTTTGATTGGAAATTAAAGATACATTCACTTAATAAATTGAGATATATAAAATTTAAATATATTTTAATTTTTATTATAAATGAAAATTACAAAATATGGATTGATTCCATGACCTTCCAAAATTTCAGAATATTCAGACTAGGTAGGTTGGTTGCCATCTTACCTTTCCCTATATAAGAACAGCACACAGGGTTCACTATAATGAGACAAAATTGGTATTTTAATGGAGTAAAAAATAAAAAATAAAAATTGGATTTTTTAGTTTGTAAATTTTGATTTTGAAAATTGTATATATATATATATATTAATGGTGGGAAAATCCATCATAATTCAGTGGTCAAACCTGTGGTGAATACAGTGATCTCTGGCTACTATCAGCTAAAGCATTTGTCATACCTGTGGTGAGTACAACAATCTCTGGCTGCTATCAGTTAATGCAGGCTGACTCATCACCCTTATTCAAGGAAAACTATGCCCACTGAAATAACCTACTAATGGTCCGTAAAAGCACAGACAAACTATAAAACAATATTAAGCTATACTCCAAGCACTATCTTGTTTCTACCATATATTTTTACTGGAAATTAAAAATACATTCACTTAATAAATTGAGATTTATAACATTTAAATATGTTTTAATTTTTATTATAAATGATAATTACGAAATATCTTATAACTTAAAAGTTATAAGATATAAATATATTTTAATTTTTTTTTAAATTGGTTTATAATAATTTTTTTTTTTTCAAAAACAGTGGTTTTACAAATTGAGATATTTTATAATTTAAATGTATTTTACATATTTATCAATTTATGCAAATTAATCAAAATATAATTTAATAAATAATTCCATTATTTTTTTTAATATTGTTAATAAATAATTCTATTATTATGGTTTTTAAATATATTTTATACTAAAATTTTATTGAAAATTTTTATAATTAACTATTAAATTCCATTATTAAAATTAAACCCCAAAACATATTTCTCTATTCACCTTATTTTAAATTTTATGTTTTAAACATATATGTTATACTCTAAAACTACTTATTTAGGTTATTTTTTGGTTTTGATTTTTTTTTAATATTTTATAATAAAGCTAATTTCATTATAAATTTTTTTAAATATCATAAATAAATAATTTCATTATTAATGATTTTTTAATATATTTTGTACTGAATTTTATTGAAAAAATTATAATTACTATCAAATTCCATTGTTAAAATTACTACAAACATTATTAAAATTAACAAAAACATATCTGGGTATCAAATTCTATTTCTCTATTCACCTTTTACTAGAAGTTTATGTTTTAAACATACTTATATAATACTCCAAAATTACTCATTTGTATTATTTTTTTATTTTGAAAAAAATCCAAGATTTTATTAATTTGAAGTAAATATTTTGAAATATTGTGTTTTTTTTAATGGTTAAAAAAATCCAATATTTTACTAATTTGAAGTTTTGTGATTATGTATAGGTCTCTAGCACTCTTGTATGACAACCAATAAAATAACAACCAGTTAACTAAAGCTACGGTGCTGTTGAATGTTATATGAAACTAAATCTTTAATAAAAATAATATTATATAAATAATAATTTAAATAAAATTGTAAATTTAAATGTTGAATTGTATTTTCAATATATATTTTAAAAAATGTTATATAATAAAAAAATAATTAATTTTATTTTATAACTTAGAATTCATTAATAAAAAATTTAATCATTATTTTTTAACTTCCCAAAAATCTAAATATTAACCTTTAAAATTTATTACTTCATTACAAAAACCTATCTGACTACCAAATTCTATTACTTTATTCACCTCATATTTTTGTTTATATTCCAATATTTTGCAATAATTTGAAGTATTAGGGTTTATGTTAGGATTTTTGCATTTATAAAAGTGAATTTTTATGTTAATATTGATAGCTGCTTCTGGAACACTGTAGAATTATGAAAAATTGTTGAGGTGTTTGAATTTAATGTGAAAAGAATGTTAACACTAAAAATATTAATAACAATCTAGGATAAGTAAGATTTTTTTTATAGAGTGAATTTTTAATAAAAATAAATATTTTATTAAATAAAATTGTAAATTTTAAAGGTTGAGATCATGTATTTATAAATTTTTAAAATATTTTTGTTTTTAAAACCTAACGAAATTCAAAATCTGTATTTAAATGGTTACCTATATAATAAATCAATACAACGATATCTTTTTCAAATATTATACGATAAGGATTAATTTAATGAAAAATTATCTAAGTAATTATTATTATTATTTGATATCTCTAGATAACTCAGTAATAAAAAACTTAATCACGGTCTTTACAATTTCACAGAATTCTGCCCGAAGAATCTAAATTCTAACATTTAAAATTTATTGCTTTATAATTTTTTATATCATTAAACTGCTCTAATATAATGTTGCCATTTTTCTCATATGAAATTAGAATTAAAAAAACAAATAATATTATAGCAAAATGGTCATTTAAATTTTTTGCCTCCTTTAAGAGGCAAAATTGTCCACTAATGATTCAACCCATGCTATTATTGTCCTCTACATTTGGCGTCGGTTTTGGAAGTCGCGGATGGAATGAGTGGTGGTGGTGGGCAGTCAACGGACGGGCGGATGGGCTTTGCTTGGGACCGAAGCATTGGGACCGTTGAAAAAGAATCTTCTGAATTACGTCATCGATCCTTGCCTTTCGGCTTGGGCTCAAACACTATTGAGCTGTCCACGTCAGTAACACCCTCCGCGGGTGGAAGCTGAGAGCGGAAATAAAACGCCGACAGTTCTCCTTTTCCTGCCTGTCTTCCGTGAGCGTGTGGGCTTTCACCCATAACAAACAAGGGGTAGTGATTGTTAGAATGTCCAGCATCCTGCCACGTCAGCGTGGGGCCGAGGGTCGTTCGCTCGGAGAATCTTCTTTTGTGTTTTGGCATATGCTATTTTCACCGCTGCCATGAGTGTACTTTGGAAAATATCTCACGGCGCACCCCCACGTTCAATGCTTACCAACCTCTCCCTTTTGGAATTTGTATATGTAGTCTCTGAAACTCATCTGAAAATGCCCATTTAAAATATATATATATATTTAAATTTCCCTGTGAAGCTCAGATCTGAAAATGTCGATTTCACAGGCGTCGGTTGAATTCTAACTAAAACCCTCACAATTTATGTGTTTTTTAATCTATTGAAAAAAATGGCTTAGAAGTCTTGAAATTACCAAAGGATGGATTGTCTGGATTGTAATTTTTTTACTGACCGGATTCGGACGGCATTCTGAGTTTTGCGTGGACCGAGGTCGCATGGAGGGGTTTGTTTGTTTGGTAAAAGCGATGGGGGATGAGGTCACAGTCTAGCTACAGTTCTGCCAAATTAATGCCAGTAAGTCCGCTGTGCATTGAACTTAACCCGCTTTGCAAGTTTTTGAGATGAAAATAATATTCTGTACTCCCAAAGTTGAGCGCCGAAAGTCCTATTTTCAAATTTCAGTTTCAAAATTGGTGATTGCATCTGGTAGGTTGAAAATAATTTCTCGGCTTTGTCTATTGGCAAAATCATGCCGTCAAATTTTGCGAACAGCACAGTTGAATTCCCATGAGCAGTGCAGAGCGTGAAACTGCCTTGACGGCAGCCCTGATGAATTCCCATGAGCAAGGCGGTGTGTGAAACCGCCTAGGGATTGAACCATTAACGGCCTTTCAGACCGACGGAACATCTATCGCATCAGATACAGCACAAGGCTAATCTGTGGTCCGGTCTCTAAAAGCGTCTGAGGTACTATCTATAACCGAAACCTCCACGGCTTTTATCTACATTTGGCGAGACCAATTTGGTCCTCTCATGTACGGGATATCTGAGGCTTCCATTTTTTTTTTTCACAGCTAGGTTAAGCTTAGCGGGGCGTTAGCCCTAATGTGATGTAAAAGCAACCTGGTTACTTATCAGATTTCCAGAAGTTGTTATTAGGATCGTGCAGCTTCAATGTTGATGGAAAAATGATCTGCGCTTATTTACGAAATATGTTATTATCAAGATTGCGCGAGACTCGAAACTCTGTAAAACCCTAGACACCCTGAAAAGGTTTTTACACGACTATTTCATCACTACAACTTCCATATTCATGTAGATGCAGTTAATTAAATAACAAGTGATATTTACATCATTTTCAGTGATGTCAAAATGTCAGATTGATGATTAAAACTAGATGAAGCTGTTTTAATCTGATGAAACTATATATATCAGATATAGATTATAAAATTTAAATGCAAGAATTTAAAAGACGCTGAATTCATCTCTGTAATCATTATCAGTTCATAAATTCAATGAAAGTTTTCAACAAAAATTGAATTGCTGAATTGTACAAGAATCTCTAAGATGTTAAATTCATCTCGTTTATGTCGACCCTGTAGGAGTTTGCAAGACCTTGAATTCATCTCTATAATCATTATCAATAGCAAATTTCAACACACATTGAATCACGAAACTCAAATTAAAAAAAAATAAACCAATAAGTTGACCCCTTAGGCCCGTTTGCATCCAACTCTTCTCCAAAAAGGGACTAAGGCTACTCTGTACCGAGGAGGAATTTAGTAAAGTGCCGTTAGCGGTTGATCGTATGAGGGCGAGCAGGGGATTAGAATAATCCACTTGGCATGTCCACAACAAGGTGGTTGGACTGGTGGGACTGGCGGCAGTTTTGCATATATGCATATTCTCTTTTCAATAGGCCATACGTCGCCCCCTGCCATCAAATTAAATTGAATTCAACCTTTCTGCTGCAGCATCATAAGATGCTCTTACCCAGTTGCGAATTTAGTCAGGATGAGGTAAACCCTAGTCTGTCTGTCTCGCTCGCTCGGCCTCATCTGTCGCGGTTTACTCGGGGCTAACCAGCAGGCAGTTATATTATGATATCATGTACGCGTGTATGCCGCACTGCAACCTCTTGCTGCTCTCACCGTAGCCTTTATGACACAGGGGCGCTAAACTTAGCAGAGATTTGATAGAATGAAGTTAAAGCTTTTGCGCCGGTTGTCAAGGGTCTGCGCCTACTTCCTCTGTGAATAATCACAGCTTGTACAACGTCACTCTTCACCACTGACGTCAAATCCCAACGAGCCGATCGGATAAACCAACTCCTCATCACGTCTGCCAATGATAGTTTTACCCTTATATAAGTTAATGGAGCCGTCTTATCATGTTGTACTGTTGGAATTTGGTGACAGTAAGTTTTTTTCTTAACTGTTTTGAATCGAATCTGGTGGAATTTTGTTCCATTTTTTGAAGTTTTACAATTGATTTAGAATTGGAATGGGGGCACAATCCATAAAATATTGTTTCTCTATACATGAATCTCAGAACTCTGCTCATATACCACGTCTAACTGAATTTATACTAAGGAAAATTTCTTCAGAACTCAGAACTCTGCTCATATACCACGTCTAACTGACTTTATACTAAGAAAAAATTCTTCAGAACTCAGAACTCTGCTCATATACCACGTCTAACTGAAATTCATACTCAGGATAATTTCTTCAAAACTCAGAACTCTGTTCATATACCACATCTAACTGAAATTTATACTCAGGAAAACCTCTTTTACTACAAACTTGCTCATGTATTATGTCTAACTCAAATTTGTGCTAAGGAAAAAAATGTTTTTACCACAAACTTAGCTTACTCCTAAATTAATAAATTAATTCCCCTTTTAGAGAGTGTATCTAAGAAATAGGATACTTCATAAATCAGCCCTTTTTCATGGAAAAAGTTCAGATTTGAATAATTAAAGTGCAGCACAGGTTCAGATTCATAAATTTCTTTGATATCATATAGATTTTTAAAAACTGCATCTAGGATCTGTAACTTAGTCCATTAAAAAATGAATTTCATTATTAGATGAAATTATACAAGAGTGTATATTTAAAATGCAGTAATGGTTCAGATTCATAATTTTTTCACAATCAAAGTACTGTAAAGGATTTTTAAAACCTGTATATATAACAATCTGTAATTGTAACTCGTTAACCCTAATGAGAAAAAGAAGAAGAAAAAGTAGGAGAAAATCGGAAAAAAAAACTGTTCATCAACAAATTATCATAGTCCTTGAATGATTATTTCTTACCAACAAATTATCATGGTCCTTGAATATTTATTTCATATTCCTATGTTTAAACAATTATTTTATTAGATGAAATTCTACACAGATCCATAAATCAGGCAGTAAATATTTTTCAGCGCTGTATTTACAATCTGTAAAGCAGAACAAGAAAATCGGGGAAAAACTATTCAGTGGCAAATTATCATATTTAATAGACAGGGTTTGGAGAAGTGGGTGCTGCACCCAATAAAATCGATGACGCTCGCTGGGTTCAGCAATTCGAATGGATGGACGGGGCAGCTTGTACCTCTGCTTGCGAGCTTTGAAATAATTGTTAATGGAGTAAATCGAGGCAGGTAGATCCGACTATAGATCTCCAAGAAACCTTACATATAATCAATAAATATTAAATATACTTGCAATCAATGAATGCATCATTCAAAGGATTAAAGGCTACACAGACGAAGAGCAGAGAGTATATCTATTGTGTAATATATGCTAGATTTCAGCAGTGGCCCGAGCGGGAGTGGAAACAGTGACCTCTGCTGGTAACCTGGGGAACAGTGACACCAAATTTATATTCATAGTAATCCATTCATCATTTATGAGACCTCGAAAGCCAGCGGTTAATGATGTCTAAAACGCCATTAAAACCCCAGCCCAGACCAATTTAAAGCCCGTGTCATGATAACCCCTCCTGGGGTCTAACCTAATCTTGTAGTAGCTAGATTTCTGCAGGGGACCAATCATTCAAGGGCTTAAGGCTTACACAGTTCAAGAGCAGAGGCTATATATGTTGTTGTACAATATTTTTGCAACAGACCGAGAGGGAAGGGAAACAGTGGCCACTGCTGGTAACCTGGGGATCATTGGCAGGAAATTTCATTAAATTTTTCCTAATCCATGCATAATTTACGAGACATCGAAAACCGGCGGTTTAAAGGCTCATTAAAACCTCAGGTCAGACCAATGGAATCCCGTGTTAAAAATTTAATTCAGCTTAATTTAAATGGTTCTAGGTTTGATTCTCCTACTGAGTTGTTTGATTCTCTTGCGGAGTTGTCCTTTGTGTGATTTTTTTTGGAAGCTTTTAGGGTGGAGTTGTTTGATTCTCTTGAGGAGTTGTCTTTAGTGTGATTTTTTGAAGTTTTTAGGGTGGGTTTTTCCGATCAAATTTCTCTAAAATCGGTCAGGAATTTATTGAAATCACAAATTTGATAGATAATCCCGTGCAATCGAAGTGCCCTAGGGGTTTTCCAGAGTCCTGAATCCATATATTCAATCAAAAAAACTAGTTTAAATAACGCAAATCAAGATTTCACCTCAAATTTTTCCATCGGATTTCGGCACTTAAAAGTCGAAAAATTTGCACTAAAGACAACTCTTTTTCCTATGGGTTCCTGGAATTGAAAATTTTTAAATAGTGGAAAATCTACGGGGAAATGAAAATTTTTAAATAATGGAAAAATCTACGGGGAATTGAAAATTTTTAAATAGTAGAAAAATCTATTATAATTTAGTTGTTAAATCAGCAATGGGGAATTGAAAATTTTTAAATAGTAGAAAAATCTATTATAATTTAGTTGGTAAATCAGTAATGAGGCTAGTTATCACCGGTCGTATGCAGGGTGACCCATCACTGTTATTCAAGAGAAACCATTCAAGGAAAACCATACCTATTGGAATTATCTTGCTAGTGTTCCGCAAGGCTTTCATTCTTCCCATATTCCTCTGGGTTTTGGTGGTTAACCCATTTCCTTATTTCCATGAAAGACAAGCTCTTACCCAAACAAAAGCACTTTCATAGCATAATCATTTTTTAAAAGTTTTTGAAGATATTGAAATTTTTTATATATTCAAAACACAATTTAAATAATAAAATATCATGATATACAAAATTTAGTAGGAAAAAAACTGAATTTTGTTTGTTATATGTTTGGGAGTTTCTCTGGGCATATCTTTTGGTCGAATTTGCCCAAAATCAAGCAAGGGTTTGTTGGAATCACAAATTTGAGTTATGAACTCTCTACAATCTGAGTGCCTCAAGGCTTTTTCAATATGTTGAATCCATATATGTATTAAAAAACATTTTAAACAAATTATTTTAATGGATTTTGATTAAAAATTCAAAATGTAAAATACTTGAACAATGCTAGAGAAATAAAATTTAAAACAATTAAATACACAAACAAATTAAATATTAAATATAAAAAATCGGGGAGCAAACTAATAGATGAAATGACCCTTTTTTGGGTATTTTTTTGATTATTATCAATTTTGCTCAATATTTAGTGGAGATCTAAAAATTATAAGTTTAAGTTGTTTGTTTGAGTACTTCACGGTTTCTTAAGATGCTAAATAAATTTATGCATTCAAAAGCGCATTTAAAACAACAATAAATCACAATTTTGCTCAAAATTATATTGTCAAATTTTAGCCAAAAAAGGAAATTTTCATCTATTTTCTTTTTTTTTTCATAACTCAATTGTCAAATCAACATTGGGAACAATTATCACTAGCTACTATCGGCTAATGCAAGGTCACTTTTTTCAAGGAAAACCACACCACTTTTAATCCCCTGTTGATGGTCCATAAAAAAGCAGGTTTTCACTACTACCATATACCTTTCATCTTTTCTTGCCTCTAAAAATATGATGAACTCTTAGTCAAACAAACTCAATTTTAAAAGATTTATTATTTTGCTACTTTCTAAACCAAGAATACTCCATCGCCCATTTTTGAATATCCCTAAAATTTGGGTGGACAAACAGGGGGCGCGTAACAAAGATTCTATCACTCCAATGCTCCCAAGTCAGCCGCGTCCCCATTTCAAAACATGCCTTCTTTTCGGGTAGCCGCCGCCAGAATTGGCCCCGTATTTATCCGGTCAAACACGATGGTTATCGCCAGACCCGAGGTTACGTCCATGGCAAGCAATGGCAGAGTTGACAGACAAAAAACCCACATAAAACACACACACACAATTCCCATACCTCTATTATTGTTATTATTACTCTCCATTAGTGAGGGGTGGCGTCAGTGGACATTATAGCCGTTGATGGAAAAGCACAAGGCGTCCGTCTAGCCCGCCGTATTCGCCCCACCCTGTCGCCTGCAATGCCGCCATATTAGAGGAAAAGTTCCCATTGGCAGTCAATGCACGCTGCCCCATTACTTACGCACGCTACTACAGTTATTGTGAATTTGGATCTCCGCTAGATATAGTAAAGAGCAGTTCGATTTAATTCTCCTGACCCCGAGATGCCAATCCCACGTCCTCAACTGCCGGGCCCGCGTCATTCCGACTCGTAACTCCTCCTGCCTAGATATCACCAGAGTCACCGTCACCCGAACAGTATAATCCTTTGATCATATTAAACAGTTATAATAATAAATATAATACATTTTCATTTGGAGCTAAACCTTGCAATCAAACTGGTAGTGGTCGTCTAACTCTATTCCAAGATTTAAGTCAGGCTTGTTTCATAGTCTCAACTTTATTCCGAGGTTTTAATTTAAGCAGGCATGTTTCATTGTCTCAACTTTATTCCAATGTTTTAATTTAACCATGTATATGCAAGTTCAAAAATTTGATAATTATGGGAGATTTTAGGAACTTAATTTTCCATTGAGTTATTATGACATGTAGTGCATTCTTAAGAGAATTAAAATTCTTCTAACCAAATTTTAATCTTTTTATGCCGCGTGTGTTAAGCCATAACCATTAAGAGGTTAAGAGGTTGATAAAATGGAGAATAAGTGAACAAATTTGGCCATAGGAATTTTGTAGATTAATGGGCTAGAGGGATACTCCTCTATCTCCTAATGAAGTGACTCAAGAATTTAAGTCATAAAGGCCACTTCAAACGTAGGCTAAAGATGGCACTAGCCAAAGAATGGAAGCATGTAGGCATTGCCATTATTATCCATGGGTGGGTGTGACATGCTATGCAGAGCTTTACTGATATTTCCATTGTGATGATGAAAAGGGGGAGGAGGTATGGGCATAATATGTTTGTGCAGGATATGAGGTCACTCTCGGATTTTGTGCCAGTTTTGGATGTGAGTATGTGCGCGTTTGTTATGGGCCTTATAGTGCATCGAGACTAGATGACATCAAGGCAACGGAAAGGTTTACAACCCATCTGATCAATCACTTGGTTGATGTATGGGAAATTGATGATAAAAGAAAGGAGACACTAGGAATGACGATTGTTACTCGTTATAGCATGATTAATTTTGAATGTTGTTAGCAATTAAGTGGTGCAAATGGTATAATTAGTGTTTATGGACAATGCTCTCCACCTTATGCAAATGGATTGAAGGATCTTGAGGATCTATAGGTCCAACAACAAAGGTATGACGATAATGGATGAAAGTTTTCTTTAAATTTAGTTTTGGTTGCCTCTGAAATCGAGAAGCTGTCTTTCAGGGCATGTGTTTGGAAGAGAAAAGAGGAGTCATTTCCTATTCTCATCAACTTACTGTTTATTTTGGGGATGAGATATTGGGGTTGGTGCCTACAATTTGAATTGCAGATTACTCATTCTGTTACTCAGTATACTATGATTTTGGAAGGACCTTGTTGATGTGGAGAACAAAGAATTAAAGCATCCATGGCCAATGTGTAGGGAAACAATTGCTCAAGTTAGGAACAACTGAAGGCTTTGTTGCAATAGCTATGGATGGACATTCTCGAATTACAATTGAAGTATAACCAATTGGTTTCGAGTGTCACTTCAACAATGGAGATGTTAATAGATCACACAACACTAATCTAGTGCATCGAGGATGAGATAGCTAGCATGTGCCAATAACTTGAGGATGTGTAAAGGAATCTATTGGTGATTCAATAAGCCATTCAATGATATACATTCCTAACCTTAATGTACCAACTTTTGTCTAGGATAGGGTTAAAATACATGGAGTTCCTAACACCTCTGCTTTTGATATTTAGGATGTTTACAAAATCATGCAAACTTCTAAGAGTATTTAGGCTAGTTTACACTACTAGATAATATAGAATTGTAATCTATTTACATTGCCTCCTTTTTCCATTTCGTCAAATGGAAAGAATTGATTATATTAGCATGTCATATCCATTTTTTTTTTATTATAATTTTGATGTAAGGTTGTGCCCCAAACACAAATTTAACTATGAATAATCCAAGTATCTTAGAGTATATCTATCTAACATAAAATCTATACTAAACTAGATAACATCTATACTATGGAGTAAAATCATATCAAAAAGAAAAAAACAAAGCATGATTATTCAAATATTATGACCTCACTTTCATTCTATGGTTTCTCCTCTTCTTCCTTAGTCTTAGTAAACTCTAGAATGACTACCGATTCAAGCCCAATTATGAGCTTTCTAAAATCCTAAGATTATCAAGCTTCATAGTGCCCACTGTTGCTCTTAAATAGCCCTAAGAACCAAAAATCTTCATAATATCCCTCGAAGCCAAGCCTTGCCGGTAAGCGCTATGCATTAAGCGTGTATATGCCAAGTGCTATTAAAATTCATAGCGAGCATGTAACGGTGGGAAGAACCAATTAGGATAGTCCCTCTACGCGAGTGAACTGTGTTAGAACCAGTGGGAGGAGCCAAAAGGGTACAACCCCCTTCCTACAAACATATGCCTTAATATCGTGCAGCCAAATTCATTCGTATGCCACCATGTCCTGACCTTGCAAGCCCGACACATAGCCTTGGGCGCTTCAACACACATTTCCGAGTTAGGCATCAGTTGGGTGGGCTCCACCAGCTCCATTCCAACCCGGTATTGGAACTTTGTACACCATATAGAAACCTCTGAGTGTTCCCATCCTTTGACCCACTCTATTGTAATACAGATACCTCTTGGCGCTCCCCTTCTGGGTATTACCTTCAGGATGACGTGTCCCGACCCTTACCTTCTCGGTCGTGTAGACTTGGGTTCTAAACAACTTCGTCAAGGTTAGATCACTGGGAAGGGTCCACTTACCATCTCTCTCTCTCTCTCTCTCTCTCTATATATATATATATATATATATATATAGACTCTCTTCGAGTTAGGACTCGCGTAGAGTCCAACACTCAAAGGCTAGGGGCCTTATCACATCTGACTTAGCCATACCACATCCACCCGATGCCTAGTCGACCCAGTGCTCTCCTATGTGCTTCTCCTTACTTGCCTTCTGGGATTAAATCTCCCGGTGGGTCCCCACTCCCACGTGAGCTTGGTCTTCTTTTCCCACTCTCTTTCCTTATTTGCTCCTTGATCCTTTCGGCTTAAATTCTCCTGCTCGGTGCCCGTCAAGCGATAGAAAACCTTAGATTTTGTCTCTTGACGTCGTCATCTGACGGACTCTGCCCGATGCCAAATGCCCGATCCTTTGCAATGCTGCCACTCTAACCCCTAGGAAGCCTTATTCCGGTCTGACACTATCATTTAACATCTCCAACGTTGTCAAGTGACAGATTCTCGTCAACTTAATCAATAAAATGATTAAGTATCGACCATTCCTCTGCGGTCATTTCCTCTTTGGCTTGTTTTTCGTGGCTTCCTCTAATTCATCCTTCCCAATCCTAACTTGGTTCAAGTTTCTCGTAAACCTGAATGATCATATCCCCCGTGAGCTTGACCTTTGAACAGATTCATACAATGAATCCCCCTCTCGATCCTGTCACCATTAAACTTGAAATTGTCGGGGTTACAATATTGTATTGTGCATATGTTACATATATATATTAAAATATGAAAGATTGCAGAATAATTGAGTTTTTGGGGAAAATCTCACTCAAAACACTCGAATAGAGTGATCCTTCACATTAAATAAATACAAAAGGCCTTCTCATCCTGATCAACAATAAAGCCCATTTTGGCCTCAGGCCAGTTTTTGATTTCCAACAAGCCTCTCAGTTGCCTCTCTACTCTATTCATTTCATGTCCATATTTACAAAAGAAAAGGATCTCGAACTGATTTAGTTCAGATCCATGATTATCTCACCAAAACCACTAAGTTAGGATTTATGAATCCTCAAATCTCTTTATGAGATTTAACTACCCCTAGATCTCTCTAATTCTCAAATATTCTCGAGATTTATTCATAGGAATAGATCTTATTACAATTTTCATTCCTAAATACATATTTTCTAGAATCTCTTTACAAACTTAGGAAAATAATTAAATAATTACAATCAATTAGGGAACCAACTCCCTTGGTAAACAAACCCCCTAGTCTAGTCAAAAGGAATTTGACTTGGATGTCGAATGCTCCTGCATCAAGCTCTCAAGGTAAAAAAGAATCATGGTCTCCTGACCATGTGCTTTCATTTACTCCTGAAAGTCCGCATGGATCAAAAACTTTAGTTTGTAACCGATCTCTCTCTCTGATGTGTTGATGCTACTTTGTTATTCTTTCCTTTGGTTCTTGAGGCTTCCAAACCTTGTGTTGTTGCTGTCCACTTGCTCTGTTGATGCAAACTTCTTCTGTCAATTGTCTCTCCTTATAGTTTACTCTCCTCTACCTGATATACCTTCCTCTTCTAGATGGTTTCCTCATCAGTACACACACTTCATCATTGACCTTATCAACCTCTATCTTTGGTTGATTTCCACTGCTGCTATTCCTGTCCTCAAATTTCTACACATCTGCCTCTATTATAAGAGTTACAAAACTCTTACCAATCAACTGCTCATATCTTTGTTGCTTATACTTGATAAGTGTGTTCTTTTTTAGCGTATCATCCTCTTCTATCCATTCCATAAATTCAATTTCATCTTCCTGCTTGCTTGCTTCTCCATGTATGAGGTCTTCTTTGAACAAGTTCTCATTGAATTTCCTTGTTGTTGCCATATTCTCTTCCATAAAAGAGTCTAAAGGTTGTTCTTGTTGATCTTCTTCTGTTGCAACAACTCCATCACCATCAAACAAGTGTGCACAAAACTTCTCTATTCCATCCATCTCGTCAATGAGATTTAATTCTTCATCTACCTGCATATTATCATGTTGTTTGTCTAAACCTACATACACACACCAATTGTTAGTCTTAAAAACATGGGATTCTTCTTATTTTAGTGCCTTGGCTGTCCCAAATTCAAGTTTTTGTGAAGGGACTTCATAATCCACCAAACGAATGATGAATTCCTCCTCAATATGGATGTCCTCTTCATCATCAAGGAACCCAATTTGTTTCAAAATTTCTGATGCAAACACGCTTGAACAATTCTCCACAATCTCATGTGCTTCACTTTCCAAGCAAACCTCTTGACTTTTCCTTCTTGCAACTTCCACCAAGCTATCTCTTTGAGTTGGATACTTCTGTCCAACCTCTTCTCTTCCACCTACATACTTCCATCTCTGCAATTCCTTTCTTCCTATCCTTTAAAGGTTCTTAAAACTTTTAAAAATAATTACATATGCAAACATCAAAAAGAAAAACCCCTAACAATCACACTTCTAAACTTGACGTTACATATTTGGAGTACTTCATGAATTCTTTCTTCTATGGCAATCTTCTGCTCATCCACTTTTTGTCTTTCACCAACATTCCTTTTCCTATGTGGCACTTCCATTACTCTTTCTGATTTATTTGCAAACACATCATTATATGCATTATTAAAACATGAGACTCCCTAGTCTCAAGAGATACCTCCAACACCTCATCATCATCATTGTCTTCCTCTCCAAGGATCCGTCCTTTCTCAGGTTCACAAATGGATTCTCTAACTTCATACTCAACTGCTCTGAGTACATCCTCCTCTGCTTTTTGCATTAGCTTCTCAACATACAGCTCTCTGACAGGCGACTTTTCTTCCTATATAAATGCCTTTCTTCAATCTTGTTAACAATTTTCACTTCCAGTGTTTTTTCTGCTCTTGCAGTTGCTGCTTCAATACACTGAGTTATGCTTCCATCTCAGCGAATTCCTTCGTCCTTTCTTCTTCACTCACTTGTTGTCTTGTAGCCTTTGTTATCGCCGCCTTTTCCTTTCTGCTATGGCTACCTCCTGGACTCTTCATTTTACTATTTGAAGAAATCCTCTTCAATAGTTCTTTTGTGAGCTTATCCATGCCCACTATCAAGCTGCAACTAACCTATACAGTAGCAAGCTTCTCCTTTTTTTTCCACATGATACCTGACCAAGCTTCCTCTCCTTTTTTTTCCACATGATACCTGACCAAGCTTCCTCTCCTTTGAGCTTAGTTTTTTGGCACCTTCTTGGTTATCCCTTCTAGAACCAAATGAGCACTCTTTTTCTCCAGGTTGTTGCAAGTCTTCTCATCGTCCTCTGCTTCAGTCTCTATCTGAAGGTTCCTTTTCGTATTCTTGTTGTCGAAATATTCCTGCCACAAGATTCTCTAGAGAGCTTTGTGCCTGCTCCCTTCTTATTTTGTCACAACTTCTCTGCTGCAACTTTGTCACTACATATCTTCTTTCTTCGGCTACCAGTCTCAACAAATTCAAGTTAATTAAAATAAAACTCTTCACCTATTCACCAATCTTCCTTAAGAGCTTTCTTGCTCTCATAACTTTATTGTTTTCTTGTTCTTCCACATCCACCTTGCTTGAATCAAATAAAGTCCCTTTCCTGTCATTCAATTCTTAAACTATTGCTGTAATCATTCATCCTATTTCACTAGACTATATTTCTACATTTCATCCTTGCAAACCAATAATTCAATCTATGCACTTTGTTGTAACTAACCCACTATACAATAATCCACCACTAATATTTCCTTCAGAAAATAAATACTTCTAAAATTCAAAAACAAATCCTTCTTACCAGACCTCTATAAATCTGCAATTCAACAACCCTGTAGTCTTACTCAAGTCCTCAATATATGATCCTTTTTTTGAAGCTTCTTATCTGCTCCCTGTGTGGACTCTTATTGTCAGCGTATTTCAATACTATTACTACACTTTCCAAGCTCTCTAGCTTATTAGATATTTTCAAGCTTTGATACCACATGATGCAAGCCCAATTCCGAACTTGTTGAAATCCCAGGATTATGAAATCTCATAGTGCTCATTGTGGGTCAAAAGGCGCTTCCTTCACTTTCAAACCACCAAACTCAAGTTCCTCTTAAATAGTCCTCAGAGCTAAAACTCTTCATAATAGCCCTCAAAGCCAAGCCTTGCCGCCAAGTGATATATACTAAGCATGTGTATGGCAAGCACTGTTAAAATTCACAGCAGGCATGTAACAGTGGAAGGAACCAATTAGGATAGGCCCTCTACGCGAGTGAACTATCTTAGAACCAGTGGGAGGAGCCAAAAGGGTACAACCCCCTTCCTACAAACATATCACTTAATATTGCGTGGCCAAAGTCATCGTATCGTATGCCACCGTGTCCTAGCGTTGAGAGCCCGACCCGTAGCCTTGGGCACTTCAACATGCATTATCGGGTCAGGCATCGGCCGGGTGGGCTCCACCCGCTCCATTCCAACCCGACGTTAGGAACTTTGTACACCATGTAGCAACCTCCGACTGTTCCCATCCTTCGATCCACTCTATTGTAATACATATACCTCTGGGTGCTCCCCCTTTGGGTATTACCTCCGGGATGACGTGTCCCAACCCTTACCTTCCTGTTCACGTAGACTCAGGTTCCAAACAACTCCGCTGGGGTTAGATCATCGGGCGGGGTCCACTTACCATTTATCCACACTTCCATTGCGATATATATATATATATATAAAGGCTCTCTTAGAGTCATGATTTGCGTAGAGTCCAACCTCAAAGGCCAGGCGCCTTATCATATATGACTTGGCCATGCCGCGCCCACTCGATGCCTAGTCAGCCTGGTGCTCTCCTATGCACTTCTCCTTACTTGCCTTCTGGGATTAAATCTCCGGGTGGGTCCCCACTGCAATGTGATCCTTGTCTTCTTTGCCCACTCTCTTTCCTTATCTTCTCCTCAATCGTTTCGGCTTAAATTCTTTGGCTCGACGCCTATCAAGTGACGACAAACCTTAGCTTCTGTCTCCTGACGACGTCATTTGATGGACTCTGCTCGATGCCAAATACCCCATCCTTTGCAATTCTACCACTTTAACCCTTGGGAAACCTTATTCCAGCCCGACACTATCATTTAACGTTTTTGACGCTATCAAGTGACAAATTCTCGTCAACTCAATCAATAAAATGATTAAGTATCGACCATTCCTCTACGCTCGATTCCTTTTCGACTTGTTTTCGTGGCTTCCTCTAATTCATCCTTCATATTTCTATCTTGGTTCAGGTTTCTCATAAACCTGAAAGCTCTTATCCCTCCTGATCTTGACCTTTGAACGGATTCATACAATGAATCCCCCTCTAGATCTTGTCATCATTAAACTTGAAATTGTCGGGGTTACAGTCTTGTATTGTACCTATGTTATATATATATATATATATATATATATATATATATATATATATATATATATATATAAAATATGCAAGATGGCAGAAGAAATGGGTTTTTGGGGAAAATATCACTCAAAACACTCGAACAGAGTGATCCTTCACATAAAATAAATACAAAAGGCCCTCTTAGCCTGATCAACAATAAAGGCCATTCTAGCCTCAAGCCAGTTCTTGATTTCCAACAAGCGTCTCACTTGCCTCTCTACCCTATTCATTTCATGTCCATATTTACAAAAGAAAAGGATCTCAAACTGGCTAGTTAAGATCCATTATTATCTCACCAAAACCACTAAGTTAGGATTTATGAAAACTCCAATCTCTCTATGACATTTAACTACCCCTAGATCTCGAGAATATTTCTCTAATTCTTAAATATTCTCGAGATCTATTCATAGAAATATATATAATTACAATTTTCATTTCTAAATACATATTTTCTAGAATCTCTTTACAAACTTAGGAAAATAATTAAATAATTACAATCAATTAGGAAACCAACTCCCATGGTAAACAAACCCGCTAGTCTAGTCAAAAGGAATTTGACTTGGATGTTATATACTTAGGGGGCATAATATGGGGTACCAAGAGAGGTACCCAAGGTAATAATGTAATAATAGGATGGGCCATAGTAATAAATAAGGCGGTTAACCCATATCATGTAAGGGACCACAAGTAGTTAGTAATAATGTAATCGGCCCATGGTATTAGTTTGATGGTATGAGGGAACCATGGTAATGACCCATGGTATTGTATGTATGAGGCCTATATAGAGGCTAGAGACTCCATGTAAAGGAATATTGTCAAGGATTATTGTATGAACATGCATATGGCTTGTGGAGTGCTCTCATTCCTTAAGGAGTGAATGTATGGTGTTGCCCTACCTTAAGGGTTTGATATCAATAAATAATCATTTCATATTATTTCTGGGTTTATTTGCATTATCTTATATTTTCATATCATATCTATAGTATTTCCGGGTTAGATCTATAGCAAGTGGTATCAGAGCACTTTCTTGGGCACAAAAGTGGAGAATTTTTATTTATTTATTTTTCGCAGGATTTCGGGGGCGGCGAGTTTGCAGATCAGATCTATATGTTTTGGTGCAAGATCTGCAAAATCTAATTGCAGATCTAGATTCTTTGTGAAAAAATAGCCGATTTCAAAAAAAAAATTGGTTGAATCGGAGTCCAGATGAATGAGATATTGCTGATCTAAAAATCAGTGGGGTTGCAGACAATTTTTCAGGGAAGCGAGTTTGCGGCGCAGATCTGGACGTCCTGGTGCAAGATCTGCAAAATATAATTGTATATCTGGATTCTATGTGAAAAAATAGCCGATTTCAAAAAAAAAATCGGTCGAATCGGAGTCCGGATGAGGGAGATATAGCTGATTTAAAATCAGCTCTTTTTGCAGAAATTTTGGTGATGGCGGGAGAGTTGCAGCACAGATCTGAAATTCCAGTGCCTGGATCAAGATTTCTATCACATGGGTAGATGCAGAATGATTGTTCCATTTCTGAAAACAGGTCATAATAGGGATTCTGAGCAATATTGACTAAACTGTGACAATTTCAAATTTTCGCCAAGTAAGTGAATTTTTTCCAAACCTTCATGGCTTCTAGCAAGGAATTTTTTACAGGGAATGATAAGGGTCCTACTATTGAAGAATACATAAATGAATACAAGAGGTTATTTAGACACAATTGGAAATGGGTGGCACTGGCTAATTTTAAAGATGAGGCAACCATATGGTGGGGATTACTTAACCAAAAGAAATGTTTCAACCTGCCCGATGAAGAATTTGAAAAATTACTTTTAGACAGATAGTCTCATGCCAGAAAACAAGATAAGGAGAAACATGTGGGTCTATTTCTTACTGGTATATCCTTATTACAGGTTCATGGATTGATTCAGAAGGAGAAGATCATTGTTTCTATAAATCCTAGTTGCAAGCATAATTTCATCAATGTTAATTTGGCAAAAAAATTGCAAATTCCAGCAAAACACATTGAAAACACACAAGTGGATAATGAGGATGTTCTAGTGTATAAGGATCTGAAGATTTCTATGGATAAGTATGTGTTGCTTGGTGATTTTTATACTTTAGAGATGGATGATATGGATGTTGTTTTGAGATATCCTTGGATGGAATCTGTGGGTACTATCAATATTAATGTGCAGAAGAAATTCCTGAAGCTTTGGCATAAAAAGAAGAAAATTACATTACAGGATATTTCCATCAATAAACAGGTAGAGTACATGGAGGCTGAAGCAGAAGATGTTCCAGGGACTGACATATCAGATGATGAGCCTTTGATGATCAACAATCAAACACAAACAGAGGCTGAATCAAAAAATGTTACAAGTACATCAGATGAGGGCTCAGTGGTTGAAGTCATATTAGAAAAGAAGACACCACAACAGGCACCACAGCAGGGTGAATTAAAGAAAAAGACACGGTGGGTTAAAACTTCAACATATCATCACCCACATCACCCCGCAAGAAAACAACCATCAAGATGGCAACCAATTAGCCACACGGACAACAACCCCCGTAGGACAGATAGAGAGGATCGAAGATCCACCTACTATATATCAACACAGAAGAGCTACCACGGTCAACTTCCATCTCAAGCGAGCGAGGCACCAGCGAGACCGAGGGTTCACCTCTCTCTTGGATGGTTAGATGCACGTGCATGGTACTAGTGGACTACTCTTTTGAGTAGATCTTATTATTTGTGTTCTTCCCATGTTTCGGGACGAAACATGCTAAGGGGGATGGAATGTTATATACCTAGGGGGGATAATATCGGGTACCAAGGGAGGTACCCAAGGTAATAATGTAATAATAAGATGGGTCATAGTAATAAATAAGGTGGTTAACCCATATCATGTAAGGGACCACAAGTAGTTAGTAATAATGTAATGGGCCCATGGTATTAGTTTGATGGTATGAGGGAACCATGGTGATGACCCATGGTATTGTATGTATGAGGCCTATATAGAGGCTAGAGACTCCATGTAAAGGAATATTGTCAAGGATTATTATATGAACAGGCATATGGCTTGTGGAGTGCTCTCCTTCCTTAAAGAGTGAATGTATGGTGTTGCCCTACCTTAAGGGTTTGATATCAATAAAGAATCATTTCATATTATTTCTGGGTTTATTTGCATTATCTTATATTTTCATATCAGATCTATAGTATTTCCGGGTTAGATCTATAACATTGGATGTCGAATGCTCCTGCATCAACTACCTTCTTAGCAAGTAGAGTGACCTTGTTATCCAATTTCTACACGTCACTAGATGGCCTCTATAGATAACATAATCTCTTGTTGTGCTTCACTTCTTCCTACTAAGACATTTCACACAAATGTTTTCATCTACCAATATATGTGAACCGTTTGTAGGTATTTGTTATATCGTCCTCTGTTGCTTTTTGTATCTGGGATCCATTGGTCTACATTATCCATGGCCTCTTCATCCTATAAGAATATCCTTTTTTACTATGGCCTTCTCCTTTAGTATGTTGATTTATGATATAATAGAAAGGGGAGTGCTTCTCTAGAAAATGGTAGTGATTTTTTTTGCATTTATTTGCACTCTGGTTCAGGGATGGCCCTTGTCTTCAGATCTACCTCTATTGTGTTGACCTACTCTGTGTTGGGGCATTTTTGCTAAGGATGAGATTGTTGAAACTATAACTATGGACTTTGAAAGTAGAGAACATAAAGGGGGGGAAGAGAAGTGAAGGGTAAGGAAAAATCTAAGATTGTAGAAAATAGATTTTATGGCCATGGGAGGGGGAGTGAGAGTGAAAATTAGAGAGTTCATAGATGGTTTGTGTTGGGTCATGGAAAATGTATGCATTTACTATTAAAATCATCATCCTTTTCCTTTATTCTTATCCTTTCTATATCCCAATGTGCTAATCTATTAAGGAATTACGGTAAGAAATGAAGAAATTATCTGTAGTTACGACTTAGCTAATTATTACCTTCCTTTATGCAGGAAAAAACAAAAGGGACAAATGTTGTTCCCTAATAAGGAACAACAAGGATCGGCTAGCTAAGGAAGGAACGCAGCGGTTGCAGATATGGCAAAAAGAAAATCAGCAGGATCAACGAGCAAATCAACAGGATCAATGCAGGAAAGGAAACAATGTCTGAAGATGGAAAACCGTTGCGAATCCCTCAGGATCAAGAGAACCTGAGGGATCACGTTTATCATTTATCTTTTTACCCTTTCCGATTATAAAAGGAGATTTTTTGTAAGAAGAAAGGAGAGGAGGAATTTCTATATTATTGTAATTGTAATTGTAATCACAGACTCTCGCTGTCGAGAAGAACACGAATATATTGTAATGCTCATTCAGTTTGATGATTAATATATAAGTAAAGTTGTTGTTCCCTCGCATTTCCTGAAGTAACTTAGCAGTGTTTCGCTGGCAGCTAAGGGCCCGGCCTCTGGTGGATTCAACTGCTCTTCTTGTGTCATACATTTCCAATTCTCGCAAGTGTGATGGTTTGATAGTATTCTTGCTTTTTGTGATTTTATCGCTGCATTGTTTATTATTTTCCAGTGTTAACAAAATCTCTTTACTTTATATCATTCACAGTATTGTCATTGATTCAGTTTGCTTTCATTTCAGATCAAGTTTCTTAGATAAATATTCTGCTTAATATAATCAACTGTAAAGAGTATTAACTATTGCTGTTGAAACTCTCATATTGATATTCATTTGTTGTTTAGATTAATTATTGAGGATTGGGTTTGATTTAGATTAAATCAGTTAAAGAGGGATGAGTTATCACTACTGTACTCTCAACTGATGTTGTTGTTACTTTGATGAATGTAAGATTTGATTTCATTAAAGGATTGAGTTTTCTTTAATTACAATTGGAATTTACTAGATGCATCTGTTTACTCTTGTATTTAAAAGATCTGTACTGCAATTTAGAAACATTACTCTCTGAGTAAATAGCAGCCACACACTGTGTACACTCTTGAAATAAGAAGACTTGCCCGAATTGATAATTAATGTGAGGATAATTAGGAGTTTTAAAAGGCACCTTTTATCGACCAACATTTTGGCGCTGTTGCCGGGGAGAGTGTAGCCATTTCTAAAGAGTAATGTACATCTGATGATTGTTGTTGAAGAAGAATTGGGTATTGAAAATGGAAGGTAAGAACCTACGTAACGAGCAAGTAAAGTGCTTGCTCCTCCGCCCGCTTTTCAGCACAATTACAGAAAACTAAAGTAGGTATTTGCTGCTTGTCTGTTGAGAGAGAACTGGGTATTAAAAACGAAAGGTAAGAACCTGCGTACAGAGCACGTAAAATGCCTGCTCCCTCGCCCACTTTCCAGCAGAATTGTTAGGAACTTAGGGTAGAGATAAACATTTGAATTTTTTGCATGAATGACTAAGAAGAAAAAACTCGAAAACAATCCAATTCCACTACCCAAACCCGACAGATCTAAGGGACCGGTGACCCTTGGACGATCAACTTTCATAGACGACATCTTAAAGAAAGCCGAATCTCAGCCATCAGTAGGTCCCAGAAACGTTGCTTCCAGACAACCTACTGTCTCCCTTCGAGCCACAGGCTCACCATCTGTAGCCTACGCTGAGGTCCACAGCAAAATAGTAGGGACTAAGCAGAGTTTTCAAGAATTTAAAAATTCACGCCCAATTTCCTCACAAGAATAGAATTCTTGTAATATTCATGAAGGAGGAGGAGAAACAGGGGAAACAGAGGAGCCAAGATCCCCTCAGGTAGTAATTCAACAAGGAACACCCAGTATCCCAGACTGAGGGAGTGTTGTTAAGATCATTCCCACCCCTTCTAATCATCCTAGGAATAACTCTCTAGAGATCTCGGAAGGGTACTGGCATATATTTGATCAAATGGCCAACAACCCACAAGCACCCCAGACCTCTACATTGCAGTATCCCATCATTGACACAGCTGTCAACGCACCCATGAAAGCTATTCCTCTCCAAAATATTCCCACCTTTCATGGACTGACATCAGAGGATCCAGATGCACTTCTGTTTGAATTTGATGTATCATTTCGGGGTTATGATTATACCACCGACCCCCAAAAACTAAAGTTGTTTCCTTCTACATTGAAAGGAGCAGCCTTGTGTTGGTTTATGGGATTAGGTGGGGGTACAATAAATGATTGGGATCAAATGAAAACCGCTTTCCTTAAAAAATATCAAGACTATTGCAGATCTAGGGAATTGAAAGACGAAATATTCCAAATGGTAGCAAGACCCAGTGAAATGTTAGAAGAATATGTGGAATGCTTTCAATATAACCTCTAGCGGTCTCCCTATGCAACTTTGCCTTTGCCTGATAACGTGCTAAAAACTACATTGATTAAAGGGATGAAAGAACAATGGATAGAGACATTAAATATTATGGGTAAAGGTGATATATATCAAGAAGAGTATGTTGACATTATTAAATTGTGTATCAGGTGCTCAAGAGGCAGTATGAGATTGAAACCAGCAGAACGCGACATGACCTCCAGGGACAACAAAATCTCTGGTGGAGGTATAACTCGTGCATAAATTGGCAACCTGCTAGAGGATTTCAAAACAGATATTTTGGGAACTCTGACAACGCAATTAGACATTATGCAAGCCAAGCAAAAGCAGGCTGAAGTAGAACAAAACTTGGTGATATTCTGTCCTAGATGCAGGAAGAAGCATAGTCACAAAGAGTGCCCGCTGAATATGGTGCAAACCTGTGCCATATGTACTAAAGATCATGCCACAGAAAGCTACCCATCACTCCCAGGGTTAAAAGCAGTCTATAAGGAGGCAGAGGAAGAAACAAAACTAGTCTACCTACTAAATCAACGTCGCCAATGGCAACCACGACAAACAGGTACGCCTACTGATCCATCTTCTTTCTTTCAACCCTCGCAATATAATTCGCAACAATACCCAGGAGCTATGTGGTAGAACCAACCACCTTTTTCCAATTGGTCACAACAACCATTCTCTATGCCACCTTGGCCCAACCAATCAAATCAAAATAGCAAATGGCCAAATTCCTCTTACTTCCCACTGTTTTGGCAGAATAATGCATATCAATCTCAATGGTCACCCTCCACCTCGCAGAACCAGAACTGGCAATCAAGCTGGCAAAGACCTACAAACCAGCCAGCAGGAACAATCCCCCTACCTCAACCTACACTGCCAACACCCTACACATTGCAACAAAACCCTCAGACCAACCTATGACCGCAGCTCCCAACCCAACCCAACCCAAACCCCAACAACAAACCGGTTCAATTTGTGCAAATTATTGAAGGACCAGAGCCAAAAACCGAGTTAAGGGAGTGCAATGAGCTTCAATTAAGGTCTGGACGGATAATAGAATCAGAGGGGGATAAAAATATACAAATTGAAGATCCGTTACCTGTAGAACAAGCACCACAAGTGGAGAACATGGTTAAACAGAAAACTCACGATCAAACGATCACCTCTTCTCCACCATTCCCAGAAAGATTAATCATACCCCGCCCAATTGAATATCCCGATTTTGATCTTCTGGGAGAATTGAAAATTTTGTGTGTAAAAATACCTCTCCTCCAGGCTATTCAGGACATTCCAATTTATGCAAAAACTATTAAGGAATTGTGTACGAAAAAGCCGAAGAGGAAAATAAAAACAACCCCAACTGTCCATGTAGTTGGTACCTTATCTGATTTACTATCAGGCAGAGAAACACCTGTAAAATATGAGGACCCAGGAAACCCTATAGTCACTGTGCAAATAAATGGATGCTCCTTTCCCAATGCATTAGTCGATTTAGGAGCAGTAATCAATATTCTTACGACAACAACTTGTCAAAATTTTGGCATTACATCCTTGGACCCAACCACGACCTTGTTGGAATTGGCTGACCGGTCGGTAGTCAAACCAGAAGGCACATTACAGGATGTAATGGTGTCTGTAGACTCTTGGGAATACCCAGCGGACTTTCTAATCATCAATCCTAGAAATCGGCTCGACGGACATCCCCTAATTCTAGGTAGACCTTGGCTAGCAACCGCAGATGCTTACATAAGCTGTCGAACAGGCAACATGACTATAGCAAGAGGAAGCAATGTGAAGAATTTAGCCTTATATCCTCCAGCTTAGCCAAGTTTAACAATAATAATAATTAGGAGTTTTAAAAGGCACCTTTTATCGACCAACAATTTGGTTTCCTCCGAGCTTAGAGTAAGAGTGCAATGGGGTAGCTAGGAGAGAATGAATTAAGGTGTCAAAAGGTAAGGTGTTGAGGAAGGAGAGAGTGGGAGTGTAACAACCCTGGGTTAAAAATCCATGTTATCAAATTAATAAAGGAAAAATAAGACAAAGGTCACAGGACACTTATTCCAAGTTGAATGTTGGGCAAAACATCCTAGTATGGGTGTTCATTTTGTTTATTATGGCCAAGGGAAATTGGTAAAGGCAATGGCAAAGGCTTTGGAAAGGCAAAGAGACATTAATTGGAATTTTATTTATGAAAATAAAGGAAAATAGGAGAAAAGGAAGGTGAAAGGTCCAAGTTGCATGCGAGGAGGAAATTGAAGGAAAATAATGGAAATTGAAGAAAATAGAGGCCTCATTAATAAAAAGGATTCTAAGGATCAATTCGCAACCTTTTGCCAGTTTTAGCTTGGATATCTCTCTCTACTCTCTCTGTCATACTCTTGGACACTTAGAGCATTCTTTGAGCACTCTAGCATTGGAGGAAGGAAAGCTAAGGAATTACAAAGAAAGCAAAGGGAAGCAAATATCAAGTAAGGAAGAGCAAGATCTAACACCTACAACGAGATTACTTGCATGTATCGAGTTACATGTATGATTTCCTTTCTAGTTTTGGCATGCATGTATATGCATGTGTGTATTTGGTTCTCTTGTTGTCATTGGCATGGGTTTTGCTAGGTGTGATAGTGGTTTTTAGCCTTGCCTTGCCATTTCTGGATAGCCATGGTGTGATGGGGTTTCTCTTATTTGGTTGAGCTGGATTGCTAGATGGTTTCGAAATTGAGTGGTGTGGTCTCAAGGGAGAAACACAAGGCCTAGGAATCCTTGGACCAGTGAGGGTGGGATTGCGGTAAAGCCTGGTTGTGTATATCCTTGTTGGGCTTAGGAATCCTTGACTGGTGAATGGCAGGATATACGGTAAATCCTAGAGTGTGGAGCCTCATTGGGCCTAGGAATCCTCGACCTATGGATGTAAAGATATAAAGTAAAGCCTAGAGGGGGAGACAAAAAAATTCCTCACGATTTAGGTGGAGAGATCCAGAGGCATCCATGTTTTTATAGGCCTAGTGATCCCTGGACCGATATATAGTGGGATTGCAGTAAATCTTGGCAGTGTATATTTATTGTTTGGGCCTAGGATTCCCTTGGCGGGATTGCGGTAAAGCCTAATTGTATAGATGAGGGATTGAGCCTAGGAATCCTTGGTGGATTGTGGTAAAGCTTGAGGAAGCCCTGGTTGTTTTGTTGTAAGCCCCACATTCATGCTTGGAATATGACCCGGGGGTGATTGGCTGAAAGAAAGATTTGGTTAAGCCCTATCTATGGTCGGGTGGTATGTGGAAGTCCTTGGCTTGGTTGGATTTTGCATATGTCAATAAGACCTATTTTCTTCTTGTATTTCATGTGTAAGTGTACTTGTTAATATGTAGTTTTCATGGATGTTCTATCATTGCTATTCTGCTAGTTATATGTTGGTTATCAGCATGGTTTATCACAGACTTGAGTTATGACTCTCATCTTATTTTGTTTCGTAAACGAAATATTAATGAATGTATGACCTAATGGATGATAATGAAGTTATTTGAGACGTCATCAATCCTTCTTGACAATTATCATATAAGTGTGAAGTCACTATGCTAAGATGTGTTTATCTGACCTTTAGATTACATGTTCATGATGTGTTTGACAGAATGTCTATCATGGCTAGGCCTTGTCAGGTCAGGTCCTTGTTCAAGTTTTGAATTATAGGCCTTGTCATCTTATTATTTATCATTTCTAGAAGTTTCATGAAGTTTTGGGTAGAGGCCTAAGTCCTGGCCCTGAAAAAGTGGCTCAAAATCTAGGGTCGCTGGCACAAAATTGCTTGAAAAAGGCCAGAATTGCATGGAGGCCTTGCTGTGGGAGCACCTGGAGGGTATTAGTCACATGGAAGGCTTTTCATGGGAGTGATTGAGGTCTAGTTTAGTCAAGAATAAAGTTCTCTCAGGTGTTGGAAATCTGGAGGGATTGGTTGGTTATTAAAGGTTTTGTAGCTCCTGAGGAAGTTTAATTTGGTTTTGGTTTGTCGATTCCACTTCCTTATCTGTACTTGGGGAGTTGAATCATATCATAGTAACTCTTCGTCACATGTTTACCTCAGTGGATCGGTTAGCTTGGGTAAATGTGGGAGGAGCGTGTTACAGGGAGTGAAAAGGAAATGCAGATTGCAGAGCTTAGCCCTACAAATAAAATAGAATGGATTTTTTTTGCAGAGTCTTTACTCTTAAAGATATATGGGTGCAAAGGGTCCATGTATAGAGATGAATCTCCTTGGTTTTTTGGAATGGGGCAAGAAAAAGAGAAAAAAAAACATAAATAGGGAATGTACTTAGAATAAGAATGATCTTACTTGAGTTTGCAAAGATCATGACAACTGAATTAACAAAGGTTGATGCTTCTAGGTGGATGAGGGATTCACATATTTGTTCCTCATTATGATTTTATGTAGAGAAGGGAGGACCATTAAATCATACATTCGATTAGAGTGAAGTGCTCGCACAATTGATAGACATGGTGCATGTACAAGCTTTAAACTCCATGTCGCTATTTTTCCAGACCATTTAATGTGTATTATGGGAGAATTAAAACCATGTTGCCATGAATATGGAGTATTTTATATGGCACCACATCCGAGGAACACCTTATTTTTTATAAATTAGGGTATTTTATATATTATCAAATAAAAAATAATTACATAATCTGTAATTATGGTATGCAATTGGGGAAACCACACCATAATTATAATAGCATGTATAAGGTTTTAAAAATTGGTCTGTATAATAAGATGTTAAGGTTTTAAAAACTGGTCCTAAAACAAAGTAAAACTTAACTAGATGAGCAAGTCTAAGATTAGCAATAACTTCAGTAAACATAAACCTATAACAACTATGTAGAGTTCTGTAAAAATTGCACTCATGATCTAAAATCGAAGTTAAAAAAACTAGAAACATTATTAACTATTGGTGATGTCCATATGGATGTGAGAAGGGGCTTGGTCATACTTTTCACTGTTGTGAAAGTTTAGATTTACCAATTTCTTAGCAAACATTGTGATATTGTTGCCCATTTTATTGACTTATTATTGCAAGGCATTATTGTAGAGGAGGATTTGTTCACGGGCTTCATTCTTTCGACTAACATATTTCCCATGATTATTTTTAATTACCAATATATGTCCATTGTTTTCATATATTGGGTTTGCTTCATGCGTGTTTTTCCTATGTTGGGGACCCACTACTTCACATATTCCTCCACTTGTATAATTGACATAAAATTCCTTTCTAACTATGCTTCATGTTATGCTGCCTCCAATTCTTCCTGCATTTACTAAGGCGTGAGTTCTCTATAGCTGCGAGTTGTAGCCTTAATTATCATTTGGGCATGAGTCCACAGAAGGGGCTCCTGTTTGCTATAACTTGGTCCAAATATAGTAGAACCTTTGCAAGACATGACTACCTGGTTGACAAGGTGTTGGAATAAGGGAGTGGGGCAATAAGAATAGGAGAAATGCTGAGTGGAGTACTAGGGGGGTGGAGAGAAAAGGAGAAATTGTCAGGATTGAAGGATACACAAAGGAGACAGGTGAGACACAAAGCATTGAGTGGGAGAAGAGATCCAACCAACAAAAGGGACAACATAGAAAATATTGGAGGAAGTAGACCACTTGAATTTGGTATCTCTGTAATGCCAAAAAGTGGGGAGGAGGGACATAGTAAAATTGCCTAGTGCTAGGGGAAATTTAGGCTTTAATAGCCTATAACAGAGAAGGAGAAAAAGGGGCGCGAGAAGATTGCGGGTGCAAAGAAATAATTGGGACTCTAAAAATAGGAAACAAAAAACCATGAAGTTGTTTATGTTTCCATTAGAAGTATAATTTAACTAAACAAGTATTTATTAGAGGGAGAGATGATTTAATGACTTCATATGCCATTTCGGTTGTTGAGTACTGTGGCATTCAAGGAGCTTTAATATCAAGTGATCTATTACCATTTTGCGTTGAATTATCATTGCCGGATCTATCATGGCGGAGAGATAGTGCTTAGTGAAGTGACAAGCAAAACCTATGTTGATTAAACCTATATTTAACATGTCACCCTCCATATATTGTATACTTGATGACGCAGGGGAGGTGGCATAACATGTGGTTGGCGATTACCTTAGTTTGAGTTGGTGATCACACTAAGTCGGGGAGGGAACACCTTACTAAATTTGATTCTTTCTTATATTTGCAAATTAGAATTTAAGCTAAATTAAATGAAAGAAATGAAATATAACAAATTTTAATAATAATTGGCAATGCATGATTTGGTGTTACAATTTTTTTAATATGTTTAAGAAATAAATAATAGTTTATTTTAAGAAAGTGTTTTTCCTCTACATTTTCTTTTAATTAGAGAATCAATAGACCTACCCCTCTCATTGAGGAGAACTGGGACTGAGTCAGTGAGACTGCCACTATACCCTTGAGACTAATAAAATTTCCCACAAGCCCCCTTCCGAGTTTCAAATGAGGGACCCTACATAGGTTGACAAATACCTTTAAGTGTTTCCTCTTACTCAAAAGGGGGCCCTTAAAAAATTAATTTACTTTTTAATAATAAAGAGATATATAATTCCTTCACATAATAATCATGATATGTAATTCATTACATGTTTAGTTAGCATATAGTTATGTGTCCTCAGATTACATTGCCAATTGGGATTTTCGATGGAGCGACACAGGAGGGTAGTGTTTGCATTTTGATACAGGTGTTGTCCTTGATGGCAACTCACTTAGAGGTATGATACAAGTGTTGTCCTTGAAGGAAACTCAGATCATAGTGCAGCAGGTCAAGAGAGAGGTATACGCAAGTTGACCGTGATGAAAGTGCGTATATACGCGGGTTAGCGGAGCAAAAGGCGCGTACACGTACACACACAGGTTCACAGAAGGAAAGGCGTGTACATGTCAAAAACCATGGTTTTGGTCCATGGTATTTGGTCCGAAGTGTCGACCCCTGGTATTGGGTCCAAGGTATTGGTTCTACATGGTTTTGGACCATGGTATTGAGATAAGCCTAAACCTATATAAGGAGAAGATCATTAGGCCAAGAGGGGTAAGTCTGCAAGTGATGAAGATCTGATGAAGTGTGAGATCCAGATGCTGGTTATGGGTTGGTGATGCCTTGATTGATCTGAACCAAGGATGCACTCATGTGGAGGAGGATGAACGATGGATCGGGATCTTAAGGCTTGGAATGTTTATCATTATATGGTTTGATTATGGATAGACTAGATCTATTGACACATGTTTTATTGTATGAAGTTATGATCTGGGTATGACTGATGTCAGGAACAATTGCAAAGTTATGAGTAAATATTTGCAGATCTGTACGCGGGTTGGCTTTGGTAAAAGCGCGTATGTACGCCGGTTTGGTTCATCGTAGTAGCGTATACATTATGAGATATGATCTGGTTATTGTTGCAGAGTTTTGTTGTCTGTTCTATGTTTTGGTGACTGTGTTGTTGATAGGTTTTCAGTGTTTCAGTATTGGGTGATTCAGAGATTGGTGATTCAAATTATGATGTTGTGCTTCAGGAGTATCCAGTATGAAAATTAATGAAACGTGGTCCTTGGAGGAAGAAAGAAGATCGTAGGCTGGCGCCTACGTACTGGTAAACATATCAGCCAGTACAAGAGCCAGGGGGTTGGAGCTCCCTTCCAGTAGCAACTGGAAAACGAGTGAAGGTTGGAGCCTTCAGTAGGCTGGCACCTACGTACTAGTAAATGGATCGGCTAAGAAGGTTGTAGCCTTCTGCAGGTAGAAGCCTGCGTACTGGTATAAGACTGCACCAATACTATTGTAAAAAGAAGTTTCTTATTAAAGGAAGATAGAGACGAATTGCAGCAGGTGGTTTTCACCCACATTGGGTTTCCACCTTATATCATGGTGTTCATGTGTGCTCCTTATGTGTGATGATCTGTTCTTTTTTACTGCACTTGTTTACTGTTGATATGGTTAATAATGTTCTGCTACACTCATTGAATATCAACTAACTGAATCATAAGTTTACTGGATATACGCTAGTTGCATTAATCACAGTTGTGTATATACGTGCGTATCCTTAACTGAAGTAGCGTATATGAATTTGAGTATGAAAATGAAAAGATTATTGATTTGCTAATACTGATTCACCCCCCCCCCCTCAGTATTATTTCCAACAATTGGTATCAGAGCAGGTCCTTTGGTAGAAGCTTGATCGCTTGAAGGAGATCCGTAGAACATTGGGAAAGAAAGCACATCAAAAGAAGAAGACAGCTCAAAGGACCAATGACAGCCTGCCATTGAGTGGAAGCAAGTATTCAGATCCTGAATCACCTCATATTGAAGATGGACAAGCAAATGAAGCATCAGATAAAATCATAGATCAACAAGATATACCTAGCGAAAGGGAGAGTGCCCTCAAAGAAGAAATTATCAGCTTAAAAGCTCAGTTAGAATGTGCCTCTAGAGTACGACAAATGCTGCAGGTGCTGAATGAAGAGCAAGAAAATGAGATTCTCAAACTAAGGCAACATGTGGAAGAAGGAAGAAATTCTGAAGAAAATTTGACGAAGCACTGTTTGGAAAAGGAAGAACAACATCAAGTTGAGGTAAATATATTGAAAGGTAAATTAGTAGAAAAAGATAAACTATTACGATTTCAAGATAGTACTAAGATCTTGGATGATATTCTTAGTAGTCAAAGGTCGCCTGCTATCAAAACTGGTCTTGGTTTTTATGAATCTACTAAAGGTGAATCTAGCTCACAAGGTGAGATAAGGAACTTTAATGAGAAATAAAAAATGATCAATAAGCAGATGAGAAGACAACCCCATCAACAGCCAAGGAAAGGAATTCCTCAAAGAAAATCTTTTGCTCCTAACTTTGATAGTGATAGATGATTATTTCCTCCAATCAATAATGTTGAATGTTATGTATGTCATAATCTTGGACATGTTGCAGCCAGATGCAGAAGTAGAATAGTTCAAGACCGTCAAATAGAAATATCATCACGTTCCAGGTACTTTAAGGGATATTGTTTTGCTTGCAATATGTTTGGTCACAAAGCCATTGACTGTTTTAGGAGGAATATGAAACATGTAAGATGTTATGCATGCAACAAGCCTAGACATATAGCGAAAGAATGCAGGAGAAGATTGTGGACACCAAACCAAAAGAAGAAAACATCATCACAGTTGAAGATATGGAAGAAAAAAGAAGTACAGCTAGAAAGATGTGGCATAGCAGAGTACATAGACATGACAGATTCAGAGGAAGCTGGAAGTGTGGAACATCAGTGTTCTAAATCTCATACGCAGGTTTCATGAAGACAAGTCGCGTATATACGCGAGTTATATGCTGCACAGTCGCGTATATGATGTTCTGAAGAAAAGCAGCAGTACAGAAGTCTGATATGGTTCAGTCACTATTTTGATGATGGCATGGCATAGGTTCAGGGGGAGCATATACTTCAAATAATGCATTGTTGGCATTATGGTTAGAAGTCTTTGGTGAATGATGCTTATTAACATATCTTGCCTGACCAAAGGAATGCATTGCAGGTTACAAGTCTGGATGCTAGTGACAGATGCTTATAATGTAGATCATATGATGTATGATAACTATCATGGTCTTGTTTAGGTCCTTGGTCTTTGTGAGTCATATGATATATTTTGTTACCCCACTATGCATGGGATGGATGATGTAATGAGTCATGTATAAACATTTGGTATATCCCCACTTGGTTGGGTGGATGAGTCAAAATGGTGTATTCCCACTTGATTGGGAGACTGATGTATGTATAGAGTCATGTTATGCTTTTGCAGACCTTGCATGTGCTCAGGGGGAGCATGGACGGATTGGTACATCTTGGCATATACAAAGGGGGAGCTCAATCAGAAACTTCAGCATGTACTCAGGGGGAGTATGGACAACAGAATGTATATCAAAGAAGAGAATATCTTGGTCTGCCCTTTTCCCTTGATGTCAAAGGGGGAGAGTGACTTGGTGTAGTGGTTGCCATCAAGTCCAAAGGGGGAGATTGTTGGCATTTTGATACAGGTGTTGTCCTTGATGGCAACTCACTTAGAGGTATGATACAAGTGTTTTCCTTGATGGCAACTAAGATCATAGTGCAGCAGGTCAAGAGAGAGGTATACGCAGGTTGACCGTGATGAAAGTGCGTATATACGCGGGTTAGCGGAGCAAAAGGCGCATACACGTACACACGCAGGTTCACAGAAGGAAAGGCGCGTACATGTCGGAAACCATGGTTTTGGTCCGTGGTATTTGGTTCGAAGTGTCGACCCCTAGTATTGGGTCCAAGGTATTGGTTCTACATGGTTTTGGACCATGGTATTGAGATAAGCCTAAACCTATATAAGGAGAAGATCATTAGGCCAAGAGGGGTAAGTCTGCAAGTGATGAAGATCTGATGATGCTGGTTATGGGTTGGTGATGCCTTGATTGATCTGAACCAAGGATGCACTCATGTGGAGGAGGATGAACGATGGATCGAGATCTTAAGGCTTGGAATGTTTATCATTATATGGTTTGATTATGGATAGACTAGATCTATTGACGCATGTTTTAGTGTATGAAGTTATGATCTGGGTATAACTGATGTCAGGAACAGTTGCAAAGTTATGAGTAAATATTTGCAGATCTGTACGTGGGTTGGCTTTGGTAAAATCGCGTATGTACGCCTGTTTGGTTCATCGTAGTAGCGTATACATTATGAGATATGATCTGGTTATTGTTGCAGAGTTCTGTTGTCTGTTCTGTGTTCTGGTGATTGTGTTGTTGACAGGGTTTCAGTGTTTCAGTATTGGGTGATTCAAAGATTGGTGATTTAGATTATGATGTTGTGCTTCAGGAGTATCCAGTATGAAAATTAATGAAACATGGTCCCTGGAGGAAGAAAGAAGGTCGTAGGCCGGCACCTACGTACTGGTAAACATATCAGCCAGTACAAGAGCCAGGGGGTTGGAGCTCCCTTCCAGTAGCAGCTGGAAAACAAGTTAAGGTTGGAGCCTTCAGTAGGCCGGCGCCTACGTACTAGTAAATGGATCGGCTAAGAAGGTTGTAGCCTTCTGCATGTAGAAGCGTGTGTACTGGTATAAGACTACACCAGTACTATTGTAAAAAGAAGTTTCTTATTAAAGGAAGATAGAGATGAATTGTAGCAGGTGGTTTTCACCCACATTGGGTTTCCACCTTATATCATGGTGTTCATGTGTGCTCCTTATGTGTGATGATCTGTTCTGTTTTACTGCACTTGTTTACTGTTGATATGGTTAATAATGTTCTGATGCACTCATTGAATATCAACTAACTGAATCATAAGTTTACTGGATATACGCTAGTTGCATTAATCACAGTTGCGTATATACGCGGGTATCCTTAACTGAAGTAGCGTATATGAATCTGAGTATGAAAATGAAAAGATTATTTATTTGCTAATACTGATTCACCCCCCCCCCCCTCAGTATTATTCCAACAGGTAGATGTAGTTGCGGTGCAGGCTTATGTATCAACAAATTTTTTCTCTATAAGCTGCATTGGTTTGGAGGCTCAGGTACAAATTCCAGAGCCGAATTGGTGGCTCTTTGGGGCCTCCTTTGGTTCACAAAAGACAGGCAGATCCAACACATCCATGTATATGGGGACTCGAAGACCATCATATAGGGCATTTCAGGTAAAACAACATTTGATCCCCCAGAGCTCCAGAGTTGGTGGGTTCGCACAGATGGCCTTATTCAGACATTTCAAAGTTTTCACATACAACATATATATCGAGAATCGAATGGGATGGCAGACTCTCTGTCAAAAAAAGGTTTGCTGGATATTGAGGGTTACATGTTTTATACATACATTTCTGAAGGGATTGTCAGGGAGGAGGGGAGTATTGCTCTCCCATAGCTGGTACACAGTTTTTTTCTCTCAAGATTATGTTGATACTGTGTTTTTGTTGTTTCCTTTCTTGAACTTTGTGGATGACAATGCTCACCCTATATTTGATAGATGAAGTCTGGGATGTTTTTTGAACATGTAAATGGGGTAATTTTGATCTCTTGTTGTTTTTATTCTCACATTGCAAGATGGAATATTTGGCAATGATAGAAATATGTAACTGGATTTTTGTTTCTTAATAAAATTCAGTTTAGTTTTTTTCCTTTGAAAAATATAATAAGTAAAATAAACATATACTAATAACAAAAAAATATTTAATTGTTAGTCATAATAAAATATTTCAATATCCATTAAATAACATAATTATATCGAGTATATATAAAGAAAAGCAAAATAATTTAAATTAAAAAAAATCATATATTTTCACTTTTCATTATGTGTAGTTTATTGTATTATTAATATGGAGTTGATATCAAACATTTAAACAATATTAATAGCATTTTTTAAAAATATGGATTGAGAGAAAATTCTGATACTATTATAGATTTTTTCAGAGAGATTTACAATTAATTTATTTTTAAATATAGAGTTAACATGTAATATTTTAAATATTAATAACTATATATATAAAACAACAATAATTATATATAGAGTGTTCTATATATATAAGTTTTCTATTTCCAAATATGAGTAGTCCATATATTAATATTTATTAATAAGTTTCTTTTTGATGAGGAGATTTTGTAATTCATTTATTTCTTAATATGAAATTAACATGTCATATTTTAAATATTAAGAATTATATATATATATATTCATTCTACTTTCAAATATGATTGGGGAATATATAAATATTCTAATATGTAAAATATGAATCACATATAAAATATTTCAATGTCACCCCCGATCAGGGTGCGAACTGGCGAATCACCTCATTAAGGCCATGTTAATGGACTGTACCACGAGGTACAGAACCACCGCTCGCCACACGCTCAAGGCGATGGGTGCGGTGGCCCTTTGCATGATGATGGATAGAGTATTAAGGAAAGGTGGTAGTGAGAGGAGGGAAAGAGTTTTAGTTTGTAATCACCCTAGAGGGAATTGTAGTGAGCACCAGAACGACAAAGTGCAAGGAGATTGTAGTGACGAGCAGGCGTAGCGACTCCACGAGCAACAAAGAACCCATCGACTGCAAGCGAAGGAAACTGGGTATGTAATTGGCATCCTCTCTCATCTCATTATGTTGCCCTATTTCTGGTTTCGTCTGTGGGAGATGAAAAGAAAATTGGGGAAGGGGTGTAGGGATTATAGGGGATGGGGGCATGGGCTGGTGGCGATAACCTACATTTGCCTTAGTAATCCGACGAGCATCCTAATCATCTCGCTCTGCTTTGATATTTTCCTATCCTGTATGGCAATTATGTTGGTATTGGGAAGGGAACATAGTGTAGGAGCATGCAGTCGCATCACTAGCAAAGCTCGGGGGTCTGGGTATGGGAATACTTTATGCCTGTACACCCACATTCTGGGAGGAAACCTTTGTCTTTTGGTTATGCACAACTGAAGGGGGGATCGCGGGGACTTGGGAATTGGGGAGAAGGAGGAGAATCGTCGTGGGCATGCAACCTGGCAGGGAATTGAGATTGGCTATGAAAAAATGGAAAGGAGGGGGGACGAATGCTATGGTACAAGTGTTAGGGTCCAACCCTAACCCCTTTATTTATGTAATAGGGTCGAGTCATAGTTATAGTTAGTTAAAGAGTCAATAAAGGTCGTATTAATAATTGTAAGTAGTTGACCCGCATTTAAGAAAGGGACCACAGTTAGTTGCAAACGGGCCATGGTATTAGATAGATGGTATTGAGAGAACCATGGTAATGACCCATGGTATTGTATGTATGAATCCTATATAAAGGATAGAGACTCCCCATTGAGGAATATCGTGTCTTATTTTGTAATCGAGCTCTACTCTGCTAGAGGTTCCCCCTCGAAGAGGTAAGTGAACATTGCTTTCATCTCTGAATAATAAAATACTTGTTGTTTTTCTCATTTTGTTCTGTGTTTTGGGTTGCATTTATTCACATATTTAGTATTATGGAATTTCTCGCAGGTCAAGAGCATAATAAGTGGTATGGGAGCACTTTCCAGGGCCGGTGGTACCTCCATTTTTGGCAGAATTTTTTTTAGGCTAGAGACGTGTTCTGACATCTTTAAACCACGGGATTTGTCGTTGAGCGCATAAACCTGTGGATTTAGGGAGGCATACACACAAGAAATGCAAGAGGTGGTCACGCTTGTTGGAATCCCTTGTAACCCTTGTGGGTACCCCTTCGAGTATAGCGCATTAGACAGAACCGCACACAGACTACCTTCCAAGTGCCCTCTGGGTATACTGGAAGCCCCCTAGGCTCACCTAAAGGCTAAAACCTCGCCTTAGATAAACCGTTGGCTGTCTTGCTGCTACAGTACACCGAGAACAACGCTCGGGGAGATTACTCACTCGTATGATAGGGTAGTCGGGTAATACGGCTAAGGGTATGGTTGATCCTCCTTAGTTAGTGCCATGAAAGATTGGGCCGAGTACTATTGTTGGACCCTTATGTATATTGCGATCTGTAGCACCTGACACTCCTTTGAGACCATAGTTCCCTCAACTATCTGAAGATCTCCCATTATCTTATTTTCCAGATCAGATCTAGTAGTTGGGGTTTTGTCGCCGCTGCAACAAAAAGATCCACCAGTTGAGGGTCTACAGCCACATTACCATTCAGGTCTAGAAGTTGGGGTTTAGTCGTTGCCGCAATACAATTCACGTTCAAAAGTTGGGGGTTTGGTAGGCAGATCAGACCATTTGCGCAATAAGGCTTGTGGCTCCTATAGCCTAGGGCTATAGGATGCTTATAAGAGACTTAGTCCATAAGAATCAGGATGACGAGTTGATCGTAGTGGTACCATTCACTTGTCAGCTTCAATTTTTGAGCGGTCCCAAATTTTTTCAAAGTGACAACAAGTGACCAAGATCTGTGTATGGTAGAAACCAGAGCTCAAGTCATGGCCAATGAGAAGATCGAGTGCCTTGAACAAAAGTTGGATAAATTCCAGGGCCTAATGGACCAGATGCAGAAATTCATGGACCAATTCAAACCGAGCGCGTCGGGGTTGCATTCAGAGGCACATGGTAGTGATGAAGACCTGGAAGGAGAATCTAGCCATCATATTCACTTCCATGGAAATCACCAACATTCCCACCCTCGGCCACCCAAGCTGGACATGTATAAATTTGATGGCTCTAATTCGACAGTATGGGTAGCACAAATGGAACAATATTTCATTCTAAATGATATCTGAGATGATCAAACTAAACTATGTGTGGGAGCCCTTTACTTGGACCAAGAGAGATGGCAATGGTGGCAGTGGCATTAGAAATGCTATCCCGGGAACATAACTTGGTAGGTGTTCTCAAAATCTATTTGTAACCGCTTTGACAAATAATCTAATTTTTTGGGTTGTCTTACTAAGCTCCGACAGAACAGGCATAGTAAAAGAATACATTGCAACCTTTGAGACATTGGCCTTCCGCACAGATGTTCTAGGATATGAATTCTACTTGGGATGTTTTATAGGTGGTCTCAAAGAAGCCATCCAAGCACATGTCTGGATGCACCACCCACCTACATGGATCGATGCCTGCAACAAGGCTATCAAAGTGGAACGTGCTTTAACTACCCAGTCTCCTCGTCCAAATTTCATAGCCAAGGGATGCCCCACCCCGGCTCAGGGCCCTACCCAAACACTTAAGGCTCAAAAGGTGTCTCCAGCAAAAATGGTTGAAAGAAGAAAACAAGGATTGTGCTACTACTGCGCTGACAAATAATCCCCCGGGCATAAATGCAAGGAAACCAAATTCTTTCAAATTGATGTTACTGATCACAGCTCATCTGAGGAAGCCCCACCCCTTGAGGGACCAAAGGACGAATTTGAAGAAACCCAACAGGACAATGAACTCCCAGCTACGCCAAAGGAACCAGTTATCTCGCTACATGCGTTGGCGGGCATTTTTGTGCCCCAAACTCTCAAAATCAGAGGCTTTATTAAACATTGCCCTGTAGTAGTATTGATTAATAGTGGCAACACTCATAACTTTATCCATCAACGAGTCGCCAACGCTGTTCATTGTTTTTTCAGGGCAGTCTCTAATTTGCAGGTCCAGATTGCTGATGGGGGGACAATGAAATGTGAAGGCTGCTACGAAAATATCAAACTTCAGATGAGAGATTACCACCCAAAGACCCACATGTTTGCGATTAACAAGGGTGGTTGTGACATTGTCTTAGGTGCTGAATGGCTTCGCACACTAGGCCTAATCACCATGGACTTCTAGGAGTTATATATGATCTTTAAGCAGAATGACCACATGCATACCCTCCGTGGACTCCAGGCAGGTGCTCCTTCTTTCATCAACTCGCATCGCATGGAAAAGTTGTTGAAAAAGGGCCATCATGGAGTTATCACCCAGTTTAATGCCATCCAGGCCATCGATCCCACTACTCTTCATATTCATCCTGACATGCAACAGGGCTTGAATTGACACCAATAGGTATTTGAAAAACCTAAAGATCTTCCACCCTCTAGAGGGGAACATGATCATAGCATCACTTTGGTCCCAGGGGCACAACCGCCGAATGTGTGGCCATATCGATATCCTTTCACCCAAAAGAATGAAATATCATCAAGGAACTCTTTGAAGTCGATGTCATTCATCCTAGCATCAGTCCTTATTCATCACCAGTGGTCATGGTGCTCAATAAAGATGGGTAATGGCTCATGTGTCCAAACTTCAGGGCCCTCAACAAGCTCATGGTCAAAGATAGATTCCCTATCCCGGTTGTTAATGATCTGCTGGATGAACTACATGGCACTCAATTCTTTAATAAGCTAGATCTTCACTCTGGCTATCACCAAATACACATGAAAGAAGTAAACCTTCCCAAGACTGCTTTCCGAAATCATGAAGGCCATTATGAATTCTTGGTCATGCCATCTGGTCTCTATAATGCCCCATCCACTTTTCAAAGCCTCATGAATCACCTGCTGAAACCATATCTCCAAAAATTTGTCCTCGTTTTCTTTGATGACATTCTCATCTACGGCCTCACCTGGGAGAAACGTCTTCAACATGTAGACCTGCTCTTGCAACTGCTCCAGAATCATAAATTATTTGTCAAATTGTCCAAGTGCTATTTTGGCATGGAAGAAGTCGAGTATTTGGGCCATATTGTGGGTCGTGAAGGTGTTCGGGTGGATCCCAAAAAGATACAGGCAATGAAAGATTGGCCCCAACCAAAAACCTTGAAGAGTTTGAGGGGATTCTTGGGTCTCACCGGCTACTATCGCAAATTTGTCCGCAATTATGGTTGCATTGCTAGACCCCTCACTAACCTTCTCAAGAAAAAATCATTCCTTTGGACTGATGCAGCACAACAGGCGTTTATGGCTCTCAAATAGGCCATGTGTTCCACTCCAGTATTGGCACTACCCGACTTCACCAAATCTTTTGTGATTGAATGTGATGCTTCAAGTACTGGTATTGGTGTTGTCTTAATGTAGGAAGGTCGACCCTTGGCTTTCACCAGCCAACAACTGAGCGGGAAACATTTGGGAAAATATACCTATGAAAAGGAGATGATGACCATATTAAATGCAGTGGATACCCGACGACCATACTTATTGGGGCGGCGTTTCCAAATCCGCACAGACCATCAAAGCCTAAAATATTTTTTGGAGCAACGTCTATCCTCGCCCCAACAAAATAAATGGCTGGCCAAAATGTTGGGATATGATTATGAGATAATTTACAAGAAAGGTCGTGACAATGTAGTAGCCAATGCTTTATCACACCAAATTGAGGATGAAAGCACCCTGCTATCAATCTCTCTTCCCATACCAGATTGGATTGAAGAAGCTCGTAGGAATGGTTTTCACATCCCTCTCTCTCCCAACTCATTAATAACTTGAGAGTCGATCCTCATTCCTCAGTTGGCTACTCTTGGAAGGATGAAATTCTTCGCTACAAGGATAAAGTAGTTATATCGCCGACATCCACCCTCAAAACACGCATTTTGACAGAGTTGCACTCATCTCCAACTGCAGGCCATGCGGGCTTTCAGAAGACATATGCTCACACTCATCATTCTTTCTTTTGGACAGGCATGAAAACTAACATTCTTACTTTTGTAGTTGAATGTGATGTGTGTCAACGCCATAAAGGAGAAACAGTCAAGTCACCGGGCACCTTACAACCATTTCCCATCCTTGCCTCAATATGGACGGAAGTTTCTATGGATTTCATTACTGGTCTTCCAAAGTCAGGAAACAAGTCAGTCATCATGGTGGTTGTGGATAGACTTTCTAAATATGCTCATTTTTTCGCTCTACCCCACCCATTTAACCCCACTTTGTTGGCTCAATCTTTCATGGACCAGATCTTCAAACTACATGGCATGCCCACTTCCATTGTGTCTGATCATGACCCGACTTTCAGCAGTAACTTTTGGCAAGAACTTTTCAAGCTACAAGGCACCCAACTCCAACTAAGTATTTCGTATCATCCCCAAACTGATGGTTAAACTGAACAGTCAACAAATGTTTGGAGACATACCTAAGGTGCTTCGCTTCAGAAAAGCAACATCAATGGGTACAGTGGCTACCTCTAGCTGAATGGTGGTATAATACTAACTATCATGTAGCCACCAAGATGACTCCATATGAAGCAGTGTATGGTCAACTCCCACCTGTTGTACCTCTGAGATAGTAGGTCAAGCTACCAAACCAGAGCATCTAAAATAATTGTTTTGGGGGGTTTTGGTTTTAATTTTGGAAGACCAATGAAAGAAGACAGATGTAGGATTGAAGTAATTAATCCTTTGGGATATATTAATTACTTCAGCAGAGGGCTGCTATAAGACTTTACACAGTGATATAGATCAAAATAGTGGTGAGTAGAAGACAACAAAAAATATGATTATCATAGTTTCCATACTGTAAAACAGAACAATCATAAGTTGGAAAACCTTCTGAATTACATTCAAAATATTCAAGGCAGTATACTTAAGCTTACACAAGATGCTGATGATTTATGATTAGAGGGGATTTAGAGGCACAGACAGTTGCATTAATCCATTCTATTAATAGATGATCAATTCAGGAGCTTATAGGAATCAATTGATACTCTAATTGTTCCTACCTAGATATCTCTGCAAGTCATAAGCATATGAAGAAAACACATGATGATTGAAAACTAGAAAAACTTACAGGATAACATAGAACTGTGTAAAACCAGATTCAGAATCCTCTGTTTTGTATTAAGGCCCCAGAATGATTGAGTACAACAAGTATCTACAAAAGCTTCCTTCAAAGGTGACTTCTAGGTTCAAAGTGGAACCAACAGTTAAGACATTACAAGCAATGAACTATGAATCTTCAACTCCGAACCATTTACAACTCAAGAAAGGAGTTATTTATACAATAATAAAATTACAAATATCCTAAAACTGTTTAAGATTTATTCAAGGAAAGGAAAAGATCTTCATGGCAAGAAGATAGGGGCAACTATTGAACTGCTTCCTATTGTCCCCTTGATTCAGGTTGTGCTGGCTTTTATTGTCTGATATTTTGCCCCTTTAGCTGATTTTTTGTTGGTATCCTTCACGCTGGCTGATTCATTCAGTTAAATCCTTTTACTGATATTCTTTAACCTCTGTGAATTTGTTTTAACCCTGCTGAGTGATTTTGACTGCGCATTCCAGTTTTTACTATGTTTTTCACAGTAAATTGCTCATTTTGTTCTTCAAACTGTCACACAGGATTTTTGTTTAAAAACCTGGAACAACAGTCTTCTTACCTGCAAAATCTAGAAACTATTAAGAAAAAATCAAGTGGCAGAGGGTCTTCAATGGCTCAACTGATCTTGAAAGACTATCAGAGGAGTCTGGGGCGTATCGGAGGCTAAAATGATGGCTACAATGGCCGCAGAGGCTTATTGGTCTGCGCTGTGTAGAACAAACGTAACATATGAAAGACTGTCTTGCTTTTTCAGTTACCGGCGAAGGTGAACAGAGGTGGAGTGGAAAATAGGAATACGGAGGGATTAATTCATGGCGGGAATGATTTAATGGTGGTTAAAAACCGTGATTAGCAATAAAAATGATGATTTGGGTCATTTCCGCATTCATATCGTAAAAACGATTTAACACTGCAAACCTTTACAAAACACATATGGGCGGACTTGAAATTATATAAATGCAGGCGGATAATTGATATCGGGTCCAGTTTCAAGTCGGATATCGCAATCGGAGTGGGCGGGGGTAGGCCTATCGCAAAGGGATGCGATGGGGGCTGGATGCGATACGACGGTGAATTGCAATATATAATTGGTCAGGTTCGTATGCCATCACAATCGGAGATCGCACTGCGCAATGGGTTATGGTATAGCGGGAAGTTGCGATGAAGGCGGACGTGATATGGTAATAAACTGAAATATATAAGTGGCCGGTTACGGCTTTGATATCGCAGTCGGGGATCAGAGTAGGCAGAGGGTTATGCAAATGCAGAGAGGTTTATTTATATGGCAAGCCTTGTGATGCAACACTATGTGATGCGATATTTGTTTATTACATAGTTTTATTAATAAAACTATTGTATATGCATTGTTTAAAAGGCCTGCGGTCCCGCCGATATGCGATGCGATATTATTATGAAATACATAGTTTCTAATGAAACTTAAGGGTTTCGGGCTATTTTAATGAGGGAATTAATATATACGGGAAAGGGATTATTTCAAGGATTTAATATATTAAGTTAATGTTAATATGAAAATATGAGCGGAAAGGGAAAATGACTAAGTATAATGCTTTTTAATGAATCATTTGACTTTTCATATAACATCAATACTTAGGGAAAAAATATTTTTATGGGTTTTTACTTTTCCTAGGTAAAAAGGGTTTTTACCATAGGAAAAGGGATTTTTATGGAAAATGAATGAATATGGATATATGAAGAGGAAATTAGTAAATATATGAATAAATGGAAATGAATGGGAAGTTAATTACTTGATAAAGTAGACCTTAATTTGCCTTGTATAATTGCCTCCTGGACATAGGAACATGATAAATGTTCTATTTAATCAGAACCAAAAAATGCTACAACATTGGCTCCATCTGGGGATTGCTTTCTCCTGTAGAATGCAGAGAACTAGTAGACTAGTTTCCTTTAGTATTGGGCATGGAGTCATACCATAAAACCACCAACCACTGGTTTTCCATCTTATGTAAAAATATAACCAATCCCCATGGATTAATGCTGTCATTTCAATACTCTGCTACTGCACACTGCAACCTACAACTGTAAAATGCAACCATATGCCTGCACTAATTCGGATACTCTTTCACACTGAAATCTAAAACTTGAAAACTGCTGAAGTGAAACAACTGACAATGTAAGCGGAAATAAGCACAAGAGTGCCTAATTCATGGGCTATGGAGTTAATCAGTTAATCCCTTGGAAGTCATTGCACTCAACCAAACCAAACTTGATACTGCAATCTTGAAATATAACTGAAACAATTGTAGATCTACTGCACCCTGAAACTGAAAGTAGCTAATCACTCCCACACCTCTATCTAACTGAACTGAAAAACTTTACATTGTTAGGTGTAATATGTTTTCCAATGTAACCAAGTGCAGAGTGGATTTATTGACAAACCAAGTTGCCAGCAGCTAAAAATCTGAAGAATATATGCAATATGAACATGAAATCCCATGGAAAACTTATACTCACAAGTGTACTTTAAAAGTTGCATCCTCTGTAGACATTTTATATTTTTGACCATGGCTAAGAGGAAAAGACATATACTGCTGATTTCAAGTATCCATGAACCTTGCATAGCAGTAAAGGCAGCTGAAATTTCAAAACAAGAGTGGGATCGGTAATCCAGTGGAATCGCCATCCGACAAAGTGGAGTCGCCAGGTGAAAATAATGCAACCAATACAAATGCCTATTCCTTGTTCACCAGCAAGAAATAGATCTAAACTTTATCGTTCCCCGGAGAAAGATCTTTGTTACTTCGCTCCCCAACAACGGTGCCATTCTGATGTTGTACCTCTGAGATAGTAGTAGGTCAAGCTACCAATGCCAGAGCATCTAAAATAATTGTTTTGAGGTTTTTGGTTTTAATTTTGGAAGACGGATGAAAGAAGACATATGTAGGATTGAAGTAATTAATCCTTTGGGATATATTAATTACTTCAGTAGAGGGCTGCTATAAGACTTTACACAGTGATATAGATCAAAATAGTGGTGAGTAGAAGACAACGAAAAATATGATTATCACAGTTTCCATACAGTCATAAGTTGGAAAACCTTTTGAATTACATTCAAAAGATTCAAGGCAGTATACTTAAGCTTACACAAGATGCTGATGATTTATGATTAGAGGGGATTTAGAGGCACATACAGTTGCATTAATCCATTCTATTAATAGATGATCAATTCATGAGCTTATAGGAATCAATTGATACTCTAATTGTTCCTACCTAGATACCTCTGCAAGTCATAAGCATATGAAGAAAACACATGATGATTGAAAACTAGAAAAACTTACAAGATAACACAGAGCTGTGTAAAACCAGATTCAGAATCCGCTATTTTGTATTAAGGCCCTAGAAAGACTGAGTACAACAAGTATCTACAAAAGCTTCCTTCAAAGGTGACTTCCAGGTTCAAAGTGGAACCAACAGTCAAGACTTTACAAGCAATGAACTATGAATCTTCAACTCCGAACCATTTACAACTCAAGAAAGGAGTTATTTATACAATAATAAAATTAAAAATATCCTAAAACTGTTTAAGATTTATTCAAGGAAAGGAAAAGATCTTCATGGCAAGAAGATAGGGGCAGCTATTGAACTGCTTCCTGTTGTCCCCTTTATTCAGGCTATACTGGCTTTTATTGTCTGATATTTTTCCCCTTTAGTTGATTTGTTGTTGGTATCCTTCACGTTGGTTGATTCATTTAGTTAAATCCTTTTACTGATATTGCAGTAGGGGATCAGAGTAGGCAGAGGGTTATGCAAATTGGGGGAGTTTTATTTATATGGCAAGCCTTGCGATGCAACATTATGCGATGCGATATTATTATGAAATACATAGTTTCTAATGAAACTTAAGGGTTTCAGGCTATTTTAATGAGGGAATTATTATATACATGAAAGGGATTATTTCAAGGATTTAATATATTAAGTTAATGTTAATATGAAAATATGAGCGGAAAGGGAAAATGACTAAGTATAATGCTTTTTGATGAATCATTTGACTTTTCATATAACATCAATACTTAGGGAAAAAAGATATTTTTATGGGGTTTTTACTTTTCTGAGGTAAAAAGGGTTTTCACCATAGGAAAAGGGATTTTATGTAAATGAATGAATATGGATATATGAAGAGGAAATTAGTAAATATATGAATACATGGAGATGAATGGGAAGCTAATTACTTGATCAAGTAGACCTTCATTTGCCTTGTATAATTGCCTCCTGGACATAGAAACATGATAAATGTTCTATTTAATCAGAACCAAAAAATGCTACAACACCACCTTCACCTACTTCTTATATCCCTGGATACTCTAAGGTGAAAGCAATGGATCAACTTCTACAGAACCGTGCAGCCATGCTAGCCTGTCTCAAAGATAATCTCCATCAAGCTCAGAATCGCATGAAGCAACAGGCAAACCAACATCGTTCAGAGCACACATTTCAATAAGGGGATCAGGTATTCTTGTGGTTGCAACCATATAAGCAAACATCGTTCAAAGAAAAGGGATGCCAAAAATTAGCTCTAAAATTCTACAAACCTTATCAAATACTTCAGCGCATTTACAAGCTAGCCTTGCCACCAACTTCAAAAATCCATCCAGTCTTCCATGTATCATGCCTCAAGAAAGTGATGGGGAACAATTGCAGAATTCAAACCAGTCTACCTGAATTGGATGAAGAAGGTTCACTCTGGCTCCAACCTAAACAAGTCCTCGATACGCGAGAACAATATCTACGCAGCCGCATGATCAAGGAAGTCCTCGTCAAGTGGAAAGACACCTCTCCAAAAGATGCGACCTAGGAACCAGCCACTATTCTTCAACAGTTTCCGCAGCTTCAACCTTGAGGACAAGGCTGCTTTTTATGGGGGAGGGCATGTTAGGGTCCAACCCTAACCCCTTTATTTATGTAATAGGGTCGATTCATAGTTATAGTTAGTTAAAGAGTCAATAAAGCCCATATTAATAATTGTAAGTGGTTGACCCGCATTTAAGAAAGGGACCACCGTTAGTTGCAAATGGGCCATGGTATTAGATAGATGGGATTGAGAGAACCATGGTAATGACCCATGGTATTGTATGTATGAATCCTATATAAAGGATAAAGACTCCCCATTGAGGAATATCGTGTCTTATTTTGTAATCGAGCTCTACTTTGTTCAAGGTTGCCCCCTTGAGCTCTACTATGTTCTAGGTTGCATTTCTTCGCATATTTGGTAATCTGGAATTTCTTGCAGGTCAAGAGCATAACAACGACCTGACTCAAGGATGGTTGGCCGCATGTGTTGGGCACCCATTATGCTTTCTGGGCTGGCAGCAAAAGGCAACTCAAACAGGTTGGGCTAATGGCCGGAGGGTGATTGGGCCACTGTAACTGGGACTGGAGGGATAATGCATGCATGAGCGATGCTAAGGGGGGGATTCAATTGGGGCCTAGACCCTCATGTGTGGGGTATGGGCAAGGCCTCTCCATGTATCCTACCTGCGACCATGAGGGACATGCAACTGCAAGTGTCAGGGGGTGTTTGAAGCTGGGGGGATGGAGCGCACAATTTTACCACCCGTAAACATGAATATGCTGTAACAAAATGAAGATTAATTGGTCAATTGAATGTATTGTATGCAAAGCAGGTCCACCGCATGGTAAACCCACCCCGACACAAGGAAATTCCAGGATTGATTAGGTGAAAGTTCGTAAACTGGCTAATCCGCCACACACTACAAAGGGCTGGGTTGGTGAGATCATGGCACGACCAACAGAGAATCGAAGCCGAGGTAAGAGGACATGGGAGACCAAGCATGACATGGAACCTGGCTCTTTAGGCGGTCGACGAGGTCGAAAGTCTGTTGAGGGTTTAATCAGTGAAGCAACAACCACCTACCGGGAGGGAACTAATGAAGAAATTAGGAAACTGCTAGAAGAATGGGAGGAAGACGTGAAAAGGCAGAAGAGTGAGACGGATACAGAGCTGGAGGACTGGAGAATCATCGTCTCAGATCTTGGGAATGCAAGAGGGAGAATCACCTAATTCAAATAGACCCTCTACTTGTATTGTTTGATGAAAATCTTGTTGGGAAAGGCAATGGAGCAGATCTTGGTGGGCATGGTAGTCATGATCCAGGGAATGCCAAACTACAAGTAGGAATTTCAGAAGGTGCACTTCCAACTGCACAAACATGACATCCACCTTAGATGAATTAAGCAACACCTTCCATTCATTCTGGTTCAGACAGAGCTGCCCAGATCGAATGCCAAAGATCCAACTCCGGTTGAATCAGCGTCAGCTGAACATCATGATTAGCATGCCTACTTACTGATAGTTTTGTTTATATATGCAGCTAGATTTTAAATTTGTCTATGTATTTACATATGAATGTAGAACTCTAGAGTATGGAAGTAGACAAGAAACTAAAACTTATATTGCTTGGATAGACAGACTTAAGATTTTTTGCTACTGGATGGCATATAATGTGGATAGGTGGCCAACAGACTTGGTTTCCCACTGGGCAAGTTGAGGCCCCCTAGCCAGTTTTATGTGGTGTTAATTTTCTTTCTATTAATGAAAAAGGAGGATCTACCAAGCTTAACAATTTTTTATTTATTTCAATGCCAATTATTTCTCAATACACAGCTTGAGTGGGCCTAATGATTAAGAGCATGTGTTTCCTCCTAAGAGGTCACAGGTTCAAAACCGGAGAGGGGTAGAGTATGTATGCCTTCGTAGACTTAGCAGTCGTGGGTCCCTTGTCCCACAAATGTCCCACAAACAAGGGGGGTCTCATACACCAATTTGGTATCTCGCTTGGCCATGAATACACTACATAAAACAAGATATATAGGGTCCCTTGTCCCACAAACAAGGGGGTCTCATACACCAATTTGGTGTCTGGCTTGACCATGAATACACTACATAAAATAAGATATATAGGGTCTGTGTGGCTTGGCCGTGAATACACTACATAAAACAAGATATATAGGGTCCCTTGTCCCACAAATGTCCCACAAACAAGGGGGTCTCATACACCAATTTGGTGTTTGGCTTGGCCGTGAATACACTACATAAAACAAGATATATAGGGTCCCTTGTCCTACAATTGTCCCACGAACAAGGGGGTCTCATACACCAATTTGGTGTCTGGCTTGGGTGTCTGGCTCAACTGTGAATACACTACATAAAATAAGATATATAGGGTTTGTGTGGCTTGGCCGTGAATACACTACATAAAACAAGATATATAGGGTCCCTTGTCCCACAAATGTCCCACAAAGAAGGGGGTCTCAAATACCAATTTGGTGTCTAGTTTGGCTGTGAATACACTACACAAAACATATATATATATATATATATATATATATATATAATGTAACATTCGCACAAGAAATTCTATACATGTCTACGTGACCCAATTATCTTTCATGTAGAAATGATTTCTAAGGAGGAAGATGACACTGGAATCCAAGTGGAGAGGATAATAATGACTCCTCCCTACCACCCGAGCTACACTCACTTAACACAAAAATATAAATAAATAAATATTAATAACAACATTTTTAAAATATTACAAAAAGCATATTTAAAATATATAAATATTTAAAATTAGATATAAAAATGTTGGGTTTAAATAAGTATTCTATTTATGATGATGATAGTTTTGTGGATATGATTTTGTGTTAAATTTGATTAGATATTCTATAAATGTAAAATGTAAAAGCTGTTTGAAGTTGATTGCATTGAGGTTGGCTTGAAATTTCTTAAATACTAATTGCACATGTATTATTATTTTGTTTGTTTGTTTGTCAAGTTGTTTATGATCTTCTATGCTTGACCTGTGGCTTGAGAAACCAAGACCTAGGAGCATCTAATCTATCAAAGTCATCAGGGGATCATACCTGCCATGGACCACACCAACCCTAAACTGACTAGATATTTTAGGATGTCTCCTCCCCTTAGCACAAGCACAACCATCCTCGTGAGGTTTGGTCAGGCCCATCCTCAAGAGGTTGTGCTAGTAAGACTTGGTGAGGGCCATCCTCAAGGGGTTGTGTCAGTAAGACTTGATTGCACGTGTCTTATTATATTTATTATTAAAAAGCATGTTTTTTTTTATTATCAATTTTGATGGAATTTTAAGTTTTGGTTGTGTCATTCACTGAATTTGAATACTCTAAAACTTTTTTAGATTTTAAATCTATGTTTACCTTCAAAAGTATATTTTTAAACAATTAGAATGAAAACAAATTAGTGAAAAAAAAACATCTAATGAACTATTCCATTTCAAAATGTGTATTATTTATTTAATTTTTATGTTAAATTTTGTAAAAATATTATATTAAAACATTAATAATACAAACCAATATTAAAATTATACTTAAGATATCTAAATAAAAATATATTTTTACATTTAAGATATTTAAATAAAAATATATTTTATATATATATAAAAGTGTATCATATCACATTTAATAATGTTTTTCCATAATCATCTTACTAAATATATATATGAAAAGATATATTTAAAAAAGTGTATCACATCACATCTAATAATAGTTGTCTTCACTGCTGCTTTGACAATTAAATTATCATAAATTTTTCCACCGTGTAAAAAATCACATCTAATAATCGTATTACTAATTAATATTAAATGTTATTTAATAATATAGACTAAAACAATAATTATTATATACAGTAAGGTAAGAGATATAGAAAAAATACCTTTAAAAATTTAAATCAATGCTATTTAATAATATAGACTAAAATAATAATTATTATATACAGTAAGGTAAGAGATATAGAAAAAATACATTTAAAAATTTAAATCAGTTGTATACACTAAATTCATTCAACAAATGCTATTTAATAATGTGGACTGAGGGTGGTTATTGATTACAGCAGGGTAAGAGAAAAAAATGCCTTTAAAGATTTAATTCAGATGTATACACTAAATTCATTCAACCTTAAGGACATTACTAATGTCAAAAACATTAAATAAGATACATTTATGAACTATTCCTTGAAACTGAACTTCAATGACCTGAGGACTATTTTCATTTTTTGATAGGCTTTAAAACACGTGCTGGGAGATCAAATTTCTCTCAAGTGCAATGACATGTAATCTAGGAAATCAAATCTCTCCACTGCAATAAATATGTAATATAGGAAATCAAATCTCTTCACTGCAAGGATGCCCATGTCCTTGCAGATTGATAGACATTACCAGATGAATATGTTTGCTGCCTCCTGTCCTGTCCTGGGCTTCCCTATATCAACCTGAACACTCCTCTCTCTCTCTGCAGAATTGGTGTCTGAGGAGGAATGAATAATGGAAACATTAAAACTCTACGATCTGCAACAAGGGCAATTCAACAGATGGCATGCTTCACCTGCTCTGACAACCTGCAATGCAAGAAACATATACACATATGTATATATACCTTGCACGAAATACCAGTCCTCAGACTTGTTGCAGTCACAGAAATAAATTTAATTAGTATTGCAAGTCAACCTCTGAGTATATATATATTTTACAGGCTTGTACAGTCTAATCCTTGTAACAATGGCATTTACTCGCTCTTCGACTCCTTCACACGGACCACCTAATTCGTGGCCCATCATTCTCAGTCTTTAATAAACTTAACATTTATTCCTGCATTGCTCTGACCTTTCCTTATCATTACAACGCCGATTGTACAGTGGGCTATTGTGCAAGGAATCGAACCCAACTCTCTGTCATGATTTAATCCGCAAGCAGTTTAATTCATAGTTATTAAGTTTGAATTCGATATGATATCAAAAAAAAAAATGTGAATGAAAAAACTTAATTTGGAAATTTTTTTACAGTATATATTTTAATTTAAGTATATGTTTTCTTTTCCTAACAATGATATATTTTGATAATTTTATTCTAATTTATTTTAAAATTTGAATAATTTCTGAGAACTCTAAATCATATAATTCAACCCCACACACAAAAAAACTAAACTTACTTTTCTCTCAAAAAAATATTTTTTTGGTATTTTTTTGGCTTTCCGCCATCCAAAATCCCACTTTCTTGGTTTTCCAACCCTCCAAAACATAAATGAAATTGATTTTTTTTTTTTTCAATTTCACAATTATTTCTATTTTCTTTATTTTCCTTTTTAAATACACACAATTTTCAATATATTGAAACCTGCCTAGTAATCCCGAGCAAAGCGATCCCTTCATAAAGCCAAAGCACATATGACGGTTTCATTTCCCACTAGAAAGTCAAGCTAGGTCTCCTAACTTGCCTGACCTTCTAACTTCTTAGAAAACACTCTTATGTTGAAGTATTCTTTTATCTTAAGTATCACTTTCTTTACATAGGGCTCAAATGAAGAAAAAAAAGTGTGAACCAACCAAATCCAATGGACAAATTTCCGATTTTTTTGTTTTTATTTGGGTGAATTTGGTAACTTTGGTTTAATTAATCTTTATCAACATAGTCTTAAGCAAGGATGAAATTTGATGAGCAAATTGTTAATCATGTTAATTTGCGAGTCAACATAGTCTTAAGCAAGGATGAAATTTGACGAGCAAATTGTCAATCATGTTAATTTGCCAGCTAAATATAATAAATTTTTTTCTTATCCATCAACATTGAAACATTTTTTGGTTGTTAAAATAATCAAAACTATCTTTATAATTGTAGAAATAGTTAAAGTTGAAGGGTGTTTCAGATTTGAAATTCCTAACTGTAGCAAGTTTCAATGATGACTTAAATTTTTCCAATATAGGTAGATTGATTGCTAAGTTTAATTGTTAATTGTTATTTATTTATAAAGTTTGATGATATTTTTCACCCTTTGGAGCACATGAGTGCACGGCTCAGCCGTCGGGGCAGTCAGCTAACTCGCACCCCGCCCGCGTTCGATCCTCCATTGTGTTGCTGCGCTGCAGCCTATGCTGTTCCATTGCGAATGTATTCCGGTTGATGTGACGGATTGGATGTGACAGTTGTCAGCTTGACTGATATGTATATATGTACAAAAAAGAAGGCCCAATATCGCTTCTTCTGAGAACTAGCCCCTCCCTTTTAAAATTTTTCACCTATAGAAATTTCAAGAACATTTAATTTATATAAATTTAAGTATTCAAAATTTAAATTATAAAAATTTAACCACTCATATTTATTATCTAACCATATTTTTGCTAAATTTTATTGGAAAATAAAAATACGAAACACCCCGAATGCATTTTGATGAGTTATTTCATTGTTCTGAAGGAGTCTGTGTTTTTGTCTAACTGACATAATATACTATTCTAGAACACTGCAGCCCAGAGCGTCCTCACCCAACTGCAAAACTCGAAGACTGGGCTGCATGAATGTCAGTCTAGGGGTGCATATACATAGTCGCTGCCCTGCATTAATGGTGGTGTAAGTAATATACAGTGAGATGTTATGCAGTTTTTTAAGTTGTACGTGGCATTAATGGTAGTACATGTAGGTATATATGGTTTGGGATTTCACTTGATTTAAGTATATTTTTTTCACTCGGGAGAATCAAATATAGTCAAAATAATTCGTATAAGGCGGTCTTTTATGTAGCATTATTTCATAATGAAATCTAAATGTGGGTGGAGAGTCACAATAGACTTGAATTTGGGGTGGGAACTTATCATTAAACTCTCCGAGCTACCTGAAATACACTCTATTAAATGTATTATTGAATTTGGGTGGGAAGTTATTATTAAACTCTCTGAACCACCTAAAATATACTCTATTAACATGTACATTTAATAGACTACCAAAAAATATAGAAAATAATGATATTATTATTATTTTATTTAATATGTTTTTGAATTTAATTTAAAATTATTATTTTTTTACAAATTTAAAATAATAAATTAAAATATAAAAATTATAAATTAATTATTTTTATTTTAATTTTAAAATTAAAATTATAAAGCGATTATAATAATGTATTCTTTTCAACTTAATTTGAGACCATAATAATATTTTTTCCAATTATATATATATATATATCATGGTGAATCAATAACTTATTGGAGTAATTTGGGCAAGACTCAAGATTAAATCTAGCCACTATAACACCAGCTAGATATACCAAGAATTTATGACTTAGCAAGAGCCTAGACTCCATAATGGTAGGAGAGTCTACTCCTTGAGCTTTATCACAAGGGGCCTACTACATATACCAGGAATTTATGGCTTAGCAAGAGCCGAGATTCTGTGAGGGCAGGAAGCCTACTCCTTGAGCCTCATCTAGGTGGATATTGGTGGCCACCCGCCTATTCCACTTGGACCCCCAACGCTGTTTCCTTTCAGTTTCCTATTTTCTAGCACAATTTCATATTTATGTGGTTTTCTATTTTTGGTAGTTTTCAGGTCTTAAACTTCCAGAGCCGTTTTGAGGCCCTAAACGGTGTTTTTTTGGGGAAATGCATGTTTGTAGTCGAAAGTTGTTATCCTCGAATAGACCTTTCTAATGAGCTATTGCGTGCACCAAACGAAGATCGTATGCCAAAGTTACGACCTCAGGAAGTTGATGTTCCAACTAACCCCATTGGGGCTCACAAACTTTTGACGTTTCATCTCCTAGGGTTAGATTTTTGGATGTTTATGGTTTCTCATTGTTTCTTCATGATAAAAATACCTCAAAGCCTCACTGTAACTCAGTTCAGAATGCATGTAGCTGCCACATATCTTCTCAAAGATAAGCTACCATCACCCGAGCTAGCTTGTTTCCTTTCTGCATGTAAACAATTTTCAACATTTGCTAGTTATTAATTGAAGTTTTGTTTCGCTGTATCTCTATGTTTCATTTCGTTCCTTCATAAATCCGAATCAATGGTATAAGAGCAGTATATTTTTTCTCTGTTTTTCTGTGCATGTCCCTAATGAGGTCAGAGTATACAGAATTGGTACTTGAATTGGTTGAGCCCTTGCAAGACCAACCTCGACGACCTTGATGGCTTCCCATGGTGGAAGAAAAGAAAGATGAGGGAGTAGGAGGTCCTTTCAAATTGTTGCTCGAAGAAGCCCTTGAGCAACAAAGGAATGAGATGATGGATATTTTTTCCCAAATCCTTCGGCGGATACTAGTGGGCGCAACATCTTCATCCAACAGTCACTTTGGAGGCACTACCCCTTCTGAGATACAAGTTAACTTTGACATTCCTACATTTGAAGGCCAGATAGACACAAGTGCTTTAGATAGATGGTTAAATTTGTTGGAAGGATATTTTTCGGTCCATAGTTTATTCGATAGGGAAAATATTACTTTTTCAATCCTCAAGGCCGCCCCCCATTTCAAGGACTGGTGAGAAAAGGGATGAGGAGGAACCCTCAATATTTTTAGCCGCACCCTATTGGAATTCTTTTCGATATGTTTTCAAGGAACAATATCAACTTGTTGGGAGCTATGAAGACAAGTACATAAAATGGACCACACTACGACATGAAAGGGACTAAGAAATGCCGAAGTTCATGAATATTTTTCATACCCTATGTGCGAAGCTAGGTATTAAGGACTTTGAGTGACATCTGGTACTCAAGTACCATGGTTATCTACATAAATACGTCTAGACAAATTGAGTTCCTGGACATCTCCTCGCTTGGCACAACGTACCGATATGCTATCAAGATCGAACAAAGTTTTAAACAAAAGAAGTGAGACTTTGGATATGTGAATATGAAGCAAGGCAAAGACACCTCCAAACCACAAAACAAAGGACAGAGCTAAGATGGAATGACCCAGGACAACCCATCAAAGTCATAAACAAAGAATAACAATGGGAAGACAAAGAAACACACATGAAAGTGGTGTGAGTTACACAAGAGCCCGATTCACAACACAAATGAGTGTCGTGCAAAGCAGTCACTGGTGGCCGAGCTAAGAACTTCAGAGTTAGATACATGCTTTGACTCTGAGCCAGAACCCGACAAGGGGAAATAGATAATTGATGCAAAACCTAGTGCTACCATTGCCACCACCAAGGTCAAGAAGATTGAGCTCGAAGACCCAAAGGACGATGAACGTCTCTTCCACCCACAAATGTGGGTAAAGGGTTCTCCCCTGCAGTTCCTTGTCGATAATGGGGGTCAAAAGAACTTCATTTCAGCAAAGGTTGTTAAGTGGTTGGGCTTGTCGACAACACCACACCCATAACCAGACACCATTAGGTGGCTCCACCAAGGGCGAGATCTCTGTGTTAGCCAATAATGTTGCCCTCCCTACAACATTAAGCCTTTCACAAATGAGGTACTGTGTGATGTTGCTCCCCTTGAAGTTTATGATGTTTTATTAGGCCAACTATACTTCTGGAAGTGTCATGTTGTGTATGAGTCTAGATCTCATACTGTTATTATTACTTTGGGCATAAACTATATAGGATACTGGAGGTAACCCCACATACTGCCATTTCTTTGATCTCTGTTAAGCAATGCAGTAAGATCATCTCTTAGACTGGAAAATTTCTTTTCTTCCAGATTTGCTCTCAAAATAAGGGGAATATCGTGGCCACAACCATGGCCCCCAGAAAGGGTTCCTCCACGCAGCAGAAGCAAGTGGATAAGGCTGTGGAAGAGTACAAAGGCATCTCCTCACCCATAAGGGTACCTTTGCACTGTCAAGTCAAGCATTCGATCGACCTGACTCACGGTGAACCTCTACCTAAAGGGCCAATATATCTTTGCTCACTTTTGGAAAACGAGGAAATCCAGTGACAAATATAAGAGTTACTAAAAAAGGGGCACATCCGACCAAGTTCCTCACCTTGTGGGATCCAAATTGTACTCGTAGAGAAGAAAGATGGGACATGGAGAGTCTGTAATAATTATTGGACACTGAATAAAATCACTGTCAAGAACAGATACCTGATCCCACAGATTGATGACCTTCTTGACTAGTTCAAGGTGGCTAAGTACTTCAACAAGATTGATTTGAAGTCCACATATCACCAATTTCCAATAGAACCCACAAATGTATGGAAGATGATCGTCAAGTCCAAGGAGGGTCTCTTTGAGTGGTTGGTCATGCCCTTTGGGTTGACAAATGCTCCTGCAACTTTTATGAGGCTGATGGATGACATCTTGTGACCTTTAACCAACGTGTTCATGGTTGTATATCTAGATGACAACCTTATCTTCAACAAGAGTTGGGCAGAGCACTTGCAACATATTCGCGAGATCCTTCAAACCCTATGGCAACACAAACTATGTGCCAACTTGGAGAAATGCTCCTTTGGCATGGACCAGATCCAATATATGGATTACATAATTGATGAGCGAGGAATGCATGTAGATCCATCTAAGTTCCAAGTCATTTGGGATTGCCCAACCCCAACGACGCTAATAGAGCTTCACAAATTTTTGGGCCTTGCCAATTTCTATCAAAGATTCATGTTGGGGTTCTCTCATATCACTAGGCCTTTGAATCAAGTTACCAAGGGCGGAGTGAAAATAAAGTTTTTTTGGTCCGATTCACTATAGAAGACATTCATTGACTTGAAACACCGCCTTTGCTTTATGTCAATCCTCACATTGCCAGACCTACAACAACCATTTGAAATTGAGACAGATGCCTTCGACTATGCTATTGGTGCAGTTCTCACCCAACAAGAGCATTTAGTAGCCTATCACAGTGAGACACTCTTTGGTACTATTCAGAAATACCTCACTATTGATAAGGAGATGTATTACATCGTGCATTCTTCTTGATAGTGGAAAAATTACATTCTGGGGAAGAAGTTGATCATCCACACAGATCACCGACCTCTTAAGTTTATGCAGACACAGGGAAAGTTATAGAACGATTTCCATTAGAAATGGTCCACATATTTACAAAAAATCCATTTGAACATTAAATACAAGAAGGAAAACTCCAATAACGTTGCAAATTTCCTCAGTCAGCCCCTAGTTATGGCACTGACCACTATTCTCAACTTTTGTGGGCATGATACTTCTAGATGGCCTCAACTATATAAAAATGATCCAAAATTTGCCACCACATACCAAATGCCGATGGATGACAAGCAAGTTCCAAACTTCCACCTCGAGGATGCACTGTTATGCTACCTGGGACACTTTTGTATTTCTTCAAGCGAGCATGCTAAGCTGATTTGGGAGGCGCATTATAGTTAGGTCGCAAGACACTTTGGTGTGGATAAGACAATGACAATACTGTAAAAATAATTTTATTGGCCAAAACTCCAACAGGATGTTGGAAAATATATTAGATCCTGCACTGCTTGTGCCATTTCCAAGCCAACCATTAAGAAGAAAGGCTTGTACACTCCTTTGCCTACTCCTAACCAACCTTGGGAATCCATCTCCATGGACTATATGTATGACATTCCTTTTACCAAAAATGGTAATGAATGTGTTTTTTTGGTCATTGACAAATTTTCTAAGATGACCATATTGGTTGCCTACAAGAAGAGTATCACAACATAAGCCACTGCTAAACTCTTCTTCGAATGAGTGTGGGTACATTTTGGGAATCACAGACCATTAAATTAGACTGGGATAACAGGTTCCTAAGCACACTTTGGTCAAGCCCCTGGTCATTGTTGGACACCAAGCTCACCAGGTCGACTGCATTCCAACCCCAGATTGATGGCCAGACATAGGTTGTCAACATGATGATAGTGCACATACTACACATGTACAACTCTAAACATCCACAAACATGAGATGAGATTTTTCCCTATGTGCAACACAACTATATAGAGCTCCCCACAACTTGACTAGCCACAACCCATTTCAAGTGGGCCTGAGATTTCAACCATTGTGTCCCATTGATGTTGCAATGCCAAGCTGATAAAGCCACCAAATTTATTCAATGCATTCAACACATTTTCCAACAGGTTCATGACATCCTAGATGAAGCCAATGCTATGTACAAACAATGTCATGATCAACATCGGGTACCACATAAATTTCAAGTGGGTGACAAGGTTTGGTTGCATTTGCATAAGGAATGTTGATTTATGGTAGCATTTGATGTGTTCTAAGCCTCAAAATTTGCAAGGCGGCTAGGACACATGTATTCCAGAATACCCAAAAATTATTTTGGGAAATTCCACCCGGAGACAGTTTTATTAAAATAATTAATTATTTTTAATGGGTGCTTAAGTCTAAACTTAGGAAATTAAAATAATTAAAGGGTATTAATCAAATTGAGGGTGAAACTTCCAAAATAAGATGGAGTTCAAGTCCAAATGATCTAATCCATTGATTAGAATCTAATCTGGGCTATTGATTACTCAACTAGAGGATTATAAGAAGGACTTCGATGGGCATTTGGAAAATACATCAGAGAGAGATCAAGAGATCGAATTTCTCAGAGAGGGTAGTGCAACAATTGTTAGAGAATCGATCGAGGAGATTTCTTGTAGTGAGGGGTAGGGATAGTTCTAGAGGGATATTTCTTGATCCGGGAATACATTGCAAAGGAGGCAGAGAGAGATCTAGAAGAGGCAGTGCAGAGGCTACGATGGGCAGCGTAAGCTCACGCAAAGGCAACATAGAGCTTCAAAGGGAGTCCGTATTTTGCTGGAGAAGTTGAGTTCTGGAGCCAGAAGCTAGGGTGTGAGACCGGGAGGGCAGAATTCGAAGCTCCAGAAGCAAAATGATCAGCCAGAAGGAGTGACGAAAGCCCGAGAAGTAGTGACGCAGAACAACGCAGTGATTGCGCAAAAATCGCGTAGAGGCTGCTAGGGGCTAGCCATTTAGTGGCTGGATCAGTCTTGGATCATTAGTGATAGTGTGAGGTATTTATCACTAATCTTATGCTAGACAGATTCTTTGTATTGGATAGCCAGTAAGTCATCCAAAGATTGTATTCAGAAAACTACTGCTTAATAATACAAACCCTCAATTGCTACACCGATTTTCCCGTATTGGGTTTTTCCGAGGACATTTGTCCAAAAATAACAGTGTCATGTGTTGTGTATTTCTTTCTTGTTCAGTTCCTTGTTTCCACATATAATTTTAATTGGTGAAGGTTGCAATGTATTAGTTTCGATATTTGTTGTAGGATGTAGTAAATAATTTGTTCAGTAATTTAACAAATAGAAGAAACTTAATCAGTTGTTGCAATAGAAATTTGGGTCTCCAAATTTTCACATGGTATCAGAGCGTAGGTGAAGAAAGAGAGTAGAGTCGGAAGAGCCCAACGTTGAAGAGAAGGAGGGAAGTCGAAGTGCTGCGTAGGCAACAAATCAAATCTCTGGAGGGATTTCACAGTCTAGGCCAGGAGGGAAAAATTTTCGTGGGAGAATCTTTGTCTGAGTGAGTCGACAGAGAGAAAGATTTCTAGATCAAAGTTTGTCAGTGTCAGAGGAGGCAACGCAGAAGCTTTAGCACAGAGCAGTTTCTGGTGAGACACAATTTTCTGTAGTAATTGATGGGGCAGTAAAATGTCATAAGAAGGAAGGAGACACTGTTTGAGGGAATTTCTACCTCAGAGAATTCCTAGCCAGGGAATTCGATTCATCATTTGCTAAGCAGCAACAGAGAGGAGCAGATCTACTAACTCCAGCAGGGAGTGCGTATGATCCAGATTTAAACAGGAACACAACAAATTACAGATATAACCATAAACACTGAGATGCAGTAGAAATAACACTTCATTTCATTAATATCAAACACTGAAATATTCTTACAAACAAAATGGAAATAAGACTAGCTCGGGTGATGGTAGCTTATCTCTGAGAGGAGATATGATGGCTACATGCCTCTGAACTATGTTACAATGAGGCTTGAAGGCTTATTTATTATTAAGAAACAATGAAAAACCCTAAACATCCAAAAACCTAACCCTAGGAGATGAAACACCAAACTATGGGCCCTGTTTGGGTAAGTTGGTACATCAACTTCTCAGGGTCGTAACTTTGGCATACGATCTCCATTTGACGCACACGGTACCTCACTAGAAAGATCTATCTGAGGATTACAACTTCTGACAAAAAACATTAAGTCAAAAACTCATATTCATCACTGGTGGTTTTCCCAAAAAATGCTGTTTAGGGTCTCAAAACGGCTCCAGAAGTTTAGGACCCGAAAAATTTCCAAAAATAGTAAACTGTGCTACAATAAGGAAACTGAAAAACTGAAAGAAACAATGGTGGGGGTCTAAGTGGAATAGGTGAGTGGCCACCAATATCCACCTGGATCATTCCTCCCCCCTTAGGAAGCAATGGTCCCCATTGCATTGAGTTCCTCCATGGGATGAGGAAACTTTTGCTGAACTTGGTCCCTGGTGAGCCACTTGCTCTGGTGAAGGAGTTGGCCTGCTTTGACAACTAGATATAGTTGGATCCTTTATTGTCCGGTGTTCTGATCTGTGCATCCATGATCCAATCAATTGTGGCTTGTTCCATGCAGTCTAGGTTTAACTCTGTTGGTGTGAGTTGTTTTGCAATGTCAGATGTGTCCAACAATGGTGGAAAGTAGGGCCGAAGGTGGTCCACATTGAACACTGGGTGCAGACCAAGGAATGGTGGAATACTGAGCTCAAAGGCATTGTCCCCTACTACCTTGGTGATGGTGTATGGCCCATATCAGAGCAGGTGAAGCTTGCGATGGGGCCCAGTGAGGCGCTCCTTTTGCAAATGTAGCCAAACTTTGTCGCCCACCTAGAACTTGTGTGGCACCCGATGTTGATCATGTTGCTGCTTGTACTTAGCATTGGCTCTGTCCAAGATGTCATGGAACTGTTGGAGGATGTGATGAATGTGCTCAATGAAGTTGTTTGCCTTGTCGGCTTCAGACTGGACATGAGCCGAATCTGCTCGAGTAGGTGCAAATGGTATGGCCACATCAATGGGACATAATGACTGGAATCCCAGGACCACCTGAAAAGGGTTGTGGCTAATCGAGCTGTGGAGAGCCCGGTTATAGCTGTGCTGGACATAGGGGAGGCTCTCATCCCATGTGCGTGGATTCTTTGAGTTGTACATGCGAATAATGTGTACGATCATCCTATTGATGACCTCTGTATGGTCATCAGTTTGGGGATGGAAATTTGTGGACTTAGGGAGCTTGGTGTCCAACATCGACCAGAGACTGGACCAAAATGTATCGAGGAACTTGTTGTCCCGATCTAAGATGATAGACTGTGGGATCCCAAAGTGTACCCACACTCATTCAGAGAAGAGTTTAGCAGTGGCTTATGCTATGATATTCTTCTTGTAGGCCACCATAATGGCCATCTTTGAGAATCTGTCGACGACCACAAAAACACAGTCATTGCCATGCTTAGTAGAAGGAAGGCTCGACATGTAGTCCATGGAGATAGATTCATAAGGTCAACTAGGGGTAGGTAGCGGAGTATAGAGGCCTTGCTTCTTGATGGTCAATTTGGAAATGGCGCAGGTAGTGTAGGATTTGTTGTACATCTTGACATCCTATCGAAGATTCAGACATTAGAAATACTTTTGCAGTACTGCCACTGTTTTCTCGACCCCAAAATTTCCATCAACCCGACTGTAGTGCGCTTCCCAAATCATCATGACACGCTCACTTTAAGGAACACAAAGGTCTCCCAGGTGGCATAACAATGCATCATGGAGGTGAAAATATGGAACTTGCTGACCCTCTAAGAGTGTATGGTATGTGTGGCTGAATTCTGGGTCACTTTTGTAGAGAAGTGGCCAATCAGAAGTCTCGTGCCCACAAGAGTTGAGCACGGTGGTTAACGTCATGATCGGGGGTCGGCTGAGGCAGTCTGCAACATTATTGGTGCTGCCCTTCTTGTACTTGATATTCAAATGGAACTGTTGCAAGTATGTGGACCAATTTTGATGGCGATCATTCTGCAACTTCCCTTGCATCTATATGAACTACAGGGGTCGGTGGTCTGTGTGGATGACCGTTTCCTTCCCCAAAATGTAATGCTTCCATTATCAACAGGCCTGCACAATGGAATACATCTCTTTGTCATAGTGGGATACTTTCAGACTGCGTCTGAAAGTGTCTCACTGTGATATGCCATTGGATTTCTCGGTTGAGTAAGGACTGCCCCAATAGCATAGTCAGAGGCATCTGTCTCGATCTCAAATGGTTGTTGCAAGTATGGTAATGTGAGAACTGGTGCAGAGTAGAGGCGATGTTTCAACTCTACGAATTCCTTCTGTTGAGATTCATACCAAAAGAATTTTTATTTCACTCCTCCCTTGGTGACTTGACTCAAGGGCCAAGTGATATGAGAGAACCCCAACACGAACCTGCGGTAAAAATTGGCAAGACCTAGAAAGTTATGGAGCTCTGTCAGAGTAGTTGGGGCTGGCCAATATCGAAAGACTTGGATTTTGGCTGGATCCACATGCACCCTAATTCATCAATAATGTATCCTAGATACTGAACCTGGGTCATGCCAAAAGTGCATTTCTCCAAATTGGCACACAACTTGTGTTGTCGCAATGTTTGGAGAACTTGTCGGATGTGGTGGAGGTGCTCTTCCCAACTCTGGTTGAAGATCAGGATGTCATCCAAGTATGCCACTACAAATGAGTTGGTGAATGGCCGCAATATGTCATCCATCAGCCTCCTGAAGGTTGCAGGAGCATTCGTCAACCCTAAAGGCATAACCAACCACTCGAAAAGGCCCTCCTTTGCTTTGAAGGTAGTCTTCCACACATCAAAGGTTTCGATTGGTACCTGGTGATATCCAGACTTCAAGTAGATCTTGCTAAAATATTTTCCCCCCTTGAGTTGGTCCAGAAGGTCATCAATCCGTGGGATCAGGTACCTATTCCAGGCATTGATCTTGTTCAGCGCCTGATAGTCAATACAAAATCTCCATGTCCCATCCTTCTTCTGTACCAACACGATCGGGCTCCCACAGGGCAATGAACTCAGCTAGATGTGACCTTTCTGCAACAGCTCCTGAATCAACCTCTTGATTTCGTTGTTCTCCAGAACACAACACTGATAGATGGGTCCATTGGGAAATGACGCACCCGGGGTCGGATCGATGGAGTGTTTGACCTGACAGTGCAGAGGCACCCCTACGGGGGAGGTGACAATGTCCACATACTCCTCCACTACCTTGTCCATCTGTTGTTGTCGTGCGGAGGGGCCCTGTCTAGAGGTTGTGGCCACCATCTTCTTTTTTCCTTGAGGGCGTATCATCAGGAAAACAAATTTCCTGATTTTGGAAATGAGCTTACTGCATTGTTTTGTAGTAACCAAAGAGATGGCAGTAGGTGGTGCTACCTCCAGTATCCTGTACAACTTATTTCCCAAGGTAACAATAACATCACAAGGCCTTGACTCATACACATCATGTCGCTTCCACAAGTATGGTTGGCCTAATAATACATCACAAACATCAAGAGGAGAAACATCACATAATACCTCGTCCATGAAGGGCTTGTTGCTATATAGAAGGCGACATTGTTGGCTAACGTGAAGATCCAGTCCTTGGTGAAGCCACCCAATGGTGTATGGTTGTGGGTGTGCCATGGTCGGTAAGCCAAGTCGCTTCACGACCTCTGCTGAAATGAGGTTCTTTTGGCTCCCTCTGTCGACAATGAACTGTAGCGGGGAACCCTTTACCCACATTTGGGAGTGGAAGAGGCGCTCCTCCTCCTTTGGATCTTCAGGTTCCTCCTTCTGGATCTTCATGGTGGCAACAATGGTGTTGGGCTACGCATTGATAATCTGCTTCCTTTTGTCATTCCACTTGTCAGGTTCTGACTCAGAGTTAGAACATGCATCTGATTCAGAAGCCTTTAGCTCGGTTGCCGGTGACTGCTTGGCCCGACACTCACTTTTGTTGTGAGTGGAGCTCTTATGGAACTCACACCACTTTCCCGTGTCCTTCTTCGGCTTTGCAGTGTTGTTGTTTGCTTGTGGCTTTGGCAGGTTGTCTTGGGCTGCCCCGCCTTGGATTTGTCCTTTGTTCTGTGGTTTGGGGGCACCTTTCCCTTACTTCGGATTCGTAGATCCAAAGTACCACTTTTTCTGTTTAAGCTTATGCTCGATCTTGACAACGTATCGGTACGTCATGCGGAGTGAGGAAATGTCCAGAAAATCCATCTCATCCTGGATGTACCTGTGTAGGTAGCCACGATACTTGAGTACCAAATATTTCTTAGAATCCTTGATACCTAACTTCGTGTGAAGGGTATGAAAAACATTGGTAAACTCCGACACGTCTTGGTCCCTTCCTTGCCACAGTGTGTTCCACTTTATGTATTTATCCTCATAGCTCCTGACAGGGTAGTGCTGCTCCTTGATGGCGTCCCAGAACGAATTCCAAGTGGGTGCGACTAAAAACAGTGAGGGCTCACTTTCATCATTCTACTCACAATAGGTTTCCCGCCAGTCCTTGACATGGGGGGCGACTTTGAGAAGAGAAAAAGTAATCTTTTCTTGGCTGGAAAAATCATGAACAGAAAAATATCCTTCTATCAGATTTAACCATTTATCTATGGCGTCTACATCTATTTGGCCCTCAAATATGGGAATGTCAAAGTTTACTTGTACCTTAAAAGGAGTGGCACCTCCAGAGTGGCTGCTAGATGTGGATGTGCCGCCGATGGGCAACCGTTGAAGGATCTGAGCAAAGTTATCCATCATTGCATTCCTTTGTTTCTCGAGGGCCTCCTCGAGCAATATTTTGATAGGATCTCCTATTCACTTGTCTTTCTTTTCTTCCCCCATGGGTGGTCGTTGGGATTTGCGAGGCTGATCTTGCAAAGGTTCAACCAGATTGAGCCCTAACTCATTATACCCCGACCTCGTTGGGGACATGCAAAGAAAAACAGAGAAAGAACAGAATGCTCTGATACCACTGATCTAGATTTAAACAGGAACACAACAAATTACATATATAACCATAAACACCGAGATATAGTAGAAATAATACTTCATTTCATTAATATCAAATACTGAAATATGCTTACAAACAAAATGGAAATAAGACTAGCTCGGGCGATGGTAGCTTATCTCTGAGAAGAGATGTGGTGGCTACATGCCTCTGAATTGTGTTACAATGAGGCTTGAAGACCTATTTATTATTGAGAAACAATGAAAAACCCTAAACATCCAAAAACCTAACCCTAAGAGATGAAACACCAAACTATGTGCCCCGTTGGGGTGAGTTGTACATCAAATTCCCAGGGTTGTAACTTTGGCATGCGATCTCCATTTGACGCACACAGTACCTCGTTAGAAAGATCTATCTGAGGATTATAACTGCTGACAAAGAATATTTAGTTGAAACTCATAATTTTCACCTGTGGTTTTCCCAAAAAGCATCGTTTAGGGCCTCAAAACGGCTCCGGATGTTCAGGACCCAAAAAATTGCCAAAAATAGTAAACTGTGCTACAATTAAGGAAACTGAAAAACTGAAAGAAACAATGGTGGGGGTCCAAGTGGAATAGGAGGGTGGCCACCAATATCCACTTGGATCAGCGTAGGCTAGCCTAATGCTGCACATAGGAGAGAGGAGGCAGTTCGACATTTCGTTGGTGGAAATGGCAGTTAGTGGGTTAAGAGATTAGGATCGGTTGGAAGGAACATCCAACTATGTGATATGGAAGGCATGGATCTCATGCCTTATGGATGAGCATGATCTCAAAACCTATGTCGACAATGTGGTAGTTGTACCTGCGGATCCAGATCCGCTCAAAAAGTACAAGGCTGAAATGACGAAGGCCAAACAATTAATCCTTGACGGAGTGAGAGATCACATAGTATGTCACATTGCCGAAAATGATACTGCCTGACATATGTGGGAAGCATTGGCCATGCTATACGAAGGATCTTCCGAGCAACGAAAGATGTACTTGGAGTAGAAGATGAGATCCACGTAGATGCAGAAGGGGGAACACATTGATCTATTCCTAATGAAGCTTCAGGAATTCCGACACTCGTTGACATCTGTGGGGTCAACACCTCAACCTACCAAGATGGTGAGGCTGGCCCTAAATTTAGTCTCAAAAGAATGGAAAGTGTTTGTCCAGAGTATCCTCAGCATAGAAAGATTGTTGGATTGGGAAGGAATGTGGGCCGATCTTCAGTAGGAAGAGATGAGGAGAGACTTAGTCAAGTGCAAACTTGATAGCAGAAACAACAGTAGGACGAAGCCCAAGGAGGAGGAAGAAAATGCAGCCCTTGCATCAAAGGGGCAGCTAGAGCAACAGAGAAAGAAGAAGGACGTCTCGAAGATCAAGTGCTTCTGGTGTGGTGAATTTGGTCACTATGCTACAAAGTGTCCTCTCAAGAAGAAGGACAAGGACGAGAATCATGATATGAAGGATGCATCCACAAAGATTGAGGAGGAGTTTGCCATGGTTGCCCATATACCTCCAGGGGAGAGGTGGGGTGCTATAGAATTGTAAGTTCAAAATAACTACAGATGGGCAGGATCCTTGAGGAGTCCACCTCTTGGATCAATACCTTGCTACGAGAGCCCAGATAAGAAGTAGCAGGATGGGCCAGGATTGATGCAAAGGAGTGTTAGAGTGACAATTGTAGTGGCTAGGAGGGCTAGAGATTGAGCAACGCAAAGCAGTTAGCACAATGCAGAGTCAGTAGCAGTGCAAAGGCTTTAGAGGGTTAACACAAAGACTAGTAGCAGTTAACACTCCAACAACATATGCATCATATTGAACACATGTTCAGTAATTTTGGATGCTTTTCCATTGCTGATGCAATAGCAACAGTAAATGGAGAAGGTTGCAAGCAGTGGTAGTGACAACAACAGTACAAATGCAAAACTTATGAGGGTTGCAATACAGATGCAACATTGGTAGTGGCAGGGTCAACAATAGTACAAATGAAACATTTGCGCAGTAATTGATGGGAAGTGATATCAGACATCAACAATGTAGAGGGAGATGTTACAGAGTCCGGGTGATGCTTCAGTAGGTTGCATTACTAGAGCACATTCCTCGCTAAGAGGGAGTGTTTATTTCTGGTAGCATCTAATGTTCCCTAAGCCTCAAAATTTACAGGGAGGCTAGGACACATGTATTCCAAAATACCTAGAAATCGTTTTGGGAAATTCCACCCGGAGACAGTTTTATTAAAATAATTAATTATTTTTAATGGGTGCCTAAGTCTAAACTTAGGAAATTAAAATAATTAAAGGGTGTTAATCAAACTGAGGGTGAAAATTCTAGAAGAAGACGAAGATCGAGTCCAAATGATCTGAGCCATTGATTAGAATCTAATCTGGGTCATTGATTACTCAACTAGAGTATTATAAGAAGTACTTCAATGGACATTTGGTAAATACATCAGAGAGAGATCAAGAGATCAAATTTCTCAAAGAGGGCAATGCAGAAGTTGCTAGAGAATCGATTAAGGAGATTTCTTATACTAAGGGGTAGGGATAGTTCCAGAGGAAGATTTCCTAATCCAGGAATACATCGCAGAGGAGGCAGAGAGAGATCCAGAAGAGGTAGCACAGAGGCTACGCTGGGCAGCGTAAGCTCACACAAAGGCAACACAGATCTTTAGAGGGAGTTCGTATTTTGCTAGAGAAGTCGAGTTCTAGAGCCAGAAGCTGGGGTGTGAGACCGGTAGGGTAGAAGTTGAAGTTCCAAAAGAAAAATGATAAGCCAGAAGGAGTGACGCAGACCCCAAAAGTAGTGACGCAGAACATCATAGTGATTGCACAGAAACTGTGTAGAGTCTGCTAGGGGCTAGCCATTCAGTGGCTGGATCGGTCTTGGATCGCCAATGATATTGTGAGGTATTTATCACTAATCTTCTGCTAGTCAACTTATTTGTATTGGATATCCAATAAGGCATCCAAATATTGTATTCAGAAAACTACTGCTTAATAATACAAACCCTCAGCTATTGCACTAGTTTTCCTGCATTGGGTTTTTTTGGGGACATTTGTCCAAAAATACCGGTGTCATGTGTTGTGTATTTCTTTCTTGCTCAGTTTCTTGTTTCCGCATATAATTTTAAATGGTGAAGGTTGTAGTGTATTAGTTTCGATATTTGCTGTAGGATGCAGTAAATAATTTGTTCAGTGATTTAACAAATAGAAGAAACTTAATTAGTTGATGTAGTAGAAATTTGGGTCTCCAAATTTTCACAAGGAACGCTTTGACGAAGCCTACCGAAATCTTCGACCACTTTGATATAGGCTTTACACCATCACCAAGGCTATGGGTGATAATTATTTCAAGCTAAGTATCTGCCCATTCCTTGGCTTTCACCCAGTACTCAATGTGGACCACCTTCGACCATACTTTCCACCATTATTGGACACATCAGACATTGCTGAGCAACTGACACCAATAGAGATCAACCAAGATTGCATTGAACAAGCCACAACTGTTCGGATCAATGACACAAAAATTAAGAACACTTTCCAACAGAGGATCCAACTGTATCAGGTTGTCAAATCCGACCAAATCTTGCACCAAGGCAAGTGGCTCATCAGGGACTAATTTCATCAAAAGTTTTCCTATCTCATGGAGGTACTCAACGCAATGGGGGCCATTGCCTCCTAAGGGGGAAGGACTGATCCAAGTGGATATTGGTGGCCACTCGCATATTCCACTTGGACCCCCAACACTGTTTCCTTTTAGTTTCCTCTTTTCTAGTAAAGTTTGCTATTTCAATAGTTTTCTATTTTTGATAGTTTTTGCGTCTTGAACTTCCGGAACCGTTTTGAGGCCCTAAACGATGTTTTTGTGGAAATTAGTAAACATTTGGGAAAGATCAATGTTTGCAATCACAAATTGTTGTCCTCGGATAGACCTTTTTAATGAGATATCATGCGCGCTAGACGAAGATCGTATGCCAAAGTTATGACTCTAGGAAGTTGATGTTCCAACTAACCCCATTGGGGCCCACAAGCTTTTGGCACTTCATCTTCTAGGGTTAGGTTTTTGGATGTTTAGAGTTTCTCATTGTTTCTTCATGATAAAAAAGCCTCAGAGTCTCATTGTAACTCAGTTCAAAAGACATATAGCCATCACATTTCTTCTCAGAGATAAGCTATCATTTCTTGAACTACTTTGTTTCCTTTCTGCATGTAAACATTTTTCGACATTCGCTAGTTATCAATTGAAGTTCTGTTTCGCTGTATCTGTGTGTTTTTTGTTTAAATCTGTATTTCATTTCGTTCCTTCATAAATATGGATCAAAGCCTTATCACAAGGGGCCAACAAGATATATCAAGAATTTATGACTTAGCAAATCCTATTGTGCAAACTACTCTGTCATTCCATGAAGAGACTACATAAATAAATTAATAATAATAATAACTGTTTTTAAAGTAATAATTAAATTAGACATCAATTTAATGTATAAGATTCTTTAAATTTTGTTTGTGAAATGAGACTATGAATATATATATATATTTATCCTCTCTAAATTTAAACATATAACCTTCTTAAAAAACACATGTTTTTTTATTTCATAAAGTGATCGATTTCAAAACAAAAAGCAATTAAAGGAAAACATTAGAAAAATATGAATCAAAATTTTAAATGAGTTTGAAAACTTAAACCTGCCTTAATCAATATTTTCTTAACTATAAACTAACTTTATAAAATACAAATAAACTAGTAAATAAAAATTATATCCTAATTAAATACCTTTAATTTATCAAACTCATTATTAAATATAATTATAGTGGGACATGATTTCTTTCTGATTACATCTTATGCCGTCGGATATGATGAAAAGGATTTTGAAAACTTCTATGCAAAGGGATTTGAAAGCTTCCATGCAATATGAAAAAGGGGCTTTTCTGGTTTTTCAATGTTTTGCCCCTTTAATTAAAAATTAGTGGCAAAGTCACTCCAAAAGTGATGTCAATGGAAATTATGTCGTAATCATGACTGGTTTTGATTTTAAAAAAGTTAAATTAATAATTTCGTTTTTATGGGTGTGTGTTAGTGATTTAAATGATTAGTTATTTTGATTTGAATTATTTTATTAAATAAATTGTTTTCATAATTATTTTAAAATAGCCATTTATAAGTAATAGATTAAGTGTTTAATTTTTATAATATATAACTTTTGTTTAAAATTATTCTTATAATTTTTTTAATTAAAAAATTGTATTGCTTTTTTAATAAATCTCTATTATATGTTTATGGAAAATTTTGGTTTGGTTATTTTTAGGGAAATATTAACCAAATTTAATATTAAAAGGTAAACTAATTTGAATTTACATGAAAACTAATTTATGATTAACAATACCAATATTTTACTACTTTCTTGATTAAAAAATCCAGAAATGATTATGGATTTTATCAAGGGTCTTTTTTTAGTCTTTTTTTCCATATATCAATCCATTTATAGGAGTTACCAGGAATAGATGTAGAGGAGACAATAACTGCATTTCCTTGGTCCAATTCCAAGCCCAGAGGTTTTGCTACTTTAGTTGCTTCCTTATCACTATCCGAGTGATCTAATCCATGGAAACATATGTGGCCTCTCATTGCTGAAACCAGAACCATAGTTGTATATTGTGTGTCTCCATTAGAGGGATGGATCTCGACATCTGCATGATGAGATGTCCCTGCATGTGGTTGAACTAAGGCTGTATGACTCGTTCTTGTTGTAGAAGTTTTTTGTTATTGCACATTTTCTGGCTTCTGAGATGAAGAAGTCTTAGCTCCTTTTGGAACTTTTGTATCTTGCCATCCTTGTGACTTATTCCTAGAATCTAGAGGAGGAGAGAGCCCTTGAGAAGAGGGACAAACATTATGGAGATGACCAAGTTGTTGACAAATCTTACTGCAGAATGTTGTATTTTCATAGTCCATCAGTTGCGAAAAGATATGGCCATTCCACTCAAGGAGGATTTTGTCTAGCAACCCTTTCCCTAGATCCATTTCAACACATATTCGAACAAAGGTCATAACACCCTTCTCAAGTTTTTATATGTATACTTTAATGAAATGACTGAATGAGTTACCCACATTAGCTAAGATGCCTAGATGAAGTAAATGAAGGGGCAAATTTGGGAGTCCTACCCAAATTGGAGTGAGTGTAGTTGGCACAGAGAGAGGATTAAAATTAGCAAACCAAGTTCTGATAATAATCCCATGGCATGGCCCCAAAAGCAAGATGCTTCATTAAAAACCTTGTGATAATCCTTTCGATCTTTAAAATACACCACAAAAAAATATTTCAAGCAAAAAGATAGATCTGTATTTGGGGATTGAGTCTGATGCACCCATTCCCAGAGTGCAGATGTCGTAAGCCATAACCCATTAAATTGAAAAATAATGGCATGCGTCAAATAATCCACGTAAGCATCCTCATATTGAAGAGGATGCACTTTAATAGTTGGGATATTTTCCACATGATCCACAATGAATGTTGTTCCTGAGATCTCTTTGGGAAGTAGTTGTGCGAGCCTTGGCTTAAGGGTATCCTTGAAGGATTTGGGTTGGGAGGTAGAGGATGCACCTCAGCCTTTGGCTCCACCTCTTAGTCTTGACACTAAATGAATTGAGGCATTCTTGCTTATGCCATACTCATTGAGTGATTTTAGATCTTGAAGCTACCCACCTCCATGTAGGAGCCGGATGTTGCCATGTGCGATACCCATCCAATCCTGTATCCTGGCTGCGAGTGAGGTAATGAGATATGTGACTTTGAATTACAAACAAAGGGAACACCCTAAGAATGGTTTCATAAAGACTGTAAAATTCGCTAGATTTAGGGAAATAACCTCATCATGGAGGCAAGAAGAGCTTTGTAGCAAAACAAGATTCGCTAGGTTTTCCAGATATTGAGGCAGGACAACTTTCTTCAAACCCTTCTCTGATGTCTCTGCCTTCCATTCGTCCAGATTCTTTTCGGTGTTCATGTGGCGGAGCTGGTGTCCGCTCATGTCGCGACAAGTATGAAGTTGATGATATTCTTCTGGCCGACCTTAGTGGTGGCTAGGGTTATAGAGCACTTCAGATTGATATTCGTTCTACTTGCACTATTATTCGAAAAGTTCACACACTAGCCATGGAGATACTCCCTGGCTGTAATAGAGGTGAGGCGATTGAGTATGTGATGGCGCACATCCACCACCATCGCCTTCCCACAAATTCCCGAACCACTCACCATTGTTCTCCACAAATTTATTATTATAATAATAATTATTAATTTCAAAATTTATAAATATTATTATTCATTTCAAAATTTATAAATATTACTTTTTGAAAAAAATTCTAAATTACATTTTTAATCTATTTTTTTAAAAGTTAACTTAAAGTTTAGAGAAATACTTGAAATTGGAAATATAACTTGTTAAAATTGTATGATTAAAAATGTTTAATACTAAACCTATTTATATATTCATAAATAAATTTAAAATAATGGGAAATTACATTTTCAATAACCAAAAAAAATTCAATAATAATTACTTAAAAAAGTTAAAAATACATTTAAAATAATAATGGCTTAAAAATACATTTAAAATAATAAAAAATTGCAAAGCAAATTTCAATAATAACTACCAAAAAAATTGTTTACACTACTCCAACTCCAATTCCAAATCCTTTAATTTGCATCAACACAATTCTATTTGATTTTTGTTTATTGTATTTTATCTAATGTTTTGAATAGACATCTCTATTTGAGTAGACTTTTAACCTACTATATACATTATTATATAGATATTTTTGTGCAACCTAAAACACTATTATTTGATTTGTTAGTGATTATATATATATTAATTTTTTATAAATAAAATTTAATATTCAAAACCATATAAAATTTTAAAAGCAACATTCTCATCACATACGTGAAATTTAACTTTTAAACTTAATTTTAACCAAATTTAACCTTAAACTTATCAAAATTAAAGAAAAAAACAATTTATATGTTTATTTAAAATATTTATAAACTTTCATGAACCTTGTTCCAATATATTTTTATTTAAATATATTTTATTGGAGTTGTTTTTAACTGTGATTTTTTGCAGTTTCTAGTGGATTTTTGGCCGGAATCCGAAGGAAAAAATTGTGGTAAAATCTCCATTTGTGTTATTTAAATTGGGGTTTTCACTGCATATATGGATTCAACACCTTGAAAAACCAATGGGCACTTCAATTGTGTAGAGTTTACCCATCAAACTTGTCATTTCAATGAATCTCTCTCAGATTCTAGACAAATTATATCAGAAAATAAACCAGATTTTTTTTCAAAAAGTCGCACTTAAAAACAACTCGTATTTTATTTGGCTTCTTGGATTGACATCCATAGCGAAGTCAACTTTCGCTAGTAATTTCATGTGTATTAATTACTCTGTCTATTCGGGTTAGATGGGCTTCTTTAGTGATACACTATGCGCTCATTAATAAATGTGTCACACTTATTTCTAATAGGTATATTATTTATCATCATTTCTGTTTTTATTTTATAATAATTAAAATATTTTATTTTCAAGCCAAGATCTTCTTGAGAAATCACATAAAAAACTTAGGGTCGACGCATTTCGAACCTCTATCGAGGTTCATCATCAGGATAAGGATAGGGAGCAAGATCAACAGATCAATAAAAATTAGGGTCGATGTGTTTTGAACCTCTCTCGAGGTTCATCATCAGGACAAGGATGGGGAGCAAGATCAACAGATCACCAATTTATATCAGAGATGCAACGGTACAAAAAAAATATAAAATAAAAAGAACCATAAAAAGAACCGTTAAGGGATCAAAATAAATAATTAAAACAAGTAATTTATTTAATTAGTTATTTTTGAATTGAATTTAATTAATTTAATTTTTATTTTTAATTTTCAAAATTATTATATGACTTTGACAATTTCTAATATTTTGTCATATAATATAATAAGATTCAACTATCTATAACTCTGTCAATTAAAATTATATTAACACTAAATAATTGATTGATTAAAAGATTATATCTATTAATAAAGGGAAAAATATATACTAATACTATTAATTAAACCATTAAATTCAATAATAAAAACAAAATTCAAAATAAAAATCAAAACAAATAAAAGAAAAGAGATCATAGAACAGAACAAACACAAACTAGGACAGGAGAAGGAAACAAAGGAGGGGAGAAAAACCCAGGGGGTTAGGAATAAAGGGAAGGGACCCACGAGCTTCTTAACTTCCATCCATCATCCCTATTAAGAGTATTACTTCTCTTCTCAATCTCGATGGCTTCTCTTAATTTTCGGTGATGGAAATGATCAACCCTAGTGAGGACCTTAGAATCCTCTAAAAAAATATGGTGTTTCGACAATTCAACATGTTCTGCTAGAGCATAGGAGCGAGTCCTACAGTGTCTAAGGTCCACTGCATGCTCTTGAATTCTTTGAGAAATGGAACGACCAGTCTCTCCAATGTAGGGGGTTCCACAAGAACATGGAATTAAATAAACACCCTTCATGTTTTTGGGATCAATAGGGTCTTTGACAGATCTTAAAGAGCCACGAATGGTTTTTAAAGGTTTAAAGGTGGAGACAATCTTTTGCTTCCTCAGAATCCTAGCAATCTTGTCAATCGTTCCCTGGGTAAAGGGAAGCTAGACATAGAGGCCACCTCAACTGACTCTTTCTTAGTTCTAGGTCCTTGACTAGCTTTTAAAAAGGCTTAGAAACCTTGGAACTTATTATAACCATTCTTCTTGAAAACATTCATGAGATGGGTTTTCTCATCAGCCAGATGGTCTTCATTAGAAACCCTTAAAGCCCTAGTAGCTAGAGTGTTGAGAACCCCTAGTTTTTGGGCTAGAAAGTGATGATATTTTGCATGAAGATACTGTTTAGTGTGGGTTTTCTTACGAAAAACCTGGTGGGAGAAAAAACCATCATCTTTCTTTGAGATAAGCACATCAAGGAAGGGTAAGCTTCCATTAACCTCACATTCCATGGTAAATTTAATGGAACCAGATCAATTGTTGGGATGCTCGAAAAAGGATATTAATTTTTCCCGACCATGGGGCCATAAGTTGAAGGTATCATCAACAAATCATTTCCAAAATTTTGGCTTAAATTGAGCAGAAGCTAAATCTCTAGATTCGAAATCTTCCATAAAAAGGTTCGCAACCACATGAGAGGGGAGAACCCATCACCACCCCGCACATTTGCTCATAGAATTTTCCTTCAAAACTAAAGAAGGTCGAGGTAAGGAAAATCTCTAAAAGCTTGGTAGTATCAGGATCCGTTATGTGATTGATAACATCAATAGCCTCCTTAATAGGGATGTTAGTGTAAAGAGAAACAATATCAAAACTAACCATAAAATCGCTAGGCTCAAATTTCACCTCTTTCAACTCATTCACAAAAGAGAAATAAACCTTAACAAAAGAACTAGACTTACCTACTAAATTTTAAGCTCCTGAGCTAAATACTTAGCAAGGAGATATGTAGGGCCATATATGGTATTGACAATAGGTCTAAGGGGGGCCCCTTTCAAATTTAATTTAAGTTTTATTTTTTTATAAACAGTGTTATAGGTATATTATTTATCATTATTTTTATTATCATTTGATAATATTTTATTTTGGATTTACTTTTTATAAACTATATAATATAATAGTATGTTTTAATGTCTTAAAATTACTTTTGTCTAGATAATAGCTCGTCTTTCTCAGACGTTATGAAATAGGTTAACAACTCAAGATACATAAGCAACCGGTAGAAGTGAAATGCTATACCCTTCAAGACCACCAGTGGGTAGTTGCATGTGGCATGCTTTTCCTTGAATAATAGTGATTGGTAATTCTCCATTCACGGATAGTGGCCAATGATGGCTGCCCCAACTGTTGGTTTGACAACTGAGTTATGATAGGTTTTCCCATTGTTTTAAAAAATAATAGTATGGTTTAAAGACATTTTTACTCTAAAACATTATTATTAGGTTGTGTGTTCATGTATTTATGTTATAGGTGGAGTAAAGATTAAAACAATTGTTTTATAAATGGTTACTCATTCCAATAAAATAATGATTTTCCTTTAACCCTTTTTTGGGTATGAAATCTCTTTGTCTTACCATATCCCTATCGTGATCACTTGAATTTTTAATATGAAAATTAGTTAGATTGAAGATTTCAAGGAGATTGCTTTTATTGGGTTAATCGTAAAACACTCTCGATATGGTTAAATCTCTCTAATGGGATACTAAAAACAAGAAAGACTAATTGTAGATGTGTTGATGGTGCTGGATGCCGCCAACAATAGGGGTTCTCTCTGATATGAAGTCCTAATTAGCCCTCACACCATTTGGGATTCGAGCCCCATCCAGGAATTCAACCCGACTGCTATTACAATGATCCTAAATATTTGCCTTGGCTACAATTATCAACACAAGAGAGAATGCACATAGCTTTGAGATAAACAAGAAAGTTATTTTTATGAAACACCAATTGCAATGTATATAAAATAATTTGACTGATTGAAAAGGAAAGAGTGAGCCAAATGAATCACTAGTTACTCTGCAAAATAGTTTGCAAAGAAACAATGATCATGAAAACAAGTAAGAACACATAATAAACTAGATGTATACCAAAGGAAACAAAATAGTTCATTTTCTTTAGTGGATATGAACACAAACATACATCGTAAACATTAAAAGAATAGTCTTACAACATTCACAATACATGCATGAAAATGCGTCAGCCCTGAGAGCTTCAAGATATTAAGTGAAAGTTCCAACGATCCACAAGTACAATGATGCATTACTAACCCCATTAGTGGAACATTAAGCCATCACTTGCTCCTCAAAAGAATGATCTTCTCTCCTATGCTAAGCTTGAGAAGCGAAGACTAAAAGTCCTTTACTTGAGGCGTGAGGGCCTATTTATAACAAATGGGGTGACCTTTCACCTCCCATGTGACTCTTGACCTCCCTCATGGCTCTTGAACTCCCTCATGGCTCTTGAACTCCCATATGAGTTTTGATCTCCTACATGACCTTTGGACTTCCTAATGAATTTTCACATTCCATGTGTGACCCTTGGGCTTCCAAAAATTTTAGATTTCCCAATTTTCGAAATTACATAATTACATTCCACCAATAAGGTGGCAAAAATACATAGAAGAAAATAACACTCTTGTGTTCACACTTTGAGAAGCTACAGTTTGGTGGCTGCGACATGAGACTTCCTAGTAATGTCTTGATGCAAAGTTCTTCTCTTTGCTGCTATGTTTTCAACTCTTCATGATTGATCTAAGATGTGCTTCATCTTCACCCTCCAAAGGATCTCGATAAGTATTGGAACCTTCTAAGTCAACATGAGTTGCCATTTTTTTGTTGAGGTCCAAGATTCCTTTACTCCTGCATGACAACATCTTTGTGTCTTATGTCCACAAGTGTCCTTTTGAAACCCCTTTTTGATGACCTCCTTGAACATCATTTTCCATGTTAAGATGATAGTACCTGCAAATGAAGTTCACTCATGGTAAGATAATATCAATCCAAAAATCACATATTCTACCTTGTTTGTTCATGCAAGATGTTGACAGTGATGGGACAATGCACAAGGACTGAGAGAGAGGATTTATTGGGTGCAGAGCGCAGGTTTAAGAGGAAAAAGGTGGAGGCCTAGGCACTGGAAGTATGCATTGTGCAATGGAAAGAAACAAAGGGATTGGGCACAAAGTGCAGGTCCAAGAGGCAATGGCACCAGGATTGCTTGTTGGGAACACAGTGCGTTTGTGAAAGCCAGGTTGCCTAAGCCTCGCGCAAAGCATAGTTTTAGGAGGTATGGGACGATGGCTAAATCTTGGAGATTTTCAATGCACTCATTAAGAAAACTATTTTCAAGCTAGGCATAGGGATGCACAATTCACTTATGAGGGAAGGATGCTTTCTGATGGGTACAAAGAACAAGTTTAGTTTGCAAGAGAGTTATTTTTAGGTCCTAGGAGTGTCCAATGTGCTCATGACTTGAGCTTAAAGATAATCATGTTAAAAAATTGCGCAAGATGTAAAGACAAGGAAGAATCCCCACAATTGACTAAGAGTGAGATTAATGGAACAAAGAAAAGAGAAAAAGAATGCATGATAGGTCCTGAACACGATCACACACACATATAAAATCACTCTTATGACAAGAATATGCACAGTACCCAAAACCGACATGTATACACTAAAACAACAACAAAATGACACTAATCTTCAAGTGCGATAGTTAGGGTGCATGTCTTCACGACACAAGTGTTGATTGCAATCAAAAGGTGCGTTATTCCATGGGAGTGTGGCTAATGCATGTTCTTGTGATAGATAGGATCAAGTAATGTAAGAAAGTGCGCTGAAGCCGCCTCTAGAAGGTGTGCTAAGGTGCTATTAGGATATACGAAGGAAAGCGAGAGTGACACATGCAAGAGTGATAGTAAGCAAAGGCGACACTTGCAAAAGAAAGAGTAAGAAAAAATGACACATGTAAAAATAAAAGTGACACATGAAAAAACAAATACAAGCAAAAACAATAGTTGAGAAACTTACTTGGAGAATGGTGCACTTACAACCAAGAATGCTCCTTGTGCTCAAAGAATGCGCAAAGCTCTAATGCAAATGATGAATGTGAAAATGAGATTTGGGCTGAACTCCTTAAATAGGGAGAGCACACATGCAATTAATGTTAGGGTTTGTAAGTGCGCTCAACACATGTCTTAAAGCTAGGAGATAAAGATGCGTTGTTAACTGTCAATTGTGATAGCACTAATTTAGGAAAGTGCACTCTCACTACGAACAAGAAGTGCATAGTGACTATCCACAAGGAGTGCACAATCATTGTCTCCTAGAACTGCACAATGTCTATCAATAAGAGGTGTGCTTTCTTATCTCCCAAGGGTGTGCTCCATTGTCTCCAAGAAGTGCACTAGGCCTATCTTGGGAGAATACACTATGAAGGAACAATGAGTTGAGCATGTGAAAACAAGTAGCTTTGACACTTAGATTTCCTAAAGGAAGACTTGAACACTTAGAACACATGATAGAGCATGAAATTAATGACTTGAAATGAAGGATGACATGATCATAAGGGGCTCCAAAATTTGAATGTAGGAAAAATTTTGGAGGGCATTGTAGTAGCTACAACACTTGGCAAATCACTCAAAGAACCCCAACTTATTTGTTTAGGTATAACTTTAAGAACATATTATAGCCTTCGAGAAGTATTGTCTCATCTTATAGATTACCCTAGCTTCCTTACTTAACCCGATTTTAGATGTAGTCTCTCTGGTTCCCTTTTTCGGCTTAACACACTTCGTAAAACTAGTCAAACTTCAATTGTTTCGATCAGAGAGTAGGAGTATGTAAATTTGCGAGTTTAAGATATTCAAAATTTTATTGTCATCTATGGTGTTGCTCCACTGCCAGCAAGCATGTTTAGTACTCCGATAGAGTCACTTCAAGGAATCACAAGCATTGCTTCGCTGCCAGCAGGCCTGTTCAGTGTCCCGACGAAGTTGCTTGCTTCACCTCTCTACACAGGAACCATTTCTCTTATTTCACCCCTTATTTATTTTATTACTTTATCCACATTGGAATTTCATCAATGTTTATTTTTCCAAGGGCGGAAGAGGGATCCCGAGTTATTTTTACAAGCAAGAGAAGTTGTTCCTTGTTTTAGAAAGACTCATATATATATATATATATAGATATATATATATGAGGTTAGTTTACTTGCTTAAGTTCGCTCCTTTCCCTTCTCTACTCAATTGAGTTGACACGTTAGAAAAAACCAATACAAATTCTGATTCAGGGTATGAAGGTCCTATAATGGATACAAGCATCATAGATCTGCTAAGGATTTCCATTTGGAATCCATCATATTTTCCGTCAAAGCGCCATGGCCTCTTAATATTTTTAGGCCCAAACAAAGAAGGAGATCAAAATTTAACTAAGTGTTGTTAATTGTCACAATGCCCTTTCAAAGTTCCACCACATTATCTCAGAGTCAAATGGGGTAACTTTCATACGATGTCTTATTAAAAACAAAACCTGTGAAAACAAAAGAAAGAAAGAAACATGACATAAAAGAAAAAAATAGGAAATCAAAATAACATGTAAAAACTAGTAAATGGCGTGCGAAGAACAAAACTCAAATGAGAAAGGAGATGAGTTAAAGTGTTATAATGCAATGCAAAAGTAACTAAAATGAACCTATACCTAAACCTTAATATATTTAACTGGAAGGTCAAGATCATGTAAAGTCAAATTTCCAATGCAGCGGGAAGAGATGTTCCTGACTTGCAAAAAGAAAGATATAAGTGATTAGCAACAATATAAAACAACGTGTAGAAATAAAGATGTCTACCTGAATAACTTGCACAAGAAATTAAAGGTCTTTCCTACTGGCAGAAAAGTGTGCCATAAATGCTTCCTTTGGCTAGTCTACAGTTTTATCTCGTTAGATAAGATGATGAACATACAAACCCTGAAAATATCCAACACATGTACATTCATCCATAGTTTCATTCTTAGCAAACATCATGTAAGATTGAAATGTATTATTGACAACAAAGATTACTAGATAATATTCCTCTTGCCAATCAATGATTCAATCTTGATATTCAAAACAACCTATTTTAAAACCTTGAAATTCTTGGGAAAATGAACTTTCAATTAGTGCAATCGAATTATAAAGAGAATCTTGTGAGGGAAATTTGATATGACCTCGTTCAAAAACTTTGTCAAGATCGTGAGGACCTAACATAACTATCCACAATAGCTGAAGTGCCTCAACTTCTCGATAGGTATCTGGACATTTAGATGATGAATCATAAATATCAATGGGCTTGATAAGATCAATCGGTGTAAAACAACTATCATCAGATGTAACGATGGGAAAATGATTAATTGAGTGACAACTGTTAGAACCAATGTTATGGTCAGATTGGTAGATTAGCATATAAGATTCTTGATTCTCCATAGGTTCCTTTTGTATTTGATTACATATTAGACCCACAATATTAGAGTTTAGGGAATTAGAAAAAAATGTTGTCATTGTAAATATGGAAACTAGTTAGGATACTAGGTCGATAAAATATTAGAAAGACGTGTCAAATCAAATCCAGTATTCATATCAATGTGGGAAACTAGTTTGTCAATGCACGATCTTTGCTTCACCCGATGATTCAAGCATTGATCGACACTCAAGAGGATTGATTGTGTTAGAAAAATAATTAACTTCATAACATACAATAGGGAGATAAGACGTTTATCATTCATGGAAGACTTTAATAGGGAGAAATATCCAGCTAGTGACGATCTAAAAGAAAAGTTTCAAAGTTGTGTACATCCGTGAGAGATAAGCACTCCAACCCTAGGTTTGATACAAGGGATATTCATGAAGAAGAGTTATCCAAACAAGAATCTTTCACTTGATTAGAAACTTTATCTAGAGGACTAAGAAAATCGACTTGAAAATGATGAAAATACTTTAAGAGTGAGCTCACATCTAGTAACATAGTACTGAGAAAATAATTACGCGAGAAAATCTAGATCCAACTTAGTTTGGGGATCTCATCAGGATTTCGAGAACCTGACATAATGATTCGGATTTAAATAGGAACGCAACAAATTACAGATATAACCATACATATAGAGATGCAGTAGAAATAATACTTCATTTCATTACTGTAAAATATTGAAATATGCTTACAAACATAAATGGAAATAAACTAGCTAGGGCATTGGTAGCTTATCTCTGAGAAGAGATGTGGCAGCTACATGCCTCTAAAATATGTTACAATGAGGCTCGAAGGCCTATTTATTGTTGAGTTCCTCCATGAGATGAGGAAAATTCTGCTGAACTTGGTCCCTGGTGAGCCACTTGACCTAGTGAAGGAGTTGGCCTGCTTTGACAACTTGATACAGTTGGATATTCTACTGGCGAGTGTGCTTGATCTGTGTGTCGATGATCTGATCAATTGCAGCTTGTTCCATGCAATCTGGATTTAACTCTGTGGGTGTGAGATGTTCTACAATGTCGGATGTGTTTAGTAATGGTGGAAAGTATGGCCAAAGGCGGTCCACATTGAACACTGGGTGCAGGCCAAGGAATGGGGGAATGATGAGCTCAAATGCATTGTCTCCCACAACCTTGGTAATGGTGTAAGGACCATATCAGAGTGGTCTGAGTTTCCGATAGGCTCTGGTAAGGTGTTCCTTTTGCAAATTCAACCAGACTTTGTTGCCCACCTGAAACTTGTGTGGCACCAAACGTTGATTATGTTGCTGCTTGGAATTTGATTTCTCCGTAATGTCGTGGACCTGCTGGTGAATATGTTGGATGTGCTCAATGAAGATGTTTGCCTTATTTGTTTCAGACTGGACATGAGCCGAATCTGCGTGAGTAATTGCAAATGGCATGGCCACATCAATGGGACATAGTGGCTGGAATCCCAAGCCCACCTGAAAAGGGCTGTGGCTAGTCGAGCTGTGGAGAGCTCGGTTGTAGCTGTGCTGAACATAGGGGAGGCTCTCGTCCCATGTGCGTGGATGCTTTGAGTTGTACATGCGTAAAATGTATACGATCATCCTGTTGACAACCTCTGTCTGGCCATCAGTTTGAGGATGGAAGGATGTGGACTTAGTGAGTTTGGTGTACAACATCGACCAGAGACTAGACCAAAATGTACTGCGGAACCTGCTGTCCCGATCTGAAATGATAGATTGTGGGATCCCAAAGGTACCCACACTCGTTCAAAGAATATTTTAGCAGTGGCTTCTACTGTGATATTTTTCTTGCAGGCCGCCATAATGGCCATCTTCGAGAACTTGTCGACGACCACAAAAACATAATCATTTCCATGCTTAGTAGAAGGAAGGCCCGACATGTTATCCATGGAGATGGATTCCCAAGGTCGACTAGGGGTAGGCAGTGGGGTATAGAGGTCTTGCTTCTTGATGGTTGGTTTGGCAATGGCGCAGGCAGTGCATGATCTGATGTACTTCCCAACAACCTGTCGAAGATTTGGCCAATAGAAATACTTATGCAGTACTACCACCGTTTTCTTGACCCCGAAATGCCCAGCAGTCCGACTGTAGTGTGCTTCCCAAATCATCTTGGCACGCACGCTTGAAGGAACATAAAGGTGACCCAAGTGGCATAACAGGGCATCCTGGAGGTGAAAATATGGAACATGCTGACCCTCCAAGAGTGTCTGGTATGTGTGGTCGAATTCTAGGTCGCTTTTGAAGAGAAGTGGCCAATCAGAAGTCTCGTGCCCACAAGAGTTGAGCACGGTGGTTAACGCCATGATCGGTGGTCGACTGAGGCAATCTGCAACATTATTGGTGCTTCCCTTCTTATACTTGATATTCAAATGGAATTGTTGCAGGTATGTGGACCACTTCTGATGGCGATCATTCTGCAATTTCCATTCGGTCTGTATGAACTGCAGGGGTCGGTGGTCTGTGTGGATGACCATTTCCTTCCCAAAAATGTAATGCTTCCATTGTCGGCAGGCCTTCACAATGGAATACATCTCTTTGTCATAAGTGGGATACTTCCGGACTGTGTCTGAAAGTGTTTCACTGTGATATGCCACTGGATGCCCATGTTGAGTAAGGACTGCCCCAATAGCATAGTCAGAGGCATCTGTCTCGACCTCAAATGGTTGTTGCAAGTCTGGTAATGCGAGCACTGGTGCCGAGTAGAGGCGATCTTTCAACTCTGTGAATGCCTTTTGTTGAGATTCAGACCAAAATAATTTTGCTTTTACTCCTCCCTTGGTGACTTGAATCAAGGGCCAAGTGATATGAGAAAATCCCAACACGAACCTCCAGTAGAAGTTGGCAATACCTAGAAAGCTGCGGAGCTCTGTCAAAGTGGTTGGAGATGGCCAATCCCGAATGACTTGGATCTTGGCTGGATCCACATGTACCTCCCGTTCATCAATAATTTATCCGAGATACTGAACCTGGGTCATGCCAAAAGTGCATTTCTCCAAATTGGCACATAACTTGTGTTGCCGAAGTGTTTGGAGAACCTGTCGGATGTGGTGGAGGTGCTCTTCCCAACTCTGGTTGAAGATCAGGATGTCAAACAAGTATACCACTACAAATGAGTTGGTGAATGGCCATAAGATGTCATCCATTAGCCTCATGAATGTTGTAGGAGAATTCGTCAATCCGAAAGGCATAAACAACCATTCGAAAAGGCCCTCCTTGTCTTTGAAGGCAGTCTTCCACACATCAGAGGGTTCGATTGGTACCTGGTGATATCTTGACTTCAAATCGATCTTGCTGAAATATTTTTCCCCCTTCAGTTGGTCCAGGAGGTCATCAATCCATGGGATTGGGTACCTATTACGGACAGTGATCTTGTTCAGCGCCCGATAGTCAATACAGAGTCTCCAAGTCCCATCCTTCTTCTGTACCAACACGATCAGGCTCCCATAGGGTGATGAACTCAGACGGATGTGACCTTTCTGCAGCAGCTCCTGAATCTGCCTCTTGATTTCATCGTTCTCCATAACGGAGCACTGATAGATTGGTCCATTGGGCAGTGGCGCACTTGGGGTCAGATCGATGGAGTGCTTGACTTGACAGTGTAGAGGAACCCCTATGGGGGAGGTGAAGATGTCCTCGTACTCCTCCACGACCTTGTCCATCTGTAGTTTTTGTGTAGAGGGGCCCTGTCTGGAGGTCGTGGCCACCGTCTTCTTCTTTCCTTGAGGGCGTATCATCAGGAAAACAAATTTCCCGGTTTTGGAAATGAGCTTACTACATTGTTTTGCAGTAACCAAAGAGATGGCGGTAGGCGGTGCTACCTCCGATATCCTGTACAACTTATTTCCCAAAGTAACAATAACAGCACGGGGCCTTGATTCATACACAACATGTCGCTTCCACAAGTATGGTTGTCCTAATAATACATCACAAACATCAAGGGGAGCAATGTCACACAATACCTCATCCGTGAAGGGCTTGATGTTGTATGGAAGGCGACACTACTGGTTCACGCGAAGATCCTGTCCTTGGTGAAGCCACCTGATGGTGTACAGTTGTGGATGTGCTGTGGTTAGTAAGCCCAACCGATTCATGACCTCTGTCGAAATGAGGTTCTTTTGGCTCCCGCTGTCGACAATGAATTGTAGCGGGGAGCCCTTTACCCACATCTGGGAGTGGAAGAGATGCTCCTCCTTTGGATCTTCAGGTTCCTCCTTCTGGATCTTTGTGGTGGCAACGGTGGCATTGGGCTCTGCATTGATAATTTGCTTCCCTTTGTCATTCTCCTTATCGGGTTCTGACTAAGAGTCAGAACATGCATCTGATTCTGAAACATTTATCTCAGCTACTAGTGATTTCTTTGCCCGACACTCACTTGTGTTGTGAGTGGAGCTCTTATGGAACTCAAACCACTTTCCCGTGTCCTTTTTCAGCTTCGCGGCACTGTTCTTTGCTTGCAGCTTTGGCGGGTTGTCTTGGTCCGCCCCGCCTTGGCTTTGTCATTTGTTTTGTGGTTTGGGGTCACCTTTCCCTTGCTTCAGATTCATAGATCCAAAGTCTTACTTCTTCTGTTTAAAATTTTGCTCGATCTTGACGACATATCGGTATGCCTTTCCGAGCGAGGAGATGTTCAGGAATTCTATTTCTTCCTGGATGTACCTGTGAAGGAAGCCACGATATTTGAGTACCAAATTCTGCTCTGAATCCTTGATACCCAACTTTGTGCAAAGGGTATGGAAAATATTGGTAAACTTCGACATGTCTTGGTCCCTTCCCTACTGCAGCATGGTCCACTTTATGTATTGATCCTCATATCTTCCGATAGGGTAGTACTTCTCCTTGATGGTAGTCCGGAATGAATTCCAAGTGGGTGCGGCTACAAACAGTGAGTCCGTACTTTCATTGTTCTGCTCGCAGTAGGTTTCCCACCAGTCCTTGATGTGGGGGGCGGCTTTGAGAAGAGCGAAAGTAATCTTTTCTCGGCCGGAAAAATTATGAACAGAAAAATACCCTTCTAGCAGATTTAACCATTTATCTACGGCGTCTGCATCTATCTGCCCCTCAAATATGGGAATGTCAAAGTTAACTTGTACCTTAAAGGGTGTGCCACTTCCAGAGTAGCTGCTGGAAGTAGATGTGTCGCCCCTGGGTAGCCGCTGAAGGTTCTAGGAAAATTTGTCCATCATCGCGTTCCTTTGTCGCTCAAAGGCCTCTTCAAGGAAGATTTTGATAGGATCTCCTGCCCCCTCGTCTTTCTTTTCATCTGCCATGGGAGGCTGTTGGGATTTGCGAGGCTAGTCTTGCAAGGGTTCGACCAGTTCAACCCCTAACTCCTTAGCAACAAATTACAGATATAACCATACATATAGAGATGCAGCAGAAATAATACTTCATTTCATTACTCTAAAATACTGAAATATGCTTACAAACAGAAATGGAAATAAACTAGCTAGGGCGATGGTAGCTTATCTCTAAGAAGAGATGTGGAGGCTACATGCCTCTGAACTGTGTTACAATGAGGTTCGAAGGCCTATTTATTGTTGAGAAACAATGGAAAAACCCTAAACATCCAAAAACCTAACCCTAGAAGATGAAACACCAAACTATGGGCCTCATTTGGGTAAATTGGTACATCAACTTCCCGGGGTCGTAACTTTGGCATACGATCTCCGTTTGACGCGCACAATATCTCGTTAGAAAGATCTATCTGAGAAAAACAACTTTGGGAAGAGAAACATCAATCCAAGGACTCATGTTGCTCCCAATTTTCCCAAAAAACATCGTTTAGGGCCTCAAAATGGCTCCGGAAGTTCAAGACCCGAAAAAATTCTAAAAATAGTAAAATGTGCAACAATTAAGGAAATTGAAAAGTTGAAAGAAACAATGGTGGAGGTCCAAGTGGACTTGGCGGGTGGCCACCAATATCCACTTGGATCATTCCTCCCCCCTTAGTAAGCAATGGCCCCCATTGCGTTGAGTTCCTCCATGAAATGATGAAACTTCTGCTGAACTTGGTCCCTGGTGAGCCACTTGCCCTCGTGAAGGAGTTGGCCTGCTTTGACAACTCGATACAGTTGGATATTCTGCTGGCGAGTGTGCTTGATATGTGTGTCCATGATCTGATCAGTTGCAGCTTGTTCCATGCAATCTGGATTTAACTCTGTGGGTGTGAACTGTTCTACAATGTCAGACATGTCTAGTAAAGGTGGAAAGTATGGCCAAAGGCGGTCCACATTGAACACTGGGTGCAGGCCAAGGAATGGGGGAATGCTGAGCTCAAATACATTGTCTCCCACATCCTTGGTAATGGTGTAAGGACCATATCGGAGTGGTCTGAGTTTCCGATAGGCTTCGGTAAGGCGTTCCTTTTGCAAATGCAACCAGAATTTGTCTCCTACCTGAAACTTGTGTGGCACCTGATGTTGATCATGTCACTGCTTGTACTTGGCATTTGATTTCTCCAGAATGTCGTGGACCTGCTGGCAAATATGTTGGATGTGCTCAATGAAGCTGTTTGCCTTATTTGTTTCGGACAGGACATGAGTGGAATCTGCGTGAGTAGCTACAAATGGCATGGCCACATTAATGGGACATAGTGGCTGGAATCCCAAGCCCACCTAAAAAGGGTTGTGGCTAGTCGAGCTGTGGAGAGCCCAGTTGTAGCTGTGCTGAACATAGGGGAGGCTCTCGTCCCATGTTTGTGGATTCTTTGAGTTGTACATGTGCAGAATGTGTATGATCATCCTATTGACAACCTTTGTCTGGCCATTAGTTTGAGGATGGAAGGATGTGGACTTAATGAGTTTGGTGTCCAACATCGACCAGAGACAGGACCAAAATGTATGGAGGAACCTGCTATCCCGATCTGAGATGATAGACTGTGGGATCCCAAAGTGTACCCACACTCGTTCAAAGAAGAGTTTAGCAGTGGCTTCTGCTGTGATATTTTTCTTGCAGGCCACTATAATGGCCATCTTTGAGAACCTGTCGACGACCACAAAATCACAGTCGTTTCCATTTTTAGTAGAAGGAAGACCCGACATGTAATCCATGGAGATGTATTCCCAAGGTCGATTAGGGGTAGGCTGCGGGGTATAGAGGCCTTGCTTCTTGATGGTCGGTTCGGCAATGGCGCAGGCAGTGCATGATCTGATGTACTTCCCGACATTGTGTCGAAGATTCAGCCAATAGAAATACTTCTGCAGTACTACCACCGTTTTCTTAACCCCGAAATGCCCAACAACTCGACTATAGTGTGCTTCCCAAATCATCTTGGCACACTCACTTGAAGGAACACAAAGGTGACCCAGGTGGCATAACAGGGCATCCTGGAGGTGAAAATCTGGAACATGCTGACTCTCCAAGAGTGTCTGGTATGTGTGGTCGAATTCTGGGTCACTTTTGTAGAGAAGTGGCCAATCAGAAGTTTCGTACCTACAAGAGTTGAGCACAGTGGTTAACGCTATGATCGATGGTCGACTGAGGCAATCTGCAACATTATTGGTGCTGCCTTTCTTATACTTGATATTCAAATGGAACTGTTGTAGGTATGTGGACCACTTCTGATGGCGATCATTCTGCAATTTCCCTTGGGTATGTATGAACTGCAGGGGTCGGTGGTATGTGTGGATGACTGTTTCCTCCCCAAAATGTAATGCTTCCATTGTCGGCAGGCCTGCACAATGGAATACATCTCTTTGTCATAAGTGGGATACTTTCGGATTGCGTCTGAAAGTGTCTCACTGTGATATGCCACCGGATGCTCGTGTTGAGTAAGGACTACCCCAATAGCATAGTCAGAGGCATATGTCTCGACCTCAAATGGTTGTTGCAAGTTTGGTAATGCGAGCACTGGTGCCGAGCAGAGGTGATCTTTCAACTCTGTGAATGCCTTCTATTGAGATTCAGACCAAAAGAATTTTTCTTTCGCTCCTCCCTTGGTGAATTGACTCAAGGGCTAAGTGATATGAGAAGATCCCAACATGAACCTGCAGTAGAAGTTGGCAAGACCTAGAAAGCTGTGGAGCTCTGTTAGAGTGGTTGGAGATGACCAATCCTGAATGACTTGGATCTTGGCTGGATCCACATGCACCACCCGTTCATCAATAATGTATCCTAGATACTGAACCTGGGTCATGCCAAAAGTGCATTTCTCCAAATTGGCACATAACTTGTGTCGCCACAGTGTTTGGAGAACCTGTCAGATGTGATGGAGGTGCTCTTCCCAACTCTGGCTAAAGATCAGGATGTCATCCAAGTATACCAATACAATTGAGTTGGTGAATGGCCATAATATGTCATCCATTAGCCTCATGAAGGTTGCAAGAGCATTCGTCAATCCGAAAGGCATAACCAACCATTCAAAAAGAACCTCCTTGGCTTTGAAGGCAATCTTCCACACATCGGAGGGTTCGATTGGTACATGGTGATATCTTGACTTCAAATCGATCTTGTTGAAATATTTTGCCCCCTTCAGTTGGTCCAGGAGGTCATCAATCTATGGGATCGGGTACCTATTACTAACAATGATCTTGTTTAGCGCGCGATAGTCAATATAGAGTCTCCAAGTCCCATCCTTCTTTTGTACCAACACGATCGGGCTCCCACAGGGCGATGACTTGGATGGATGTGACCTTTCTGCAGCAGTTCTCGAATCCGCCTCTTGATTTCATCGTTCTCCATAACAGAGTGCTGATAGATTGGTCCATCTGGCAGTGGCGCACCTGGGGTCAGATCGATGGAGTGCTTGACCTGACAGTGTAGAGGAACCCCTGCGGGGGAGGTGAAGATGTCCTCGTACTTCTCCACGAACTTGTCCATCTGTAGTTGTCGGGCGGAGGGGCCCTGTATGGAGGTCATGGACACTGTCTTCTTCTTTCCTTGAGGGCATATCATCAAGAAAACAAATTTACCAGTTTTGGAAATGAGCTTAATGCATTGTTTTGCAGTAACCAAAGAGATGGTGGTAGGCGGTGCTACCTCCGGTATCGTGTACAACTTATTTCCCAAAGTAACAATAACAGCACGGGGCCTTGATTCATACACATCATGTCGCTTCCACAAGTATGGTTGTCCTAATAATACATAACAAACATCAAGGGGAGCAATGTCACACAATACCTCATCCGTGAAGGGCTTGATGTTGTATCGAAGGTGACACTATTGGCTCACGCGAAGATACCGTCCTTGGTGAAGCCACCCGATGGTGTACGGTTGTGGATGTGCTGTGGTCAGTAAGCCTAGCCGCTTCACGACCTCTACCGAAATGAGGTTCTTTTGGCTCCTGCTATTGACAATGAACTGTAGCGGGGAGCCCTTTACCCACATCTGGGAGTGGAAGAGACGCTCATCCTCCTTTGGATCTTCGAGTTCCTCCTTCTAGACCTTTGTGGTGGCAATGGTGGCATTGGGTTCCTTATTGATAATCTGTTTTCCTTTGTCATTCCCCTTGTCAGGTTCTGACTCAGAGTCAGAACATGCATCTGATTCTGAAACCTTTAGCTCAGCCCGACACTCACTTGTGTTGTGAGTGGAGCTCTTATGGAACTCACACCACTTTCCTGTGTCCTTTTTCGGCTTCGCGGTGCTGTTCTTTGCTTGTGGCTTTGGCGGGTTGTCTTGGGCCACCCCACCTTGGGTTTGTCCTTTTCTCTGCGGTTTAGGGCACCTTTCCCTTGCTTCAGATTTGCTGATCCAAAGTCTTGCTTATTCTGTTTAAAGTTTTGCTCGATCTTGACAGCATAGCGGTATGCCTTGCCGAGCGAGGATATGTTCAGGAATTCTATTTCTTCTTGGATGTACTAGTGCAGGCTACATGCCTCTAAACTATGTTACAATGAGGCTCGAAGGCCTATTTATTGTTGAGAAACAATGGAAATACCCTAAACATCCAAAAACCTAACCCTAGAAGATGAAACGCCAAACTGTGGGCCTCGTTTGGGTAAATTGGTACATCAACTTCCCGGGGTCGTAACTTTGGCATATGATCTCCGTTTTGACGCGCACAATATCTTGTAGAAAGATCTATCCAAGAACTACAACTTTGGGAAGAGAAACATTGGTCCATTGACCCATGTTTCTCCCAGTTTTCCTAAAAAACGTCGTTTAGGGCCTCAAAACGGCTCCGGAAGTCCAGGACCCGAAAAACTGCTAAAAATAGTAAATTGTGCTACAATTAAGGAAACTGAAAAAGTTGAAAGAAACAATGGTGGGGGTCCAAGTGGACTTGGCGGGTGGCCACCAATATCCACCAGGATCACATAACTATCAGTGAAAGCATAAGTGCAACGACTCCTTGACAAGTCCCTCAACTTTCAAATATTGGAAGATTAAATTTGGAAAGTAAAGTTAGGTCAACATTCATGTGAAGAAAACTATGACCCGTTCTTTCAACAAGATCATTATTCATCAAGTGGAAATTGTTAGAATCAACAATTTCATTGGATGTTTCAACGTTACCAAATATATCACCTAAGTCATAAGATTCTTCAAGATTTATAACCGAAGATGCATAGATCGGAAGGGTCTCATGAACAACCTGAAAAAATGAATTAACCCCATCCAAAACCAGAAATTGAAAACTATAAGAAAGATGTTCAATGATTACATTATCTTCTTCTTCACCATGGGTGACCTTACCACCTTGTGTCAACTTCGAATCTGATTCATCAGATTGTGAATTTGAAGAACATGGGATATTTTCATCATCAGTCGATTCATTAGATGCATTGAGACACAAAGGGTAGTGAGATGAGGAAGGAACTTCAGTAAGAAATTATTCCTTGATCAAATCAGATTCTAGATCTAAGATTTGCAAATCCAAGTCTTCTTGAGAAATCAAGAGATCGACAAATGTACATGGATACTCATCACTATCTAGATCAGAGGAGTCATTGGTGACACGATGACGATCATCTGAGTATTTTATTTGACTAAGCATCTTGGTTTCATTTGACTGATTATTAAGGTCACAAGATCCTTGATCAACCAAGAATGTGGAAGCATCGTCTGGACATAGAGGAATTTTAAAGAGTGAGGAGAGATGAAATGTGTCTTCATCCTTTTTCTCCTATGTCTGTGAGATATAACCACCTTGTACCTGATCACTATTTGAAATAATGAATTGAGAATCTAGGGTATCTAAAGAAAATGGTGATGGAGAAGGTTGATCAAGTGAATCACGTAATAGGTAGCCATGAGGTGTAAATGATAAAGCCTGAAAGGTATCCCTTGAAGAGGAAATGCTTTCAATCAAATCAAATTCAAGATTAATATTATGCATGTTAATGTCATCTTAGGAAACCAAGGGATCAACCTTCACATTATGCTCTTTGTGTTGAAAATAGCAACAAGAAATGCTAAATATAGAAGTGCTAAAAATAACATTGCTATAAATAACATTTCGGGATACATTCCAATTTTAGTTAGTCCTTGAACTGAAATTGAGAATTAAAATTCGAATTTGATCTTAGCAGCTGTTTGAAAAATAATTAATTAATTCATCTTGAGTTAATTAGTTGGAGAAAATCAAACATGAAGTCTATGTGAAGACATGCAACAGTTTTCCCTTTGATTGAGGAAGTTATCCCTTAATTAAAGTGATCAGGACGAGTTGTAATTAGTTAGCTCAGTTAACTGAGTTAAGTCTAGTTAGATTAGTTCCAACAATTTGTGGAACTGATTGTGAGTTCAGCTAGTTAATGCATGCAACATGTAACTACTGTACTTCAGATAATTGAATATTCTCTCATAAATAAGTCATGCATGTCAGTTCAGTCAGAGACCCAGTTGAGGTCAGATGATGGGACAATGTACTATCAGTTGTAGGAATATTCCATTGAGTATATCTCTTGCATGCATAAGGAATTCATTCCTTGGAGATTGCGCAGTTACTTCTGACTTTGGTGAGTTGTGTGAGAGGTGAATTCACATAGGTGGAAGCTAGAGGACCTAGGAGAAACTAGGCAAGGAAATAGGAGGCTTGGAGTACTAAAGGAAGGCATATGTTATGTCTATTCAGTCTATGAGCAGCATTGAGGGATTGTACTGAGAGCTGGATAGCTTGTGAGCTAAAGCTTTGTGTAATCCGGAGATATCTCCACTTGTATGATAATACAAAGATCAGGGTTTTTAGCTGAGGCTTTCCCTAGAGTATTCTTCTATGTTCATGTGTGATTGATTTCTCATTCTATGTTATATGTGTTCTATTTGATCTTGCTCAAAATCGATTAAGCTTCCGCAAGTTTGTTTGTAGAAGTAGATCAAGTATTTTGTTTTAGTATATTGCATTATCTGGTGTTCTACAGTGGGAAATTCTACATGGTATCAAAGCTAAGGTGATCAAGTGAAGAACAATATACAAAGAAGGGAGAAGCTCGAAGTTTGAAGTTCCTGATTATAGAAATCGAATTCTTATCACATCTCAAATTTCACCAATGGCGTTCAACAGTTTGAGACTCGAGTATGCCCTTGATGGCAGCTCGAATTATATAGCCTGAAAGGATCACATGGAAGTGGTATTAGAGGACAATGGTTTGAAGGACTTCATTGATCAAGAAGTCCCCAAGCCAACAACTACTAATTCCCAAGAATTGGCAGAATGGAAGAAATGTCTAGCTAGAGCGAGGAGTATTCTTTTGGAGGGAGTTCGAGACCACATAGTCTCGAGTCTCCATGGGAAGGAGACACCGTTTTCAATGTTGAAAACATTGAAGGATCTATATCAGAACAACAGAAATCAGAGGAAGCTGGTGCTGAAAGACAAGCTTCAGAAAATCAAGTGTGAAATGGGCGACACGATCTCTACATATCTGAACAAGCTCACCACCTGCAGGGATGAGCTTGGAAGTGTAGGGATCATGACAGTCAATGATGACATGGTGAGTCTTGCTCTCCTCGGTCTTCCTAAGAGCTGGCATAGCTACCAAGACTTGGTAAATGGAAGAGAGAAACTGCCAGATTGGGAATGACTTTGGTCGGATCTGATTGAGGAGGAGATAAGGAGAAGCACCAGAGATGGATCTTCATCAAAGCAAGATGATGAAGAAAATCTAGCCTTAGCGAGTAAGGCGAGGAAAGGGAAGGGGAAGGCTTCCCATTCCAAATCGAGTTCTTCCCATGGTGGGAAGAAGATTGACAAATCGAAAGTGCAATGCTTTCATTGTCTTAAGGTGGGCCATTATGCTATGAATTGTCCATAGAAGAAATCCAAGAAGGGATCCTCAAAGGGATCAGATGGTGAGGCACTGGCCTCTAAGTTCGAATTGGATTTCACCCTCATCACATGCATGGTTTCATCAATGGTGGGATGTGTTTGGTACCTAGACAGTGGAGCCTCATTCCACATGACCGATGACAAGAGTCTATTCATTACCTTGGAGGAGAAGGACATCCAGATGCACATAGAGATGGGCAATGATGGAAAGTACCATGTTTCAGGTGAAGGTATGGTTGTGTTTCAGAGGGAGCATGGAGCTCCTCTCACCCTGAATGATGTAAAGTATGTGCCTGGTCTGAAGAAGAACCTTGTGTCCATCGCTATGCTGGAAGACAAAGGCTATGATGTAGTCTTTAGTAAAGGAAAGGCATTCGTGAGGCATATCGGTACTGGACAGATCAAGAGAATTGGGATTCGAGTAAAGAATCTCTACAAGTTGGAGGTAGACGACTATGCTGCATTGAGTTCCAAAGTAGAGTTGGTGCAAAGCCAAGATGTTGGCGAGCTATGGCATAGAAGATTGGACCACTTGCACCATGGGGCGTTGAATATCATGCAACAGATTTCTACCGGACTTCCCAAGGGCAAGTTGGAGCAAGTGGATACATGCAAAGGTTGTACCTTGGGTAAGTATGCAAAATATTCCTTTCAGGATCGAGACAGTAGAGCTGGAGCAATCCTAGAGCGAGTTCATATAGATGTGTGTGGACCATTCTCTACAGCCTCCACCGCTAAACAAAGGTACTATGTTATTTTTATTGATGATTTTTCTCATAGATGTTGGATCTACTTCATGCAGAAGAAGGATCAAACCTTCTCAAGGTTTTGTGAGTTCAAAGCCTTGGTTGAGAAAGAATCTGGAAAGAAAATAAGGGCCTTGCGAAGCGACAATGGTGGAGAGTATGTCTCCCAATAGTTTAAGGACTTCTGTGCAACAGAAGGAATTAAACGGGAGTTGACGGCACCCCATAACCCACAACAGAATGGGGTGGCCGAAAGGAAGAACAAATCGATTGTGGGAGCAACTCAGGCGATGTTGCATGACCAAAGCCTACCACTTCATTTGTGGGCTGAGGCATGCAATACAACAATATACTTGCAGAATAGAAGCCCGCATCGTATACTGGGGATGAAGACACCAATGGAGGCCTTCTCTGGGAAGAGACCAGATGTGAGTCACTTCAGGATCTTTGGATCATCGGTTTATTGCCATGTGACCAAAGATGCCTGGAAGAAGCTAGAGCCAATAGCTGAGTTGGGGATACTTGTGGGGTACACTGATACACCCCACAACTATCGGGTGTTCTTGCCTACCAGTCAGAGGACAGTGGTACGCAAAGATCTGAAGTTCAATGAGCAAAAGGCCATGCAAGTATCCCTTGAGAGGGAGCTCAAGTTGCATGCAGAGGAGGAACTTTTGGTTCCTAAGGAGGAGGAGCCTCAGACTGATGCGGAGCAGCCACATGCAGAGGATCCAGGAGTGGAGACATCCACTCATGCAGAGTCTTCCAGAGATGGGTGGAAATGCTCAAGGGAAGCTGATAGATTGGTGATGGATGCGAGAGAGAATGTGGGACAACCATCCTCTCAGCGCAGATAGAGGAGATCACCCGAGCGGTACACTGGTTACATGGCCCTGGTTGGGGAGTGTGTAGAGATCGAACCATCTTCCTTCGAGGAAGCAGTGCAACAACCAGTCTGGGTTGATGCTATGGTGGAGGAGTACGACTCCATAGTTTGGAATAGTGTTTGGGATGTTGTCCCAAGACCGGAGGACAAGTCAGTGGTGAGTTCCCGATGGCTTTACAAGGTAAAGCAAGCAACTGATGGCAGTGTGGAGAAACATAAGGCAAGGTTTGTTGCCCGTGGTTTCTCATAGGTCGAGGGGATCGAATGATGAGATTTTTTCTCCTGTAGCAAGGTACTCATCTATCAGATCGATTTTGGCACTATCAGCGCAGATGGGTTGGAAGATCCATCAGATGGATGTGAAGACTGCGTTCCTTAATGGAAAGATTGAGGAAGGGGTGTACATAGAGCAGCCGGAAGGTTTTGAGACCTTCGATCATGAGTCACATGTGTGTCGAATCAAGAGAGCTTTGTATGGGCTGAAGCAAGCACCTCGTGCTTGGTACACCAGGATTGACAACTATTTCACTGGGTTGGGCTTCACAAAGACTGAAGCACATGCGAACCTTTACCACATCATGGTAGAAGGTAAGCCATTGATCATTCTTATTTATGTTGATGATTTGATATTGACAGGTGATGATTAGTTGATCAAGTCTTGCAAGGAGGACCTTGCAAGAGATTTTGAGATGAAAGACATGGGTCTTATGCACTACTTTCTAGGCATGGGAGTGTGGCAGAAGGATGGGGAAGTGTTTGTGTCTCAAGGCAAGTATGCCAATGAGATACTCAGGCGATTCCACATGGATAAGTGCAAGCCCATGCAGACTCCTCTAGCAGGTAACTAGAGGAAGGAGGATGCTACTTCAGGTGAGGTAGTAGCTGCTACTGTTTATCGACAGCTTGTGGGTTCATTGATGTATTTAGTGAACACACGACTAGATTTGTGCTTTGCGGTGAACCAGTTGAGTCAAGCTATGGTTCAACCTACCAAGATGTTTTGGAAGGCAGTGAAGCATGTGCTGAGATACCTTAGAGGCATATCTCAGTATGGATTATGGTACATACGGACAGAGGGAGTGAAGCTTCAGGGCTTCACAGATGCAAATTGGGTAGGGAGTCCATCAGATTGGAAGAGCACTTTAGGAGGAATTTTCAACCTTGGTTCAACTGTAGTTTCTTGGTACAATAGGAAACAGAGGTCAGTTGCACTTAGCTCAGCAGAGGCTGAATACATGGCTGCCAGTCAGGAAACATGTGAGGCCATTTGGATGCGGAAAATTCTAGTTGGATTGTTTGGTCAGAGGATGGATCCAAATGTGATCTATTGCGATAATCAGAGTTGAATCAAACTCTCAGAGAATCCAGTATTTCATGACAGGTCCAAGCACATCGATATTTGGTATCATCTTCTTCGAGACTGTGTGGTGAAGAGGATCATGTTGTTGCTGTATGTTTCGACTGAGGAACAGGATGCAGATATTTTGACTAAGGCATTGTCAAAATGCAAATTCGAGTTCCACAGAGATAGGATTGGGGTGACTGATAATCCCTTTCTTGTTGAGAGTGAGTGTTGAAAGTAGTAACAAGAAATGATAAATATAGAAGTGCTAGAAATATCATTGATATAAATAGCATTTCGGGATACATTCTAAATTTAGTTAGTCCCTGAACTAAAATTGAGAATTAAAATTCGAATTTGATCTTAGCAGCTGTTTGAAAAATAATTAATTAATTCATCTTGAGTTAATTAGTTGGAGAAAATCAAACATGAAGTCTATGTGAAGACATGCAACAATTTTCCCTTTGATTGAGGAAGATATTCCTTAATTAAAGTGATCAGGATGAGTTGTACTTTGAGTTGTAATTAGTTAGCTCAATTAACTGAGTTAAGTCCAGTTAGATTAGTTCCAACAGTTTGTGGAACTGATTGTGAGTTCAGTTAGTTAATGCATGCATGCATGTAACTACTGTACTTCAGATAACTGAATATTCTCTCATAAATAAGTCATGCATGTTAGTTCAGTCAGAGACCCAGTTGAGATAAGATGATGGGACATTGTACTATCAGTTGCAGGAATATTCCATTGAGGATATCTCTTGCATGCAGAAGGAATTCATTCCTTGGAGATTGCGCAATTACTTCTGAGTTTGGTGAGTTGTCTGAGAAGTGAATTCACACAGGTGGCAGCTAGAGGACCCAGGAGAAACTGCGCAAGGAAATAGGAGGCTTGGAGGACTGAAGGAAGGCATATGTTGTGTCTATTTAGTCTATGAGCAACATTGAGGGATTGTACTGATAGCTGGATAGCTTGTGAGCTAAAGCTTTGTGTAATCCGGAGATATTTCCACTTGTATGATAATACAGAGATCGGGGTTTTTTAGCTGAGACTTTTCCCAAATTATTCTTCTGTGTTCATGTGTGATTGATTTCTCATTCTCTGTTATATGTGTTCTATTTGATCTTGCTCAAAATCGATTAAGCTTCCGCAAGTTTGTTTGTAGAAGTAGATCAAGTATTTTTCTTTAGTATATTGCATTATCTGGTGATCTACAATGGGAAATTCTACACTTTGAATGTGTTAGAAAATCAAATCTCTTCTGGATATGACCTTGATCATGGGAAGGAAATGAAGGTTAGATAGGTGGAACAGAAATTTGAATTTTAGATTTATGAATGTCAACATCGATATGAGGGAACAATTTGTTTGATAATGAGAAAGGAGGAGAAGGGACAAAAGAGGTGGCATATTCCTCCTCTAAAATTGGAGGTGCCTCATGACCGATATAAATTGGAATAGAAAAATAAACCAGGGATTTAGATTTGAATTGTTTCAAGGAGATTTGAACCAAACACTGAAACTTTTTATTGAAGAAATCCCAATCCACATCTCCTTTAGGAAACTCATAACAAAGGTGAAAAAATCTATCAACAAAATCCCTGAATGATTCATCGGGTTCCATTCTAAGTTGATTGATCCTTTTATACACGTTTTGATAATTGTACATGGAAAAGGCTTGATGAAACTCTTTGATGAGTTGTTCGAATGAATGGATAGAATCAACTGGTAAGGCATGACACCATTGCTTAACTCTACCTTCAAGTGTGAGGGTGAATAATCTACACGCAACATCTTCACAATTCACTTCATAAGAATCAGACCACTTAAGAAACTGAAGTGTATGCTCAAGTATGGATTTTCCATGCTTACCATCAAACTTTAGTTAAGACAAGTTATGAATTTGTTCCATGAGAATTGTCATATTTTCACCTTTAGAAAAACATTATGGGATTATGATTTGGGGGGAGGCCATTTCAAGATGAATGTAACACCCTCCTCCCACATCTACTCAAGAAACCGGCCAGCCGGGGTAAACATGCGACGAGAGGCCACTATGATATGATTCGACCTCCTAAGTCATGTTAAGGAAGTGGAACCGATGGAAACACACCATACAGACATTCAACATCAACTTTAGGACCCTCAGGAACCAATCCAACACTTTAGACAGCTTGCCCTTGGGTCCCATTGAAATTTTGGACAACTTAAGCCTTAGTTTCTCTCATGCTATAGGCATGACATCGTCCAAAAACCCAAAGTCGCTCTCATAGGCTTTCCTGCTAGTGTCCAAAGACTAAATTTGTTAATGCTATGCCAACGTCCTCGAGATTTGAGCCACTTTTTCAAGCCTGAAGACTCGGTCACTTCCCAGAATTGAACCATCTCTTTAGAACAGTAAAATAACATGGAAAGGACAATATTAAAGAAAATACTTGTTTAAGACCTTGATTGGACCGCTACTAGCCATGACATGCATTTCGTCAAACAAATCACAATATGTAAACTACAGGTGTAAATAACAATTCTTAGCATAGGGGTCTCATACTTAGTTGAGAATCGCTAAGAACCATTGATGCCTCAACACATCGACTACCATTCCATACATTAGGTCATAGATACAATGATTATTCAATTGCAAGTAAAAACATGATGAAAGCCATACATAGATGTTGTCATAAAACACATACTTAACCAGCATAATAGCAGCAAAAATACTAATGAATGTACAACCATATAAACCACATATAATCCATCAAAATACTCATGGAAATACAAGGAGAAATAACCTTTCATTAATGATGCAAAATCCAAACCCGGGATGGGACTTCCACATTCCACTCGACTGTATAATGGCTGAGCCAAATCTCTCTTCATCTATTCACCCCCATGCCCTATTCCAAGCATGAATGTAGGATCTCATATAACACATCAATAAAAAACCATTCAGGGCTTCTAGAGGCCATCCACCTCAACCCATCAAACAATGATTCCACCTCACGGCCAGACATCACCAAAACATCATCAGATCAGTCTCTATCCCAACCATCCAGGGCTCTAGAGTGTTTGTTCCAACCAAGGCTACGGGACTAGTAACTCAACCCAAGCTATTACAAGGCTCCATAGCGTTTGTCCAACCAAGGTTCCAGGAACTAGTAACTCAACCCAAGCTAAGGAAACATGAGAACCGACAAAAAAAAACAATTAAAGTAAACCCACAATCACCATGGCTATCCAAGAAATGGAAAGGCTAGGAAATCCACTGTCAATCCAGGCAATCCTCCATGCCAATGCCATATCATGATCAACAATCCACATGCATATGCCATGCATGCCAAAAATAGTGAAGGAAACATACATGCAACTAGGTACCTGCAAGAAAATCTGATGTAGCTGCTGATATTGTAGGTTTTAACCCCGTATAGAAATTACCTGCATACGAATTCTAAAACACAGAAAATAAACAATGCGAGAGCATAACACATAAAACACATATACACAGATATTTTCCCCTGGATCCAAAAAACGGGACTACTAGATTGATTTTTCATTATGTTCTTTTCAATGCTACAATACATATATATACATGCCGAAGCATCCAATACCATGGATCGAAAACCATCGCGCCGAAAACCATGTGCGAAAACCATGCACAACACCATAGGTAGGTTTTCCCACCTAATATAGGGTCCAATTTTTTTTTCCACGGGCGCTGCCCTAGACCTCGTAGAGGGGGGCTACCTGCCCCCCTCAAACCTCTTGGATAGGGGGGGTTGCCTCCTCCTTGTGACCCCCCCGCCGCGCAATCGACGCAACGAAGGGGGGGATTTGCCCCCCCTCTAACCCCCCGGTTAACTAGGATAGCTAGTCGTGGAAAGAATATAACACAATCCAACAAATACCGATGCCCTCTTGCACTTTCTTTCTCTTCCTTTGCCTTCTTGCTCCAAGAATCCAAGTATGCCACACCCACCAAGAGTGCTCCAAGAAAACTCTAAGACTCCAAGAGTATGCGAGAGAGAGAATAATGAGAGAGCTTCAAAACTGAGCTGACAAAAGGTTACCAACTAATCCTCAGAAGCCTTTTTATGAATGAGGCCTCTATTTTCTTCATTTTCCATTATTTCCCTTCATTTTCCTCCTCACATGCAGCCTATGACCTTTCACCTCTTTTTTCTCCTAATTTCCATTTTTTTCATAAATAAATGTGCCAAAAATGCTATTTTGCCTTTCCAAAGCCTTAGCCATTTCCTTAGCCATAAAAAATCACAAGTGATCCCCATCACTGGGATTTTTCCCAACATTAAGCAAGTTGGAATAAGTGTCCCATCATCTGTGGTTATTATTTTTCCTTTATTTACTTTTATTACATGGAATTTTCACTAGGGTTGTTATAGAACCCCCCCCCTTGGGGAACACCATCTTCAGTGTTCAAAAACACCTATAACCACAAAAATTCTATAAGAAAAATATACTACCGATGGAGCTTTATAACTTAGCTCGATGTAGTATTTACAATGATCAACCCGCTGAGAAGCAAAGCAACATGAAAAAATAACAACATAACATCAAAATGACAAGATACCCATACCACTTATTGGAGATTTATAACATAGCTCATGGAGGTATTTGCATCCATATACATATGTACATATAGAAAAATCACGAAAGATACACCAAAACATATACCAAGACATATACCAAAATCACACCAAAACACCAAGCCAAAACTGCTTTGCCTCAACTGGCAAACAAGGAAGGATACATAGCCCGCATTTGATTCGCTATTGCCCATGTAGCTTCATCGGGCTCAAAATGCTTCCATTGCACCTTAACTTTGTTGGGTTGTGTTATATTCTTTTTACGGCTAGCTACCCTAGATAACCGGGGTGTAGAGGGGGGGCGGAGCCCCCCCTTCGTTGCGCCGATTGCGCAATGGGGGGGTCACAAGGGGTTTGAGGGGGGTGGGTAGCCCCCCTCTACGGGGTTTGGGGAAGCACCCCAGGGAATTTTTTTGGACCGTATATTAGGTTGGGCAGACCTACCTATGGTTTTGTGCATGGTTTTCGCACATGGTTTTGGACGTGATGGTTTTTGGTCCATGGTATTGGATGCTTTGGCATGTATAAATATGTATTGTAACATTGAAAGGAACATAATGAAAAATCAGTCTGGTAGTCCCGATTTTGGGATCCAGGGGAAAATCTCTGTGTATATGTGTTTTATGTGTTATGCTATTGCATTGTTTATTTTCTGTGTTTTAGAATTCATATGCAGGTAATTTCTGTACGGGGTTAAATTTTCGGTCCATGGTATTGGATGCTTCGGCATGTATAAATATGTATTGTAACATTGAAAGGAACATACTGAAAAATCAATATGGTAGTCCCGGTTTTGGGATCCAGGGGAAAATCTCTGTGTATATGTGTTATGCTCTCGCTTTGTTTATTTTCTGTGTTTTAGAATAGGTAATTTCTGTATGGGGTTAAAACCTAGATTTGGTATCAAAGCTGTTTTGGCTTCAAGGGGATGCCTTTGTTGCTGAGGGGTTTCGCTCGGGCCTGTGGTAGACCCTATTCAGTGGGAGATCTATAGGATCGATTCTTGTGGTGAAAGAAGATGGCGAGCAGTGGAAAGATAAAGATCGAAAAATTTAATGGTCAGAGTTTTGAGTTATGGAAAATCAAGATGGAGGATCTGTTGGTAGATAAAGATCAGTGGATCGTGGTAGATCTGGGTACTAAACCAACAAGAGTGTCCGATGAAGAATGGAAGAAGTTGGATCAGAAGGCAAAGAGGACATAATGATTGCGTGTCTCAGATTCAGTATTGCTGAATGTATCAGGGGAAGCTATGGCTAAGGCTTTGTGTGTCAAGTTAGGGACTTTGTACCAATCTAAGTCTCTGGTGAATAAACTGTTCCTATGGAAAAAGCTGTATAACCTGAGGATGAAAGATGGAGACTCGGTGACAGAGCATTTGAACGCATTTAATACTGTGGTAAGTCAGTTATTATCTATTGATATTAAAATTTCAGATGAAGATAAGTGCATCGGTTTGTTGTGTTCTCTACCAGATTCATGGGATAGTCTGATTATTGCAATAGGTAGCAATGCAACTGCCTTGCAGTTTGATGAGATAGTCTCATCCTTGTCGACGGAGGAGATGAGACGGAAAAATATGGAGAGCCATAATGGTGATGCCTTGTCTGTACGAGGACGGTCCTAGAACATAAACAAAAATAAGCCATTGAGTGGGATATCTAAATCTCCAAGAAAACCTGTAAAGGTGTGCTGGAAATGCGGAAATGAAGGGCATTACAAAAGGGACTGTAAATCTAAAGCTCCTAACAAAGGAAAGGGATCTGATGATGCTCCTTCTGCAGAGGTGAAAACCACCTCAGATGAAGGTGGGGATGTATACTTGGCTTCTTCAAGTACACATGTAGATCATGAGGCATGGTTTATTGACTCAGGTGCATCCTTTCACTTCACTACCCATAGAGAGTGGTTCCGTGAGTATGAGAAATATGATGGTGGTGATGTCGTCTTAGGGGATGATAGGAAGGTTAGAATCGTTGGTCGCGGAAAAGTAAAGTTGAATTTGCAAGGTGGAAGGGTTAGAACACTTCCGGGTGCTCTGCATATTCCTGCATTGGCTAGAAATCTGATTTCTGTAAGCAAGCTAGATGATGCAGGTGTAAAAATAGTGTTCGAGAAAGATACATGCAAGATAGTTCGAGGAGCACTGGTATTGATGCAGGGAGTTCGGATTGGAATTCTGTACAAGATGCAAGGTATCACTATTATTTATGGGTGCAACAGTTATGTGGTTCCTGAAAGTGGAGCAGAAAATCTAGTGGTCTTTAGAGAAAAGACCATGCTGTGGCATCAGACACTTGGACATATTGGAGAGAAGGGCCTTTGAATATTTCATGGTAAAGGTATGGTCAAAGGTATGACTAATAGCTCTCTGGATTTTGATTTCTGTGAAAATTGTGTATATGGGAAGTAGAATCGGGTGAGTTTCCCCTCTGGTGGTAAGAGGGCGAAACATATATTAGAGCTTGTGCATAGTGATGTGTTTGGACCTATGAAGGTCCCATCACTGGGTAAGTCTGTGTACTATGTATCATTTATAGATGAATTCTCAAGGAATACATGGATATATTTCCTCAAGAAGAAATCTAAAGTCTTTGACAAGTTTAAAGAATTTAAGGCTCTGGTGGAAAACCAGACAAAGAAGAAGATAAAGGTGCTGAGGACAGATAACGGTGGAGAGTTTTGCAGCATGGAATTTGAATAATTCTATAAGAAGTGTGGTATATCACGACAAAAGACTACTCCATACACACCTAAGCAAAATGGAGTTGCAAAAAGAATGAACAAGACGTTGATGGAAAGGGCAAGAAGCATGCTTAGTGGTGCCGGGTTAGGACAGGAATTCTGGGCAGAAGCGGTGGAGACAACATGTTACCTAGTCAACATATCACCTTCATCAACGTTGGAGGATAAGACTCCATAAGAGGTATGGACTGGTAAGAAACCCTCTCTTTCACATTTGAGGGTATTTGGATGTGATGCATATGTACATGTTCCAAAGGAGAAAAGAACAAAGTTGGATAGTATATCTGAAAAGTGCATCTTTATTGGGTATAAGGATGGTTTAAAGGGTTATAAGCTTTGGAACCCAGTAACAAGGAAGGTTGTGTATAGCCGAGATGTGGTGTTCAGAGAGGTGAAAAATGTTATTAAACATGAAGTCCCATCAAAGGAACCTGAGAAGATAGAGTTTAAGCTAAAGGAGGAAGAATCATACTCTACAGCAGAAGAGGAATCAGAAGATGAAGATCCACAAACTCCGGTTGTGAGAAGATCAATTCGAGAAAGAAGGTAGCTAGAAAAGTATAGTCCATCTTCTTTCTGTTCAAATTTTGCTTTATCTATTACTGTTGACGATCCCATAACTGTGAAGGAAGTAGTAGATTTAGAGGATGGAGAACTTTGGAAAGAGGCCATGTTTGATGAAATGGCATCTTTGCAGAAAAATGAGGCTTGGGATCTGGTGGAGTTGTTGGCTGGAAGGAACCCATTGGCAGCAAATGGGTGTTCAAGAAGAAGACAAATGCAGAAGGAAAGGTGGAGAAGTACAAAGCTCGGTTGGTAGCAAAAGGTTATTCATATGTGTTGGGAATTGATTTTGGTGATATTTTTTCTCCTGTTGCCAAGGTAGCTTCTATTAGATTACTTTTATTTGTTGCTGCTGCTTTTGATTTTGAGGTAGAACAGATGGATGTGAAGACAACATTTCTCCATGGGGATCTGGAAGAGGAGATCTACATGAAGCAACTTGAAGGCTTTGCAGTGAAGGGTAAGAGAGAACTCGTATGCAAGTTAAAGAAGTCTCTGTATGGGCTAAAACAGTCACCAAGGATGTGGTATCGGGAATTTGATACATTTATATGGGGACTTAGCTTCACCATAAGCAAAGCAGATCACTGTGTGTATTTTAAATTAATTGGTGACCATGTTATTTATCTGGTCTTGTATGTGGATGACATGTTTTTGGTTGGAAATGACAAAGAAATTATCCAAGATTTGAAGACCCAATTGTCCTCCAAATTCGACATGAAAGATCTTGGTGCTGCAAACTATATTTTGGGCATGGAAATTAAAAGAGATCAGGCAAAGAGGAAGCTCTGGTTAAACCAGAGGAAGTATGTCGAGACAATATTGCAGACGTTTAATATGCAGGATAGTAAACCGATGAAGGTTCCTATTCCTGTAGGTGTAAAGTTACCCGCTGAACAGTGTCCCAAGACACAAGAAGAGGAAGAGGACATGTCCTGTGTTCCATATGCAAGTGTAGTTGGTAGCCTGATGTATGCGATGGTGTGTACTAGACCAGACATTGCACATGTTGTGGGAGTATTGAGCAGTTTTATGTCAAAACTAGGGAAGGAGCATTGGATAGGTGTGAAGCGGGTTTTCAGGTATTTGCGTGGCACTAGTGATTATGGTTTGTGCTACCAAGGAAGACCAGGATTGGACAGAGTTTTGGATATTCATGGTTTTGATTATGTAGACTAGGCTGGAGATCTAGATCAGAGAAGATCTACAAGTGGGTATGTGTTTAACCTATTTGGAGGTGCAGTTAGTTGGATGAGTAAGAAATAATCTATAGTGGCACTATCAACTACAGAGGAAGAATACATGGTAGCCACTCATGCAAGCAAGGAAGAAGTTTGGTTGCAGAGATTGTGTTCAAGTATGGGGTTAGTACAGGGAGCTATAAGGATAGACTGTGACAACCAAAGTGCAATTTTCTTGGCAAAGAACCCTACTTACCATTCAAAGACAAAGCACATTGATGTTCAATATCACTTTGTGAGGGATATGATAGAAGACAAAAAGGTGTTTCTGGTAAAGGTGGACACTTTGAAGAATACTGCAGATGCATTAACAAAATTTGTGAGCTCTGAGAAGTTCTCTTGGTGTAGAGAAACAATGGGCATTGCAGGGCTGGATAAATGACTAAGCTCTCCTGTGGCCCTCTATGGAAAGAAAAAAACAAGTGGGAGAAACTTGCTCGATTGCTTGGTTCTGGAGCATGAACACCTTTTCTGCAATATACACTGAGGCTCCAACTAGAATTCTCCATTTGGTTCCACCTGCAATACAGACCAATCAATCACATGATCAACATCCTTAACATACTTCTTAAGTAATGACACATGGAAAACATCATGGACTTTCACTGTCAGAGGCAGTGTAAGTCGATAGGCTACTGGCCCAATTCTCTTAATAACACTAAAGGGTCCACAAAACTGTGGTGCCAAATTGGCACATGATCCAATCTGTAAGGAGCTCTTCTTCGGCTTGATGCGCAAGTACACCTATTCCCCAACTTGGAACTCCTTGAACAACCTATTCTGATTTGAATATCTCTTCTGCCTATCCTGTGCTGCCTTTAGATTTTTCTTGATTACCTACATTTCATGTTCCATGTCTACCAACATGTCTGGTCCAATCAATACCATGTTAACTAGATCACCCCAACTAATAGGAGTATTACAACTCCGCCCATACAATGCCTCAAAAGGACTCACTCTTAATGATTCCTGATACCCATTGTTGTACGTGAACTCAACTAGTGGAAGGTACTCTTCCCACTTTCACTGCTGATGCATCACATACATCCTCAACATGTCCTCCATTATCCTATTGACACTCTTTGTCTTTCCATCTGTCTGCGGATGATAAGATGTACTAAAGGCCAACTTTGTGCCCAAACCTAAAAATAATTCCTTCCAAAACTTATAAGTGAACTTAACATCCCTATCTGACACAATCTTCTTTGGAACACCGTGCATTCTGACCACATCTCAGATGAATACCTGTGCTACATCACTAGCTGAGAATGTAGACTTCACTGGAATGAAGTGTGCAACCTTTGTCAACTTGTCCACAACAACCATGATGGAATCATGCTGTCTCACTATCTTCAGCAATCCTGTGATGAATTCCATGGAAATGACTTCCCATTTCCACTCTAGAATTGTAATCAGCTGTAGCATTCCACTTGAATGTTTACACTCTGCCTTCACTTGTTGACAATCAAAACATCTAGCCACAAACTCTGCTACATCCCTCTTCAAATTCGGCCAATAATAAAATCTCTTCACTACTGTCAGTGTCTTCTGGTAGCTTGGGTGACCTGAATAAGGTTTTGCATGAAACTCTCTCAAGATTACCTTCTTGAGTTCACTGCTATCCAACACATATATATTGTCTTAGAATCTAACCAATCCATTTGTTGTAAGGCAATAAACCACATCCTGTGCACCTACACCTGTACTTTTACCACCACATGTACCTGTACCATCACATGTACCTATACTTGTACTCTTTTCTTCAACCTTTGTAAAATATCCATATATTTGACATCCTACTGACCTTCCTGCAAGATCCTATCCTATAGATCTATCCCATTGGAACTCATAACTGCTAAGTGATTTACCTGTGTCCGCTTGCTAAGAGCATCTGCCACTATGTTCTCTTTACCTTTTATATATGTGATCTCAAAATCAAACTCATTGATCGGAGCCAACCACCAAGCCTACCTATCATTCAGATTCAGTTGGTCAAATAGATATCACAAACCACTGTGATCACTCATCAATGTGAACATCTTGCCAAAAAGATAGTGTCTCCACATCTTCAATGCATGTATAATTGCTGCCAACTCAAGATCATGCATGGGATAATTTTTCTCATGCTCATTCAACTTCCGTGACTCATAGCATACCACCTATCCATCTTGCATAAGGACTCCACCAATTCATCTCTTACAAGCATCTGTGCATACTACAAATTCTTTGTCCGAATCTACAATCTTTAACACTAGTGCATGTGTCAACAACTACTTGAGCTACTCAAAATTGGCCTCATACTCCTCTTTCCATTCAAACTTCTTACCTTTCCTTTGTAATGATGTAATAGGATAATCAATTTGTGAGAAGTTCTTGATGAAACTCCTGTAATAGGTTTCCAACCCCATGAAAGATCTCAGCTCATCCACATTCTTAGGAGCTATCCATTCCATGATGGCTCTTATCTTTTCTGGATCTACTGCAATGCCCTCCTTAGAGACCACATGCCCCAAGTAGTCTACCTCAGTCTGAAAGAAACTACACTTGCTGAGCTTAGCATACAAGTGATGCTCTCTCAAAAACCTCAACACTTCTACTAAATGTTTGACATGCTCTTCCTCATTTTTATAATATACTATTATATCATCAATGAATACAATAACAAACTTATCCAAATACGGATGCAAAACACTATTCCTCAAGCACATAAATGTAGTTGGAGCATTAGTTAAGCCAAATGGAACTACAACAAACTCATAATGCCCATACCTGGTCCTGAATGTGGTATTGTAAATGTATTCCTCTTTAACGCGTACCTGATGGTATCCTGATCTCAAGTCAATCTTAGAGAACACTGTTGCTTCCTTCAACTGGTTGAATAAGTCATCAATACTTGGTAACAAATGCTTATTCTTGATGGTCACTTTGTTAAGCTACCTGTAGTCAATGCATAATTTGAGAGTGCCATCTTTCTTCTTCACAAACAATACCGGTGAGCCCCATGGTGAGAAAGTTGGCCTAATGTACCCCTTATCCAACATCTCCTTCAGCTACAAATTTAAGTCAACCAACTCAGGTGTGAACAAATTGTAGAAAAACTAGGCAAAAACTAGATTTTTGGGCAAACTGGCTCTATGCGTAGCGCCACTGGCCAGGTGCGTAGCGCCGCTTCACAGCTACTTTTGGAGGCCTTCCCCTTAGCCAAATTGAGCCCAAGATAGCTCATTGGAAAGGTCTTCCTGTCTAGTTTTTGGAACATCTTGAATTTTTGCATTTGGAGGTCATTTTCCCCTTCAAAAGTGAAATCTCCCAAGGCTGCTTCTGTGTGTCCAAAAAGAGGCAGAGAGGTCATTTTTTGATGGTTTTTTGACCTTTTGGTGACCAAGTTTTTCTCCAAAATTGCTGAGATTTTCTGGGTTTGATATTCTCATCATGATGAATCTATATATGCAAGCCATTTCTTCAAAAATTCCTCCAGTGAAAAGCGTAGCACCACCGAGGGCAATTTTTTGTGTTTAAAATTTCAAAATTTCAAAATGACAAAAATTTATCAAAATTTGCCCAGATTTGGCACAAGGCACCACCATTAGTTGCTTTGATGGGCTAGTGAGGCTTCAGCCAAGATTTTCAACTTGTCTTGCTCCTTTTTTCTCCTTAAGGCCTTCCTCAACCTAGCCTTAAGCTTCCTGATTCTCATATTGCAAATTTTGTTTTCGAGTCATATAATGATAGGCCATGTGGCAAAGCATCTTGTTTTCTCTGTTGGCCTTCTCAATCAGCCCCTCAAGGTGTATATTGACCCTCTCAAGCCAAGTTTCTCAGTCATTCTCGATCTCTTGTTCAATGGAAGTCAACTTGACCTTTGCCTTCTTAGCCTTTTGCTGGTTCTCCTTGATCATTTGCAACTCCATGAGGACTTGCTTGTCGGTCAATTGTTTGTTTTCTTGCTCTAGATATTTGATGACCCATTTAGCCCTCTCTAAATTGTTTGACAAGGCTTGTATCTCAGCCTCTTGTTCCTTAATGATCATGTCTTTGACAGTCCTTGGATCTTGAGCATCCAAGTCAATGACATCAACTCCTTGTGCCTCCTCATGATCAACAAGGACAAAATCTCTCTCTTGCCCATCACTAGGATCCTTCTCATGCATCTTTTTCTTGCCTTTACCTTTGCCCTTGTGTTGCTACCCAACCTGTACCTGTTTAGCTGAAGAAGGCAAAGCCCCTTCCACTCCTTGTGGAGATAGCATTTTCCTGTGGCCTGAAGATGAAGGCAAGACCCCTTCCACTCCTTGTGGAGTTAACACTCATCTGGCAGCTGCAAAAAGTTTCCTAGTGCCCCTTTCATATGTCACAAATACTGGCACTCCAACAGTTTCATTTTCTTGGACCTTTTCATGTCCTCAAAGTCCACCTTCTTCATGAGGCACTGATGAAAAGACTTGAGGGCCTTTGAACATTTCACGAGAAATGAAAGTTTCCCATGGCATGTTGAGAAGGTTCAGTTGATGTAAAACAATGATTTCAATCAAAGAGTAGTGGTAGATGTTGGTTAACTACTGGGGGTATGATTTCTTCTTTGCAATGAGTGCCATCTTCTCGATGTTTTTGAACATGAAGTAGGGGATATTAATCATTCTCACCCTAGTGAAATGCATCAGCAGTCTAATGTGGTAGGCATATAAGCGAGAGAACCTACCTTCACAAGTAAAGTACTTGATGATGATCTTCATTAATGGAGCAAACCTGTCCTCCAAGAATTTAAAGGGGAATACTCTCTTGAGTTTGTTATGGTATTTAGCCTTGATGTATGGCTCATAATACTCCCTATCAATGTCTTGACCTTTGTTCCACTTTTCACCAACATTTGGAATACCTGTAGCCTCTGAAATGATAGCTGGTGACAAAGTGAATGTAACTCCAGCAAGATTTACCTCATTGTTGTCCAAATGTGTCACAAACAACCTTACTAATTCATGATGAGATTTAACCCTTTCCACCATTTCACAGAAACTGAAACATGACTGATGTCTAAAACAAGAAATGGAAAATGGGTAGGCTTGCAGCTCCCTCAAACTGGTGGGCTCCTCTCTGATATGTTTTCCTCCTTTATGAGGCTTCCTGCCCTGTGTGTCTCTCTCCCTGGAACTGTCACTAAGGGTTTCATCTTCCAGTTCATACTCACTGTCCCTCTCCATTGTTGTATAGTTGTTTCTTTTGTGGTGAATGAAGTGTGGTGAATGAAGAGATAGGGTGAATGGATATAAGATGAGTATGAAGAGATTTTAATAGGAAAATAGGTGAGGGTGAACAGGAGTGGGAATGGGATTTAGGGAGTGAGTAGGGTTAGTGAATAGTGTAGGGTTTTGGGAATAGTGTAGGGTTTGGGGTATATGTATAGGGTTTGGGAATTGGGGAGAATGTATGAGGGAATGATGTTTTGGGAATAATATATGAGGGGATGGGGTTTAGGGAACCACAAATAAATGATATAGGACAACAGTAATGAGTGAGTTTTTAAAATATATGAGACAATTAGTGAAAATTAGGGTTTGATTTTTTGAGAGACAAAACCACCCAAGACTGATGCAACAATCTCTTTTCAACAAGAATGATGGTGTTACTTACTTGCAAAGAGGCAATGGAGAAGTTTTGAGGTGAATTGATGCAATTTGCAATGATCTGGAGCCTAACTTCCAGGTGCGTAGCGCACTCACCCACGTGCGTAGTGCCAGTTCAAAATTACACTGCAGGAAAAACCCAGGTGCGTAGCGCCACTCCTATGTGTAGCGCCGGACTTTGGTGCGTAGCGCCTTTTTACATGACACTTTTGAAGGCCTTCCCAATGTCCAAATTGGGCATGGGATAGCTCGTTGGAAATCTTGTCGAGTCTACTTTCCAGAAAATCTTGAATTTTTCAATTTGGAGTTCATTTTCCCTATCAAAATTCCAATCTCCCAAGATTGGTCAAAATGTGCAGAATGAGGTTGCCCAAATGCAGAGTGCTGTTGTAGTCAACTTTTGAAGGTCTTCCTCAACTCCAAATTGAGCTCTTGATAGCTCATTTTAAAGATATTTGTGTCTACTTATCAATTGACTCATCAAGCAAGTCATTTGGTCATTCGATCTAGGATAAAAAATGATTTTACCAAGGTCACGCCAGAGGTGCAACAACCCTCCTGAGGCAAATGATGTTCTCGACATTTCTCCCAAACCATGAAACCTGTGTAAAAATTGAAGGAGTTTTTTCTTCTTGGGTCTAGCATGGACAAAAATTTATCTCAGTTTTTTCAAATTCATATTCTATTTCTCAGAAACATCATTTGAATAAAACCTATCCCGATATGTGGAACAGGGGATTTGTAGAAATGAAGGGAAATGAAGGGGATAAGGGGCTTCTAAATTCTTGAGAAAATTTTGAAGAATAGGGAGGGATGTTAGGGAGTAGGGGAAAGTGGAATTTCAAATGTTGAGTGAGGGGAAGGGGTCCAAAAGGGAAAAACACAGGCCTAGCCTAGAAAATTGTCAAATTGTAGCAATAAGCTAGGGTTTGTGGGAAAATGATGAATTTGAGGGATATCAGTGATGGGAAATGCTTAAGAAGGTATATTAAGGATAGGGGAAGGTGTATGAACATCAGGATACAAGCTTTGTTTATGATTTTACCATCTAAGAAAAATTACCTTCAAAACCCTAAGAGAGGGAAATGAGCCTTACCCAAGTACAACTAAAGCACGAACAGGGTGTAAAATGACCCATTGGAACCTGAAATGATGATGACAAATTTTTGGATGATGGTACACTCAGCTGAATGGTGACATGGACCGACACTTGGAAAACTTTGGAAGGAGTGAAAACAATCCTAGACCTAATACCTAGTGACCAAATTTTACTTGAAGACTCACTGAAATGACAAAATTTGACTTTGACACCCTAAGACCACTTTGTAAGAGCATGTTTGATCGCTGGTGGAAGGCTTCAAAGGCTGAAACTAACAACTAGAAATGTGTACTGCAAATATCTTGCACCCTTTCCTGTAGCTAAGCTTTGCTTGCATAACTGTCACCATCCTAACTGATGTAGCTTTCTTCTTACCCTGTAAGATTCTTGGTTCTCCATTTCCATCAACAAACTCAATGACATTGTCATAACAATGTACCTTGGTTCTATGAAGATACAACTAGTCCATGCCCAACAACATACTGTATGAACCCAACGGTAATACATTCAAATGTGTTGCGGTAGGCATACCATTCAAATAAAATGCACAAGCTCTTACCCAATGATGAACTCACTTCTTTGTACATGTAGCCAAATCCACTAACCAAGATTCTACATGCGACTCTTTACTCAAACCACACTTATCTACTAAGTTAGGACTAACATAGCTATAATTAGATCTAGGGTTAATCAAAATATAAATAATTTGATCACAAATCTTACCATCCATCTCAATGATAGATGCTTAATGCTCTGCCTGTTTGTTATCCAATGCTGCATAGATACGCAGAATACTCTGACCAACATCCCCAATAGTCTGTGCCTCCTGTGCACTGTATATCTTAGGCCTACCACTCTGGTACTGTGGACAATCTCTCCTGTGATGATCTCCTCCACAAGTCCAACACCGCATAAGATCCTTATTCTGTTCCTCAGATCGATGTCCCTATCCTCTATCTGATGCATTGAACCTCTTAGGTGGTGAAACATTCTCCTTGTTACCTGTATGCTGAGGCCTTTGCTTGCTTTCGGTCCCAATTTAATTTTTTTTTTGCATTACCTCTCCAGTCTGTCTTAGTCTCAGTTCTGCACTTCAATTGTTCATAGAAATTCCTTAGCTTCTGAATGACCTCCTCCAATGATATAGGCTCATCGAACTCAATTCTGTCTTTCAATTCCATCGGTAACCCACTAATGAACCTCTGAATCTTGGCCTTTTCCTCTGTGAGATAAGTCACATACCTCAACAACTCCAAGAATATGCTAGTGTACTCATCATCTATCATGGAACCCATCTTTAACTCATAAAATTATTTTTCTCTGTCATCAAAGTATCTCTTTGAAAAATACTTCTTCTTGAATAGCCACTCAAAATCACTCCAAGTCAAATCCTCCTCATGAATACATCTGATGTTCTTCACATCTTCCCACCAAATGTCTGCTTTACCTTTGAGACTGAATGTAGCCACTCTAGCTTTCATGTTCTCTGAATAGTCATGCAACCTGAAGAATTTCCTCATGCCAAGCAACCATGCCTCTGCATCCTGCAGTTTCTTCATCTCTCCATCAAATTTTGGTGGCTTTGCTTTCTTAAAATCATCCGGTAAATATCCCCTATCACTCCTCCTATAAGGATGATAACGATGACGATCATGATGCCTATATGAATCAAAACTAGAATAATACCTATGTCTATCCCCTCTCCTATCTGGAGTGTCCAAAAATATTCTATCTCTAATTGTGTCATCTTTGTCTGACCTGTGACCACCATGCGACCTACTTCCATATGCCCTGTTAGTTCTATCCTCCTGCTCATAGTTGATCCGACGTGGTCCTTGTCACTGCAAATATGACAAGCTCTAAAGTATCACTGCATTTACCTCTGCTTGTTTCTCTTGCGCCTGCATGATTCTGTCATTATCTACCTTGCAACTCCTTATTTCTTCCTTTAAGCTTCTCAGTGTAACTTCCAAATCAGAAGAGTTCCCAACACCATATTTCTCTTCAAATTCATAGGGAGAGTCTTTGTAGTCAACCATCTTGCTAGCCATTTGATATTTCTTCCTGCAAGGTATATCATGTCAGCTAAACCAAATCACAATAAACCAATGTACCTTAGTATAGCTCAAGGAGGATACCTTGTCTGCAAGATCAACAAATCAACGTGATACATGTATAACATAATCATGACATCATATAGAAACATAAAACATAAGCATATGACCATGCAACCGTCATTCTAGCTAGGGTCCAGTCATCAATGCATGACCTCAACAACAACACACACCATGACCTCATGCATGACAACCACCATCATTACGTCACTATACACTTGACCACATGCAAACATGAACATACATAAGCAATATGTAACCAACTACACACGTCACTATACACTTGACCACATGCAAACATGAACATACATAAGCAATATGTAACCAACTACACATATACATAAGCACATATGATCAAGCATGAATGAACAATACTTGAAATCAAAACTACAAGAATGATACATGCAACCAAGCATACAATAACGTAACCAAATATGCACGAATGTAACCAAGCAAACTACAACGATACATGTAAGCAACATAAATCGACATGTAACCAATCATACACTCACAATGCTGCATTCCACAAAAACAACCTCAAGTTTCACATGACGACATCACTACCACCATGATCAACATCATGCAAATGAAACAAGCACATGGAATGCTAATGTGAGAGACACACTTGCAACTGACATGCATGCATGACCAACACATAGCCCATCCAGTCCGAGGGGTGAACCATGCTATGATACCACTCTGTAACACCCTCCTCCCACATCTAGCCAAGCAACCAGCCATCTGGGGTAAACATGCGACGAGTGACCACTATGATATGATTGGATCTCCTAAGTCATGTTAAGGAAGTGGAATTGATGGAAACACACCATACAAACATTCAACATCAGCTTCAGGACCCTCAAGAACCAATCCAACCCTTCAGATAACTTGTCCTTGGGTCCCTATGAAATTTTGGACAACTTAAGCCTTAGTTGCTCTCATGCTATAGGCATGAAATCTTCCAAAAACCCAAATTCACTCTCATAGGATTGCCTACCAGTGTCCAGAGACTAAATTTGTCAGTGCTATGCCAGTGTACCTGGGATTTGAGTGACTTTTTAAGGCCCAGAGCCCAGGTCACTTCCTAGAATTGAACCATCTCTTCAGAACAATAAAATAACATGGAAATGACAGTACTAAAGAAAATACTTGTTTAAGACCTTGACTGAACCCCTACTAGCCATGACAAACATTTCATCAATGTTATCACCAAAAATTGATCATCTAGCCATAACTTACTAGATGGATTGAAGTACACCATGTAAGGCCAATTTTACCATAGTAAAATTTCTTTCACTATAAGAAATTAATTAATAAACCACATTTGTTAAGTTATTTCTGGTTAAACCCATGAGGAATAATTAAACAAATCATTATTTATTTAATTATCTTCTAGGAATAATTAATTAAACCAATGTTTAACTAATATTCCTTGTCATATTTGACCCAATCATGAGAAATAATTAGATAAATCATTCTTTATCTTATTTTTCTCTAAGAATAATTAATTAATCATTATTTAGTTATTATTCCTTGTCAAGTTTGACTAAATCCTCTAGGAATACTTAAACAAATCATTATTTGTTTATTATTCCTTAACTAGATTCCTTGAGATGATAAATAAATCATTTATTTATTTATTATTTCTAAATAAAATTATTTAACCAATTTAAATACTTTTTCCCTCCAACCAAATATAATAAAATATTCCAAACGGTTAATTTTAGATTTTGGTTAATAATATTATATTATTTTCCATTATTCGAGAATAACCCAATATTTTGTTATAAATTGGAGGGTTTTACATCCATTATTCACTTTGGATCATTTTCATTGTTGCACTCACTACTGTAACTTTGATTATAATCACTGTCGCTTGCCATTTTCTTTTTCCATTTTGAGTTCCCATTGAGCTCAAACATTTTTTGCTGGGTTTACACATTGTAGAGAGGAGAGACTCTACAAAGATGAAGACATTGAGGATAGCCAAGAACCCATCCCACAGAGGGGAACTGGTAACATCATTTGTTCCCTTCACATGTGTCACATAATAAAATCTATTCTTTATATATGGTTTTCATTGGTCATTGGAGTTATTTGTGCTTAATTCCTTATTTCATTTTGCTGTTTAATTATTTTTGTTGCATAGATCAGGATTTTGGCAGGTTTTGTTTCTATCATTTGCTACAAATCCACACTGTTTTACAACCATTTTTACTATTGAGGTTGTTTGTCATCCACAATCTAAAGTGGTTTCTTTTCGTACACCTTCGAGAAGAAAACACTCCAACAAATGGCGACTCCACTGCGTTTTTAATTCTGATTCAAAAACCTGGGTGACCTTCAGTTTTCAGCTTAGGGTTTTTCTTTTTTTAGTCTCTTAATGTTGTTTACTAGCATTCTAAACCTAGATCAGTCAAATTTCTAATTTCCGAAAATTTTATGGTTATTCCGCAGGTGACAGGAACCAGCCGCAACAGAGACAAATTTTTTTTATGAAACTTGCCGCCCGAGAATTGAGGAGTAGAAATCGCAGTCTTTAGGCCAAATCCTACACTCTAGACCTCCAGAACGCACTTCCTGGGCCAAAAAGTGCGATCCCAACCTAAAATAGGTCAGTGCCTAGGATTTTAGGGTTTTCTGGGATTTTTCTGATTCTTTTTTGGGTTTTTCCGAGAGCACTCTACTGGGTTGGTTGACCACTATCTTAGCCCTCTTAGGCCTTGATCTACTTTGTTTTTCTAGTCGAAGTGGAATTTAGCCCCCTAGGGCTTCTAGTACGCTTCCACCTTTGTAGGAGGAGTTCAGTTGAGTAAGAAGTCTGAGTTTTTGTAGAGCTTTCAGCCATACATTTCAGATCTGTACCTTTCTTTTTCAGATATTTAAAGATAGGTTGTTTCCATCCAAATTTCCCTCTTGAACCTTGTTTGGTCATTTGCCTTAGGGTGCCACTGTTTTCCCTAGGTTCCACACCCATCGTCCTATCTTTTGCAGCGATTTTCCTCACTGGTTTTTTGCTGTTGCTGCACCACTTTCCAGCAGCATAGTGTCATTTGATCCCAGTCACACTGATACTTAGATATCTTGGCCTTTTTAGTGTGTTTTCAGTTGATTTTTCCACCAACCAACACAGTGTTTGCAAACCCAGTTTGGGTGGGGTTTAGATAGTTGATTTGCTGTTTATTTTCTGTTTTTAATTTCAGTTTATTTATAGTATTTCAACAATCTTTTTCTTTTTCTTTTTTCAAACACAATCTGGGCTTAATTAATAAACACACATATTTGCACACACAAGCACACCTTAAGCAAAGGGCGCTTGGTTAACACCACCAAGCCAAGACTTAAATTAATTAATTTATCTCCCCAACAGAGATAGAGACATTTTGTTTATCTCCCTTCACCATTTCTGTGTCACTTGTGTCTTGCAACCATTGCGCCACCAAGGCATTTGTCACAAAGACTTTTAGGTCTTCATCCCCAGTTTTCGCCTGGACGTATTACTCCTCGCCATAGGGTTCGAGTAAGCCCCCATACAAACTCTTCTTCTGGTTCATCTAATTCCTCATCCGATTCCGAGCCTCCTTCATTGCATACGTCATCGTGTCAGGACCCACTGTAGGTGTAGGAAACCAACTTGGTGGTGGATCTGGTTCTACCCCGGCAGTCACATCTAGTGGAACCATTACAAGAACCATCCCGATAGCTCCTTTGCTACCTTTCATGGCTGGGTTAAGTCTCCTGGATTTTAGCCAGTTGATTAACGACCCCATACACCACGATGCTAGTTGGATAGCTATGCCAACTAAGCTTCCCTTAGACATTCCCAAGTTTGAGGGTAATTCTGGAGAGGACCCCACTAATCACGTCCACTCCTTCCATATGTGGTGTTCATCTAATTCCATCACTGATGACTCCATTCGTCTTCGGTTGTTCCAATGCACGCTCATTGGAGATGTTGTGAAGTGGTACATTGACCAACCCTCTACTTCTCATTCCACTTTTGTGACGCTTTCTAAAGCGTTCCTTTCATATTTTCAGTTACCTCTCCGATACGACACCGGTACGGAGCTCTTGACCACATTTCATCAGTCCTCTGCCACCCGTCTTTCCGACCATGTCCAGGAATGGTGTAGAAGGAGGAGCATGTGTCATGCTCCTTCCTTCGAAGACCATGTCTACCTCGATTGGTTTCTTAGGACTCTTTTAGCACCCATTTCCAAAGATGTCGCATCTCACTTTCCTCAGACAGAGGAAGAGGCTCTCCAGACCACTATGAGATATGACTTGATTTATGCTTAATCCAGTTATGTCTATACTGTTATACCAGACCTCCCTTGTCATGGTGGTGCCAATGCACCGGGGGAATCTCACGCCGCTGATGGTATCATTGGAGCTCTTTCACATCCTTCGCCGTATACTCAGTAGACTTATGACTATCCACAGGGGGGCACCGGTTCCTGCAACACTTATCCCCCTCCTTCTAGCAACGTGTATTCAGGAAAAGCACATCTTATGCATTCACCCAACCACATCAGCAGATGTCAGGGCTAGCTAGTGCTCAACTTGTCTACCAGACCATTGCCCCTTCACCATCTTACACCTATGCACTGTTGAGTGCTCCAGCCCCTCAGGCATTAGCGCTGCAGCCTCCCATGCATCCTCAGCCCCAACAACCACCGCCCCCTTAGGGTCAAGTGTATGCATAGCAGAGTGTGACCAATCCCCAAAATTCGAAGAAAAAGAATAAGGGGAAGGGTAACAAGGGTAACCAGGGTAATCAACCTAATCAACCCTAGGGGAACCAACCTAACACCAACAACCAGCAACAGGGAAACCAACCCAAGCAGAACAAGGTTGTTCGTATGAAAAATCCTTGTGAATGTTGTGGTGTACATGGCCATTATACTAATGAGTGTCCCCTCTTACCTTAGATGTGCCAAATGTGGGAAGCCCAAGCAGCTTTTAGAGATCAACCATCCATGCAGCAACTGCCTCAGAATCCTGCGCCATCTCAACCGACCGTGCTTACAAATCCTTTCCCTCAACAAGGATTTGTTGCTACTCAACCTAAACAAGGTCAAGAAGCCCACCCTCCCCAACCTTCTGGTCCCGGTGACTACCATATTCTCATGATGAATTCTGATGAGGTCAGTGCCTTTAATGTCAACCTGCAAAATCAGTCGCATCAATACAACAAGCCATTGAATTTGTCCACTACTGAGCCCAAAAACAAAGAGTCTACTGAGTCTCTTACAACACCAAATGGTCCTTTACAGATTCCTCATCCCAAGGTTGAGTCAATTCCCAATATCCTGAAAGGGCCATTAAGCCGTAATGCAAATTCTAACCGAACTGCCCACACGTATAGTATAGTAGACGACTTGGCGTAATCAATTCCCGCCATGTCGACGCTGGAGGTCCTCCAGTTGTGCCCATCTTAGAATAAAGCTCTACTAATTTCTTTGGGCATGGTAGATCCTTCAGACGATCATTTGATTGTCTTTCCAGTTGATGTGTCAGAACATCCTCCATTACCATCATCCATTCCTTTGCAGATACCAGCCCGAGTCTGTAATGCCATCATCTCTCGATGCATTATTGACGAAGGTTCATCCACCTACGTGATGTCGACTGCCGTTTGGAAGCAACTCAAGTCACCTAAACTATCCACATCCACCATCACTTTGCGTGCTTGAGATGGTCACCCCTCCCAGCCTCTCGACATGTATCGCAATTTTCCAGTGACTCTTGTGGGCAAGACTATTTTTGTAGATATTGAGGTTATCGATGTCCCTCTATATTAAAACATTATATTGGGTCACAATTACACTTATGCCATGTCAGCCGTCGCGTCTGCGGTTTTCCGCATGATGTGCTTCCCCCATGAAGGAAAGATCGTCAATATCGATTAGTTGACATACTATGAGCCGTCATCCTTGACCTCCCCTGAGTCCATTATCTCATCGATGTCCAACAAGAAGTCTTCCACCCCTCTCACCGGTATTTCACCCGGAGTCTACAAATATTTCATCTTGTTGGGTGCTTGCCATGGTCCTTCCCCTCCCATCTTTGATCCTAACTCATCGAGTGTTTGCATGTTACAAGCATGACGGGCTGCTCAAAAGCAGTATGGTAACTCTAGTCAACAGTCGGTTCCATAACGCCCTACTGTTACAACTTCAGCCGAGCCATCAAGATCTACCCCTCCAGGACCTCCTCCTTTTGTGGGTGCCTCTCCTTTATTCCCACCAGGAACTCTTCCTCCAGGTCTTAACCATCTAGGAACCGTTTCGTCAGGACATTATCCTACAAGACAAATACCTTTCTTGTTTCCTCCTCTTGGAACCTTTTCTGTCCCTATCATGGCTTCATTGAGTCTCCCTAATATGACTTTTGGGATCCCAATCTGGTACATTGATTCTCTAGCGAGCACTCCGCCTAGTTAGCTCAGACCATATCATGGTTTAACCCTGGTTCAACCAGTCCCTACGACTCCTGCTGCTGCTCCAGCTCCACCACAACCTCAACGGGAACACACTCCTGTTGTGAAAGCTTTTAGATAGGGGGACAAATCCTAGAAGAAGGAACGTAAGGACAAGGCTCCCTAGACAACGACAACTACCCCTAAACCTACAAAGTCAACACCTTCGTGCGCTTCGTGTGAAGTTGTTGGGCATGCCACCAATAACTGTCTTGAGCTCCCTCGCCTCAAGTCTGTAGCCAATGATACGTTTCCTGAGTCTAATATCCCAGTGGTCCATGTGACCTTACCTGAATCTACAACGAAACTTAAATCGTTGTACACAAATCACCCTTGTGCTTTGTGTGATAACTACGACCATTATACTCATCATTGTCCTCGTCTCAACGAGTTTCGTGAATACCTTTAGGTAGTTCGCGAGTTTGAGGCCACTCGTAGTGGGTCATCTAGCCCTCTGCTTGTGATTTCTGGTCCCACTCCTGCACCAAAACAGGGGGACTCTGGTCCCACCATCGTGATCCCTCCCCCCGATGTCGAGATGATAGACTCCATGGTCCATATCTTTTACCTATCGTCATCCTTGAGATCCTTGCAGGAAAACCTCTCTGAGGTTCCCGCACATGTTTCTATCGAAACTCCCTCATCGAAAACCCGGGTCTCAACATCGGTAGATCTTCCATCTACTAGCTCTTCATCTACCACTCCAGACATTGCATATGTGAACCTTCTTTCTCAGGATGATGCACCAGGTAGTTCCGCCGCATCATGTAGTCTCTTTTCCTCCAGTCCTCCCATCTTCCATTCTGATGAGGACATCATGGAAGCCATGACTACCCCTGATTACCCTTGGGATGATATGCACCATCGTGCATACTTCCTTCCATATTTGCGAACCCAGAAGTTTTCCCCCCATCTTACTCGTGATGATCGATGACGTATCTAATACCAGGCCCCTCGCTATCTTCTCATTGGTGATGACCTTTATCGTCGCAGTGTTGATTGTATCCTTTGTCGTTGTCTCACTTATCATTATGGCTAGGATCTTACATCATTCGTAAGGACTTGGGTAAGGGGTAATATCTCTTAGAGGATTTCGAAGGCCAACTTCTTCCTAATCCTCGCAATGCACTCTACCTCAATAAATTTTACCCATAGCATATCCCATTGGTTTGCGTGTATTTATTTCTGTCACGCATTTAGGTAGGTTGCATCATCTCATTTGTTGTATTTTTCACCTTTTAGATGGATCCGTCATCCACATTGTATATCGGTTATGTCGACGGTGTGAGTCGCTTCTCTAGGAATCTAGCCTTGACAACATGGGCCATTTTCACCCCCTTGCATACATTAGTCCATTCTAACGACGTGTTCATTGGATCTACCACCAATAACCAGGCCCTTCATCTTCATGTTCGTTTAGATTCCTTGCTACTTTTCATGCAATTGAATGGTGTGTATCATGTGCATAACCAAGTCTTATTTAGAAAATATCTACGAGTTAATCTGTTGGTACGTGAATTTAAAACCATTACTTTCAGTCACGTTCCTAGAGCCCAAAATAACTATGTAGATACCATTGCAAATAACATTCTAGATTTTCATTTATCACATGTATACCACAGAAGACAACCATAAAAAATACATGGTGAACCATCATCGTCATATATATATAAAAGATGCATAATCACATTATGTATCACATAACACATATAAGTGTTTGGAGCCCATAACTCTAAATACATTTGACATTCCCATCGCATGTTTCAAAAATCAAAACAAAGGGACAATGAGTTCTCTAACAACTTGAGAACCCCGTAGCGAGCTAGCGCCCCTCGAACCACCTGATTCCCCTGAATCTCAGATCGAAGGGCGTCCAAATCTCATTCGTGCCAATTTATTTTCAACTCTGCCATACCTGTAAAACACCACATGTATTGTCAGTTCAGAGATGAAAACATTGGTCTTGACTGTTCAGCCTCCAGCCCCCACCAGGCCAACAGATCACCCTCCCTCTCAAGTCCAGCTCATAGTTTTTAGCCAGAAAAGGGGGAGCAGGTTTTTGACCAATTCCTACGAGCTAGATTGCACCTCAAGCCCAAAAAAGTGCGAGCCAACAGTAAGGAGTAGCAGGGGTCTCCTAGGGAGCCATGGGGCACCAAAATCAACAAGTAAACCACTAAAATTGAAGAGCAGAGTAAGTCCACCTACCTGAAAGTCACAGATCCCGATTTCGGTGGTCAGTTTGTTCGCTACGATCTCCAAAATATTTAGGGCCTTTTCCTCCTCCCCAAATTCACCAAATCTCAATGTGCAAATGAATTAAATTGGAGGGAAAATGCCCTTTTATAGGAAAACCCCCAGTTTTTCTGTCGCCCATTGCGACCAAAATGTAGCTCGGTGTAATGAACCATTAACACTGTTGGAAAGCTCTCATCGAGCACTATAATGGGTCTCTCTTCGTTCTTGATGATTTGACACTTCACCCGGAAGCCATTTTTCCAAGAAGGGTCACTTCGACACCTCTCAAAATAAAATTTATTCATATGCGAAGCTTTTACTTTGGATACCACCTTCCCTTGGCACTATTCATCTCACGTCTTGATTTTCGTCATGAGAAACCATCATTTTCTCGTGTTTTCATGGTCCCCATCGGGCCGATTCTGTGTGGCAGCATCATCGAGTCACCCTTGTTCAGAACATTCGCGATGAGTCACCTTTGTATCCATGGAGTCTGTTTCACATCCCATTGTATCATGTCACAGTATTACATCTATCTTTGCATACCATTCATCCTATGTTGCCCATTTTTGTCTTCAGTCATACTGTCCATCATCCCCTCCGGAGTCGAGTCAATCGCTGCCAGGTCAACCATGCACTTTATGCTCTAACAAGGGAAGTCGTCTATTTGTCCCAGTCTCATTTTCCCCATTTTCCATGGTGTCAATCCATCAGTCACATTACTATTTTCCCTCGTGCCTCAGTTGAGGATCCTCATTACCTCACCTTTGGTGGGCCCTATCCCGTCAACATCAGCACATCTATTCTAGAAGAATAACCTATAGGGCAGTGTATCTTGGTTCCAGCTTCCACTCTTGTTTGGTGCCTCAGATCAAGCAAAGGGAATCATCATTTCCCTTTGACTTGATTATTTCATGCTTGTGATTCATACACTTGATGGTCCAGTGATGCAGCAGATTGTACCAGTGATTCCCGGGTGTGTGTGAGATGTTTCAGACCTCATGAGGGGGTGGCCCTTTAGGTAGCCCCCCACATGCTCGGATGACTTCATATTATGCTACAACCTCAGATGTAGTTCCACATATTTGATGGGTTCGGTTCCTGCCGCTTGCAGTGCTCATAACATGCATGTCTCCTTCAGATGATCCATTCAGTTTTGCAGAGCCCTTTCCTATTCAACAGGGCTTCTTTGGTTGTTATACCCTCCCTCCCACCCATTTTTTGAGGGAAGGGCCATTATGTCTCATGTACTCAGATGTTATTGTATTCAGTCCTGGCTCATGTTTTTCCAGGCGCATTATGTATATGGGATACATTGTATTATTTTCTGGCTCATTTATGCTAGCATGTCATGTACCATTCAGCATGTACTTTAGTGCTCAGTTTCATTTTGCTGGGCACACCATTATTATTTGTACTCAGTTATCTCAATAGGTATGGGTATGCCTCCCCCGCCTCATTTGATATTAGGTACCACAACATAAAAGGAGACTTACATCAGTTAGTTGGTCTCGCCCCCTTAGTCACTATCCTCTTTCGATTCAGCTCCATTGGTCTCTCTCTCTCTCTCTCTGACTCCCCTTCGGTGTCTAGTGATTGTGTCCTTACAACGTACTTCGATCATCGGGCAAATCTGTTATCACAAAAAATTGATCATCTAGCCATAACTTACTAGATGGATCAAGTACACCATGTAGGGCCAATTTTACCATAGTAAAATTGCTTTCACTATAAGAAATTACTTAATAAACCACATTTGTTAAGTTATTTCTGGTTAAACCCATGAGGAATAATTAAATAAATCATTATTTATTTAATTATCTTCTAGGAATAATTAATTAAACCACTGTTTAACTAATATTCCTTGTCATATTTGACCCAATCATGAGAAATAACTATTTATGTTATTTTTCACGTGGAATAATTAATTAATTATTATTTAGCTATTATTCCTTGTCAAGTTTGACTAAATCCTCTAGGAATACTTAAACAAATCATTATTTGTTTATTATTCCTTAACCACATTCCTTGAGATGATAAATAAATCATTTATTTATTTATTATTTCTAAATAAAAGTATTTAACCAATTTAAATATTTTTTCCCTCCAACCAAATATAATAAAATATTCCAAACAGTTAATTTTAGATTTTGGTTAATAATATTATATTATTTTCCATTATTCGAGAATAACCCAATATTTTGTTATAAATTGGAGGGTTTTACATCCATTCTTCACTTTGGATCATTTTCATTGTTGCGCTCACTGCTGTAACTTTGATTATAATCACTGTCGCTTTCCATTTGCTTTTTCCATTTTGAGTTCCCATTGAGCTCAAACATTTTTGTTGGGTTTACACATTGTAGAGAGGAGAGACTCTACAGAGCTGAAGACATTGAGGATAGCCAAGAACCCATCCCACAGAGGGGGACTGGTAACATCATTTGTTCCCTTCACAGGTGTCACATAATAAAATCTATTCTTTATATATGGTTTTCATTGGGTCATTGGAGTTATTTGCGCTTAATTCCTTATTTCATTTTGCTGTTTAACTATTTATGTTGCATAGATCAGGACTTTGGCAGGTTTTGTTTCTATCATTTGCTGCAGATCCACATTGTTTTACAACCATTTTTACTATTAAGGTTGTTTTTCATCCACAGTCTAAAGTGGTTTCTTTTCATACACCTTTGAGAAGAAAACACTCCAACAGTCAAACATATCACGAATATGTAAACTACAGGTGTAAATAACAATTATGAGCATAGGTGTCTCATACTTAGCTGAGAATTGCTAAGAACCATTGATGCCTCAACACATCAACTGCCATTCCATCCATTAGGTTATAGATACATTGATCATTCAATTATAAGTAAAAACATGATGAAAACCCTACATAGCTGCTGTCATAAAACACATACTTAACCAACATAATAGCAACAAAAATACTAATGAAAGTACAACCATATAGACCACATATAATCCATCAAAATACTCATGGAAATACAAGGAGAAATAACCTTTCATTAATGATACAAAATCCAAACCCAGGATGGGACTTCCACGTTCCACTCGACCGTAGAATGGCTGAGCCAAATATCTCTTCAGCCATTCAATCCCGTGCCATATTCCAAGCATGAATGTGGGATCTCATAGAACACATCAATCAAAAACCATCCAGGGCTTCCAGAGGCCATCCACCTCAACCCGTCAAACAATATTCCATCTCACAGTTGGACATCACCAAACCACCATCAGATTAGTCTCTATCCTAGCCATCCAGGGCTCCAAAGCATTTTTTCCAACCAAGGCTCCAAGACTAGTAACTCAAACCACAACTGTCGTTGGGCTCCAGAGCGTTTGTCCAACCAAGGCTCCAGGACTAGTAACTCAACCCACCAAAGGCTCTAGAGTGTTTGTCCAACCAAGGCTACGAGACTAGTAACTCAACCCAAGCTAAGGAAACATGAGAACCAACAAAAAAAAACAATGAAAGTAAACCCACAATCACCATGGTTATCCAAGAAATGGCAAGGCTAGACAATCCACTCTCAATCCAGGCAATCCTCCATGCCAACCACAAATCATGACCAAGAATCCACATGCATATGCCATGCATGCCAAAATTAGTGAAGGAAACATACATGCAACTTGGTACTTGCAAGAAAATCTGATGTAGTTGCTGATCTCGATGCCCTCTTGTGCTTTCCTACTCTTCCTTTGCCTTCTTGCTCCAAGAATCCAAGTATGCCACACCCACCAAGAGTGCTCCAAGTAAACTCTAAGTCTCCAAGCATATGCGAGAGGGAGAATAATGAGAGAGCTCCAAAACTGAACTGACTAAAGGTTACCAACTAATCCTTATAAGCCTTTTTATGAATAAGGCCTCTATTTTCTTCATTTTCCTCCTCACATGTAACCGGTGACCTTTCACCTCCTTTTTCTCCTAATTTCCAGTATTTTCATAAATAAATGTGCCAAAAATGCCATTTTTCCTTTCCAAAGCCTTAGCCATTTACTTTGCCATAAACAATCACAAGTGATCCCCATCACTAAGATTTTGCCCAACATTAACCTTGGAATAACTGTCCCATCATCTGTGGTTATTATTTTTGCTTTATTTACTTTTATTACATGGAATTTTCACCAAGGCTATTACAATGAAAGATTGAAAACAAACTTGATGGACTCAACTTGTCATCTAGCCGTCCTTCTATAACCAAATCTGTGGACAGTGCTGGATACCGCTAATAGTAGGGGGTCTCCCTAATATGAAGTCCCAATTATACTTCAGACCATTTGGGATAGGAGCCCCATCTGGGAATTTGACTCGACTTCCATTACAATGATCCTACGGATTTTCCTTAGCTACAATTATCAACACAATAAAGCATGCACATAACTTTGAGATAAGCAAGTTAGCTTTATGAAACACCAATTGCAATGTATATAAAGTACTTCCACGAATAGGAAAGGAAAGAGTGAGTCTTTAGAAGAAAAGTAATAGTACCATCCTAATAAAGACACACACATACATAGAATGAATAATTAGTTAATTTGCAAAACAGTTCGCAAAGAAACAACTTTCATGAAAGAAAGTAAAAACGCACATTCGAATATAAGTGTAACAGAGCCAACACAATAATTCATTTTCTTTAGTACATGAACACAAAATACATCATAAACATTAAAATAATAGTCTTACAACATTTACGATACATGCATGAAAGTGTGCCGCATATGAGAGCTTCGAGATATTTAGTGAAAGTTTCAAGATACACAATTACAATGATGCATCACTAGCCCCAATAGTGGGACATTAAGCCACTACTTTCTCCTCAAACGAATGATATTCTCTCCTATGCTAAGCTTGAGAAGCTAAGACTAAAAGTCCTTTACTTAAGGCATGAGGGCTTATTTATAACAAATGGGGTGACCTTTCACCTCCCATGTGACTCTTGACCTCCCTCATGACTCTTGAGCTCCCATATGACTTTTGAGCTCCTACATGACCTTTGGAATTCCTAGTGACTTTTCACATTCCATGTGTGACCCTTGGATTTCCAGACATTGCACATTTCCCAATTTTCAAAATTACATATTTATATTCCATCAATAATGTGACAAAAATACATAGAACAAAATAACACTCTTGTGTTCACACTTTGAGAATCTACATTTTGGTGACTGTGACATGATACTTCATTGTAATGTATCAATTCCAAGTTCTTCTCTTTGCTGCTATGTCTTCAAATCTTCATGATTGATCTGAGATGTGCTTCATCTTCACCCTTCAAAGGATATGGATAAGTATTGGAACCTTCTAAGTCAACATGAGTTGCCATCTTTCTGTCAAGGTCCAAGATTCCTTTACTCCTGCATGATAACATCATTGTGTCTTATATCCACAAGTGTCCTTTTTAAACCCCTTATTGATAACCTCCTTGAACACCATTTTCCATGTTACGCTGATAGTACCTGCAAATGAAGTTCACTCATGGCAAGGCAATATTAGTCCCAAAATCACCTATTCTACCTTGTTTTTTCATGAAAGATGTTGACTGTGAGGGGACAATGTGCAAGGACTAAGAGAGAGACTTTCTTGGGAGTAGAGTGTAGGTTCAGTAGGAAACAAGTGGAGGTATGGGAATTGGAAGTGTGCATTGCACAATGGAAAGAAACAAAGGGATAAGTTTTGGCACATAGCGCAAGTCTAAGAGGCAAGGGTGACATGCTTGCTCAATGGGAACACACAGTGTACTCTTGAAATCAAGGCTTCCCAAGCCTCACACAAAGCACAGTTGCAGGAGACAAGGAATGATGGATGAGGCTTGGTGATACACAATTCCCTCATCAACAAAACTATTTTCAATTTGGGCGCAGTTTCAAGAGACAGGGCTCAGGGACTATTCCTTAGGGATGTGCAATGCACTTATGAGGGAAGGAGGCTTTATGATGCGCACCGAGAACAAGTGTAGGCTACAAGAAAGTAATTTTAAGGTATTGGGAGTGTGCAATTCACTCATGAATGTAGATAAAAGATAAACATGTTTAAAAATTTCGTAAGATGTAAAGACAAGGAAGAATCCCCAAAATTGATTAAGTGTGAGATCAATGGAACAAAGAAGAGAGAAAAAGAATGCATGATAGGTCCTGAACATGATCATACATATATATGCAATAAATCTTATGACAATAATATGCACAATACCAAAAGACAACATGTATACACTGAAATGACAACAAACCAACACTAATATCCAAGTGCAATAGTTAGAGTGCATTTCTTTATGACACAAGTGTCAACTAGAATCAAAAGGTGTGTTATGCCATGGGAGTGTGTCCAACGCATGTTCTTGTGATATAGAGGATAAACTAATGTAAGAAAGTGTGTTAGAGCTACCTCTAGAAGGTGCGCCAAGGTGCTCTTAGGATATGCAAAGGAGCTACCTCTAGAAGGTGCACCAAGGTGCTCTTAGGATATGCAAAGGAGCTACCTCTAGAAGGTGTGCCAAGGTGCTCTTAGGATATGCAAAGGAGTTACCTCTAGAAGGTGCACCAAGGTGCTCTTAGGATATGCAAAGGATCTACCTCTAGAGGGTGCGCCAAGGTGCTCTTAGGATATGCAAAAGTAAGCGAGAACGACACATGCAAGAGTGACAATAAGCAAAAGTGACACTTGCAAAAGAAATAACAAGCAAAAATGACACATGCTAAAATAAAAGCGACACATGCAGAAGAAAAGGAAAGCAAAAACGACAATTGAGGAGCTTACTTGGAGAATGGTGCACTTACAACCAATAATGCTCATGCTCAAAGAATGCACAAAGCTCCAAAGAAAATGATGAATGTGAACATGAGCTATGGGATGGAATCTTTAAATAGGGAGAGCACACATACAATTAAGGTTAGGGTTTTTAATTGCACTCAAAAATGAAATCTATGAGATAAGGATGAGTTAACTACCAATTGTGACAACACTGACTTGGGAAAGTGCAATATCACTGTCAACAAAAAGTGCACAATGACTATCCACAAGGAGCGTGCGATCACTGTCTTAAGGATCAGCGCAATGTCTATCAGCAAGAGGTGTACATGATTGTCTCCCAAGAGTTCCCCCCACTGTCTCCAAGAAGTGCGCTAGGCCTATCTTGGGAGAATGCGCTACAAAGGAAACATGAGTTGAGCATGTGAAACAAGTAGCTTTGATACTTAGGTTTCCTAAAGGAAGACTTGAACACTTAGAACACATGATCAAACATGACATTAATGACTTGAAACAAAGGATGACATGATCATAAGGGGCTCCAAAATTTAAATGTAGGCAAAAATTTTGGAGGGCGTTGTAGTGGCTACAACAAGAGGAATGCCAAGTATAGAGGAGACTACGAATACATGAAATTTTGAGGTTAACCTTAATGATGAGCCCCAGAAATGGGTAATTATATGGGCTCATTTGGCCTCCTACCTCAGCTTAATCCACCATTCTCATTAGTTTATTGCATGTTTTTGATTATATTTATGCTAATAGAGTGAGTTGGGTTTGTCATTATGCCATGAAGTCTAATGTGTGCTTTATGCAAATTTTTGGTCAATTTTGGGACAAAGTCAAAGGATTAATGAGCATTTGGCAGCCAATATTCGAGGAAAACAAAGGAGAGGATTTGTAGGAGGGTGTCCCCCTCATTTATGACTCCTTACCTCGAATCCTCCATCAAAAACTCGGAGCACAAACAGCCACATCGATGCATCCAAGGGGCAGCCGAGCAAGTCAAGAAGAACTGCTATCTATCTCTAGTTCTAGGAAGCCAAGCCCCATGATTTTAGGAGGGCTATTGGGGGACTTAATTTGTATAAATAGGGGGGCTTAGATTCTCAGTAGGTTAGCCAGTTATTAGTAGAATTTTCACACTTTTGTGCAGCTCTTGTTCAGCTCATTTTCGAGCTTATTTTTGTGAACAGTTTATGTAATGTGACTTTTATTTTGATAATGGAGATGAAATATTTTCTGAGCCAGCACTGATCTCTTTTAGAGGGCTGAAGCTCTTGGGTTAGGGCCCAACCCAAGCTGCCCAACACCTCTTTCTTTGTACTTATATGTTTTTGCTTTAGTTCATGAGTTAATTTTTGTTACATAGATTCATTTTACCTTGTTTAGAATAGGTTGCTTTTGATGGTTTGCATAGCTGCTTTTTGTTTCAGTTGCTGAAGTAGGTTAATACAGTGATAGGCTAAGATTCAAAAAGGCCAACAACAGGCCCTGATCTCCTTTCTCCCTTCCTGGGACCATGATTTGAGGTCAAGGCACCATTGCTGCCACCAAAAACACAGTTTTGCTTCTTCCATGCAATTTCTAGTGTGATGATTTGATTTGAAAAGTTAAAGGGTTGCTTCAGATTCATTTTGCCAAGATTGTTTCCTGTTTCTGTAATAAATCTCTTTGCAAGCTTTTCTATTCATAGGGTACTGTTCAACACTTCATGTTTCTAGGTTAGAAATTAGGTTAACAAGAGATATGGTTCTATTTTCTTGGTGCAACTAGTCCTTTTCTTGCTCAGTTTCGGTAGTTAGATGTGCAGATCTCTTACAACACACCTCAACTCACAATACATCAATAAAGCAGCCAACATCATCTCATTTCTCACAGGTTTCACAAGTCATTCACAGTCCTTCACGAATCTGCCCTAATTTCTGCACTTTTTCCATAAGCTTTCCTCTCGTCATTTGAACAAATCCAACCATCATTTTCTTTCCTGATCCTCCTTGTTAAGCCCCAGACACCTCAACACATCCCTCTAGTCTTTAGCTACCCTTTCCCACCATTTTTCCACTCTTAAAACCTCTAAAAACAGCTCTCGGCATCCTCCTGTAGATCCTCCTGTAGATCCCCTATAGCCTCCTGTAGAATTTCCTGTGAGTGATTTTTCGAAGTCCGATTGCAGGGGAAGTCTTCAGAAGGTTACCAGAGGCTTCTTAGGACCCCTCCACACCTTCTTACACCTCTGCAAAAACCAAATCCACCCTCCATCGCCACCAAACCTCTACCACAGTCACAAACAGACAAAATCACATGCATAACAATTTCACATAAAACACATAAAAACGCAAAAAGATGTTCTTTTCTCATTTTCTTCTAGGAATAGCTTGAATAGATGTAATTTACCTTTTTAGTAGTCAATGGCACTCATTTCATCAGTTTTCATCTCTTTTTCTGCAAAAGTAGGGTTAGTTGGAAAAATTAGGGTTTGCTTTACACTCCAGTCTTCTTTCTCTTTCTGCAAGTAGAATAGTCTTTGTAGAGTTAGCTTTCTTTCATCATAGTTAAAAGCTTCTTCTGGAAACTCATAGAAGTTGGCTTGAGCTCCTAGTGATCTTGCGCCAGCCGACCAAGTGACAACCTGCAGTAAGAGCTAGTACTTGTGCATACAACACCGTCGCTTCCAAGTTTGTTACGAACTACCGGGTTGATAAAAGTAAAGTAGGAAGCCCCAAGAGTTGCAGCATTATTGCTGCAATACTGGTGCTCACCACTTTTTGGTGCCGTTTCCGGGAAGTGTCAGAGTATTTTGTGATTACTGCTTTCTTCTATTTTCTATTGCAACATTCTGCTAAGTAGTTTATTTCAACAAAAGTAGAGTAGTTGTTCTTTCAATTTCTACATTTCCTTGCTTTCATTTTAGTTCTGCAATCTCCATTTCAGCAAAAGTAGATTAGTCATTTCAATTCTGCAATTTCCATTTCAGCAAAAGTAGATTAGTCATTTCAATTCTGCAATTTCCATTTCAGCAAAAGTAGATTAGTCATTTCCTTGCTTTCATTTCCATTCTGCAATTTTCATTTCAGCAAGTTCATTTCAGTAGTTGCAATTTGTTTGTTCAATCAATTTCAGTTTTGTAGGTACAAGCAGTGAAAAAACAAAAATCACCCAAAAAAGAGATTCCCTTTCATGCCTCGTAGGAACAGAGATAATTCAGGGAAATTCCTACCCAACACCCCCACCACATCACAAAGCCACCCTTCTCTCTTCTTCGGTGGCAGTGATCCAGAAGATCCTTTAGGAGAACAAATTGAAATATTTGAAGAATCTATAAGAGAAGAAGAGGAAGAAACCATCCCTCCTGAGACAATGGCTGAAAATAGAAATGGTAGGGGAAATGGAGAAAGAGTAGAGGGTACCTTTCCCATCCGAGAGACCAATGGGGACACTAAAATGAAGAACATAAGCCCTTTAGCCCTACCTCACTTCCATGGATTAACTACAGAAGATCCTGACACCTTCCTATTTGAGTTTGTTGTTATCTGTCGAACCTATGACTATGCAGAAGACGAGCAGAAGTTGAAACTATTTCCTTCTACCCTCAAGGATGCAACATTGCGCTGGTTCATGGGGTTACCTGGCAACAACATCACAACTTGGGCTCAGATGTAGCAAGCCTTTAATAACAAATATTGGACTACTATAGGTCAAAAGATACCAAGGAAGAAATCTTCCGAATGACCATGGGAAGTGATGAATCCTTGGAGGACTATGAAGAGAGATTCCAGCTCAGTTATAAAAGGGCCAGGTGCACACTTGACCCTGAATCTCTGAAGTTGGTCCTGCTCAGAGGAATTCCGAAAGACCTTCTAGACACCCTCCATTTACTGGCTGGGGGAGACATCTACCAGCTACCTTATGAAGACATCAAGACTGTCTTTAGAAACCATTCTAGGGTAGCCAGAAAGAGAGGTAGGGGGAGTCAACCCATGGCCAGTACCTCCTCCTCCAGTTCATCCCTCAAAGGTGAATTTGGAAACATGCTGGAAGATTTCAAGAGTGAGATGCTGCAAACTCTTGCCATGCAAATGGATACCTTACATATCAAAAGGAAACAAGAGGAAGCAGAGAGGGATTTGGCCATTTTTTGTCCTAGGTGCACCAAAAGGCATCCTAGGAACGAATGTCCATTGAACTCTATAGAGGTGTGTTCAGTCTGTGAAGAAGATCATCCTACAAATAAGTGCCCTTCCTTGCCTGGACTTAAAGCTGTATACCAAGGGGCTGAAGGAGCCACTGAACCACTCTACTTCATAAACCAAAGGAGGCCGCATGGACCTAGACCTTACCAGTAGGGAATATAAGGGACATCCCAGGCATACTACAACCCTAATCAAGCCACTTCCATGTCTTCTTGGGGCCCCCCTGCTCATCCTTCCTGGTCCACACCTCCTCCTTGGTCATATCCATCTCAATATCATGCTCAACTAGCTGCTCATTCATTTCACCCCTATGCTCAGCCACAGCCTCAGTGGAATGCACCTCATCAGGGGTGGAGGCCCCAGTACAACTCTCCTCCCGCTCTTTTTCCTCCACCACCTGCTCAACCGCAACCATTGCCTCCTGCTCCACCAAGGAAACCCCAAATGCCTGCTCAACTGAACCCAAACCCGAATAATAGATAGGCTCAGCAAGTATATAGTGGGGAACCATCATGCCCAACCTATGCTGTGGAGATTCAGGAGATTAACCTATGATCTGGGAAGGTTCTCCCAGATAGCCAGCCTCCCCCTAAGGAGGATGAGGAAGATAAAGAGGAAAGTGAACCGAAAGCAATTCCACCCTTTCCTGAGAGATTATCCGAAACAACACAGCCTACCCCAGAAGAAACTGAACTTCTGGGAGAATTGAAACAATTATGTGTAAAGATACCACTTCTCCAAGCCATAAAGGATGTACCTATATACAACAAGATGATCAAAGAGAAGTGCTTCAGGCATCCAGGCAGGTGCAAGAGAGATGCCCCAACCATCAATGTCATAGGACAACTGTCTGACCTAATGTTGGGGCAGGTAATCTGTCTGAAGTATCTAGACCCTGGAAGCCCAGTAGTCGATGTCCACATCAATGGCACCATGATCCCCCATACCCTGATTGATTTGGGGGCTGCCATTAATGTGATGACCAAGGACACTATGCTCAAGCTCAACCTCCAGGGCTCCCTGAGAAAGACCACAACAGTACTGCAGTTAGCAGACCGCTCCACCATGACCCCTGAAGGGATTGTGGAAGATGTAATGGTCTCCATCGATTCTTGGGAGTACCCTGCTGATTTCCTGGTTCTCCAGTTGAAGGAAAAGCTCACTGGGTATCCTCTCATCTTGGGAAGACCCTGGTTGGCTACTGCAGACACCTACACCAGCTGTTGAGCTGAGAACATGACAATCAAGAATAGGCACATGTCCAAGCAGCTAGTCCTATACCCTCCTACCCAACCTTTGTTAGAACATGATCTACCTCTCTGGTTGGAGGAGGAAGATGAGGATGAAGTCTATTCTGCACCACTATGTGCAGTAGAAGCTGCCATGGGGGCGGGGGGGAACCACAAACTGAGGATGATCTCATTGAAAACTTGATTCAGAATCCACCCCCCAGTATGTTGCCATTAGAAGAGCTAGTGAAAGAAACCCAAGACAATCCTTTAGTTGATTTCTGTGTGGTCGACCCAACCTCTCTCCAAGTTAAGAATATAGAGTTCGGCCCAGAAAGAACCTTGAAAATCAACTCATCCCTATCCACCTCTCAGGAGAAGGAACTGTGTAGCTTATTGAGAAACCATTTGGATGCCTTCGCTTGGAGCTATAAGGAGATGAAGGGAGTGCACCCTTCGGTCTATACTCATCACATTTACATTAAGGAAGATTGCAAACCAGTCAGGCAGCCTCAAAGGAGGATGAATCCAGCCCTTAAAGACATTGTCAAGGAAGAATTGAAAAAGTTACTGGATGCAGGATTCATCTACCCCATCTCTGACAGTGAATGGGTCTCTCCTTTGGTGCTAGTGCCAAAGAAAAATGGTAAGTGGAGAATCTGTGTCGATTATCGAGAACTGAACAAGGCCACCAAGAAGGACCATTTTCCTTTGCCTTTCATAGATCAAGTGTTAGATGGTCTGGCGGGGAAAAAGTTTTTCTCCTTCCTAGATGGGTTTAGCGGGTACAATTATATCCAAATCAGCCCGGAAGACCAAGATAAGACCACTTTCACTTGTCCTTGGGGTACCTTTGCATATCGAGTCCTTCCTTTTGGTTTGTGCAATGCTCCCGCCACTTTCTAGAGAGCAGTATTGAGTATATTCTCTGAACTAGTTCATGATGCAGTGGAAATATATATGGATGATTTTACTCCTTATGGTTCTAACTTCCAGGAAGCTTTGTCTAACCTGGGAAAAGTTTTGGACAAGTGTATTGAAATGAACCTGTCCCTCAGTCCGGAAAAGTGTGAATTCTTGATGACTGAAGGGACCATGCTAGGTCATGCAATCTCTCAGCAAGGATTACAGGTGGACCCCAACAAAATTGCCATCATCCAAAGGGTCCCACCTCCTCAAAAGGTGAGAGATGTCCGAAGTTTCCTAGGCTTAGCGGGATATTATAGAAGATTCATTAAAGATTTTAGTAAGCTAGCCTCTCCATTGTTTGGTCTTTTGGGGAAAGATGTCGAGTTCATATGGACTGACAACTGTCAAGAAGCCCTAGATACCTTGAAAAGTAAACTTGTGACTGCCCCAATTTTGAGAGGTCCAAACTGGGCCCTACCTTTCCACATTCACACAGATGCCTCGAACAAAGCAATAGGAGCAGCCTTAGGGAAAATTGATGAAAAGTTACCTTATGCCATATACTTTATAAGTAAAAATTTGTCAAAGGCAGAGTTGAACTACATAGTAACCGAGAAGGAACTCCTAGCTGTAGTACATTCCTTAAATAAATTCAGACATTACATCATAGGCTATCAAACCTTTATACACACTGATCATGTTGCAATTAGGTATTTAATGAAAAAACTGGATGTGAATGCTCACATTATTAGGTGGTTGCTTTTATTGCAACAGTTTGATCTAACCATTGTTGATAAGCCTGGTAAGGAAAATGTTGTTGCTGACTTTTTGTCTAGAATAAATCTGCCTGCAGGTGAAGAAGGAATGGTGGATGATCAAATGCCAGATGAACACCTATTCGCTATCTCAGTACTCTCTCCATGGTTTGCTGATATAGCGAATTACTTGGTTTCAACACAGTTCCCGCCACACCTGTCCTCAAAAGAGAAGAGAAAGATCGTGAGGAAAAGTGCCCCTTTCACTTGGATTGGGGGCAATCTCTTCAAACTTGGCCCAGATCAGGTTTTGAGAAGATGTGTCAGGGAGGAGGAAGTTTTTGACATTCTCTTGACCTATCATGATGGGCCCTGTGGAGGCCATTTTGCAGCAAAGAGGACTGCCTTCAAAATTCTGCAAGCAGGTTACTATTGGCCCACTCTTCATCAAGATGTGAGGAGATATATCAGCCAATGTGATCGATGTCAAAGGATGGGGAAACCTACTCCAAAGGATGAGATGCCCTTGCAGCCTCAAGTGACTTTTGAGCCATTTGAGAAGTGGGGCATGGACTTTGTGGGTCCTATCAACCCTCCTTCAAACCAGAAACAATACATCATTGTGTGCACCGATTATCTGACAAAATGGGCAGAGACAAAGGCAATCAAGGCAGCAACTGAAGAAAAAGTAGCTGAGTTTTTAAGAGAGAACATATTCTATAAGTTCAGGTATCCAAGAGAACTGGTTACAGATCAAGGTAGTCAGTTCACCTCCAATCTGATTGAAGACCTGCTCATCCATCATAAAATCAAGCACAGGACTTCCACCCCCTACCATCCACAAGCCAATGGATAGGTGGAAGTCACCAATAGAGCTTTGGAGGGAATTTTGACTAAGGTAGTGAGCAGCAGTAGGAAAGATTGGGCAGATCGATTGGTTGAGGCCACCTGGGCCTACAACACCACATGGAAGACCACCACAAGATTCACACCCTATGAGCTGGTCTATGGAAAGAAGGCTCTACTGTCAATAGAATTTGAATACAATACACTAAGGATGGCAGCTCAGCTGGACCTAGATCTCAACCATGCACAAAGGGAAAGGTTACTCCAGCTTAATGGATTGGATGAACAGAGATTGCAGGCCCTTCTCCACATAGAAGTAATCCAGCTACAGAGGAAGATATGGCACGATAGAAGCATCAAGGAGAAACAATTCCAAGAAGGAGATTGGGTGCTGTTGTATGACTCAAGGTACAAAGATTTCAAGGGCAAGCTGCAGAAAAGATGGCTGGGACCATACATTATAGAAAAATGCAATGAAAATGGCTCAGTTCTGATCAGGACTATTGATGAGGAAGCCATCCCCATGCTTGTCAATGGGCATAGGTTGAAAATCTACAAGAAGCCCCTCTCCAAGCAAGAATTCATTGAAGAGCTGAGTAAAACAGTGTTGGTAGTGGAGCAAACCTCTGCCTCCACTTCACCCACTCATTAAAAAAAGAAAAAAAAGAAAAAAGAAAAATATAATAAGGACTCTAGTGAAAACCTCTATGAGGTGCTTGAGTCCCATCCTAGGGTTGAAAACCTCTCTTGAGGTAGCCCAGAGATGACAAAAAAAAAATAAAAAAAAATGAGGAGAATAAAGATCCCTGGGTGAAAACCTCCCCTTGGAGGCGCCCAGGGTAGGCAGGTAGGGTGAAAATCTCCTGGAGGCGCCTTAGCTGTCTCTTAAAAGAAAAAAAGAAAAAAAAACAGAAAAAGAAAAATTAACTTCTTTTGAGTGCATTGCAGGTTGTAGGAGGACCGCAAAACGAAAGGGGACATGCCACAAGCCTATTACATCTCTTATAAACCCTCTTCCATCTTTTATGTCTTTTTCCATCCCCTGGTATTGCTTTTTCTGAAATCTGTGCATCCTACAGGAGGCACTGTGTGTTCTACAGGAGGCTCCTGTAGAAATCATAGAGAGCTCGAAGTCAAGTCAAAGAAGGGATTGAAGAGCTATAAACTTTCACAGAAGGCCTGTGGGCCATCCTACAACCATCCGTCATCATAACCCTCCATTCAATTCCTACACCACCACATTTCTAATCGTTATTTCCTCCCTGCAAATAAAACACAGAAATCCTGTTTTTTTTTTTTTAAAAGGAAAAAAAAAAAAACAGCACCCCTACCAGTTACCTAGAGCCTACTGACTGCTTCTCCATGATCATCAGAATCTTTAATAGACTCCTCCCAAGTTCCTGCATAAACCTCAGCTAAAAATTCTAGAGGGAGAAGCAGCTACAGGAACTCCTGTAGGATTCCTGTAGTAGCTGATCCCCTTAAAAATTGTAGGAATTTACAGGGTAAGTTCCTCAGACAGAACACCAAAGGACACCGCTCACAAACAAATCACAGATCAATACACCAGTATTTTGACGTGGTTAAAACCCTCAAAGAGGGAAACAGTCCACGGCCTGAGCCAACACGGCCACTTCAGGCAATTTATTAATAAAAGAATGAAAATTTACATATGCTTCTCTCATAGACGGATTACCCTACAAATGACCCTCCATGCTCTTTAAATAGAGATCATGGACCAATCGGGTGCTAAGCCACGGATCAAGTGTCGGTAATACCGAGGAGAGAATGAACCGTTGGATCACTACATATCGTGACCGTCGGATTGTAAGTTACAAAATGTACATAGTAAAGAAACACACTTTACCTAACTCTATACCTAACTCTATACTAGACCAAGTTGTACTTAACTATTTCCTATGTGTCGGAATATCCTAACAAGGCTCTCACAGAGGCGAAGTTCACTAAACTTCAATTTATGGTTGGAGTTCAGGAAGTTGTCACTAAGGGGGGATAGGCTCTAGTGCCTCCTTCCTTCTCCTATTGTGACATATTTGTAAATCCTTCAATCCTATCCCAAGTTTTTCTTAAGGGGGGATGTTAGGATATTCCGACACATAGGAAATAGTTAAGTACAACTTGGTCTAGTATAGAGTTAGGTAAAGTGTGTTTCTTTACTATGTACATTTTGTAACTTACAATCCGACGATCACGATATGTAGTGATCCGACGGTTCATTCTCTCCTCGGTATTACCGACACTTGATCCGTGGCTTAACACCCGATTGGTCCTTGATCTCTATTTAAAGAGCATGGAGGGTCATTTGTAGGGTAATCCGTCTATGAGAGAAGCATATGTAAATTTTCATTCTTTTATTAATAAATTGCCTAAAGTGGCCGCGTTGGCTCAGGCCGTGGACTGTTTCCCTCTTTGAGGGTTTTAACCACGTCAAAATACTGGTGTATTGATCTGTGATCTGTTTGTGATCGGTGTCCTTTGGTGTTTTGTCTAAGGAACTTACCCTGTAAATTCCTACAAAAATAAAGCTCCAGAAGTAGAATCGGTGCAACCACAGGTATGTAAAACATGTAAGAAGCCAAATCCCGATCGAATATCACCTGTACAAGGCAACTGAGCTACCTATTCAAAAGCCACAAGCATATGGCAGCAAAAATACATGGATATAGCACCAAAGTCTAGGCATGCGACAACACTTTAGCGCGCACATTTCGACTTATAGGTAAGTGTCTAAACCATTCATCTGTTGCATCTGTATGATCCAAAACTGTATGAACAAATGGGATGATTGAGATTAAACTAGATCGGTGGGCATCTAACTGGCCACCCTCGTTCAATTCAACAACGCTCAACCGGAGTTCACTCTGCACGTGTGTCCAGTCAACCCATAAGAATATCAAAACAGGTAGTGGCGGATATTTTGAACTCCAACGTGAATGATGGAAATGATTGCGGGTAGGTGGCATAAAGTTTCATGATGACCAACGGTCCGAATGAGGGTAACGTACCCTTCCTGCCACCTCATCTCATCACCGCAAACCTCTCCCGTAAGCTTAAGTACGCTCTCTCGACCGCACTCACCACCTTTGTTTTCATTTGTATCGTCGTGCTCTCGACTACAACAAGCTACCTACCACCTCCAGAGCCTCGAAATAGTTGCTCTCTGTCATTTTCAGAACCCTTCTGCCTATTAGATTCTACAGGAACATTATCGGGATCTACAGGAACAGAAATAGATCCTACATGAGCCCTTTCTACAGGAGGGCCAGTGAGTAGTCTCACAGAGGAAAAATCGGGGTTTTATGGCAAATTCGAGCTCGAAGAGGTAGGCTCTGGTAAACCCACTCTGCATATTCATATATACAAGGGGTGATGTGATTTCAAGCAAAGGATTGAGTGAAAAGGAAGGAGAATTGAAATCAAAAGTCTGCCTGTTTCTTTAAAAAAAACACAGTCTTTTTATCTGCTCTCTGTGCTAAAGTGTTGTCTCTTTCTCCACCATGGTATTCTCATATACGAAGGAGTGATGCAATTTTAGAAAAATTAAGCCTGTAAAGAAGGAAATTGCATTGAAAAGTCTGCCTATTTCTTAAGAAAAAACACAGTTTTATCTGCTCTCTGTTTCTAAGATATTGTCTCCTTCACCACCTTCATACTCACATATACAAAGGAGTAATGCAAGTTTAGAAAAATTGAGCCTGGAAGGAAGGAAAATTGCATTAAAAACTCTCCCTGTTTCTTGAAAGAAAACCTCAGTTTTTTCTCTGTTTTCGGGTTTGAAATTTGTTGTCTCCCTCTTCACCTGAGATATTCCAGAAGACTCTGAACATCATGACAGGGGGATTTATGAGGAAGGAACCTCTGAACTCAACCAGGCTACATGAACACCCAGAGGTGGTAGCCATTTTTACTAGAGCAAATTGGATGCCCTTCTTTGAAAAGCTTCATGGGTATGATGAAGAAGTAACAAAGGAATTTGCCTTGTCTTTGACACCTCACTCAAAAACTCATGCCACTGTCAGTTTCAGGGGTCTCACTATAGAAATCACCCCAGAATTCATCAGTAGGGTTACTAGTCTCCCACTTGGACTACCTTGGAGCAAGGAAGAAAAACCACTGGGTCAAGTTGCCAAGAAAACCTTTTTCTAGCCTAATGAGCATCCTGTGGAGGACAAAAATTGCATCAGGAGAACAAGCATACCTTACCCGTGGGATGAGGCCAGCTATCAGATTATCAAGTACATCTCTTGTGAAGGAAGGTACAACATAGTTTATGAGTACCATTTTAGACTTTTGCATGAATTAAGTTATGGCATGGACCTTCCTGCACCCCCAAAACTTAGTATTTCCTATTTTCTCCTCCAATCCTTAATAGAATCTAGCATAAAATTGAAGGTAGGAGGTCCAGATCAGTTGGCTCACCATGGGCTAATTAAATTGCTGGTGGAAGATGCCCTCCACACTTTCACAATCCCCATAGCCTGGGAGATTTTCAGAAATATGACCAAGGAGGATGATATAAAAGCCCTCACTTATGACCTTAGTCCATCTGAGAGTGAGGAGGAAGAACAAAAAGGGGAAGCTGAGAAGGAAACCCAAGAAGAGGAAAGGAACACCCAAGTGGAAAGAAAAGAGTCTAAAACAGAGAAAGAGGAAACCCAAACAGAGAAGGAGAGACATGACATCAAGGGAGATAAGTCTAAAACAGAAAAGAAGAAGGAACCAAAAATAGAGAAGGATAAGACCACAACAGAGAAAAAAAAGAAGCCTAGATCAGAAAGGGAAAAGCCTAAGACAATTCAGAAAAAAGGTTACCACAGAGAAGGCAGAAACTAAGCAAAAAGAAGAGCAAACCAAATCAGAGACAGAAGAAACAAAACCAGCAGAGACAGGAAAGACAACAGATGAAGAAACAAAGGCACAACAGGAAGAAGTGTCTCCGGAGACACTAGCAAGGGAGGCAACAACTGTTCTTGCTGCACTCAACACTCCAGTCAAGCCAAAGGAAAAAAGAAAAAGGCAACCATCCATGTACTTCAAGGCTCGAAAAAGCACCAGGATAAAGATGGGAAAGCCTCAGCCACCCTCCTTTTTGGCAGTAGGGAAGAGGTGGATAGAAAGGCAGGATTCCATGATAAAGAGGAGGATATCACATCAGAAGCATGGGATGTTAGGGAATCCATCAGAGCCATCAAGGATGAGGAGATAGACTAGTTGCTCAGAGGATGAGCAACCCATTCAGTAGGGGGTGATGATGAGCCCCAGAAATGGGTAATTATATGGGCTCATTTGGCCTCCTAACTCAGCTTAATCCACCATTATCATTAGTTTATTGCATGTTTTTGATTATATTTATACTAATAGAGTGAATTGGGTTAGTCATTATTCCATGAAGTCTAATGTGTGCTTTATGCGGATTTTTGGTCATTTTTGGGACAAAGTCAAAGGATTAATGAGCATTTGGAAGCCAATATTCGAGGAAAACAAGGGAGAGGATTTGTAGGAGGGTGTCCCCCTCATTTATGACTCCCTACCTCGAATCCTCCATCAGAAACTCGGAGCACAAACAACCACATCGATGCATCCAAGGGGCAGCTGAGCAAGTCAAGAAGAACTGCTGTCTATCTCTAGTTCTGGGAAGCCGAGCCCCTTGATTTTAGGAGGGCTGTTGGGGGACTCCATTTGTATAAATAGGGGGGCTTAGAGCCTCAGTAGTTTAGCTAGTTATTAGTAGAATTTTCACACTTTTGTGCAGCTCTTTTTCAGCTCATTTTCGAGCTTATTTTTGTGAACAATTTATGTAATGTGACTTTTATTTTGATAATGGAGATGAAATATTTTCTGAGCCAGCACTGATCTCTTTCAGAGGGCTGAAGCTCTTGGGTTAGGGCCCAACCCAAGCTGCCCAACACCTCTTGCTTTGTACTTATATGTTTTTGCTTCAGTTCATGAATTAATTTATGTTAGATAGATTCATTTTCCCTTGGTTAGAATAGGTTGCTTTTGTTGGTTTACATAGTTGTTTCCATTTCAGTTGCTGAAGTAGGTTAAATAGAGATAGGAAAAGATCCAAAAAGGCCATCAATAGAGCCTTGATCTCCTTTCCTCCCTTTGGGGCCATAAGCTGAGGTCAAGGCACTCTTGCTGCCACTAAAAACACAGTTTTGCTTCCTCCATGCAATTTCTAGTGTTGTAGTTTGATTTAAAAGTTAATGCTCTGCTTCAGATCCATTTTGCCATGTTCATTTCTGTTTCTACAATAAATCTCTTTCCATGCTTTCCTGTTCAGATAGCACTGTTCAACATTTTATTTTTCTAGGTCAGAATTTAGGTTAACATGAGATATAGTTATATTCTTTTGGTACAACTAGTTCTTTTCTTGCTCAGTTTCAGTATTTAGATGTGCAGCTCTCTTACAACACACCTCTGCTCATAATATATCAATAAAGTAGCCATCATCATCTCTTTTCTCACAAGTTTCACAAGTCATTCACAACCCTTCACGAATCTGCCCTAATTTCTACATTTCTCTCATAAGCTTTCTTCTCATCCTTTGAACGAATCCAACCATCATTTTCTTTCCTAATCCTCCTTGATGAGCTTTAGACACTTTGACACCTCCCTCTAATTTTCAACTACCCTTTCCAAACATTTTTCCACCTTTAAAACCTCTAAAAATAGCTCTCGACATCCTCCTGTAGATCCTCCTGTAGATCCCCTGCAGCCTCCTGTAGAATTTCCTGAAAGTGACTTTTTGAAGTCCGATTGTAGAGGAAGTCTCCAAAAGGTTACCAGAGGCTTCTTAGGACCCCTCCACACCTTCCTACACCTCTGCAAACCCCAAGGTCACCTTCCATCGCCACCAAATCTCTGCCACAACCACAAACAGATAAATTACAAGCATAACAATTTCACATAAAATACATGAAAACCCAAAAAGATGTTTTTTTCTCTCATTTCTTTTTGGAAATAGCTTGAATAGATGTAGTTTACCTCCTCAGTAGGTAATGGCATTCATTCCATAGGTTTTTATCTCTCTTTCTGCAAAAGTAGGGTTAGTGGGTAAATTAGGGTTTGCTAGGGTTTGCTTTATACTCCAATCTTCTTTCTCTTTCTGCAAGTAGGATAGCCTCTGTAGAGTTAGATTTCTTTCATCACAGTTAAAAGATTCTTCTGGAAACTCATAGAAGTTGGCTTGAGCTCCTAGTGATCTTGCGCCAACTGACCAAGTGATAGCCTGCAGTAAGAGCTAGTACTTGTGCATATAGCACTTTCGCTTCCAAGTTTGTTATGAAGTACCGGGTTGATAAAAGTAAAGTAGGAAGCCGTAGGAGTTGCAACATTCTTGCTGCAATACTGGTGCTCACCACTTAATGAGAGGTATGTCAATTTAATGTAGGATCTTTCTTAAAAAAATATTTATTATTCAAGAGACCCAATTGGGAAATATATAAATAAGGTTTTGTCGTGGAAAAATCACAACCCTTCATTTTTAATTTATTATCTTCATAATAACAATGGGGACTCTCTACGTGAATTCTGCTCATATCACCCTTTAATACTTTCATTTGGTTAAGTGTGCGACATTTTTGCGAGATTTTTGTTTTCTTTAGATTTGCATTTTGATTGCTTTATTGCATTCGATTCTTCACTAGCTTTCCATAAGCTCTGATTTCGTCTCATTTGGGTTTACGGTTTGCAAACGACGCTTAGTCAAAGTTTCAACAATTTTCACTGCATAGGCTAAAAAATGTACAAATATATATTACTTCAAATTTATAAATACTTAATTTTTAACTATTTTATTAATTTTCAATTAATTATTATTTAATAATTTTATTAATTATCTTACCAAACTACCAAATTCAAAAATTTATATAAAAATTAACAAAACTTTATAATAAAATTCATATATATATTTAAAAAACAAAAAAATATATAATTTTTTTTTTTTAAATCCCAGAGTTCCTGAATCCCAAAAAATAATTTTGATTTCAATTTATAAATATTATGAAAATCCGGGATCTCAAGAAGTGATTGTAATTTAATTTTGTTTTTTTTCACATATAAAAATCATATGATAAAATAGCTATAATTTTTATGTAATATAAAAATAAAATCCCACTCCCATGTAGGCCTCCTCTCTTCGCTTATCTCCATTCTAGCTCCTCCATTCCCCACTCTCTTTTAATCTCCCTTACAGGATCCTCCTCCTTCTAACCTCTCGGGATTATCCTTCCCAGATCCCAACCCTTCCTCCTTATTTCTCTCGCTCCTCCATTCCCTCTCCTCTTTATCTCTCCACACCCCTTATAACTCCCCTCCATTAGATTAGTATTCACGGGACTTCTTAAAGAGGTCCCAAAAAGCGACTGATGAGCCTCATCATTGGGTAATTATATGGGTCTTAATTCACCTCCTAGCTTAGTCAAACCAACTATTCTCACAACTTATTGCATACTTTTGATTATGTTTTGTTTATGAGATGAGTTAGAGTTGGATATTTTGCTTTGTGGTCTAATGTGCATTTAATGCAAGATTATAGGATAAAAGCAAGAAATTTTGGCAAAGACCTTGGTTAAAACTCGAATGGGACAAGGGAGAGGAATTATAGGAGGTAAATCCTCCTCATTTACTACCCGCCATTCGAATATTCCTCCATCAGTTCGAAGTGCAAAAAACCAAATCATGAGGACTAGAAGGCAATCGAGCAAGTGAAAGTCAAAGCACCAGTTTATCTCGAGTTTGGGAGCTGAGCCTCCCTAATTTTAAGGAGGTCATTGGAGATTTCAGATGAATAAGTAGAGAGGCCTAGGACCTCAATAGGATTCAGATTTTTTGGATTGTAAAACTTTACTCTATTTTCGAGCTGCAAGACTTGTGACAATTTTTTATGTAATCCATGGTTTTGATAATAAGAATGATTTTTGTTTCGAGCCAGCACTGAGTTAACTCAGAGGGCTGAAGCTCTTGGGTTAGGGCCCAACCCTAGCAGCCGAGGCTCCTCTTTATTGTACATGTATGCTAGCGTAGATTCATGGTTTAATCGTTCATTTGCTTAAGTCGCTGCATTTCCATTACATCAGTATAGCGTAGATTGGTTGTGTTTTAGTTTGCTTCCATTTGTGCCTTCTTTCAATTAGTAGGTTAGCAAGGAGAAAAAGATCCCCATAAGGTTGTCAGCAGGTGTCTTGGCCTCACCTCCTCCCTCTAGGACCATGACTTGAGGAAGAGACCCTTCAGCAACCCCAAAAACACATATTTCTAGTTCTCACATGAGCTTTGGAGTTTGTCGTCTTGATTCAGTACTTGGTTCATTTCATCGTTATCTTTCTGTAATAAGGTCTCACTCATATTCTCATTTCCTTCAACACTTTATTCATGCATAATATATGTGGAAGCCAATAAATCATGTCTTAATCAGATTATACCCGTAGATCTCCTTACCGTCTGATCCATAACAAACCTGACCAATCGCCGTTAACTGCGTGTCGCATATTCATTTCAACGTTTGACTTTAGGCGCTCCAAATCTCCACCGTCGATCTATTTTGCTTGATCCAACGGCTATCGCGTCACCCGCTCGCCAACTAGCTTGGCCGATCTCCACCGTTGATCAATCCCGCATGATCCAACGGCTATCGCATAATCTCGCGTGAATTATTGCACGACCGATACCCGACCGAGAGCACGCGAGAAAAGTGGTTTTCCCGTGCTACGTGTCACTCACTTAGGCTAATCATGTAAAATTTAGGAATTCCGCTTACAGCTCTTAGGGCACGCGAGATACTGCTTACCACCTATATTCATTCCAACGTTTGACTTTAGGCGCTCCAAATATCCACTGTCGATCTGTTTCACTTGATCCAATGGCTATCGCGTCACCCGCTCACCAAATAGCTTGGCCAATCTCCACCGTTGATCAATCCCGCATGATTCAACGGCTATCGAACAGTCTCGCGTGAATTCTTGCATGATCGATATCCGACTGAGAGCACGCAAGAAAAGTGGTTTTCCCGTCCTACGTGTCACTCACTTAGGCTAATCGCGTGAAATTTAGGAATTCGCCTTACAACTCTTAGGGCATGCAAAAAACTTCTTACCACCTACGAAGACCGCTCCATCATTCCACACATTTTCCACCTTTCTATTGACACGTGACTTAATGTGATCCATCCATCTATTCACTTAATCTCCGCGATAAGATCTCCGCCACTCATCTTCCGTTAGTCCTATTCGTTGGTCCGCCCAATCCAATGGTTCCTATGCACTATTGCTTCATTACGTCCCCTTTCACTGATTTCGATCTTCGATTGCTCTTCCGCTTGACTCCTTCCTGAAATTTGTTCTGCGTATTAGTTAAACGCTGCCACTCTTGAGCTTTGATTCGGTTATTCAATCAGACTCCAACACTGTCCGATCATCGCAAACACCAAAAAAAACCAAAAAAAGTGAAAACTGATTTAGTTTAGTTTCCTTTCTTAGACATTAGTTTGGTTTGATGCTCTTTACTTCTGTAACTTAGATAGAAGCATTAGGTTAGTGTTAATTTAGAAATTCTGCTTAGCATAGCTGTTTAAATGGTTAATTAGGATATGGTGTGATTTAGCATTACATGTTGTTTTCTTCGTTACTGCAGTAGAGTAGCTCTCTTAGAATAGATTTTCTCTTCTTCCATCAAAGAATCAAGCTTCTTCTGGCTCTATAGAAGTCTGTATTGGAACCCCTGGGATCTCTCGTTAGATGAACAGTGACAACAGGCAGGACCTTCACTTCTACTTGTGCATATAGCACTGTCACCTCCAAGTTTGTACAAACCCCGGGTTGATAAGTAAAGCTGGTAGCCTAGGAGTTGCAGCATCCTTGCTGCAATACTGGCGCTCATCACTTTTTGGTGCCGTTGCCGGGGAGGTGTCTGAGTAGAATGTGATTATTGCTTCCTTTTCTTCTATTTCTAGTTTGCTTTCTATTCTTCTATTTCCAGTCTCCAATTTTTTGCCATTAGTTTATTTATGCAAAAGTAATCTAGTAGCTTCCTTTCTTTCAGTTGTCATTATCTGCTTTCCTTTCCTAGTTGATTCATTTCTTTTTACTTTTTACAAAAAAAAAAAATATTTTCATTAGGCATATTTAATTTCAAAAGTAGAAAATTTCATTGCATTGTATTTTTCATTCAACCATAAAAACAAAAACAAAATTCTCCAACACCAACGCACCCCCTATTTGATCACATGGTGCAGTAAGAGTGACATCACCATTCACTTTTGTAGGTAGAAGAAGAAGATGTCAAGGAATGTAGAAGAAATGGATGGAGATGATGACAATGAGGAAGATCCTCTTGGATTTCCCATTCAAGATACTAATGGAAGTGTGCACATGAAGAACATCCCTCCATATTTTCTTCCAAAATTTCATGGTCTAAGGTCAAAGGATCTGGAAACCTTTCTCTTTGAATTTGAGATTGTTTGTAGATCTTATGGTTACTTATTAAAAAATCAAAAAATTGAGATTGTTTCCGGAAACAATGAAGGATAGAGCTCTTAAATGGTTCATGAGTCTAGGGACTAATTCAATAAGATCATGGAATGATATGCAAAAGATATTCCTAGAAAAATATAAAGACCATGATATTAAAGAAGAAATCTTTAGAATGAATCAAAGAGAAGATGAGAGCCTTGAGGATCTAATAGAAAGGTTCATGTACAATGTTAAGAGGGGAAAACTACAAAATTTAGGATCTGACACACTAAAAACCCTCTTACTTAGAACAATTAGGGATGAATGGATTGATCTCCTTAATCTCATGAGTAGAGGTGATTTATATCAATTGTCATTTGAGGAAATTTGTGAAACATGCAAACCCATATGAAGAGGAAAAACAAGAGTAGGTAAATCAGCATCGAGATCGGTAAGTCAAGCTAGACTTGGAAATTTGTTTGATGATTTTAAAACATAAATTCTTAGAAATCTAACAAAACAAGTAGAAATGTTAAGAATGCAAGATGAAGGAAAAGAAAATGCTGATATTTGTTTTGCAGAATCATATGATGTTAAACATTGTCCATCATTACCAAGGTTGAAGAAAGTTCACCAAGAGGACAATAGAGCAAGTCAATTGCCAATGCAGTGATGTTTTGTAGCTCCAAGAGGACCATGGCAGCCTATTCAACCTCATATAATGCAAGAGCCTAATTCACAAATTCACAAATTCAAGCTAATGGAAGACAGTTTTTCCGTGGCAACATTGGCCATCTCAACCACAAAACCAATCTTGGCAACAAGGTTGGCAAGGAACTTATGGTAGCCATCCACAATATCCTCAGTATTTTCCTCAATATACTCCATACCAAACTCCATGTTATCATTACCATTCACCTCCACCACAACCACAACCGCATCCACATCCATCTGAAATATACACTCCCACTCAACTACCTGTACCACCATTCCCAAGCTTACACATTGAAGTAGCTCAACCCACTTACAATGCTGAGGTACAACACTTCCAAACATCTCCTCTTGAGATCAATGATATTCACCATAGCTCAGGAAGAGTATTGCAAAAAAGAGATCATCTTGATGTCATTGAAGGACCACATCCAAAAGAAGAAGATTCAAATGAGAACACCACAAAATCATGGACTGCACTTGATGAAGAGAAGACATCAAAATCAAAGATCGAGAGAAATCCCATGGTTACCATCAAATCATCCATGTATTCAAGAGAAAAATCAACAAAAAGAGGAAGATTTGAAGGTCATGGTGGTGAGCTCCAGTATTGCAGCAATAATGCTGCAACTCCTGGGGCCTCCTTCTTTACTTTTATCAACCCGACTAGGTCGTAACAAACTTGGAAGCGACGGTGCTGTATGCACAAGTACTAGCTCTTACTGCAGGCTGTCACTTGATCAACTGGTGCAAGTTCGCTAGGAGCTTAAGCCAACTTCTATGAGTTCTCAGAAGAAGCTTTTACTGTGATGAAAGAAAGCTAACTCTATAGGGGCTATTCTACTTGCAGAAAGAGAAGGAAAACTAAAATGGAACACAAACCCTAGCAAACCCTGGCAAACCCTAATTTTGTAAGAAAAGAGATGGAAACTACTGAAATGGGTGCCATTGACTACTGAAAAGGTAAATTTCATTTATTCAAGCTACTTCTGAAGAGAAATGAGAAGAAATCATCTTTTTGTACTTTTGAGTATTTTTATGTGGAATTATTATACTTATGGTTTGACTGGTTGTGATTGTGCAGAGGTTTGGTGGCAAAAGAAGATGGAGTTGGATTTTGCAGATGGTGAGGAAGGTGTGGAGAGGTCCTAAGAAGTCCCTAGTACCCTTCTAGAGACTTCCATTGCGATCAGACTTTGAAAAATCACTCGCAGGAAATTCTACAGGAGGCTGCAAGGGATCTACAGGAGATTCTATAGGAGGATCTACAGGAGGAGACCGAAAGTGGTTTTTGGAGGTTTGAAGGTGGAAAAATGATGGGAAAGGGGAAATGAAGGCTGGATGAAGGTTTTGATAGGTCTAGAACTTGTCAGTGAAGATCAGGAACGAAGGAGATGGTTGGGTTTGTTCAAAGGGCAAGAAAGCAACTTTGTGAAAAAATGCAGAAATTAGGGTAGATTGGCGAAATGTGGCGAATGAGTGGGGAAATCTTGAGAGATGAACTGGTACAGGATGTGTTATGGAGGAATGATAAGATGGAATGTTCTACAAGATAGGTACACACTTACTTCTCAAAACTGACCAAAGCAAGAACCGAAAAACAGAGTTTTGTTTATTTTAACCTAAATTCTGACCTAAAACCAGAAAAATGCTGAACAAAACTTTATGAACGGAAGATTATGCGAGAAAACCATGGTAAATGAACATGAAATGATCTAAGCATATGAATCCAAACTAATATCAACTTCTCCAACTCGAAATATCACACTAGAAATTGTATTGATGGACAAAAACTATGTTTTTGGTGGTAGCAGTAGTGCCTTGACCTCAAATCATGGTCCCAAGGAGGGAGAAAGGAGATCAAGACCTGCTGGTAGCCTTTTTGGATCTTTTTCTGTCACTACAGTAACTTATTCAAGCAACTTGAAGCAAAAACAACTATTCTAACCATCAAAAGCAACCTAATCTAATGAAGTAAGATTAACCTAAACAACAGAAATTATCTTATGAATGCAAGCAAAAGCATATAAATACACAAAAGAGATGCTGGGTATCTTGGGTTGGGCCCTAACCCAAGAGCTTCAGCCCTCTAGAAAAGATCAGTGCTGGTTCAAAACTTGGTTCATCTTCATTTATCAAAAAAATAGCAGTTACATCACAAAACTGTCTTCAAAAAGAGCTCAAAAATGAGCTGAGTACAAAGCTGCACAAAAGTGCGAAAATATACTATGAAATGGCTAACCTACTGAGGCTTGAAGCCTTCTTATTTATACAAGTGGGGACTCCCAACAGTCCTCCTAAACTTAAGGAACTCGGCTGCCTAGAACTGAAGATAACAATAGCCCTACTTGACTTGCTCAGTTGCCCCTTGGAATCATCAATGTGGGCTTTTGTACTCCAAGCTGTTGATGAAGAATTTGAGGAAGGGGGTCATTAATGAAGGAGACACCCCTCCTATAAGTCCTCATCCCTGTTTCCTCGAGTTTGGCTGTCATTTTGCTCATAAATTCCTGGTCCTTGTCCAAAATTGTCCAAAAAAATCTGCAATAAACACTCATTAGACTATATGGAAAAGTGACCATCCCCATTCACTCTATTGACATAAATATATTCAAAAACATGCACAAAACTATTGAGAATGGTGGATTAAATGAAAATAATAGGTAGAATGAGCCCATATAGTTACCCATTTCTGGGGCTCATCATCACCCCCCTGCTGAATGGGTTGCTCATCCTCTAAGCAACTAATCCAGTTCTTCATCTTTAATAGCTTTAACAGCTTCCCTGACATCCCAAGCCTCTGATGTGATGTCTTCCTCTCTGTCATGGAAACCTGCTTTCCTGTCCACTTCCTCCCATTGTTTATGTTCTTCCTCCTCCTTAACCCCTTCCAACAGTCCTAGCAGCAGTGGAGGACTGTATTTAAGACCAATCCAGTTGGCTTTCAAGTTTTGCATTGATTGCTTATATAAGGGCACTCTCCTCATAACTTCCCTCATTCTGGTTGGGGAGTGATACTCCCTGATCTTTAGGCTATGTGACAATGTATTCCACCTTCTCATGCAAGCATGAAGGCAGTCATCGCCAAATAATCTCTCCATATCTTCAAAATGGGCGATAGCCTGTGCTTGCTTGTCAACATAGTCAGGAAGAACTTGAGGATTGGCTGCTAGGTGTTGGTGGGCATAAATGAGAGCTAATGGTTCTACTGGTTCTGCCCTTATCATGAGGGGCTCACTTAGCTCCTTTGCCATGATTTTCTGAATTTCCACTGCTCTCTTTTCTTCATGGCTCAACCAAGAAGCCATAGCCATGAGCTGTAGGTCTCCTAATGCAGCATTTGGATCCCATAAATTCATGTCAGGAAGTGCCATGTTGTGTAGGTAAAATTCTGCTAGCTTGGCTTTATCCTCGGCTGAACTATTATCACATAAATGCATAAACTGACCATAATTTTGGAATGGGATTGTGCCCCTCTGGGCTAATGTTTTAATCTGGAATTGGAGCCACTGGTCTTTGAGATACAGTGCATATGATCTAGTTGGCTGTCTACATTGCAAGGCCTCCATTGCCCAGCTGGCCATGCAGGCCATCTGGGCTTCCTTTTCCTGCAACTGCTTTTTCAAAATCAGCGCTTCAGTCGTTGCCTGAGATTCTTTTTCTTGCTGCTGTTTCATCAGTGTTTCAACATCGGTCTGTGGTTCTTCTTCTTGCTGCTGTTTCCCTGCTAGGGGTCCTTCTTGTTGTTGCTGCCCTTCCAAGATTGGCAACTTGTCTCCCCCTTGAGTTTCCCGTTCCTGTAATTGTTTTTTTAACAGTTCATTTTCTTCCTGTAGTTGGGCTCTTCTAATTCTCTTTGTGTGCCTTACCATGCCCAACTCCCTGCTCAACTCTCTCAACTTGTTTTCCATGTGCCCTATATCTTCAACTCCTTTAGATTTAGCAATCTGCATCTAGGTGTGGGTCCTGACCCTTTCTTTTTCTAATTCGAAGAAAAGAGGCACAGTGAATTTTTGTGGGATGATCTTCCCACTTTCTAGAAGATTGTAATAGGAGCCTAAATTAGGCTGAGGGCTTGGCTCAGGTATTTCTTTTGCCTTACCTTCCTCTTGTGACTGTTCTTCTGCCTTCTTTTCCAATTTTTCAGTTTCTTTAAGCTTGGCCAGTGTCTCCTGTAGAGAGGTTTGTGCCTCCTGTAGGACTGCTTTGGAGTCCATCAATTTGATTCTTTCCTTCCAGGTGGAGGTTTTGGGACTCCCTCTCTCGTAGGTGATAGAGATTTTGGAGGGAGATTCCTCCTTTTTCACAGTAGGTGCATCCTCAATGATAATGGGTTCTTTTGATGGTGGCTGGGGCTTGCCCACCTTAATCCTGGTGCTCCTCCAAGCTTTGAAATACATAGATGTCTGTCTTTTTCTTTTTCCCTTTTGCTTAGCTGGAGTGCTCAATGCAGCAAGCACAACTGCTGCTTCCCTTGCCAGTGTCTCAGGGGACACTTCTTTTTACTGTTCTTCTTCTTCATCCTTTGCAGTTTTTCCTGTGTCTACTGTTTTTACTTTTGTCTCTGTTGTCTCTAGTGGTGTTTTCTCCTTTTCTTGCTGAGTCTTTGCCTTTCCTGTGGCAGTCTTTTTCTGAGCTTTCTTGGGCTTCTTCTTCTCAGCTTTTGTTCTCTTCCTCTCCTCTTCTTTATGTTTCTCCTCTGTTTCTCCTTTGGTTTGAATATTTTGTGCCTCCTCATGAATTTCCTTCTCAAGTTCCTCTTTCTGCTCCTCCTTTTCACTGCCAGATGGGCTAAGGTCATCAGTAAGAGTTTTGATGTCATCTTCTCTGGACATGTTACTAAAAATTTCCCAAGCTATGGGGATGGTGTACATGTGTAGGGCATCTTCCACCAACAATTTGATGATCCCATGGTGGGCTAGTTGGTTTGGGACCCCTGCATTTAACTTGGTGCCACATTCTATCAAAGATTGGAGGAGGAAATATGGGAGACTGAGTTTTCTAGCTGTAGGTAGGTCCATCCCATATCTCAATTCATGTAATAACCTGAAGTGATAACCATAAACTATACTGAATCTTCCTTCACAAGTGATATATTTCATGATCTGGTAGCTAACCTCACTCCATGGAGGAGGTAAGCTTGTCCTTCTGACCCCATTCTTATCCTCTACAGGATGCTCATCAGGCTAAAAAAAATGTCTTTTTAGCAACCTGTCCTAATGGTTTTTCTTCTTTGCTCTAGGGGAGCCCAAGTGGAAGACCTGTGATTCTGCTAATAAAATCTGGTGTAAGCTCTAGGGTCAGACCCCTGAAACTGACTGTAGCATGTGTTTTGGAATGGGGTCTTAAGGACAGTAAAAATTCCTCAGTCACCTCTTCGTCATAACCATGAATTCTCTCAAAGAAAGACATCCAGTTTGCCCTGGTGAAGAGGGCCACCACTTCGGGGTGCTCATGCAATTTGTTGGAGTTCAAAGGCTCCTTTCTCATAAAACCTCCTGGCATGGTGTTTAGTGGTTTCTGAAAATGCTCAAGTGAGGAAGAAGGCAACAACTTCCAAAACCGGAAACAGAGGGATAGCTGAGTTTTGTTTTTTTCTGAAACCAGAGAGGGAATTTCTCGTGTTCTTCTTTTTCACAACATCAATTTGCAATTTTTCCCTCTCTTCAAACTGTTTTTAACCTGAATTTTCTTCTCGGTTTTTGGAAAAAAAATCAAGACTTTGACAGAACAGAGAATATATGACATAGTGTTTTTAGAGTAGACAGACTTGGCAAATTCATTTTTTCACAGGCTTGGTTTCTATGGTTGCATCCCTTTTTTAACAGAAGAATGTGAGGAAGAAAAAGACAGATTTTGAATGCAGAGAAGAAAACAGAGAGACTGTGTAGAACTCAGAAAAACACAGGCAGACTTTTGAGCTTCTCTTTCCTTTCTTTTTTCAACCCAATACTTTACTTTTAACCCACCACCTTGTATAGATATATCGTATGCAGAGTGGGTTTCTGAGCCTACCTCAATTCAAGCTCGAATTTGACAAAAATTCTGATTTTTTCCTCTATAGAGCGGCTCTCTGGCCTTCTTGTAGAAAACCTCCTGTAGACGGTGTTCTTGCTCCTGTAGAATGCAGTAGTGCTCCTGTAGAGCCCGATAGGTGGGAGGGTTTTGAAAAACTGGCAGAAAATGACTGGTTCGTTGTTCTGAAGGTGGTAGGTGAGTACTGCAGTCAAGAACTCGTCGATGCAAATGAAACAAAAGGTGGTGGAGGCTTAGACTGCACTGTACTTAAGCTGATGGCGTAATTTGCGGTGACAAGGTGAGGTGGCCGGATGGGTACGTTATCCCCATCCGGACCGTTGGTCCTACGCCAGTGTCATTATGGTTTTTCATGTCGCCTGACCGCCATCACCTCCACTCTTCCCGTTATACGCCGCCACCACTACCGGTTCTGAGTTTTTCTTCTCGAGTTGACGGGCCACACGTGCTGACTGCGTATCTGAACTGCGGTTTGAATTGGACGAGGCTCATTTGAACTCCACGAGGGTGGCTAGTTAGCTGGCCACCGATTCCGTTTAATCGTGACCATTCCAATAGTTCGTGCAGTTCCTAAATAATATTCATGCAATCGAGGAATAGGTTTAGCCACTTACCTGTTAGTCGCTGTTGTGCTCTGCATGCTAGACTTTGGCACTTCATTTTCTCATTGCTGCTGCTGCTGGTGCTCTGCATGCTCGGACTTTGGCTTATGCTAGTGATGTTTCGATTAGGCTCTGCTCTTTGCATGCTGCATACATCTTGGCTATGCTGACCTTGTCTCTGGAGTTTGTTTTTCAAAGGGATCAGCTATTACGGGAATCCTGCAGGATTTCCTGTAGCCACTTCTCCTTCTGAAATTTTAGGCTGATGCTTGAGCAGGGGCTACAAAGACAGCTGAAGAAGGTTCTGCATGGCAGGAATAGCAGCTGGAAGGCATCAAGTAAGAACAAGTGAAGAATGTTGCTATCTTATTCATTATTTCTTCTTCCTCTTTTTTTTTAAACAATAGAAACATAATTCTGTGTTTTTTTTGTGTGTGCAGGGAAGAAAAAGTGAGTGGAAATGTGGGTGTGCAGGGATGGAATGGAGAAGTAGGAGGATGGATGGTGGCATGGAGGTCCACAGGCCTTCTGAACAAATTTCTAGCCCTTGGATTCTTTTCTAAACTTCGATTTTGATCTCTCTATGATTTCTACAGGAGCCTCCTGTAGAATGCACAGAGTTTCCTGTAGAATGCACAGAGTTTCCTGTAGGACGGGAAATCTTCAGGACTAGTGAGACCAAGGCCTGAGAAAAGATAATGGTGATGGAGGAATGGACTGTGAAGGGTATATGCAGCCTGGTCATGTCCTTTTTCCTTGTGTGACCCTCCTGCAATCTGCAAATGCATTCAAAAAAGTTAGCTTTTTTTCTGTTTTCTTTTTTTTCTTTGTTCTTTTTTCATGAGACAGCTGGGGTGCCTCCAGGAGGTTTTCACCCTCACTGCCTGCCCTGGGTGCCTCCAAAAGGTTTTCACCCAGGGATCTTTTTATTTTATTTTATTTTTTCTATATAGCTCAGGGTGTGGGTGGAGTGGAGGCAGAGACCTGCTCCATTACCAAGACTGTTTTACCCAGATTCTCAATGAACTCCTGCTTGGAAAGGGGCTTCCTGTGGATCTTCAACCTATGCCCATTGACGAGCATGGGGATGGCTTCTTCATCAATGGTCTAGCTCAGGACTGAACCATTGTCATTGCATTTTTCTACTGTGTATGGTCCCAGCCATCTTGTCCTCAGTTCCCCCTTGAAATATTTATATCTTGAATCATACAGCAACATCCAATCTCCTCGCTGGAATTGTTTTTCTTTGAGGTGTCTGTCATGCCATATTTTTCTTTGAAGTTGGACTACCTCTGAGTGGAGAAGGGCCTGCAATCTCTATTCATCCAATCCATTTCGCTAAAGCAATCTTTCATTTTGTGCATGGATGAGATATAGGTCTAGCTGAGCTGCCATCCTTAAAATTCTATTGACAACAGAGCTTTCTTCCCATAGACCAACTCATAGGGTGTAAACCCTGTGGTGGTTTTCCAGGTGGTGTTATAGGCCCAAGTGGCCTCAACCAATCGATCTGCCCAATCTTTTCTGCTGCTGCTCACTACCTTAGTCAAAATCCCTTCCAAAGCTCTATTAGTGACTTCCACCTGTCCATTTTCTTGCGGATGATAAGGGGTGGAAGTTCTGTGCTTAATATTGTGGTGTGTGAGCAGATCTTTAACCGAATTGGAGGTAAACTGACTCCCTTGATCTGTGACTAATTCTCTTGGATAGCCAAACTTGTAGAAGATATTTTCCCTCAAAAACTCAGCTACTTTTTCTTCTGTTGTTGCCTTGATCGCCTTCGTTTCTGCCCATTTTGTCAGATAATCAGTACACACAATGATGTAAGATTTCTGTTTTGAAGGAGGGTTGATAGGACCCACAAAGTCCATGCCCCACTTCTCAAATGGCTTGAAAGTCACTTGAGGTTGCAGGGGCATCTCATCCCTTGGAGTAGGTTTCCCCATCCTTTGACATCAGTCACATTGGTTGATATATCTCCTGACATCTTGATGAAGAGTGGGCCAATAGTAACCTACTTGCAGAATTTTGAAGGCAGTCCTCTTTGCTGCAAAGTGGCCTCCACAGGGCCCATCATGACAGGTTAGGAGGATGTTAAAAACTTCCTCTTCGCTGACACATCACCTCAAAATCTGATCTGGGTCGAGTTTGAAAAGATTGCCCCCAATCCAGGTGAATGGGGCACTTTTCCTCACGATCTTGCTCTTTTCTTTTGAGGACAGGTGTGGCGGAAACTAAACTGAAACCAAGTAATTTGTTATATCAGCAAACCATGGAGAGAATATTGAAATAGCAAATAGGTGTTCATCAGGTATCTGATCATCCACCATTCCTTCTTTACCTGCAGGCAGATCTAGTCTAGACAGAAAATCAACAACAAAATTTTCCTTACCTGGCTTATCAACAATGGTCAAATCAAATTGCTGCAATAAAAGTAACCATCTAATAATACGAGCATTTACATCTGGTTTATTCATCAAATACCTAATTGCAGCATGATCAATGTGTATGAATGTTTGATAGTCAGTGATGTAGTGTCTGAACTTGTTTAGGGAATGGACTACATCTAGGAGCTCCTTTTCGGTTACAATGTAGTTGAGCTCGGCCTTGGACAGGTTTTTACTGACAAAATATATGGCATAAGGTAGCCTCTCTTCAACTTGTCCTAAGGCTACTCCTATCGCTTTGTTCGAGGCATTTGTGTGGATGTGGAAAGGTAGGGCCCAGTTTGGACCTCTCAAAATTGGGGCAGTTACCAGCTTACCTTTCAAGGCATCCAGAGCCTCTTGACAGTTGTCAGTCCATATGAACTCAGCATCTTTTCCCAAAAGACCAAACAATGGGGAGGCTAGCTTACTAAAACCTTAATGAATCTTCTATAATACCCTGCTAAGCCTAGAAAACTCCGAACATCTCTTACCTTTTGAGGAGGTGGGACCCTTTGGATGATAGCAATCTTGTTGGGATCCACCTATAATCCTTGCTGAGAAATTGTATGACCTAGCACGGTCCCTTCAATCATCAGGAATTCACATTTTTCAGGACTGAGGGACAGGTTCATTTCAATACACTTGGCTAAAACTTTTCCCAGGTTAGTCAAAACTTCCTGGAAGTTAGAACCATAAGGGGTAAAGTCATCTATATAGATTTCCACTGAACCATGAACCAGTTCAACAAATATGCTCAATATTGCTCTCTGGAAAGTGGCAGGAGCATTGCACAACCCAAAAGGAAGGACTCGGTAGGCAAAAGTACCCCAAGGACAAGTGAAAGTGGTATTATCTTGGTCTTCTGGGCTGATTTGGATCTGGTTGTACCCGCTAAATCCATCTAGGAAGGAGAAGAACTTCTTCCCTGCTAGGCCATCTAACACTTTTTCAATGAAAGGCAAAGGGAAATGGTCCTTCTTGGTGGCCTTGTTTAGTTCCCGATAATCTACATAGATTCTCCACTTCCCATTTTTCTTTGGCACTAGCACCAAAGGAGAGACCCATTCGCTGTCAGAGATGGGGTAGATGAATCTTGCATCCAACAGCTTTTGTAGTTCTTCTTTGAAAATGTCCTTAAGGGCTGGATTCATCCTCCTTTGAGGCTACCTAACTGGTTTACAATATTCTTTAATTTAAATGTGATGAGTACTGTCTGAAGGGTGGACTCCCTTCATTTCCTTATAGCTCCAAGAAAAAGCATCCAAGTGATTTTTCAATAAGCTACACAATTCTTTCTCTTGAGAGGTGGATAGGGATGAGTTGATCTTCAAGGTTTTTTCTGGGCCGAATTCCACATTCTTAACTCGGAGAGAGGTCGGATCAGCCACACAGAGATCAATTAAAGGATTGGCTTGGGTTTCTTCCACCATCTCTTCTAATGGCAACGCACTGGGGGGTGGATTCTGAATCAAGTTCTTAATAAGATCATCCTTGGTTTGTAGACCACCCATGGTAGCCTCTACTGTACACAATGGTGTGGAATAGACTTCATCCTCATCTTCCTCCTCCAACTAGAGAGGTAAATCATGTTCTAGTAGAGGTTGGGCAGGAGGATAGAGGACTAGCTGTTTGGACATATGCCCGTTCTTGATTGTCATGTTCCCAGCTCGACAACTGATGTAAGCATCTGCAGTGGCCAACCAAGGCCTTCCCAAGATGAGAGGATTCCCAGTGAGCTTTGTCTTTGGTTGGAGAACTAGGAAATCTGCAGGGTACTCCCAGGAATCAATAGAGACCATTACATCTTCCACAATCCCCTCAGGGGTCACGGTGGAGTGGTCTACTAACTACAGTACTGTTGAGGTCTTTCTCAGGGAACCCTGAAGGTTGAGTTTGAGCATAGTGTCCCTAGTCATCACATTAATGACAACCCCTAGATCAATCAAGGTATGGGGGATTATGGTGCCATTGATGTGGACATCAACTACAAGACTCCTAGGGTCTAGATATTTCGGACAGATTACCTGCCCCAACATCAGGTCGGACAGTTGTCCTATGACATTGATAGTTGGGGCATCTCTCTTGCGCCTGCCTGGGTGCTTGAAGCACTTCTCCTTGATCATCTTGTTGTATATAGGCACATCCTTTATGGCTTGGAGAAGCGGTATCTTTACACATAACTGTTTCAATTCTCCCAGAAGTTCAGTTTCTTCTGGGGTCAGTTGTGTGGTTCCAGTTAGTCTCTCAGGAAAGGGTGGAGTGACTTTTGGTTCACTTTCCTGTTTTTCTTCCTCATCCTCCTTAGGAGGAGGTTGGATATCTGGGAGAACCTTCCCAGATCGTAGGTTAATCTCCTGAATCTCCACCGCATAGGTTGGTTGAGTAGGTATTTGGGGTTGTCTTGGTGGAGTAGGAGGTAATGGTTGTGGTTGAGTAGGTGGTGGAGGCAAAAGAGCGGGAGGAGAGTTGTACTGGGGCCTCCACCCCTGATGTGGTGCATTTCATTGAGGTTGTGGCTGAGCATAAGGATGAAACAAATGAGCAACTGGGGGAGCCTGGTATTAAGGAGGATACGACCAAGGAGGGGGTGTGGACTAGGAAGGATGAGCAGGGGGACCCCAAGAAGGCATGAAAGTGGCTTGATTGGGGTTGTAATAGTTCTGGGATGTCCCTTGCATTCCCTACTGGTAAGGTCTGGGTCCATGTGGCCTCCTTTGGTTCATGAAATAGAGTGGTTCAGTGGCCCCTTCAGCCCCTTGATATGCAGCTTTGATTCTGGGCAAGGAAGGGCACTGATTCGTAGGATGGTCTTCTTCACAGACTAAACACACTTCTATAGAGTGCAATGGACATTCGTTCCTAGGATGCTTTCTAGTGCACCTGGGACAAAAGATGGCCAAAGCCCTCTCGGCTTCCTCTTGTTTCCTTTTGATATGCAAGGTATCCATTTGCATGGCAAGAGTTTGCCTCACCTCGCTCTTGAAATCTTCCAGCCGATTCTCAAGTTCGTTTCTAAGGGATGAACTGGATGAGGATGTACTGGCTAAAGGTTGACTTCCCCTACCTCTCTTTCTAGCTGACCTGGAATGGTTTCTAAACACAGTCTTTATGTCATCATAAGGTAGTTGGTAGATGTCTCCCCCAGCCAGCAAATGGAGGGTATCTAGAAGGTCTTCAGGGACTCCTCTGAGCAAAACCAACTTCAAAGATTCAGGGTCAAGTGTGCACCTGGCCCTTTTATAACTGAGTTGAAACCTCTCTTCATAGTCTTCTAAAGATTCATCACTTCCCATGGTCATTCGGAAGATTTCTTCCTTGGTATCCTTTGACCTACAGTAATCCCAGTATTTGTTGTTAAAGGCTTACTGCATCTGAGCCCAAGTTGTGATACTATTTCTAGGTAGCCCCATGAACCAGCGCAAGGCTGCATCCTTGAGGGTAGAAGGAAATAGTTTCAACTTCTGCTCGTCTTCTGCATAGTCATAGGTTCGACAGAGAACAAAAAATTCAAACAAGAAGGTATCAGGATCTTCGGTAGTCAATCCATGGAAGTGAGGTAAGGCTGAAGGACTTATGTTTTTCATTTTTGTGTCCCCATTGGTCTCTCGGATAGGAAAGGCACCTTCTATTCTTTCCCCATTTCCTCTAACGTTTCTGTTTTTAGCCATGGTCTCAGGAGGAATGGTTTCTTGCTCTTCTTCTGTTATAGGATCTTTGTATATCTCTGGAGGTTCACCTATAGGTTCTTCTGGATCACTGCCACCAAAGAAGAGAGAAGGGTGACTCAGTGATGTGGTGGGGGTGTTGGGTAGGAATTTTCCTGAATTGTCTCTGTTCCTACGAGGCATGAAAGGAAATCTCTTTTTTTGGGTGATTTTTTTGTTTCTTTTTCTGCTTGTACCTGCAAAAACTGAAATGGATTGAACAACAAATTGAAACTAACTGAAATACCTTGCTGAAATGAAAATTGTAGAATTGAAATGAAAGCAAGAGATGACTAATCTACTTTGCTGAAATGAAATTGCAGGATTGAAATGAAAGCAGGAAATGCTAATCTACGCTTGCTGAAATGAAATTGTAGAATTGAAATGAAAGCAGGAAATGCTTAATCTACGTTTGCTGAAATGAAATTGCAGAATTGAAATGAAAGCAGGAAATGTCTAATCTACGCTTGCAGAATTGAAATTGCAGAATTGAAATGAAACAACTACTCTACTTTTGCTGAAATAAACTACTTAGCAGAATGTTGCAGTAGAAAATAGAAGAAAAGCAATAATCACAAAATACTCTGACGCTTCCCCAGCAACGGCACCAAAAAGAGTGGTGAGCTCCAGTATTGCAGCAATAATGCTGCAACTCCTGGGGCTTCCTTCTTTACTTTTATCAACCCGGTAGTTCGTAACAAACTTGGAAGCGACGGTGCTGTATGCACAAGTACTAGCTCTTATTGCAGGCTGTCACTTGATTAGCTGGCGCAAGTTCACTAGGAGCTTAAGCCAACTTCTATGAGTTCTCAGAAGAAGCTTTTACTGTGATGGAAGAAAGCTAACTCTACAGGGGCTATTCTACTTGCAGAAAGAGAAGGAAAATTGAAATGAAACACAAACCCTAGCAAACCCTAATTTTGCAAGAAAAGAGATGGAAACTACTGAAATGGGTGCCATTAACTACTGAAAAGGTAAATTGCATTTATTCAAGCTACTTTTGAAGAGAAATGAGAAGAAATCATCTTTTTGTACTTTTGAGTATTTTTATGTGGAATTATTATGCTTATGGTTTGACTGGTTGTGACTGTGCAGAGGTTTGGTGGCAAAGGAAGATGGAGTTGGCTTTTGCAGATGGTGAGGAAGGTGTGGAGAGGTCCTAAGAAGTCCCTAGTACCCTTCTAGAGACTTCCATTGCGATCAGACTTTGAAAAATCACTCGCAGGAAATTCTACAGGAGGCTGCAAGGGATCTACAGGAGATTCTACAGGAGGATCTACAGGAGGAGGCCGAAAGTGGTTTTTGGAGGTTTGAAGGTGGAAAAATGATGGGAAAGGGGAAATGAAGGCTGGATGAAGGTGTTGAGAGGTCTATAACTTGTCAATGAAGATCAGGAACGAAGGAGATGGTTGGATTTGTTCAAAGGGCAAGAAAGCAACTTTGTGAAAAACGCAGAAGTTAGGGCAGATTGGTGAAATGTGGCGAATGAGTGGGAAAATCTTGAGAGATGAACTGATACAGGCTGTGTTATGGAGGAATGATAAGTTGGAATGTTCCACAAGAGAGCTGCACACTTACTTCTTAAAATTGACCAAAGCAAGAACCGAAAAACAGAGTTTTGTTTATTTTAACCTAAATTCTGACCTAAAACCAGAAAAATGTTGAACAGAACTTTATGAACGGAAGATTATACGAGAAAACCATGGTAAATGAACATGAAATGATCTAAGAATGTGAATCCAAACTAATATCAACTTCTCCAACTCGAAATATCACACTAGCAATTGTATTGGAGGACAAAAACTGTGTTTTTGGTGGCAGCAATAGTGCCTGGACCTCAAATCATGGTCCCAAGGAGGGAGAAAAGAGATCAAGACCTGCTGGTAGCCTTTTTGGATCTTTTTATGTCACTGCAGCAACTTACTCAAGCAACTTGAAGAAAAAACAACTATTCTAACCATCAAAAGCAACCTAATCTAATGAAGTAAGATTAACCTAAACAACAGAAATTATCTTATGAATGCAAGCAAAAGAATATAAATACACAAAGGAGGTGCTGGGTAGCTTAGGTTGGGCCCTAACCCAAGAGCTTCAGCCCTCTAGAAAAGATCAGTGCTGGTTCAAAACTTGGTTCATCTTCATTTATAAAAAAAATAGCAGTTACATCACAAAACTGTCTTCAAAAAGAGCTCGAAAATGAGTTGAGTACAAAGCTGCACAAAAGTGCAAAAATATACTATGAAATGGCTAACCTACTGAGGCTTGAAGCCTTCTTATTTATACAAGTGGGGACTCCCAACAGTCCTCCTAAACTTAAGGAACTTGGCTGCCTAGAACTGAAGATAACAGCAACCCTACTTGACTTGCTCAGCTGCCCCTTGGAATCATCAATGTGGGCCTTTGTACTCCGAGCTGTTGATGAAGAATTCGAGGAAGGGGGTCATTAATGAAGGAGACACCCCTCCTATAAGTCCTCATCCCTGTTTCCTCGAGTTTGGCTGTCATTTTGCTCATAAATTCCTAGTCCTTGTCCAAAATTGTCCAAAAAATCTGCAATAAACACTCATTAGACTACATGGCAAAGTGACCATCCTCATTCACTTTATTGACATAAAAATATTCAAAAACATGCACAAAAATATTGTGAATGGTTGATTAAATGAAAATAATAGGCGGAATGGGCCCATATAGTTACCCATTTCTGGGGCTCATCACATGGTAGAAGAAGACATGAAGAGTGATCCAGATCAACAAAAGGACCAAGGACATCACAACTATATTGAAATATGGTTCCAGACAGTCACTAAGTTGCAGCATCACTCTCTTCCTCAACTATGCATGATCCTTTCAAAGTCAAATCATTTGGTCTCTGAAATCCAGGGACATGTCAACGCATACATTTCAAGCCTCCACATCATTTTGTCTATCATCTTGAAGTGCACATGGCTCTATTAGAAGTATTCTTATACTTGAAAGTGATTTTTTTTCAAGTAGGGTAGGGTAGAAGAAAAAAAAAAAACCAAATGACAAATAAGAGAAAATAAATAAAAATCTCAGGTGAAAACCTCCTTTGAGGCGCCTCAGATTGGCTCATTGATTGAAAATCTCCATGAGGCAATCAATGGGTTGGGAAAAAAGAAAAAAAGAGAAAAAAAAATATCCTAGGTGAAAACCTCCTTTGAGTTACCTAGGCAGACCAACTAGTTGAAAATCTTATTAAGGCGGCTAGTGGGCCTAGAAGAAAAAAATAAAAAAAAATAAAAGAAATCCTTGCTCCCTGCATATCTTTGCTAAATGCATGTACTCTCCAACATCTGCAAGTAACAAGAACAAGTTGGTACCAAAAGGAAAATTGGTCAAGCCTAGTCAAAATAAGTCAAATTTTGACTTTCTCCTACTTCGCTGAAATGCTCCAACAAGGCCAAGGCCATGTCAATCCATCACCCTCATCTATTTTCACCATCCACCCATCATTCTCAAGCTTCTACCACTCATTTTACTTGCTGTCCTGAAAAAAACTACAGGAAGCAATCCGAGGGTGAATGGTAGGTTGGTTAGGTCCCCAAAATTCATTCTAGACATGATCTAACCCCTCACCTCGTCCATTACCATCATCCCTGCACTCACCATTCAAAACAAAAAGAGATCAGTTTCTGCCAGTTATGAAAAAAAAAGGGAAAACAGAGGAGAGTAAGAGCATTACCTAAATGTCCCTTGCTCCACACACACTCCTACTCCCTCTGTCCATTCATTGCAGCATCCTCACAACCCAAGCCAGCAACATGATTAAGAAATTCTAAGGGAGAAGCAGCTACAGGACATCCTGTAGGAAATCCTGTAGCAGCCTATCCCACATAATATCAATCATCAGCTACAGGTCTTCACTAGGATGATCCAGGAGCTCCACAGCAGCAACAACATTAGATCTTCAGTCACAGACACCTGCAAAAGCCAAGAAACCATCAACAGACAACAGAGGAGGAAGAAGAATGACCATGCAACAAATAAACAATGCAACACCTCTGATATTCAACAACTACAGCATGGCATCGAGACCACAAGTAAGTATCCCGCTCACTCACTCATATGCATCATTTGATCACAAGTTGTAAGAGTTACGAGGTAGTTGGTTTGTAAGTGAAAAGGTGTCTAATTAACTTGGCCACCTTCGTTCAGTCATCACATACAAAACCGAGTGTCCTTTCACACGTGGCTGCACTTAACTCAAAGATAGAGGAACATGATGAAGCAGAAGAAGAAGTGGGAGAAGAGGAGGATGATGCTGAAATAGAGGAGGAAACTAAGGAAGAAACAGATGAAGATGAGGAAGAACAACAAGAGGAAGAAGATAAGAAAAACAGAGATGAAGGAGGCATTGAAACAGAAGGGGAAGAACAGAAGGAGGAGTCACCTAGGGTGTCTCCAGAAGCCCCTCTATATTTTGATGCGCTTAGGTATTGCAGCAAGAATGCTGCAACTCCCAGGGCTACCAGCTTTACTTATCAACCCGGGGTTCGTACAAACTTGGAGGTGACAATGCTATATGCACAAGTAGAAGTGAAGGTACTGCTGTTGTCACTGCTCATCTGGCAAGGGACCCTAGGGGTTCCAAGCTAGATTTCTACAGGGCAGAAGAAGCTTGATTTTGATGGAAGAAGAGCAAATCTATTCTAAGGGAGAGCTACTCTACTGCAGTAATGAAGAAAACAACTTGTAATGCTAACTCACACCAGACCCTAACTAACCATCTAAACAGCTATGTGAAGCAGAATTGCTAAAACAACACTAATCTAATGCTGCTATCTAAGTTGCAGAAGTAAAAAGCATCAAAACTAGACTAAGGGGTAAGCAAAGGAAACTAAGCTAAGTCTGTGTTTAAGCGGAAGAGTAGTCGGAGATCAAAATTGGTCAAAAGAGGACATAAGGGAGCGACAACGCATAAGAACCATTGGATCAGTCGGGTGAAAGGCAAACGAACGACTGAGATCGGATTGCAGGAGGGTACGTAGGTAGATGGGCGAACAGGGTTAACTAACAGGATAGACAACTGAGATTATATTGTGGGCAAAAGAAACGTGCGGAAATGGTAGTGGATTTGCAGAGGTGGTAAGTTGTATTTCGCGTGCCCTCAAAACTATACGTTGTATTTTTAAATTTCACGCGATTAACCTTACCGAGCGACACGTAGCACGAGAAAACCACTTTCGCACGTGCTCTTGGGCAGATAACGGTTGGACAGAAATCCGCGCGATATGTGCGATAGCCGTCGGATTTGGCTAGGCAAATCAACGGTGGGGATGGGCCAAGCTAGTTGGCGAGCGGGTGATGCGATGGCCGTCAGATCAGGGGACAGATCGACAGTGGAGATTGGAGTGCATAAAGGAACATGCAGAAATGAGGGAGAGGGTTTAGAAGGTGGTAAGCTGTATTTCGCGTGCCCTCAAAGCTGTAAGCTGTTTTCTAAAATTTTACGTGATTAGCCTCCCCGGGCAACACGTAACACGGGGAAACCACTCTTATCGAGTGCCTTCGGGTGGATAATGATTGGACAGAAATCCACGCGATATCATGCGATAGTCGTCGGATCTAGTGAGGTAGATCAATGGTGGAGATTTGACCAAGCTAGTTGGCGAGCAAGTGCGCGATAGTCATCGGATCAGAAAAGGTAGATCGATGGTGGGGATTTAAAGTGCATAAAGTTAGCATTGAAAATGAATTGGGTGGTGATTGGTTGGGTTTTGCTGTGTAAGGAAATCTACGGGTAAAAACCGATTACAACGTGAATTAACAGCTTCCGCTCAGGTGTTTCATGCTGAAGGAGAATGGGCGTATGAGTGAGGTCTTAGACAGAGGGTGAAGGAACAGATGACTAGGAAATGAATGAATGACCATGAAATGAACCATGTAACTGCATCAAACAACAAACTCCATGCAAAACTGAAACTCTGTGTTTTTGGGGTTGCTGCAGGGTTTCTTCCTCACGTCATGGTCCTAGAGGGAGGAGGTGAGGCCGAGACACCTGTGGACAACCTTATGAATCTTCTCTTTGCTAACCTACTAATTGAATGAAAGCATAAATGATCTACTCTGCACTATTGTAATGCGACTGCAACTATTTAAGCAAATGAACAGTTAAACAATAAACCTTTGTAATGGAAATGCAACTACTTAAACAAATAACTAGTTAAACCATGAATCATCTACTCTATACTGTGGTGATGCAAATGCAACTACTTAAGCAAATAAACAACTAAACCATGAAGCTATGCTAGTGTTGTAATGGAAATGAACTACTTAAGAAAATGAACAGGAAACCATGAGTTTGTACTACTGCTGTAATGAAAATGCATCTAATTAAGCAAATGAACAGAAAACAAGAATCTATGCTAGCATAACAATACAATAAAGAGGATATTTGGCTGCTAGGGTTAGGCCTTAACCCAAAAACTTCAGCCCTCTGAGTTAGCTCAGTGCTAGCTCAAAACAAAACTCATCTTCATTATAAATAAAAAACTGTTACAAGACTTGCAGCTTGAAAACAAAGTAGAGTTCTACAATGAGAAGTTCGAATTCTTCCTAACTCTTGGTAACTAAAAAAAACTGAGGTCCTAAGCCTCTCTACTTATACATCTGAAGTCTCCAATGACTTCCTTCAAAATTAGGGAGGCACAGCTCCCAATTCAATGATAAACTCGTGCTTTCCCTTTCACTAGCTCGGTTGCCTTCTAGTAGGGAGGCTTGGCTCCCAACTCAAGATAAACTCATACTTTCACTTGCTTGGCTGCCTTCTAGTACACATGATTTGGCTTGTTTTGCACTCTCACTTGCTTGGCTGCCTTCTAGTACTCCTGATTTGGCTGTTTTCACCTTCACTTGCTTGGCTTCCTTCTAGAAGGGGGGCTGTTTGTACTTTCAGCTAATGGAGGGATATTCGAATGGAGGGGCAGTAAATGAGGAGGATTTACCTCCTGTAATTCCTCTCCCTTGTCCCATTTGAGTTTTTACCAAGGTCTTTACCATAGTTCCTTGCTTTTATCTTTTATCCCTGCATTTTCCTTGCTTTTATCCTTTATTCCTGCATTACATGCACATTAGACCACAAAGCAAAATATCCAACTCTACTCATCTCATAAACAAAATATAATCAAAAGTATGCAATAAGTTGTGAGAATAGTTGGTTTGACTAAGCTAGGAGGTGAATTAAGGTCAATTAAGGCCCATATAATTACTCAATGATGAGGCTCATCATCACCCCCCTACTGAAAGTGTTGCTCATCCTCTGAGCAACTTAGTGGCTTTGGTAGCCTCTCTGACATCTCATGCTTCTGCTGTGGTCTCTACTTCTTGTTTATTGAAGTCTGCTTTCCTTTCTCCCACTGGTATTCTCTGATCTTCAAGCTATGTGGCAGTGTTTTCCATCTCCTTATGCAGGCATGTATATTATCATTTCTTGGCAGCCTAAACATGTCCTCAAAATGTGAAATTTCTTGCCCTTGAGTAGCAAGATATCGAGGTGCCAGCTGAGGATTATTTACAATTAGATTATGGGTGTTGATTAGGGCCATGGGATTTGATTGTTTAGCTGCTTCTCTATCCCTGAAGCCACTTAGCTCTTTTGTTTCTTGCTGCTCTTTCTTGTTCTGAAATGTAGAGGGGTTTGCCTCCTTCTTTTCCTTTTTTGCTTGACTGGTGTGCTGAGAGCAGTGATGGCAGCTATTGCCTTCTACTTAGGGACCTCTGGAGACACCCTAGGTGACTCCTCCTTTTGTTCTTCCCCTTCTATTTCAATTCCTTCTTCCTCTCTATTTTTTCTTTCTCATCTCTATCAGTTTCTTGCTTCGTCTCCTCCTCTGTTTCAATGCCTTCTTTCTCTTCTGTTTCAGCATCATCCTCTGTATTAGTTCCTTCTTCATCCATCTCATCCCCATCTAGCTTTGTATCTTCTTCTTCTTGTTTTGCCTCCTCCTTACTGACAGAAGGACTAACATCATAGATGAGGGTTTTGATGTTATCCTCTGCTAGTAAGTCTCGGAAGACTGACCATGTTATAGGGATCTTGAGGTTTTGGAGGGCATCCTCAATGAGGATTCTAGTCAACCCATGGTGAACTAACTGTTGGGAATTTCTTGTCTTTTCTTTGCTGTTGGAGTCCAGGAGTGATTGCATCAGAAAATAGGGTATGCTGAGTCTTTGGTGAACTGGTGTTTCTACCCCAAATCTTAATTCTTCAATCTCTCTAAAATGGTAGCCATAAACAACACTGTATCTACCCTCACATGAGATATACTTGATGAACATCTTGCTTGTGAGGCTTGAGGAGGAAATAAGCAAATTCTTTGGAAAAAAACAGAGTTTCTTGTGTATGTAATCTACTAGCTTTCTAGAGGAAACTGGCCACCTTTTACTTACAAACCAACTACCTCTTAACCTTTACAACTTTTGATCAAATGATGCATATGAGTGAGTGAGTAGGATACTTACCTGTGGCCTTAATGCCATGCTGCAATTGTCAAAGATCAGAGGTGTTGCTGATGGTCATTCTTCTTCCTCCTCTACTGTCTGCTGATGGTTTCTTGACTGCAGATCTGATGCTGCTGCTGCTACTGTATGGTCATATTTCTTCCTCCTCTGCTGTCTGTTGATGGTGTCTGTGACTGCAGATCTGATGTTGCTGAATGGATAGAGGGAGTAGGAGTGTGTGTGGATGCAGGGATGATGGTAATGGATGAGGTGAGGGGTCTTCTAGAAAATACAATTTTCACCTGAATTGGAGCAATGAAGTGAAAAACAATGGAATTTATGGAGGGATGCATGGTAAGGAGTGGAGGAGATGAACATATGTGAGGTAGGGCTCCCTTTGGATCTTCTCTTTGCTCCCTGATTGTCTTTCTCATCCTCCTGCAAATAACAATTATGTTTTTTTTCTCTTATTATTATATTTTTATTTAAAAAAAACACCTAGGCTGCCTCAGAGAGGTTTTCACCCTAGATATTTTCCCTGGGAACGTCAAGGAAGGTTTTCACCCAGGGATCTTCTTTTACTTTCCATTTTTCTCATCCTTGGGCCGCCTCATGAAGGTTTTCAACCCAAAGATGGGACTCAGGCGCCTCATGGAGGTTTTCACCTGAATCCTTAATATTCTGTTTTCTTTCTTTTTTAGTGACCTAATGAGGGAGGAGCTGAAACTTGCTCCACAATCATCACTGTATTATTGATCCTGTCAATGAACTCTTGTTTAGATAAAGGCCTCTTGTACATTTTCAATCTGTGTCCATTAACTAATAATGGAATGGCTTCTTCATCTATAGTTCTAATATGCATTGAATCATTATCATGGCATCTTTCCACCACATAAGGTCTGAGCCATCTAGTCCTTAGCTTTCCCTTGAAGTCTTTATACCTAGAGTCATATAACAATACCCAATCTCCTTCTTGAAATCGATTCTCCTTAATACGCTTGTCATGCCAGATTTTCCTCTGAAGCTAAACTATCTCTGTATGGAGGAGGGCTTGCATTCTGAATTCATCGAAGCCATTCAAATGGAATAGTCTTTCTTTCTGTGCATGACTGAGATCCAAATCTAGTTGGGCTGCCATCCTCAATGTATTATATTCAAATTCAATGGAAAACAAAGCCTTTTTCCCATAGACCAGCTCATAGGGTGTAAATCCAGTGGTGGTCTTCCATGTTGTATTATAGGCCCAAGTGGCCTCAACTAGTCTTTCTGCCGAATCCTTCTGCTACTGTTCACTGCCTTGGTTAGGATGTTCTCCAGTGCTTTGTTGGTCACCTCCACTTGCCCATTAGCTTGTGGATGATAAGGAGTGGAGGTCCTATGCTTGATTTTGTGATTCTTGAGTAGTTCTTCAATCATGCTGGAGGTAAACTGGCTACCTTGGTCTATGATTATCTCTCTAGGGTACCCAAATTTGTAGAATATATTCTCCCTTAGGAACTCAACCACCTTCTCTTCCATTGCTGCCTTAATTGCCTTCGTTTCAACCCACTTAGTCAAGTAACCAGTGCACACAATAATATGTTGCTTTTTCTTTGAAGGAGAATTGATAGGCCCAATGAAGTCCATGCCCCACTTGTCAGATGGCTCGAAAGTCACTTGAGGTTGTAGGGGAATTTCATCTCTTGGAGTAGGCTTTCCTATCCTCTGGCACCGATCACACTGACTAATGTACTTTTTCACATCCTGATGAAGAGTAGGCCAATAATAGCTTGCTTGCAACACTTTGAATGCTGTCCTCTTTGCTACAAAGTGACCTCCACAAGGCCCATCATGACAGGTCAGAAGGATGTCAAAAAATTCCTCTTCCCTGACACACCTTCTCAAGATCTAATTTGGGCCAAGTTTGAATAGATTGCCCCCAATCCAGGTGAAGGGGGCACTTTTCCTGATTATCTTGCTCTTTTCTCTGGAGGGTAGGTTTGGTGGGAACTGTGTTGATACCAAATAGTTTGCTATATCAGCAAACCATGGGGAGAGCACTGAAATAGAAAACAACTGCTCGTCTGGTAACAGATCATCCACCATTCCTTCTTCACCTTGTTGGGTTGTGTTATATTCTTTCCACGTAGTTAACAGGGGGTTTGAGGCGTACCCGTAACCCCACTTTATGGGGTCTGGGGCAGCGCTCCGGAAAATTTTGGTTTTGGACTTTATGTTAGGTTGGGCAGACCCAGCTATGGTTTTGTGCATGATTTTCGTACATGTTTTTGGACGCGATGGTTTTCGGTCCATGGTTTTGGATGCGATGGTTTTCGGTCCATGGTATTGGATGCTTCGGCATGTATAAATATGTATTGTAACATTGAAAGGAACATAATGAAAAATCAAGCTAGTAGTCCCGGTTTGGGGATCCAGGGGAAAATCTCTGTGTATATGTGTTTTATGTGTTAAGCTCTCACATTGTTTATTTTATGTGTTTTAGAATTCGTATGCAGGTAATTTTTGTACGGGGTTAAAACCTACATTTGGTATCAGACAGTTTTGGCTTCAAGGGGATGCCTTTGTTGCTGAGGGGTTTCGCTCGGGCCTGTGGTAGACCCTGTTCAGTAGGAGATCTCCGAGATCGATTCTGGTGGTGAAAGAAGATGGTGAGCAGTGGAAAGATAGAGATCGAGAAATTTAATGGTCAGAGTTTTGAGTTGTGGAAACTCAAGATGGAGGATCTGTTGGTGGATAAAAATCAATGGATCGCAGTAGATCATGGTACTAAACCAACGGGAGTGTTCGATGAAGAATGGAAAAAGTTGGATCGGAAGGAAAAGAGAACAATAAGATTGTGTGTCTCAGATTCAGTATTGCTGAATGTATCCGGGGAAGCTACGGCGAAGGCTTTGTGGGAAAAGTTAGGGACTTTGTACCAATCTAAGTCTCTGGTGAATAACTATTCCTGCGAAAAAAGTTGTATAACCCGAGGATGAAAGATGGAGACTCGGTGACAGAGCATCTGAACGCATTTAATACTGTGGTAAGTCAGTTAGCGTCCGTTGATATTAAAATTTTAGATGAAGATAAGTGCATCAGTTTGTTGTGTTCTCTACCAGATTCGTGGGATAGTTTGGTTATTGCAATAGGTAGCAATGCAACTGCCTTGCAGTTTGATGAAATAGTCTCAGCCTTACTGATGGAGGAGATGAGATGGAAAAATATGGAGAGCCAGAGTGGTGATGCCTTGTCTGTACGAGGACGGTCCCAGAACAGAAACAAAAATAAGTCATCAAGTGGGAGATCTAAATCTAGAGGGAGATCTAAATCTCTAGGAAAAGCTATAAAGGTGGTGTGTTTGAAATGCGGAAAGGAAGGCCACTTCAAAATGGACTGTAAATCTAAAGCTCCTAACAAAGGAAAGGGATATGATGAGGCTCCTTCTGTAGAGGCGAAAACCACCTCAGATGAAGGTGGGGATGTGTACTTGGCTTCTTCAAGTACACATGTAGATCATGAGGCATGGTTGATTGACTCAGGTGCATCCTTTCACTTCACTCCCCATAGAGAGTGGTTCTGTGAGTATGAGAAATATGATGGTGGTGATGTCTTCTTGGGGGATGACAGGAAGGCTAGAATCATTGGTCGCGGAAAGGTAAAGTTGAAGTTGCAAGGTGGAAGAGTTAGAACACTTCCGGGTGTTCTACATATTCCTGCATTGGCCAGAAATCTAATTTCTATAAGCAAGCTGGATGATGCAGGTGTAAAAATAGTGTTCGAGAAGGATACCTGCAAGATGGTTCGGGGAGCACTGGTATTGATGCGGGGAGTTCGGATTGGAACTCTGTACAAGCTGCAAGGTAGCACAGTTGTTGATGGGTGCAACAGTTCTGTGGTTCTTGAAAGTGGAGTAGAAAATCTAGTGGTCTCTGGAGAGAAGACCATGCTGTGGCATCAAAGGCTTGGACATATTGGAGAGAAAGGCCTTCGAATACTTCATGGTAAAGGTATGGTAGAAGGTATGGGTAATAGCTCTCTGTATTTTGATTTCTGTGAAAATTGTGTATATGGGAAGCAGAATCGGGTGAGTTTCCCCTCTGGTAGTAAGAGGGCGAAACAAATATTAGAACTTGTGCACAGTGATGTGTTTGGACCTGTGAAGGTTCCATCACTGGGTAAGTCTGTGTACTATGTATCATTTATAGATGACTTCTCAAGGAATACATGGATATATTTCCTTAAGAAGAAATCTGAAGCCCTTGACAGGTTTAAATAATTTAAGGCTCTCATGGAAAATCAGACAGAGAAGAAGATAAAGGTGCCGAGGACAGATAATGGTGGAGAGTTTTTCAGGAATGAATTTGAAGAATTCTATAAGAAGTGTGGTATAGCACGACAGAAGACTACTCCATATACACCTCAGCAAAATGGAGTTGCAGAAATAATGAATAAGACGTTGATGGAAAGGGCAAGAAGTATGCTCAGTGGTGCCGGGTTAGGACATGAATTCTGGGCAGAGGCGGTGGATACTGCATGTTACCTGGTCAATAGGTCACCTTCATCAACGTTGGAGGATAAGACTCCACAAGAGGTATGGACTGGTAAGAAACCCTCTCTTTCACATCTAAGGGTATTTGGATGTGATGCATATATACATGTTCCAAAGGAGAAGCGAACCAAGTTGGATAGTAAATCTGAAAAGTGCATCTTTATTGGGTATAAGGATGGTTTAAAGGGTTATAAGCTTTGGAACCCAATAACAAGGAAGGTTGTGTACAGCCGAGATGTGGTGTTCAGAGAGGTGAAAGATGTTATTAAACATGAAATCCAACCAAAGGAACCTGAGAAGATAGAGTTTGAGCTAAAGGAGGAAGAATCAGACTCTACAGCAGAGGAGGAATCAGAAGATGAAGAGCCACAAACTTCGGCTGTGAGAAGATCAGTTCGAGAAAGAAGGCAGCCAGAAAGGTATAGTCCATCTACTTTCTGTTCAAATTTTGATTTGTTTGTTAGTGATGATGATCCCAGAACTGTGAAGGAAGCAGTGGATTCAGAGGATGGAAAACTCTGGAAAGGGGCCATGGTTGATGAAATGGCATCTTTGCACAAAAATGAGGCTTGGGATCTGGTGGAGTTGCCGGCTGGAACGAAACCCATTGGCAGCAAATGGGTGTTCAAAAAGAAGACAAATGTAGAAGGAAAAGTGGAGAAATACAAAGCTCGGTTTGTAGCAAAAGGTTATTCCTAGGTGCCGGGAATTGATTTTGGTGATATTTTTTCTCCTGTTGCAAAGGTAACTTCTATTAGATTACTTTTATCTGTTGCTGCTGCTTTTAATTTTGAGGTAGAACAGATGGATGTGAAGACAACATTTCTTCATGGGGATCTAGAAGAGGAGATCTACATGAAGCAACCTAAAGGCTTTGCGGTGAAGGGTAAGAAAGAACTGGTATGTAAGTTAAAGAAGTCTCTGAATGGGTTAAAACAGTCACCAAGGATGTGGTATCAGAAATTTGATACATTTATACGGGGACTTGGCTTTACCAGAGGCAAAGCAGATCATTGTGTGTATTTTAAATTAATTGGTGACCGTTATCTGGTCTTGTATGTGGATGATATGTTGCTGGTTGGAAATGACAAAGAAATTATCCAAGATTTGAAGACCCAATTGTCCTCCAAATTCGACATGAAAGATCTTGGTGTTGCAAACTATATTTTGGGCATGGAAATTAAAAGAGATCGGGCAAAGAGGAAGCTCTGGTTAAACCAGAGGAACTATGTCGAGACAATACTGTAGAGGTTTAATATGCAGGATAGTAAATCGGTGAAGGTTCCTATTCCTGTAGGTGTGAGGTTATCTACTGAACAATGTCCCAAGACACAAAAAGAGGAAGAGGACATGTCCCGTGTTCCATATGCAAGTGTAGTCGGTAGCCTGATGTATGCAATGGTCTGTACTAGACCAGACATTGCACATGCAGTGGGAGTATTGAGCAGGTTTATGTCAAAACTAGGAAAGGAGCATTGGACAACAGTGAAGCGGGTTTTCAGGTATTTGCGTGGCACTAGTGATTATGGTTTGTGCTACCAAGGAAGACCAGGATTGGATAGAGTGTTGGATATTCATGGCTTTGTTGATGCAGACTGGGCTGGAGAACTGGATCAGAGAAGATATACAAGTGGGTATGTGTTTAACCTATTTGGAGGTGCAGTCAGTTGGATGAGTAAGAAACAATCTGTAGTGGTACTATCAACTATAGAGGTAGAATACATGGCAGCCACTCATGCAAGCAAGGAAGCAGTTTGCTTGCAGAGATTGTGTTCAAGTATGGGGTTAGTATAGGAAGCTATAAGGATAGACTGTGACAGCCAAAGTGCAATTTTCTTGGCAAAGAACCCTACATATCATTCAAAGACAAAGCACATTGATGTTCAGTATCACTTTGTGAGGGATATGATAGAAGACAAAAAGGTGTTGCTGGTAAAGGTGGACACTTTGAAGAATACTGCAGATGCATTGACAAAATCTGTGAGCTCTGAGAAGTTCTCTTGGTGTAGAGAGACAATGGGCGTTTCAGGGCTGGAAAAATTACTAAGCTCTCTTGTGGCCCCCTGTGGAAAGAAAACAACAAGTGGGAGAATGTTGGGTTGTGTTATATTCTTTCCACGTAGTTAATAGGGGGTTTGAGGTGTACCCGTAACCCCACTTTATGGGGTCCGGGGCAGCACCCCAGAAAATTTTGGTTTTGGACCCTATGTTAGGTTGGGTGGACCCACCTATGGTTTTGTGCATGATTTTCGCACATGTTTTTGGACGCGATGGTTTTCAGTCCATGGTTTTGGACGCGATGGTTTTCGGTCCATGGTATTGGATGCTTCGGCATGTATAAATATGTATTGTAACATTGAAAGGAACATAATGAAAAATCAAGCTGGTAGTCCCGATTTTGGGATCCAGGGGAAAATCTCTATGTATATGTGTTTTATGTGTTATGCTCTCACATTGTTTATTTTATGTGTTTTAGAATTCGTATGCAGGTAATTTCTGTACAGTGTTAAAACCTACACACCTGCAGGCAGATTCATCCTAGATAGAAAGTCAGCAACAATATTCTCCCTACCAGTCTTATCAACAATAGTTAGATCAAACCACTGTAATAAAAGTAACCATCTTATGATTCTAGCATTTACATCTGGTTTGTTCATTAAATATTTAATTGCAGCATGATCAATATGCACAAATGTCTGATAGCCTGTAATGTAATGCCTAAACTTGTTCAATGAATGCACAACAACCAGGAGTTCTTTTTTGGTCACAGTATAATTTAACTCAACCTTTGACAGGTTTTTACTGGTAAAATAGATGGCGTAGGGAAATTTCTCCTCTACCTGACCTAAGGCTACTCCTATGGCTTTGTGTGAGGCATCAACATGAATATGAAAAGGGAGGGCCCAGTTTGGGCCTCTGAGAATTGGTGCAGTGGTTAACTTCCCCTTTAGAATGTCTAAGGCCTCTTGACAGCTCTTTGACCATATAAATTCAGAATCTTTGGCCAACAACCCAAACAAAGGAGAGGCCAACTTGCTGAAGTCCTTTATGAACCTTCTGTAGTATCCAGCTAACCCTAAGAAACTCCTGACATCTCTCTGCTTTTGTGGAGGTGGGACCCTTTGGATGATGGCTATTTTGTTTGGGTCCACCTACAGTCCTTGCTGAGATATGGAATGACCTAGCACAGTCCCTTTAGTCATTAAGAATTCACATTTTTTTGGACTAAGAGATAGGTTCATTTCAATGCATTTGCATAATACTTTGCCTAGGTTAGTTAGGGCTTCTTGAAAATCACAACCATAAGGTGTAAAATCATCCATATAGATCTCTATAACATCATGTACTAATTCAGAAAAAATACTCAAGACTGCTCTCTGGAAAGTGGCAGGAGCATTGCATAAGCCAAAAGGAAGGACCCTATAGGAAAAAGTACCCCAAGGACAGGTGAATGTGGTTTTATCCTGGTCTTCTAGGCAGATTTGGATTTGGTTGTACCCACTGAATCCATCTAGGAAAGAAAAGAACTTCTTCCCTGCCAGGCCATATAGCACTTGGTCAATGAAGGGTAGGGGAAAATGATCCTTCTTTGTGGCTTTGTTCAACTCCCTATAATCAACACAAATCCTCCACTTACCATTCTTCTTGGGAACTAACACTAAAGGAGAGACCCACTCACTGTCAGAGATAGGGTAAATGAACCCTGCATCTAACAGTTTTTGCAGTTCTTCTTTGACTATGTCTTTAAGGGCTGGATTCATTCTCCTTTGTGGTTGCCTGACTGGCTTGCAACCTTCCTTGATGTATATGTGGTGAGTACACACTGAGGGGTGTACTCCCTTCATTTCCTTGTAGCTCCAAGCGAAGGCTTCTAGGTTTTCTTTCAACATATTGCATAGCTTTTCCTCTTCAAGAGCAGACAGAGATGGGTTGATTTTCAAAGTTTTCTCTGGGCCAAATTCTATGGTTTTGACTCGGAGTGGGTTGGAATTGGCCAAGCATAAGTCAATTTGATGATTGTTTAGTGTTTCCTTTACTTCTTCTTCTAATGGTAATGAACTAGGAGTTGGACTTTGGAGCAGGTGTTCAATTAAGTCATCCTCCTCTTGTTGTCCTCCTCCTATGATTGCTTCCAAAGCATAAAGTTGGGCAAAATAAAGCTCATCTTCTTCCTCCTCCTCCAACCATAAAGGTAAATCATGTTCTAGGGAGGGTTGAGCAGGAGGGTATAAGACTAATTGTTTGGACATATGCCCATTCTTGATGGTCATATTCCCAACTCTATAGCTAATGTAGGCATCAGTTGTGGCCAACCATGGCCTCCCAAGGATGAGAGGGTAACCAGTAAGCTTATCCTTAGGTTGGAGAACTAGGAAATCTGCAGGGTACTCCTAGGAGTCAATGGAGACCATTACATCCTCCACAATTCCCTCAGGGGTGACTTTGGAACAGTCTGCAAGTTTCAGAACTGTTATGGTATTCCTTAATGACACTTGGAGGTTAAGATTGAGCATGGTGTCCTTGGTAATCACATTAATGGCAGCCCCAAGATCAATCAGAGTGTGTGGGACAATGGTGCCATTGATATGCACATCTACTACAGGGCTGACAGGGTCTAAGTATTTTGGACATATTACCTGCCCTAGAATTAAGTCAGATAATTGCCCAATGACATTAATGGTAGGGGCATCCCTTTTTCTTCTTCCTAGATGCTTGAAGCACTTCTCCTTAATTAAATTATTGTATATAGGAACATCTTTGACTGCCTGGAGAAGGGGGATCTTTACACATAGATTCTTCAATTCTCCCAGAAGTTCAGTTTCTTCTGGGGTAGGCTAGAGTAGTTGGGCTAATCTTTCAGGAAAGGGTGGATTTTCTTTCAGGTTTCTTTCCTCTCTTTCTTCCTCAACCTCCCTATGTGGAGAGGGAGGTTGGTTATCTGGGAGAATTCTCCCAAATCTTAGGTTGATCTCCTGGATTTCTACAACATAAGTTGGGTATGATGTCTCTCCACTGTATCCTTGTTGAGCCCACCTATTGATTGTGTTTGGATTTGGCTGTGCAGGAATCTGGGGTTGCTTGGGTGGAGCAGAGTGTAGGAGTTGTGGTTGGGTAGGTAGTGGAAGCAATAGGGCTGGAACATTGTTGAATTGGGTCCTTCACCCCTGGGATGGGGTATTCCACTAATGTTGTGGCTAAATGTAAGGTTGAAATGATTGGCTGGCTGGTTGGGAATGATACTGAGGTGGATAGGACCAAGGAGGGGGTCTAGACCAAGAAGGATGAGTAGGGGGTCCCAAGAAGGTATAGTTGTGGTTTGGTTGGGTCTGTAATATGCATGGGATGATCCTTGCATACCCTGCTGGTATGGTCTAGGCCCAGGAGGTCTCCTTTGGTTGATGTAGCAAAGTTGCTTAGTGACCCCTTCAACTCCTTGATATACAACTTTGAGTCCAGGTAAGGAAGGGCACTTGTCTGTGGAGTGGTTTTCTTCACAGACTGAGAAAATCTCAATATAGTTCAATGGGCATTCATTCCTAGGATGCCTCTTGGTGCATCTAGGAAAAAAGATGGCCAAGGCTCTCTCTGCTTCCTCTTGCTTCCTTTTGATATTCATGGTATCCAATTTCAAGGCAAGGGTTTGCAACATCTCACTTTTGAAGTCCTCTAGCATATTTCCAATTTCACCCTTGATGGATGAGTTGGAAGATGATGTACTGGCCATAGGTTGACTACTCCTACCCTTTCTTCTGGTTGCCCTAGAATGGTTTCTAAAGACAATCTTGATATCATCATAGGGTAGTTGGTAGATATCTCCTCATACTAACGAATGCAAAGTATCTAGGATATCCTCCCTTACTCCTCTAAGCAGGACCAACTTCAGTGACTCAGGGTCAAGTGTGCACCTGGCCCTTTTGTAACTGAGCTGGAATCTTTCTTCATAGTCTTATAAGGATTCATCCTGGCCTATGGTCATCCTAAAAATCTCTTCTTTAGTGTCCTTTGACCTACAATAGTCCCTATATTTGTTGTTAAAGGCCTGCTGCATCTGAGCCCAAGTTATGATGCTATCTCCAGGTAAACCCATGAACCAGCGCAATGCTGCATCCTTGAGGGTAGATGGAAATAGTTTTAACTTTTTCTCATCCTCTATATAGTCATAGGTTTGGCATATAACAAAAAAATCAAATAGGAAAGTGTCAGGGTCCTCTGTGGTCAAGCCATGGAAATGAGGTAGAGCAGAGGGGCTTATATTCTTCATTTTAGTGTCCCCATTGGTTTCCCTAATGGGGAAGGCACCCTCAATTCTCTCTCTATCTCCTCTATCATCTTGGTTTTCAGCCATTGGTTCAGTAGGAATGGGTTCTTCCTCTTCTTCTTCCCCTATAGGTTCTTCAAATATGTCAGGTTGCTCACCTAAAGGTTCTTCCAATTCACAGTCACCGAAGAAGAGAGAAGGTTGACTGTTGGATGTAGTGGGGGTATTTGGCAAGAATTTTCCTAAATTATCCCTATTCCTACGAGGCATGAAAGGAAATGTTTTTGGGTTGGTTTTTGTAAGATTTTCTTTAAAGCTGGAAAGTACTCTGCAGAAAGGAAATTGCTGATTAAATGAAAAACTACTAACAGAATGGAAACTACTTGCAGAATGAAATTGCTGATTGAATGGAAAGACTTCTGACAGAAAGAAAACTACTTGCAGAATGAAATTTCTTAATTGAATGAAAAACTACTAACAAAAATGAAACTACTTGCTGAATTGAAATTGCTGATTGCAGAATGAAAACGAAAGCAAATAAATGAAAATGAAAGAAAGAAACTAGATTACTTTTGCAGAAATAAACTAATGGAATAAAATTGAAGACTAGAAGTAGAAGAAAAGAAAGTTATAGACTAGAAATAGAAGGAGGAGCAGTAATTCACATCCTACTCTGACACCTCCTCGGCAACGATGCCAAAAAGTGATGCGCCTAGGTATTGCAGCAAGAATGCTGCAACTCCCAGGGCTACCAGCTTTACTTATCAACCCGAGATTTGTACAAACTTGGAGGTGACAATGCTATATGCACAAAGAAGTGAAGGTACTGCTTGTTGTCACTGCTCATCTGGCAAGGGATCCCAGGGGTTCCAAGCCAGCCTTCTATAGGGTTAGAAGAAGCTTGATTTTGATGGAAGAAGAGAAAATCTATTCTAAGGGAGAGCTACTCTACTGCAGTAATGAAGAAAACAACTTGTAATGCTAACTCACACCAGACCCTAACTAACCATCTAAACAGCTATGTGAAGCAGAATTTCTAAAACAACTATAATCTAATGCTGTTATCTAAGTTGTAGAAGTAAAAAGCATCAAAACTAGACTAAGGGGCAAGCAAAGGAAACTAAGCTAAGTCTGTGTTTAAGCGGAAGAGTAGTCAGAGATCAAAATTGGTCAAAAGAGGACGTAAGGGAGCGACAATGCATAAGAACTGTTGGATCAGTCGGGTGAAATGCAAACGAATGGCTAAGATCGGATTGTAGGAGGGTATGTAGGTCGATGGGCGAACAGGGTTAACTAACAGGATGGACAACTGAGATTATATTGCGGGCAAAAGAAACGTGCGGAAATGGTAGTGGATTTGCGGAGGTGGTAAGTTGTATTTCGCGTGCCCTCAAAACCATACGTTGTATTTTTAAATTTCACGCGATTAGCCTTACCGAGTGACACGTAGCATGAGAAAACCACTTTTCTCACGTGCTCTCGGGCAGATAACGGTTGGACAAAAATTCGCGCGATATGCGCAATAGCCGTCGGATCTAGCTAGGAAAATCAACGGTGGAGATGGGCCAAGCTAGTTGGCGAGCGGGTGATGTGATGGCTGTCAGATCAGGAGATAGATCGACGGTGGAGATTGGAGCGCATAAAGGAACGTGCGGAAATGAGGGAGCGGGTTTAGAAGGTGGTAAGTTGTATTTCGCATGCCCTCAAAGTTGTAAGTTGTTTTCTAAAATTTTACGCGATTAGCCTCCCCGGGTGACACATAGCACGGGGAAACCACACTTATCGCGTGCCCTCGGGCGGATAATGATCAGACAGAAATCCATGTGATATCGCGCGATAGCCATCAGATCTGGCGAGGCAGATCAACAGTGGAGATTTGACCGAGCTAGTTGGTGAGCGGGTGCACGATAGCCGTCGGATCAGACAAGGCAGATCGATGGTGGGGATTTAAAGTGCATAAAGTTAGCATTGAAAATGAATTGGGCGGTGATTGGTCGGGTTTTGCTGTGTAAGGCAATCTATGGGTAAAAACCGATTACAACATGAATTAACAGCTTTCACTCAGGCGTTTCATGCTGAAGGAGAATGGGCGTATGAGTGAGGTATTAGACAGAGGGTGAAGGAACAAATGACCAGGAAATGAATGAATGACCATGAAATGAACCATGTAACTGCATCAAACAACAAACTCCATGCAAAACTGAAACTCTGTGTTTTTGGGGTTGCTGCAGGGTTTCTTCCTCACGTCATGGTCCCAGAGGGAGGAGGTGAGGCTGAGACACCTGTGGACAACCTTATGAATCTTCTCTTTGCTAACCTGCTAATTGAATGAAAGCATAAATGATCTACTCTGCACTACTGTAATGCGACTGCAACTATTTAAGCAAATGAACAGTTAAACAATAAACCTCTGTAATGGAAATGCAGCTACTTAAACAAATAACTAGTTAAACCATGAATCATCTACTCTATACTGTGGTGATGCAAATGCAACTACTTAAGCAAATAAACAACTAAACCATGAAGCTATGCTAGTGCTATAATGGAAATGAACTACTTAAGCAAATGAACAGGAAACCATGAATCTGTACTACTGTTGTAATGAAAATGCATCTAATTAAGCAAATGAACAGAAAACAGGAATCTATGCTAGCATAACAATACAATAAAGAGGAGCTTTGGCTGCTAGGGTCGGGCCCTAACCCAAGAGCTTTAGCCCTCTGAGTTAACTCAGTGCTGGCTCAAAACAAAACTCATCTTCATTATAAATAAAAAACTATTACAAGACTTGCAGCTTGAAAACAAAGTAGAGTTCTACAGTGAGAAGTCCGAATTCTTCCTAACTCTTGGTAACTAAAAAAACTGAGGTCCTAAGCCTCTCTACTTATACATCTGAAGTCTCCAACGACTTCCTTCAAAATTAGGGAGGCACAACTCCCAATTCAATGATGCTTTCCCTTTCAGTAGCTCGGTTGCCTTCTAGTAGGGAGGCTTGGCTCCCAACTCAAGATAAACTCATACTTTCACTTGCTTGGTTGCCTTCTAGTACACATGATTTGGCTTGTTTTGCACTCTCACTTGCTTGGTTGCCTTCTAGTACTCCTGATTTGGCTGTTTTCACCTTCACTTGCTTGGTTGCCTTTTAGAAGGGGGCCTGTTTGTACTTTCAGCTGATGGAGGGATATTCGAATGGAGGGGCAGTGAATGAGGAGGATTTACCTCCTGTAATTCCTCTCCTTTGTCCCATTAGAGTTTTTACCAAGGTCTTTACCATAGTTCCTTGATTTTATCTTTAATCCCTGCATTTTCCTTACTTTTATCCTTTATTCTTGCATTACATGCACATTAGACCACAAAGCAAAATATCCAACTCTACTCATCTCATAAACAAAATATAATCAAAGTATGCAATAAGTTGTGAGAATAGTTGGTTTGACTAAGCTAGGAGGTGAATTAAGGTCAATTAAGGCCCATATAATTACTCAATGATGAGGCTCATCATATTTCATAACAAGAAAGAGCACAAGAATCAAACAAGGGAAGCCACAAATATCAACAAAAATCCTTATTGAGATTGAAGATTCCCCTACCCCAAGAGACAAAATGCCTTCCCCTAAGTCACCAATCACCTATGTAAGGAGGCCTAGTACCAGATCAACTTCCTTAAAGGGTAAGGCCATCCTACAAGATCCACAACAAAAACTACAGGAAGCACAAAAATTGGAAAGCAAGGTAGGGGACCAGCAAGAAACAAAAGAGGAAGACCCTAAGACAAAGGAACCAAGTCCCCAACCTAATCTAGACTCCTACTACCGGTTTATTGAAGGAGGTAGGGTGATACCTAAAAAAGAGGTGGAAGACATTGGGCACATGGAAGAGAAACTCAAGGGAATGGAGAAAGAGCTTAGTGGCTTAAAGGACATAGAAGCAATAATGAGAGATCAAATTGAGAGGGAAAATGCATGGCTGAGAGGACAGCTGTAGGAAATCGAAAACCAACTAGCAGGTATGGCTAGCCTCTCCTTGGAGGCCATCCAGTGTAGGATTCCAGCTAAATCCTATGCTCTTTACCTCAAAAAACAATGGCTGCAATTTCAGATTAAAACACTAGCACAAATGGGCACCATGCCATTTCAAGACTACAGGCAGTTTATTGATCTTTGTGATCAAAGTACACTAGACGATAGGGCCAAAATGGTTGAGTTTTACTTGCACAACATGGCCCTCACAGACATGAATGTTTGGGATCCTAATGCCAAGCTAGGAGATCTATAATTAATGGCTTTGGCATCATGGATGAACCATGAGGAGTCAAGGGCTGCAGAGATGAAAAGAATATTGACCAGAGAGCAAAATGAACCTCTTTTCATCAAAACTAAACAATCAAATCCCATGGCCCTAATTAGCAACCATAATCTAATTGAAAATGATCCTCAGCTGGCACCTAGATATCTTGCTGCCCAAGAGCAAGCAATTTCACATTTTGAGGATATGTTTACGCTGCTAGGAGATGATAGTATACATGCCTACTTTAGGAGATGGAACACACTGCCACACAACTTGAAGATCAGAGAAGATCACTCCCCTCAAAGGTTGAGAGAGGCACTCAACATGACACCTATGTATAAGCAATCAATGTAAAGGTTGAAGGTCAATTGAATAGGCCTAAAGCTCAGTCCACCACTACTCCTAGGGATTCTAGAAGGGAGAAAAGAAGAAGAGGAAAAGAGGCAGTGGGAAGAAGTAGAAAGGAAAGCATGCTTCTATGAACAAGAAGAAGAGACCATAACAGAGGCATGGGATGTCAGAGAGGCTACCAGAGCCATGAAGGACATGGACATTGACTAAGTTGCCTAGAGGATGAGCAACACTTTCAGTAGGGGGGTGATGATGAGCCTCATCATTGGGTAATTATATGGGCCTTAATTCACCTACTAGCTTAGTCAAACCAACTATTCTCACAACTTTTTGTATACTTTTGATTATATTTTGTTTATGAGATGAGTTAGAGTTGGATATTTTGTTTTGTGGTCTAATGTGCATTTAATGCAGGATTAAAGGATAAAAGCAAGGAATTTTGGCAAAGACCTTGGTCAAAACTCGAATGGGACAAGGGAGAGGAATTATAGGAGGTAAATCCTCCTCATTTACTACCCCCCATTCGAATATTCCTCCATCAGCTTGGAGTGCAAACAACCAAATCATGAGGACTAGAAGGCAACTGATCAAGTGAAAGTCAAAGCACCAGTTTATCTCGAGTTTGGGAGCCAAGCCTCCGTAATTTTGAGGAAGTCATTGGAGACTTCAGATGTATAAGTAGAGAGGCCTAGGACCTCATTAGGATTCAAATTTTTTGGATTGTAAAACTTCTCTATTTTCGAGCTGCGTGACTTGTGACAGTTTTTGATGTAATCCATGGTTTTGATAATAAGAATGAGTTTCGTTTCGAGCCAACACTGAGTTATCTCAGAGGGCTGAAGCTCTTGGGTTAGAGCCTAACCCTAGCAGTCGAGGCTCCTCTTTATTGTACATGTATGCTAGTGTATATTCATGGTTTAATCATTCATTTGCTTAAGTAGTTGCATTTCCATTACATCAGTATAACATAGATTGGTTGTGTTTTAGTTTGCTTCCATTTGTGCCTTCTTTCAATTAGCAGGTTAGCAAGGAGAAAAAGATCCCCATAAGGTTGTCAGTAGGTGTCTTGGCCTCACCTCCTCCCTCTGGGACCATGACTTGAGGAAGAGACCCTTCAGTAACCCCAAAAACACAGATTTCTAGCTCTCGCATGAGCTTTGGAATTTATTGTCTTGATTCAGTACTTGGTTCATTTCATCGTTATCTTTCTGTAATAATATCTCACTCATATTCTCATTTCCTTCAGCACTTTCTTCATGCATAATATATGTGGAAGCCAATAAATCACGTCTTAATCAGATTATACCCATAGATCTCCTTACCGTCCGATCCATAACAAACCTGACCAATCGCCATTAACCGCGTGTTGCATATTCATTTCAACGTTTGACTTTAGGCGCTCCAAATCTCCACCATCGATCTATTTTGCTTGATCCAACAGCTATCGCGTCACCCGCTTGCCAACTAGCTTGGCCAATCTCCACTGTTGATCAATCCCGCATGATCCAACAACTATCGCACAATCTTGCGTGAATTATTGCACAACCAATACCCCACCGAGAGCATGCGAGAAAAGTGGTTTTCCCATGCTACGTGTCACTCACTTAGGCTAATCGTGTAAAATTTAGGAATTCCACTTACAGCTCTTAGGGCGCGCGAGATACTGCTTACCACCTATATTCATTCCAACGTTTAACTTTAGGGACTCAAAATCTCCACCGTCGATCTGTTTCACTTGATCCAATTGTTATCACGTCACCCGCTTGCCAACTAGCTTGGCCAATCTCCACCGTTGGTCAATCCTGCATGATCCAATGGCTATCGCACAGTCTCGCGTGAATTCTTTCACGAACGATATCCAACTGAGAGCACATGAGAAAATTGGTTTTCCTATGCTACGTGTCACTCACTTAGGCTAATCGCGTGAAATTTAGGAATTCCGCTTACAGCTCTTAGGGCGCGCGAGAAACTGCTTACCACCTACGAAGACCGCTCCATCATTCCACACGTTTTCCACCTTTCTGTTGACACATGACTTAATGTGATCCATCCATCTATTCACTTAATCTCCACGATAATATCTTCACCGCTCATCTTCTGTTAGTCCTGTTCGTTGATCCGCCCAATCCAACGGTTCCTATGCATTGCTGCTTCATTACGTCTCCCTTTCACTGATTTCGATCTTCGATTTCTCTTCCGCTTGACTCCTTCCTGAACTTTGTTCTGTGTATTAGTTAAACGCTTCCACTCCTGAGCTTTGATTCGGTTATTCAATCAGACTCCAACACTGTCCGATCATCGCAGACACCAAAATACCAAAAAAGTGAAAACAAATTTAGTTTAGCTTCCTTGCTTACACATTAGTATGGTTTGATGCTCTTTACTTCTGTAACTTAGATAGCAACATTAGGTTAGTGTTTTAGAAATTTTGCTTAGCATAGCTGTTTAAATGGTTAATTAGGATATGGTGTGATTTAGCATTACATGTTGTTTTCTTCGTTACTACAGTGTAGTAGCTCTCTTAGAATAGATTTGCTCTTCTTCCATCAAAGAATCAAGCTTCTTCTGACTCTATAGAAGTCTGGCTTGGAACCCGGGGGTCTCTTACTAGATGAACAGTGACAATAGGCAGGACCTTCACTTATACTTGTGCACATAGCACTGTCACCTCCAAGTTTGTACGAAACCGGGGTTGATAAGTAAAGCTGGTAGCCCAGGAGTTGGAGCATCCTTGCTGCAATATTGGCACTCATCAGCGACTTGTTTCTTTATTTTAATATTTTAATTATTGTATTTTATTTTATTTTATTTTTTAATAATTTTTATAATTTATTCAATTTAATTAATAAATTTTATTCAATAAATTTAATTAATTTATATATAGTTTTTAATTAAATTAGTTTGTACATAATAATAAGTTAATTTAATTTGAAGATCCTGAGCATTGTAAAATTAAATGGATTGTAATAATCCATAGCATTTTGGGACTGCGCGGGAATGGCGAACTGCGTTCTCTGAATGATCATCCCGTGCCTCTGCCCTCGCCCCCAGGCTCTGCCTGGTCGGGCCCCTGCTGCTTCCCTGATCTCTTTGCTCAGCGCGGACCCCACCTGCGGGGTCTCGGCCGCCTGTCGGTTTGCCCTCCTTGTCGTTCTCTGCGGGCCTGCAATGGCAGGATCCGCCTCCCCCCCCCTGCTTCAGAGAACCCAGAGGTTATCTTTGCCTCTCTTCTGTCAGAGCATTCAGATGCCAGACCTCGCCCCTCATTATCAAAGTTCATAAAAAAGTTGGACGAGATCCCTGAGGTGATCCTACCTCCTTCCCTCCCAAGGAAATCGGCAATAGCTTTATCAGAAAGAGGTCTTGTTGGTCAGTTCACGGGACTCTGGCCATCTCCAAGAACTATTCAAAAATGGGTGGAGCGCAACTGGAGCTCAATGATCCAAGGAAAGATCGCCATCAGATTCTGCGGGCGAGGATACTTCACCTTCCTGTTCGAGACCAAAGAAGATAGGCACCTCATCTTCCGCAATGGACCTTACTTCATGGACACAAGAGGTCTCTATCTGAACAGATGGACCCCGGATTTCGATCCGGAAATGGACATCCCCAACGCGGTCCCTGTTTGGGTGCGCCTCCCTCATCTGCCTCTGCACTGTTGGGGGGACGAATCGGTCAAAGCAATCGGCAATGCAGTTGGAAAATACATAGACAGATCGGAACCAAGGGAGAACATGCATGCATGTGCAAGGATCTGCGTTGAAGTTGATCTGGGCAAAGGACTCCCAGAAGCTATTAAGATAAAGGTGGACCAATGGATGCACATCCAGCAGCTGGATTACGAACAGCTGCCCTTCAAATGCAAGGTATGTCACGAGTATGGTCATTTTTCCAATAGATGCAGCAAGTTAAAAGTAAATGAAGTAGAACATAATGAGGAAAATGTAGAAGCACCATGGGAACAAGTCAAAAGGAAAAAGTCCTCCTCTAATCCGGGCACTAGCTCCACAGCCCCTCCGGCATCAAACCAACCTAACCCTCCTCCTCCTCCCTCCTCAGCCTTTCCCTCCTCCTCCAACCCCTTCGAATCTCTAGCAGCTGAAGCTTCGCCCTCTCCTCCCCTCTCACCTCGCCCAGTCTCTCCGTGCACCAACCCTCCCCACTCCCCCCCTCCTACCATTGAAAGGATCCTCACCAGAAACAAAGCAAGAGAAGCCAACCAGCCATCAGATCCTCCGAAAAAAGTTGGTCGAAAATCGAATAAAGAACTAAGGGATGAAACAGCAGCTAAAGAGATGGCAACTGGTACCCAACAACCCTTGGACTCATTCCTAGGCAAGCTAAAAGGAAGCGGCGAAAAGGCCAAGGAGAAATCAGGATCCCACCCCACAAATGGTAAATAATGAACTTGGTCTCTTGGAATTGTAGGGGGATCGGCTCTTCCTTAAAGATGAAAGCAATCAAGGACCTTATAAATCAGGAACAACCAGACATTCTCCTAATCCAGGAGACCAAAACCACCGAGCAGGACTTTCTACTCCAAATCCAAAGATTCAAAAACTACACAGGCATCTCAAAAGGCTCAGATGGGGCCTCAGGAGGTATAGGAACATTATGGAACAAAAACAAGTGGGAAATCATCAATTCTCAGCTATGCAACTGGTGGATCAGAACAGACCTAAGGAATAAAAGCAATCAAGAAGTTTACCACATCTATAATATATATGCACCTAACCACTACAGAGACAAAGCCAGCTGCTGGAACTCGATAGAAGCGGATCTCACCAATATCCATAACAGCAGGATAATACTGGGGGGAGATTTGAATCTAATCAGGCAGGTGGAAGAAAAATATGGTGGGAACTACCATGCAGACCCATCAAGAGACAAGTTAGAAGCCATCATCCAGCTCTTCGACCTGATAGACACTCCTCTGTCGAATGGCAAATACACATGGACCAATAAGAGAACAGGATCACAAAATATAAAAGAGAGGTTGGACAGGATTCTAATACAGGAAGGCATAGCAGGTAATTTCCAAGCAATCAGGAGCTACATTATTCATGGCACAGCTTCGGATCATAAGGCCGTGGTCCTCACCTTGGACAAAGGAATAAACTTCGGCCCTCTTCCTTTCAAATATAACAAAGCCTGGGACTCCCATGAGGACTTTCGCACCCTCGTAAGAAATCAGTGGGCAAACGAAGTACTAGGCTCGCCACATTTCGTTTGGGAAACAAAGATAAAACACCTCAGGACAGTCATAAAGCAATGGGCGAAGGAGAAAGCAACCTCTGAAAGGAAAAAGAAAACAGAGCTGCTAGCAGAGATGGAGAGCTGGCACAAAGAAAAAGAGCAGATGCAATACACAGCAGAAGATCTAGAGAAGGAAAAAAACTTGTACAAAGAGCTGTATAGGCAAAACCGCGTGGAAGAAGAGGAGCAAAGAATGAAATCCCGCTGCTTATGGTTGAAAGCTGGGGACAAAAATACCTCTTTCTTTCACAATAATGTCAAAATTAGAAGGGCCAGCAATCAGATAGACAAAATAGAAGTGGAAGGGAGGGAATTGAAGGAGCAAGAAGACATAAAAAACGCAGCATCACATCACTTCAAGGCTCTTCTTTCGGCAGATCCCCAACAATATGACAGCGCTGCATTCCTAAGTGTAATAGAAAACAAAATAACAGAGGACCACAATAACAAATTGGAGCAAGAACCCACAGCAGAAGAAATCAAAGAAGCCATCTACAACATGCAACAAGACAAGGCCCCGGGACCGGACGGTTTTACTGTTGCATTTTACAGGCAGCACTGGGAAACTATAAAGAAAGATTTTGTGAGAATGGCAAAAAATGTATTTAGAAAGCACAAGCTGGGGGACAACACCAAGTCTTCGCATATAGCTTTGATCCCAAAGGAAACAAATCCCAAATCCTTTGATAGGTTCCGGCCCATTTCGCTTTGCAATGTTTCATACAAGATCATAACTAAAATAATTGCTAACAGGCTGAAGAATTATCTCCCTCTTCTAATTTCAGAGAACCAGGGTGGTTTTGTCCCAAAGAGGCAGATCATTGATAATGTTATTTTAATCCAGGAAGCCATCCATAGCAGCCACAATAGAGGAGAACGTGGAATGATCATCAAACTGGACATGGCCAACGCATTTGATCGAGTGGATCACTCCTTCTTAAGTGCAGTCCTAAAAAAATTTGGCTTTTCCTCCAACTTTGTCAGCATCATCAGCGGGTGTATCTCCAACCCCTGGACTGCCCCGCTGATCAATGGTCGCCCCAGCAATTTCTTCAGGAGTTCCAGGGGGCTAAGGCAAGGTTGCCCCCTCTCCCCCTTTCTTTACATTATCATGGCGGAGACTCTGAGCGTTCATCTAGAAAATCTTCGAACCAAAAAAGAAATCACAGGTATTCGCATTGAAAGAGGAATAAAGGAAATAAATCATTCGCTATTCGCGGATGATACTTTACTAATTGGGGGAGCCTCCAGTCTGATGGCCAGGAGGTTCAAAAGAGTACTGGATGCTTTCCTCCAAGCTTCCGGAGGCAAACTGAACAACAGAAAATGTAAACTGTACACTTGGAACGTGCCCTATCAGACACAGCAGAGAATAGCCCAAATCATGGACATTACACTTCAAAAAAACTGGAGCTCATTTCCTTACTTGGGCCTGCCCCTGGCAAAGGATCACATCAAAGCAGAGGTTTGGACAAACCACATTGAAAAAATGAAAGGCCTTCTCTTGAGCTGGGGCGCCTCTTGGCTAAACCTAGCTGGCAGAACCATCCTCATAAAGTCTGTCCTCTCAGGTCTCCCAATATACCAATATGCGGTCATTATGGCTCCTGCAAGTATCCATAAACATATGGAACTCATAATGAGAAGCTTCCTCTGGCAGGGAGGTAAACAGGACACAAAGAAATTCAGCCTTGTTAGCTGGGAACAAGTCACCCTTCCATATGAAAAAGGAGGTCTCTCCATAAAAATTCCAAGCCTTTCCAACCAGGCGTTGGGGCTCAAACTGATCTGGAGGATCCTCATAGGAAATGGCTCGTGGTGGGTGGAGACAATAAAAAGGAAATATCTCAGAGGTCCAAACTCCAACATTCTCAATGAACCAATAGTAGACAGGCCATGCACTCCGATGTGGCGTCTCATCAAGAAAGTCTTGGCACACTTCAGAGGAAATGTCTCCAAACTCCCAGGCAATGGAAAAAACATCAAAATTTGGTCTGACAGAATAATGAACTCAAACCCCAGAAACCTTCTCCAAGAGCTCAGGCCCCTGCAAGATTGGATGGAGGAAAGAAAGATAACCACCCTGTATGATATATCTCAGTGGAACCAAAATAGATGGCTTGCCTGGAAAGATCTACAACTCCCTTTGGACCTCAAAGAGCTCTGGCTCACTCTGAAACTGTCACTCTCTGGATCAACACCAATCAACAAGGAGAACGAAGACAGACACATCTGGGACACTAGTGGAGGGCCCTTCTCAGTAAAAGAAGGATATAAATCTTTACAAAATTCAAACCCTGCACCAAAATGGAACCTCCACACAGCTGCCTGGAAGTCAGAATGCCTCCCAAAAGTAAAACACTTCAACTGGGCCCTTTTAAAAGGGAAAATCCTCACAGCTGAGAATCTGAGAAAGAGAGGAATTCAAGGCCCGTCGATCTGCTGTTTCTGCCGCTCAGAGGAGGAGTCTATCCAGCACTCATTCCTTCTCTGCCCTTTTGCCAAAAGTTGTTGGAACCAGTTAATAAGGCCCTTGGATATCAGGGGAATCCCTGACCAGATGCAAAACCTTCAGAAGAACTGGAAGAAGGACTTCCCTCATTCTAGAAAAGGCAAGAATAACCTCATTAGAGTGTGGAAGTGCATCCCTCCTACCCTATGCTGGAATCTATGGCTAGCTAGGAACAATTACGTCTTTAACAACAAAACGCCTAAACTAGTTAATGTCATAGCAAAAACAATTGCTAACATCTCTGAAGCTGTCAGCGCTAACTTCATAGCCCCTCCAGACCAGACGAGCTGGGCTCAAGAGGAAAGGGATTGGTACAGTAAATTCAACATCAGCCACTCTCAGAGTCCTCCCCCCCAGAACAAAGCACATCAGAAGCCTTCCATCTGGAAACTCAGGGGAACTAAAGAAGAGGTAAGCCAATGGATTGCCAATCAAAATCGCCCCCTTCTTTTCTTTGATGGCGCCTCAAAGAATAACCCCGGAGAAGCAGGAGCAGGAGGCATAATTAAAGATCATAAGGGGATTTCCATCTGCAGTTATGAATGGGGACTTGGAAAGGCCTCGAATAACATAGCTGAAGCCTACAGCTTATTCCTAGGCACTGAACTTCTCTCCAGACTGGGACTAAGGAACGCCATCATAATTGGGGACTCGGCCATCATCATCTCAGCTATGAGCACAGACAAAGAATTCAGCAAAGCAGGCCTCAACAACATTAGGAAGAGAATCATCGACAACATCAGAAACCTGGGCGAAATCACCTTTAGGCACGTCCTAAGAGAAAACAACGCTGAGGCGGATTTCTTAGCCAGCAAGGCAGTTAACAGGCAGCAAGGACAGGTTTGCGAGAATGAGCGAATATATGAAAGGGCGATACCATAAGAAAACAAATAACCAGATAGCACATAAGAACAGCGCCCTCGGAATCTGTCATATCAGCAATCACCTCATCGGTCTCTCATCCTTCGTTTCTCCCTTCCCCCTCACTCCGCCGTCTTTCGCCTCTAGTGACCTCCCCTCTGACTCTCCAGGCAGTCATCATTTCAGCCCTTCTGGAGAGCGCACTTCGAACCCGAAGCAAGATTTGCTCCCTCATCTCAGGTTCCGCTCTGCCCGAGATCGATTCCCTATTGATCTTTCATTTCTCCTGCTTTATCCTCTCGATAGCCCAAATCGGTACTATTCTACTCCGCACAGGTCCCCTTTCCCGTTCCATGCTATATCAGCCATCCTTTCACATGAGCCTCAGATTCTCTCTGCAGGCATTCTCTGCATCGACTCTCTGTTTCAACGCCTCGACTTCCATGCCGCGTGCAGCAAGATCTTATCTGAAGATCCCAATCACTTCATGAGCAGATCTTCACAGACTTGGCTCAAGCAAGGGGGGGCTCCTCATCAAACTATAAATAGAAGCTCGGATCAAAGTGATCACGCACTCTTCACCGTTACCGGGCTCCTTCAGTGCGAAATTCTCAGGCGTCGACATTCTCCTGAAGCGGATCGCTCCCATCGGAAGCGTGCCCAGCGCTCCCTGATCGAGGTAATCTCTGTTATAGTAATTTTTGTGTTTAAGTCCACTAACAGTTGGATTAACAGGGGCAGCAGAGCTCCTCAGGTCTCTCTGGTCCTCTCCGGCCCTCTCTGTGCAGCTCCGCCGTCCTCACTTCTGACTTATTCCCTCCCTCTCACAGCTCTCCCCTCTGGTTTCCTTCCCCCTTCTGATCCCGGCCCGCCTCCTCATTCACAAATTCCCCATCATCAAGCAGCCCGGATGGCAGACCAACAGGGTCAGACTTCGGCTCAGGACAAGGCCAGCAATCCCCTTGACAAGATCTTCAACAATAAGGACTGCACCATGTGCAAAACCCACACCTTCATGATCAACCGCCTGACTAAGCAACTCAATGAGCTGAAGGATGATTATCAGGCAGACAGGAATTCGAAGCGCAAGAAGTTGGAGAAAAGAAAGGCTGAGATAGAAACACTGAAGGAAAGATGCAGCCATTTGGAGGAGGCCATCGAGCACATCCGCTCCCTAACTCAGAGCTACCAAGCAGAGGCTTCAACTAAAGCCAGCTTCAGGAAAGACACGCTTCCTGATGACTCCGCCACTCAAAAACTCCAATAACGGTCATGCATTGTAAATTTTGCTGGATAGGTGGCTCCTTCGTTAGGCAATACAGTCGTCTTCATTTTGCTTTCTGTTTAACCAAGAGAAGCAACGAGGAATCTGGGTCTGCGAACCCGCTTTTGACCCTCAGCTCTCAGATCTATTTCCCTTATGTACTAGAACTATGTTTTGTTGGCTTTTATAATACATAAGTACCCGATTCTGTAAAAAAAAATAAAAAAATAAGTTAATTTAATTTAATTATTTAATTTAATTTATGTAAATAATTTTCAAATTAGAATTTTATTAATAATTTGTAAAAAATTATAAATTTTGCTCACGCATGTATTTTTAAGAATTCTTGTAGTTTTGACACTTTGATTTTAGAGAGCTATATTTTAAGTTCTATCTGACCAAATGAGACCCAAGATGGCTCATTGGAAATCTAGAAACGAGGAGAACAATCTGGAGGCATTAACTCAACCAAATCTACACATTCACTATGCCTAAAATTCAGCAGAATATTGAGCTACGAAATTGTAACAAAATTAATTTTGGAAATCTATTTTGGAACATTTTCATTTGCCAAAACTTTTGCTGTTGAAAAATAGTTTGATGACAACCCCTTTGAGCCATAGAAGTCCTAACAGGGATCAACGAGAAGCATGGTTTTCTTTTAATTAATTAATTTATTCAATTTAGCTGGAGAGTTTGTTTTCCATTTTTGGCACTTTGATTTTATTGTGCAAAATTTATTCATTTTGTTTTAATTTTGATTGGTTTTTGGCAAGAGATCTCTTGGAGAGATGAGGCAAAAAATATTTGGAAGAATGTTATTCCACCAACAAAGGAGAAGAAGAGGATTTGCAACTCCAAAATAGAAGGATCTAAATCACTTCCAACAATTCTCCATTTGTGGAGAATTTTGTAAATTAACCTCCTTTTCCTCATAATTTCCATTATTTTCATAAATAAATGTGCCAAAAATGCCATTTTGCCTTTCCAAAGCCTAAGCCATTGCCTTTGCCAATTTCCTTAGCCATAAACAACCAAATGAACACCCACACCGGGATGTCCTGCCCAACATTCTGCTTGGAATACGTGTCCCATGATACATGGTATTTACATATTTTTACATGGAATTTTCACCAGGGTTGTTACACACATATAGAATCATGCTTTGCAGTAAAAGTATTAACAATGTCAAATTTGGAGCTTGCAGAGATGAGTAGATCTAATCCAACGTTTTACAAAAAAACTATGGAAATCAAAGTAGCTCACACTGAGTCAATCATAGGAGGCAATTATGGACAATCACTCTTCTCAAATGCAGCATAACCACCTCTCACAAGAGGCCAAAAATCCCATAAGGAAAAATGGGAATGTGAAGCGGATGTCAATTTAACTTCAAGATCCCAACTTCGTGTAGACTCCTTGTTGCAAAAGTCTCCCCAATAAGTCAATGTATTTTTTCTGCATATTCATGTTTGCAATTTGTAAGAATTTACTCTTGTAATCATGAGGAAAGTCTTAGTTTTAGAAACAATGGAAGATACTGGGATTTGTCTCCTAAAATCTTAGTCAACTTCTTAGTAGAAAATCTTCTAAAAATGGTACAAATATAAGAAATTTCCTTTTTTTACTGCGTTCGAGAACATGTTTAATAAAACCCTCTACTCATTCTTGTTAAAAAAACATCTACTTTAATATTAAATATTATCATTATTTTTACTATATAAAAACATTCAAGATCAATATAAATATAAATATTAAATAAAAATATGAATATATAAAAGTTAATATATTTAATATTTTCTCTCCTATGTGCTTTGTAGGGATTATTTTCCTTGGATGATATAATAATCATCTTCTCAGAGAAAAAAGAAAAAAACACCAAAACATTCATGCTTTTACCACCACAAATTGGATTATATATAATTTGACCTTTCTAGTTTCACTTTAATATTATATATGTAAAATTATATAATAAATCATTTCAAATATAAAGTGTATATATTTTTTTTAATTTATAAAATAATGTAATACTAAAAAAATCAATTACTTAGGTTATATGATACATTATAAACTTCTCTTATATATTCTTTTTTTCTAATTTATTTAATAATACAATATAAAAATAATTTGATTATTTATGTTAATATGAAACACTATGAGCTTTCCTTCTTACTTTAATAGCAAGTAGAACATTTTTTTTATGTAAATTATATTTTTGTTTTCATGAATAAAATTATGGAAAACAAAAACAACTATAAAACTTATATCAATGCCAAATATATTGAATGTGAAATTTAAAAACATCACCAATTTTACTTTGATTGATTAATAATAAAGAGTATACAACGCATTCAAATATTTATATATAGTGTGTCAACATTTTTAATGTGTATTTTTAATATGAATTTATTGATGTTATTTATGTTTTTTATTATTATTGAAAAGAATACATTATAACAATGAAATGGTCTTTTTAGTTAGAATTTGATAATACAATTTCTAGTTAGATTGTGATTTCTTGTTATTTAAAATTCATTTTTGAATGCATAAATGAATTTAATACCTTGATAAACCTGTGAGACACTCAATCTTTGCAAATTAAACAACTTAAATTTATGATTTTAAAAACTTGTACTAGATTTTGGATAAAATAGACCATGCAAAATCCCCTTCCCCAACATGTTTGTGTCTACCCTTCTCCATTTTGCCCAAAATTTAAGTAGACCCTTGTACTAAACTTTCCGACATTTTACGGGTGTCTACTTGGACTAGATTTTGGGAAAAATGGAAAATATATGTCGGAAAATGTAACAATACCCTTCTCCAACCTGTTTGTGTCTACCTTAGTGAAACTGTCGATTGAGTTACCTAGTTTAGCTAAAAATCTGGATGTAGCGGATGACGGGGCATATTCAAGAGCCTAACCTAAATGTGCCTGGGAAAAGATGGCATAGAAAGAGGGCTAAAACTGTTAAAATATGGTTTAACGCAAAGCCTAGCGCGATCCCAAAACCAAGGTCATTGATTAAAAACCCCATCTTTGTCCTTCATATCCTTAAATATCACCACAAAGAAACCTTTTAAGCAAAAGCACAAATCTACATTTAGTGTCCAAGATTGATGGACCCAGTCTCAAAGCATAGATGTCGATGGGCAGAGCCCATTGAGACAACAAATAATATCATGCAGCCCAAAGTCCATGCTAGATTCATTGGAGTTAGTGTGATCGACTTTAATAGTAGGGATATTTCACTTGATCCATAATGAATGCACCCCCTCAGAGTTTTTTAGGAGACGTAGGAATAGGCCTTTGATTGAAAGCATGCTTAAAGGACTTAAATTTAGAAGCAAAAGGGGCACCCTCGCCTACACCACCACCTATTAAGCTTGTAAAAAGAAAGATTGAAGTGTCCTTAGTAATGCAACAATCACTAAGAAAATACCCTTCTTGGAGTTTCGGTCCTCTGTAAAGAAGTCACATATAGACATAAGGGATTCCTCTATGTTATTGAAATCTCCTAGCAAGTGTAGATACTAGATCTGCGACTTTAACCTTGCCTGCCGAATATCCTAAATTGCAAGATCTCTGGTGCTGCAATTGCTTGAATTACTAGATCTAGATGGAGATTTGGTTTTTGCAGAACCTTCTCTAGAGCCTTCTCTAGAGGTAGGATTCATGGGCCTAGAATAAGAGTCACTATCGTGTTAAAAACCTTGGTTGTGTCATTACCAAAATTGTGGCTAACGATGATGACGTAGTCCCCAGAAACCCTGACAAATGAACCTTGGTCACTGACATTCTTCTCCATGCTTCTCCATGCAAACATCATAATATCTATACCTAGCAATATTAGGAATGTTAACAACTTCTTTTAGGGGGCCTTCATGGTGAGTTGGTGGCTTAGGGGGTCTTCATGGCGAGTTGGTGGTAGGTAGGCCACCAATACAAGCCACAATGGCAACACTTTCTTATGCCTTTTATCTTCATTTTGCGTTAAGGGGCGGTGGAACCTTGCATACAAATCCGTCACATATTTCACCTCTGTTGAATACAACACTTTATGTAACCATAGTATTCCATTGTGCAAATAGATGGAAACAATATACCATCACTCATCACCATTTCTGAGTGTGTCTTAAAGAAGATCCCTCTTCACAATGATGTCGATAAAAGGGAAGCCTATGTAGATGTCATCCACATGAGTAGTACTAGTCAAAATTGTTTTTGAAATAATTATTGAAACTAACAAGTAAGTATCCAAAGCTCAACCTTAGCTTATGAGCACACTATGCATATTTTTATCATTATTTTATCATAGTCTATTTAGGTTTTAGAGTTTTTTTTTGTCATATTTTTGGGTTGAATTTGCCTAGAATTCATTAGGGATTTGTTGAAATTGTGAACTCTCCATAATTGAAGTGCTTTAGAAGTTTTTTAGCATTCTAAATCCATATATGTAGTCAAAAACACATTTTAAACAACAAAATATCACAATTTAGCCAAAAAATAGTTTTGGCAAATTCTAACCAAAAACTACAAAACTTATAATACTTAATGGAAAAATAAATTTGAAGATATTCTAATTATTAATTTTAAAATGTATTTCTTATATGTTTGAATTTAACACAAAATGAACTTGAAAGAATAATAATCATCCCTAATATTTAAATATTTAAATATTAATATTTTTATTTGTTTGAAAATGTAAAGTAAATGTGAGTACGAAGGTCCCTATGTTCAAATCCCTATGATGTTAACCCGCAGCCTCATGTTGGGGGACACGAGGATTCATCTAGGTGTTTATAGTGATAGAGGATCCATATAGGTGTTTATAGTAGTAGCTGTGAGAATTGACCTTATATACAAAAAAAAGAAAGAAAGGAAAAAAAGATAATATATAAACATAGTCTAACTAATAGACAAAATGGCCTTTTTTTGGATACTTTTTTTAGTAAATTATCTATATATATATATATATATATATATAATAGAATTTTAATATATTTTAAAAATGTAATTAAAAAAAATCATTTTTTTAAGATATTAGTGTCAATTTTTTATAGCTTAAGTGGGCTTGATGGCTAGGAACATGTGCCTAATAGTCAGGAACATGTGTGTTTTAGTATTGAGGTTAGAAGTTGGAATTGAAAATAGAATAAAATATACATCTCCATAGACTCTATTAATCAAATTATTACATAAATGTATTTTATTCCACAAATAAGAAGATCTTATACATGATACTTAATCTAACTTTCAAGTTGAATTATTATTATTATTATTTGTGAAGTGAATTCTATTAACTACGGTAAACATGATATTACATAAGGATTATAATAAGTCTCACAAGTCTCTCATTAGGGTGACCATACCATACCAAAAAATGAACTCATTGAAGAGACATGAGAGACATATGAAAACAAATAAAGCCTACATAAACCAAGTGCAGATCTAGATTGTGGCCTATCTGGCCTCAACAAAAATAGCAATGTTCGACAAACTATAAACTAGAACCATGAAACATAATCAAGAAAGGGAATCTAAGTTAGAGCCCACCACTAGTATAAGGTCTATTGGATCTACCAAAGGTTTGTCTATTGCCGATGGGATTCCAAGATGGTGTTCTATCCTCACCAGCCTATGGTTAATCCTCTCCAACTTGCTGTCATAGTCTTTCAGGTGCGCATGCATGTGATTCAATGTTTGAAGTAGTTCCATCCGAGACTCATGGCGATCCAATAAAGTGTGGCCAAATGGGAATTTCATCTGCCAATATAAGTCTATAGTCTCCAAGTATTGATTACATCTGCCAATGTAAGTCTACAATCTGCATGTATTGATTACATCTGACTCGTGTATGCCTTGTGTTAGGTATCCAATTTATCCATTCTGCCATAACTTCATATTCTGAGAGGGAAGTTCCATGGGAATAGGCTTCCCCCTCAGACTGGGCCAATTCTGCCTGCACATGAGCCAAGATCTACACCGTATATCTAGATGTGAAGGCTTCTACTTGTTTATGAAGACAATTATTTCCTCTTCAGGCATTCTCCTCTTAATAAGTGAACCCTCTTATTACATGTCCTCTCTATCTAGGCATTATTGGAGTAACACATGGAACTTGTAGGTTTTAAACCTATACAACAATTACCTACAAACGAATTCTTAAAACAAAAAATATACAATGGCGAGAACATAAAACAAATACACAGATATTTTCCCTTGGATCCAAAAATTGGGACTACCAGATTGATTTTTCATTATTTTCCTTTCAATGTTACAATACATATATATACACGTCGAAGCACTCATAAACCCCAATCCATTAACCCTGGATTAGAACATAACTGTAGTTCCCTTGACCAGATCTACAAAATACCATGGGAAGAAAACCATCAAGCCCAAAAGCATGTGCAAAACCCATGCAAAAAACCATGGGTAGGTCTACCCACCATCTTGGGTCCACCCCCCATCCTTGGGTATGGATATATATAGGAAAAGAAATTCTTGGGGCACTGCCTCGAACCCCGTGCAAGGGGACTACCACCCTATTGTAAACCCCCTGACAAGGGGGCTGCCGCCCCCTCTGTGACCCCCCTGTTGCACTTGGCACAATGAACAAGTGGGTTTATCACCCCCCCTGTGACCCCCCACGCGTGCGACTAGTCATGGAATGAATACAACACACACCCAACATTCTCCCACTTGTTGTTTTCTTTTCCATACAGGGGGTCACATGAGAGTTTAGTCATTGGTCCAACCCTGAAATGCCCATTGTTTCTCTACACCAAGAAAACATCTCAGTGCTCATAAACTTCATCAATGCATTTGCAACATTCTTCAAAGTGTCCACCTTTACCAACAACACCTTTTGTCCTCAACCATATCCCTCACAAAGTGATACTGAACATCAATGTGCTTTGTCTTTGAATGATAAGTAGGTTTCTTTGCTAAGAAAGTTACACTTTGGCTGTCATAGTCTATTCTTATAGATTGTTTTCCTAACCCCATACTTGAACACAATCTCTACAACCAAACTGCTCCCTTGCTTGCATGAAACTGTCTCTTGCTCATCCAACTGGATGCTCCTCCAAATAGGTTAAAAACATACCCACTTGTATATCTTCTCCGATCCAGATCTCCAGCCCAGTGTGCATCAAAAAAGTCACGAATGTCCAAAAATATGTCCAATCCTGGTCTTCCTTGGTAGAACATACCATAATCACTAGTGCCATGCAAATACCTGAAAAATCGCTTCACTTCTATCCAATGCTCCTTCCCTAGTTTTGACATAAACCTTCTCAATACTCCCACTGCATGTGAAATGTCTAGTCTAGTACATACCATTACATACATCAAGCTACTGGCTGCACTTGCATATGGAACACGGGACATGTCCTCTTCCTCTTCTTGTGTCTTGGGACACTATTCAACAGATAACTTGACACCTACATGAATAAGAATGTTCACCGGTTTACTATCTTGCATATTAAACCTCTGCAGTATTTTCTCAACATACTTCCTCTAGTTTAACTAGTGCTTCCTCTTTGGCTGGTATCATTTAATTTCCATGCCCAAAATATAGTTTGTAGCACCAATATCTTTCAAGTCGAATTTGGAGGATAATTGGGTTATCAAATCTTGGATAATTTCTTTGTCATTTCCAATCAGCAACATATCCTCCACATACAAGACCAAATAAATAACGAGGTCACCAATTAATTTAAAATACACAAAGTGATTCGCTTTGCTTCTGGTGAAGCCAAGGCCCCTTATATATGTATCAAATTTCTGATACCACATCCTTGGTGACTATTTTAATCCATACAAAGACTTTTTTAACCTACATACTAGTTCCTTCTTACACTTCACCGCAAAGCCTTCAGGTTGCTTCATGTAGATCTCTTCTTCCAGATCCCCATGAAGAAATTTTGTCTTCACATCCATCTATTCTACCTCAAAATAAAAAGCATCAACAACACATAAAAGTAATCTAATAGAAGCTAAATTGGCAACAGGAGAAAAAATATCACGAAAATCAATTCCCGGCACTTGGGAATAACCTTTTGCTACCAACCGAGCTTTATAGTTCTCCACCTTGCCTTCTGCATTCATCCTCTTCTTAAACACCCATTTTATTCCAATGGGTTTCCTTCTAGCCGACAACTTCACCAGATCTCAAGCCTCATTTTTGTCCAAAGATGCCGTTTCATCAACCATGGCCTGTTTCCAGAGTTTTCCATCCCATGAATCTGCTGCCTCCCTGACAGTTATGGGATCATCATCAGTAATAGATAAAGAAAAATTTGAACTAAAAGCAGATGGACTGTACCTTTCTAGCTGCCTTCTTTCTCGAACAAATCTTCTCAATTCTGGAGTTTTTGGCTCTTCCTCTTCTGATTCCAGTTCTGTTGTAGAGACGAATTCTTCCTCCTTTAGCTCAAACTCTATCTTCTTAGGTTCCTTAGGTAGGACTTCATGTTTAATAACATATTTCACCTCTCTAAACACCACATCTCGGTTGTACAAAACCTTCCTTTTTTCTAGGTTCCAAAGCCTATAACCTTTTAAACCATCCTTATACCCAATAAATATGCACCTTTCATATTTACTATCCAACTTGGTTCTTTTCTCCTTTGGAACATGTACATATGAATCACAACCAAATACCCTCAGATGTGAAAGAGAGGGTTTCTTACTAGTCCATACCTCATGTGGAGTCTTATCCTCCAACGCTGATGAAGGTGATTTGTTAACTAGGTAACATGCAGTCTCCACTACCTCTTCCTAGAATTCCTGTCCTAACCCGACACCACTAAGCATGCTTCTTTCCTTTTCCATCAATGTCCTGTTCATTCTTTCTGTAACTCCATTTTTTTGAGGTGTGTATGGAGTAGTCTTCTGTTGTGCTATACCACACTTCTTACATAACTCTTCAAATTCATTCTTGCAGAACTCTCCACCATTATCTGTCCTCAACACCTTGATCTTCTTCTCTGTCTGATTTTCCACCAAAGCCTTAAATTCTTTAAACTTGTCAAAGAATTCATATTTCTTCCCCAGGAAATATATCCAAGTATTCCTTGAGAAGCCAACTATAAAGGAGACATAGTACAGAGACTTACCCAATGATGGAACCGACACAGGTCCAAACACATCACTGTGCACAAGCTCTAATATCCCTTTCACCCTCTTAGCGCCAGAGGCGAAACTTACCCGATTCTGCTTCCCATATACACAATGTTAACAAAAATAAAAATCCATAGAGATATTAGACATACCTTCTACCATACCATTACCATGCAGTATTCGAAGGGCCTTCTCTCCAATATGTCCAAGCCTTTGATGCCACAACATGGTCTTTTCTCTAGAGACCACTAGGTTTTCTGCTCCACTTTCATGAACCACAAAACTATTGCACCCACCAATAATAGTGCTATTCAGAAGCTTGTACATAATTCTAATCTAAACTCACCACACCAATACTAGTGCTCCATGAACCATCTTGCAGGTATATTTCTCAAACACTGTTTTTACACTTGCATCATCCATCTTACTTACAAAAATCATATTTCTCGTCAATGCAGGAATATGTAGAACACCAAGAAGTGTTCTAATCCTTCCACCTTCAAATTCATCTTGAATTTTCCACGTCTGATGATTATGGTCTTCCTATCATCCCCTAAGAATACATCGCCACCATCATATTTCTCATACTCTAAGAACCAATTCCTATGGGGAGTGATGTGAAAGGATGCACTTGAGTTAGTCAACCATGCCTCATGATCTACATGTGTACTTGAAGAAGAATCCAAGTACACATCCCCACCTTCATCTGAGGTGTCTTTCGCCTCTGTAGAAGGAGCATCATTATATCCCTTTCCTTTCTCAGGAGCTTTATATCTGTAGTCCTTTTTGTAGTGCCCTTCCTTTCTGCATTTCCATCATACCTTTACAGGTTTTCCTAGAGATTTAGATCTCCCTCTAGATTTAAATCTCCCACTCGAGGACTTAAGTTTATTTTTATTCTGGGACCTTTCTCGTACAGACAAGGCATCCCCATTCTGGCTCTCCATATTTTTCTGTCTCATCTCCTCCGACAACAAGGATGAGACTATTTCATCAAACTTCAAGGTATTTGTATTGCTACCTATTGTGACAACTAGACTATCCCACAAATCTAGTAGGGAACACGACAAACTGATGCACTTATCTGCATCTAAATTTTTTATATCAATGGATAACAAATGGATTACCATAGTGTTAAAGGCGTTTAGTTGATCTGTCATTGAATCTCCATCCTTCATCCTCAGGTTATACAAATTTTTCCACAGGAACAATTTGTTCACCAGAGACTTAGATTGGTACAAAGTCCCTAACTTGACTCACAAATCCTTCACCGCAGTGTTGAGAAATGGCAACAAGAAATTCTAGTTTAATTTGTCCTTGAATTAAATTGTGAATTAAATTCAAATTCTATTCTCATAGCAACTTAAAATAGTTAATTAAGTTGATTAAACTTACTTAACTTAGGAAATTCGAGTTGGAAGTCTTTCTTTTATCATGTGTATGTTCTCCCTACTTTGTAGGAGTCCAGTATGAGTTAATTGTGAGTTGTAAAATAGAAGACTCAGTTTCATGAGTTAGTTCAGTGAAATTAGTTCTCAAACTGATTGAGAGAACTAATAGTGAGTTAACAGTCAGTGGTGACACTAATGAACTCCACCAGTGCTACTATAGTTAATTGAATATTTACTCATTAGAAACTCATGCATGTCGATTTGAGAAAGATTCAGTTGAGACTAGAGTGCAGGGACAATGTACTATTTGTTTTAGATTTTTCTGAGTTGCACTAATAGTGCATGCAATCAGGAACTGATCCTTGAGGAATTGCGCTATTTTTAGAGGCTTTATTTCCCTTTAAATAGAAGCTATCCTTGATAGGAATTATACATTGGAATAGAGACTTGAAGAGCTTGTGAAGAGGCTAAGATTTGGCTTTTAGCTTACTTATGAGTTGGATATTGAATTTGCCGAGTGTTGGGATTGTTCTAAAGAGAACAAGCATTGTAATTTCATCTTGATTTTTCAAATTAATACAAAATAGATAGTGGGGTTTTGAGTTGTTGCTTTCCTTGGATATTTACTATGTTATGTGCCTTTGATTCTCTTCCTCTATTGATTATTGTTTGCTTGATGTTTATGGGCTTCCGCTGTAAAGAGTAGAAGTAGATTCTTGTCACTTGCTTTAGAAAATTGCATTAGCTTGTGAATCTACATGATTTTCTACATGGTATTAGAGCAAGTTTTTTTTGGGGTAAGAGTTTGCAGAGAAGATATGAGAATTTTTGTGCAAAATTTTAAAAACAAATTGCAGATCTGGATTCCTTGGGAAAATATACCTAAATTCAAAAAACAAATCGGTCAAATCGCAGTTTGGATGAGGGAGATATCACTGATTTAAAATCAGCTCTCTAGAGGAGATTTCGAAGTTTTTAGTTTATGGGTTACAGGTGAAAGTCGAATTTGCATACATACTTCAGGATTGGAAGATGGCATTCCATGGCTTGAGGCTTGAGTATGCCTTGGAAGGCAGATCGAATTTCATAGCCTGGAGGGACAAGATGGAGGTTGTTCTATAGGACAATGGCTTGAAGGAATTTGTTGAACAAGCAATTCCTAAGCCAATAACTACTGATGCACAGAAATTGGTCGAGTGGAAGAAGTGCGTGGCGAAGGAAAGGCGGATAATCCTTAAGGGAGTTCGAGATCATATTGTCTCGAGTCTCCATGGAAAGGAAACCCTGCATGCTATTTGGAAAATATTGATGGACTTGTATCAAAATAACAGTGATCAAAGGAAGTTAGCATTGAAGGATAAACTTCGTAAAATCAAGAGGGAGAAATGCGAGATCATTCCAAAGTACTTGACCAAGTTCACTCAATGTCGGGATGAACTTGGAAGTGTTGGAATCACGGTTTTTGAGGAGGATATGGTGAGCCTTGCCCTTCTTGGACTCTGAAAGAGTTGGCATAGTTATGAGGACTCTATCAATGGTCGGGAGAAGCTGCCAGATTGAGAACGACTATGGTCAGATTTGATGCAGGATGAGATCAGGAGGAACACCGGGGATGGGTCTTCATTAAAGACTGGTGATGAAGAGAACTATGCCTTAGTGATTAAGGCGATGAAGGGGAAAGGTACAATTTCCCATTCAAAATCAGATTCTTATCATGGAGGTAAGAAGAAGGACATGACGAAAGTTAGATGCTTTCATTGTCACAAGATGGGACACTTTTCTACAATTTTCCGTTGAAAAAGTCCAAGGAGAAGTCCTCAGGAGGAGCAGCGAGTGAGGCTTTGGCCTCCCAATTCGAATTGGACTTTTCCCTCATTGCATCCATGGCATCTTCAATGATGGGAAGTGTCTGGTACTTAGAGAATGGAGCTTATTTCCACATGACTGGCGACAAAGAGTTATTTAGTGAACTGGAGGAGAAAGATCTCAAGATGCATAACAAGATGGGTGATGACGGTAAGTATAGTGTTATTGGTGTGTGCCCTATTACTTTTTAGAGGGAGCATGCTGCTCCACTCACCTTGAAGAATGTTATGCATGTACCCGGATTGACGAAGAACCTGGTATCCATTTCCATGCTTGAGGATAGAGGCTATGATGTGATCTTTTCGAAAGGAAAGGCGTTCTTTCGACACATAGCCATGGGTCAAGTAAAGAAGATAGGGATTTGACTCCAGAATCTCTATAAGATAGAGGTAGAGGATTGTGCTACTTTGAGTTCAAAAGAGGAAAAGATGTTGAGCTGAGACGTCGACAAGTTGTGGCATAGGCGATTGGGTCACTTGCATCATGGGGCTTTGAAGATATTGCAGCGAATCTCTATCGGTCTTCCAAAGGTACGCTTGAGTAATTTGATACATGCAAGAGTTTTACTTTTGGAAAATACACCAAGTCTTCCTTTGGAGACAGAGATAGTCGAGCAGATTTTGTTATGGAGAGAGTCCATTCAGATGTGTGTGGACCATTCTTGATAGCATCCACGACCAAACACAGGTATTATGTATATTTGTTGATGACTATTCTCGTAAATGCTGGGTATTTTTTATGCAGAAAAGGGATCAAACTTTCACAAAGTTTTGTTAGTTCAAAGCATTGGTAGAGAAAGAGTCTGGAAAGAAGGTGTTGTAGCCGCTACAACCACCCTCCAAAATTTTTCCTTAGCTTCGTTTTGGAGCCTCCCTACTGACCATCCTTAGAAGAATGTCTTGCACTATCAAGCACATCAACTTCAGCTATTTCATAGAGTCTTGTCAGCTTGTGTATGCAAGTTTTTTCCACCTCCTTCACAGTCTAATTTCCGGACATAGTGTTAGTTGCTGGTTGAGCATCTCCCTCTGGGAATTGCATAATTCTGGAGGGGAACCAGCCTTCCCTCCAGAAATTTTACAAACTCAGCTGGACACCTAGCTGGGCTCCAAAATTGTGCAATTCTTCTTGTCAGTGTTCCTCTAAAAAATTGCGCAATTCATCCTAGGACAGCTGCTCAGCCTAGAAATTGCGCAATTCTGAGAAATAATCACCTGTTTCTCCTAGAAAATGTGCAATCCCTTTGGGACATCTAGCCCAGTAGCTAGCAGAAATTGCGCAAATCAGTTAAGCAGCTTGCTTGGCTAAGAAATTGCGCAATGCAGTCAAATAGGATTCCTTAAGAAAATTGCGCAATCTGACCCTGGACAGCTGCTCGGCCTAGAAATTGTGCAATACTAGGAGACAGTCACCTGTTCCTCCCATAAATTTCACAATCCCTCTGGGACAACCATCTCTGCTCAGCCCAGAAACTACACAAATTTTCATCCCAAGCTCGTAGACCTATGCATGTGCCTTCAGGTTGGCCTGTTCCCTCCAGGACAAAGAAAAATTTATTTGCATGCGTGGACTGCTTTTCCCAAGGCATCATGCAAAGGAATCCCTTGATTCAGGGATCTATTTTTAGCAGCTAGAGGTTACATGCAAGGATCATTTCAGAAACCTCCCGCCAAGTGTCGCTTTTCCTAGATTTGTGGCATGTGCGTCACATCCTTGATTTGATCAAAACTCATCAACTGGATGATGCAGAGCTCATTCCTCACATCGACCTTACAGCTCTAGCATCCCACATTGCATCTAGGGGTCGTTGGCACATTCAACTCAGTTGTTTCGGGGTAAGCCCGCTTTTCATGTCTTGCGCCGCATTTCTGTCGCTTTTTGTGTTTTGATTTGTGTGAGTGTTGTCTACCTAATTTTAATGAGCACTTGTTGTCGTTTTGATTTATGTTAGCTTGTAGAAGCACCGTTTCAGTTTTCATTCGCATCTCACTGTTGTCGCATGCATGCCACTCTTTTTCACGAACGGTCGCCGTTGCGGTGACTCGCTTCACACACATGCATGCTTTCTCATTTCCTAAATCCTACACTTGTTGTTTGCATGTATGATCATTCACTCTTGTTTGCACTCATCTCATCATGCATTCAGACTTCTCATGTTTTTAGTCGCCGTTGGTTGGTTTGGGCTACCTTGGCCTGGACCGTGCCTTTCCCAGCTAGCACTGCACATTTCTGGAAGTGAAGGCTCTACCTTCCCTCCAAAAATTGTGCAAGTCTGGCCCAAGACTAACCTCCAGGCTTGCATTGTGCAATTCTTGGAGGCAATGTCTTGCTGGCCCCAGAAACTTCGCAATGAAGTTTACTGGTTTCATGTCACTACAAACTGAAATTGCGCATTGTGCAATTTCAGTCCTTAGCAGGCTAGGCTGGAATATGTATTGCACATTTCCAGTAGTCAATCAGCCTCCTGACAACCCAAACTGTGCCTTGCGCAGTTTTGGCAGTCAGTCTCCTGACCTCTCGGCAGAAATGCGTAACCTTCACGATCAATCACACATGTATGTTGCAAGTCAGTCCTCAAGTTTGTTTTGGTTTTTGACTGACAGATTGCTTGCCATGAGTGTTGCTATGTCTCTAGGCATCGCAGGTGTTCATCTGTCTCTCAGCAGCACAAGTACAATGGCCTTCAGGAGAGTAGAGTCAAAGGACACCGTTTAGAGCACAACGGGTGTTGTAGCCAAGCAAGTGTCTATGAGCTTGCCTACCTATGAAGACATCAAGATAAGATGGTAGCATCATCATAGCGAGCAACATCATCAGTAGTAGGAGAAGGCAACACACCCGCATGCGACGAGTGTAAGAGGAAGGATGTTGATAGCATAGAGGCGGAGCAAAGCTACAAGTTCAAAGAAGATCCACTCATGACGAAAGAAACTTTGGAGATTGACGCTATGAGGTGACGGTGTGACACAAAGATCGCGCGAAGGAAAAGAATAGGAGCTGCACAGACAAGAGAATGAGTTATAGCAGGAACATGTATAATAGGGGGGCAACATGCATAGACAGATGAAACTACGCTCGTACAAGTTATAGATCCATCACAACAGCTAGCATGGAGCAGACAAGGTGAGCAGTGTTGTTGATCACATGCAAGGGAATTCAACAACATGCATGTCATTGTGCGCACGCATGAGATCCCACTTGTTTGGCACACTCACCGAGGCGAAGACAAGAAGCAAGTCCGACTAGAGCTGAACATGTATTCTGACAAGTTGATGCGCACGACCACCAGTACATGATTGGAGATCAACGCAAACACTATGAATCAGTATGTTGTTGATCTGGTCTCACCAGGATGACCATGTGCATGCTATCAGATGAGTTGGACGGAGGAGCCATATCAGTGTACCCGGATGCAACAAAGGAAAGAGTTCGCTTCAGCAAGATGTCATCATTGATCGCATGGACACTAGCACAGATAACCAAGCTTGGCATCAGCTCACCACCTTTGACCATCACAAGGATGTCAAAGATTTGGTCTCACCACAATGGTCCGGATGTTAGTGATGTATTGCATGGCTTGCTGAAGCCATTTTCTCTCACATGGGCACATGTGCATTGTAATGTAATGTCTTGTCAAGTGGAAGTTCAAGTGTCGATAGTTGAATGTAACAGTCATAGAGTAGTTGAAGAGTCATGAGGGTAGATGAACGGTCACAAAGGGGAATGTCAAGGGTCACCCCACCCTTTGCTATAAATAGTCCCTCATAAATCATTGTAAAGGATTTTGGTCATCTAAGCTTCCAATAGGAGTATCTTAAAGAGAGCTTGGACAATATTGTAATGAGCCTTGGCTTCTCCACTGTGCAGAGCTAGTATATCGCTTTAGAGGAGAAGGCGACAGTGACTGTAACATTGCACTGTCGGAACTAGTGGTTGGTCATGGTTTTATTGTATGACTGGAACTTTCACTTCTTAATATAACAAAGCCAACACGTTTCATGCATATGTTGTATTGTATTTCAACTATCTTGTTTACTCTAAATGATATATGTATATGTTTTCTTATGCATGCATGTGTAGTTATTTTCTGTATATGTATGTGTGAATCTTACTGAAATGTGCTATTGGTTTAACCATCACTTTGGATTGCTAGCTCACTTGCCTTCCAGTTTGTAATGCATCTTCACTCATGTGTTCCCTTCTTAACTTCGTGTTTTCATAGGTTTCCAAGGGGCACACTCACCTCATCCTCCATGTGTTAGAACCACTCATGCACCTTCCTTGACTTACTGCATATGTCACACCCTTGCTACCAATAGGGACATCTTACTTGCTTCTATGCGAAACCGCGGTCAAGGCGATACTGTATGATCCACTGCTGGGACTCTTACACCAAACAGTCTGAGGTCTAGTTGGGACTTCTTACCAGGGAGATCCCCTGACATGTTGGCGGGTCTAGCACCGTCAATAGAAGGTTAAAGCTCTACAGAGTGATAACGGTGGAGAGTATGTCTCCAATGAGTTTAATAACTTTTGTGCAGTGGAATGGATTAAACGAGAGTTGATGACACGGTCCCATAACCCTCAATAGAATGGGGTTGCCGAGAGGAAGAACAAGAGCATAATAGGGGAAGCAAGGGCGATGTTTCATGATTAGGGCGTACCATTACACTTGTGGTCTGAGGCATGCAAGATAGTGTTTTATGTTCAAAACCATAGCCCACATCGGATACTTGAGATGGAGACACCAGAGGAGGCTTATTCAGTAAGAGGCCAGATGTTGGTCACTTCAGGATTTTTGGGTCATCGGTTTATTGCCATGTGACTAAAGATGCACGGAAGAAGCTTGAGCCAAGAACAGAGTTGGGGATCTTTGTGGGGTACACTGATACTCCCCACAACTATCAAGTGTACACGCTGACTAGTTGGATGACAATGGTTTGGAGGGATATCAGGTTCGATGAGGAGAAGGCCATGTGAGAATCCCTTAAGAGGGATCTTGAGCTACATGTGGATGAGGAGCTTTTAACTCCTAAGGTTGAGGGACCTTAGATTGATGTGGAGCAACCACATGCAGAGGTTTAGAGAGTGGAGACATCCACTCAGGTAGAGTCTTTCAGAGAGGGAAGAAAGCGCACTAGAGAGGCTGGCAGATTGTTGGATGATGCACGAGAGAATGTGGGAGCACCCTCTTCTCAGCGCAGACAGAGGAGGTCACCAGAGAGATACACTAGATACATGGCACTTATGGGTGCATGTGTTGTGATAGAGCCATCTTCCTTTCAGGAAGAAGTGCAACAACCGGTTTGGGTTGATGCAATGGTGGAGGAGTATGACTCCATAGTTCGAAACAGTGTTTGGGATGTGGTCCCGAGACCGGAGGACAAGTAAATTGTGAGCTCCCATTGGCTTTACAAGGTAAAGCAATTTGTAGATGGTAGTGTGGAGAAGCATAAGGCTAGATTTGTGGTTAGTGGCTTTTCACAGGTAGAGGGGATTGACTATGATCAGACCTTTGCTCCTGTTGCAAGGTACTTGTCAATCAGATCTATTTTGGCACTATCATCAAAGATGGTTGGAAGATCCATCATATGGATGTGAAGACTACCTTCCTCAATGGAATGATTGAGGAAGAGGTGTACATAGAGTAGCCCGAAGGTTTTGAAACCTTGGACCGTGAGTCGCATGTGTGCTGAATCAAGAGAGCGTTGCATGCGCTGAAGCAAGCACCCCATGGTTGGTACATCAAGATAGGTATCTACTTCACTTGGTTGGGCTTCACGAAGAGTGAAGCGACTGTGAAACTATATCACATAGTGGTGGAAGGTACGCTGTTGATCATTGTACTTTATGTAGATCATCTCATACTGACAGCTAATGAGAATCTCATCAAATCTTGCAAGGAGTACCTTGCAAGAGAGTTTGAGATGAAGGACACAAGGCTCATGCATTACTTTCTTGGCATGGAGGTATGGCAGGGAGATGGGGAGTTGTTTGTATCTTAGGACAAGTATGCCAACGAGATACTCAAGAGATTCTGCATGGAGAGTAGTAAACCCATGGAGACTCCTCTAGCTAGTAACTGGAGGAAGGAGGATGCTACTTCAGGGGATGTAGTGGAATCTACTGTTTACATGCAGCTTGTGGGTTCACTCATGTACTTGGTGAACACACAACCAGATATGTGCTATGCAGTCAACCAACTTAGTCAAGCGATGGTTAGGCCTACCAAGCTGTATTGGAAGGCGACAAAGCATGTATTGAGATACTTCAGAGGCACTACTCAGTTTGGGTTATGGTACAAATGGACAGAGGGAGCGACGCTTCAAGGCTTGACCGATGCAGATTGGGCAGGGAGTCCATTCGATAGGAAGAGCACATCAGGAGGGGTCTTTAGTATTGGGTCAATGGAAGTTTCTTGGTACATCAGGAAACAGAGATCGGTTGCACTCAGTTCGGAAGAGGCAGAGTACATGGATGCAAGTCAGGCAACATGTGAGGTCATTTGGATGAGGAAGATCCTGGTTGGTTTGTTTGGTTAGAACATGGATCCGATAATGATTTATTGTGATAATCAGAGTTGTATCAAACTCTCTGAAAATCCAGTCTTTCATGATCGGTCCAAGCATATTGATATCCAGTATCATCATCTCAGAGATTGTGTATTGAGGTAGATCATGTTGTTAGATTACATTCCCACAAAGGAGCAAGATGTTGACATCTTGACAAAGGCATTGTCAAGATGTAAATTCGAGTTTCACAGAGACAGGATCAGGGTAGTTGATAATCCATTTCTTGTTGAGAGGGAGTGTTGAGAAATGGAAACAAGAAATTCCAGTTTAATTTGTCCTTGAATTAAACTATGAATTAAATTTGAATTCTATTCTCATAGCAACTTAAAATAGTTAATTAAGTTTATTAAACTTACTTAACTTAGGAAATTCGAGTTGGAAGTCTTTCTTTCATCATGTGTATGTTCTCCCTACTTTGTAGGAGTCCAGTATGAGTTAATTGTGAGTTGTAAAATAGGAGACTTAGTTTCATGAGCCAGTTTAGTTAAATTTGTTCTCAAACTAATTGAGAGAACTAATAGTGAGTTAACAGTAAGTGGTAACACTAATGAACTCCACCAGTTCTACTCTAGTTAACTAAATATTTACTCATTAGAAACTCATGTATGTCGATTCTAAGAAAGACCGAGTTGAGACTAGAGTGCAGGGACAATGTACTATTTGTTTTAGATTTTTCTGAGTTTCACTAATAGTGCATGCCATCAGGAACTGATCCTTGAGGGATTGCGCTATTTTTAGAGGCTTTATTTCCCTTTAAATAGAGATGTCCTTCATAGGAATTATACATTGGAATAGAGACTTGGAGAGCTTATGAAGAGGCTAAGCTTTGGCCTTGAGCTTGCTTGTGAGTTGGAGATTGAATTTGCTGAGTGCTGGGATTGTTCTAGAGAGAACAAGCATTGTAATTTCATCTTGATTTTCCAGATTATTACAAAACAGATAGTGGGGTTTTGATCTGTGGCTTTCCTCGAATATTTATTGTCTTATGTCCCTTTGATTATCTTCCTCTATTGATTATTGTTTGCTCGATGTTTATGGGCTTCCGCTGTAAAGAGTAGAAGTAGATTCTTGTCTCTTGCTTTAGTAAATTGCATTAGCTTGTGAATCTACAGGATTTTCTACACGTAGCTTCGCCTGATACATTAAACAATGTTGAATCTGAGATACATAACCGTATTGTTCTCTTTACCTTCCGATCCAACTTCGCCAAGTATTCAGCTGACATTTTCGTTGGTTTAGTACCGGATCTACCGTGATCCACTGATATTTATCCACCAACAGATCCTCCATCTTGATCTTCCACAAATCAAAACTCAGACCATTAAATTTCTTGATCTCTATCTTTCCACTTCTCACCATCTTCTTTAACGCAATAATCAATCTCGCAGATCTGCCACTGAACTGGGTTTACCATAGACCCGAGCAAAACCCCTCAGTAGCAAAGGTGTCCCCTTGAAGCTGAAACAACTCTGATACCAAATGTAGGTTTTAAACATGTATAACAATTACCTGCAAATGAATTTTTAAAACATAAAATATAGAATTGCGAGAACATAAAAAATACACAAAGATTTTCCCTTGGATCCCAAAACCGAGACTACCAGACTGATTTTTTCATTATTTTCCTTTCAATGTTACAATATATATATATACATGTTGAAGCATTCATCAACTCTAATCCATTAACCCTGTATTAGAACATAATCATAATTTCCTTGACCAAATCTACAAAATGCCATGGGCAGAAAACCATCATGTCCAAAACCATGTGAAAAACCCATGCAAAAAACCATGGTTAGGTCTGCCCACCATCTTGGGTCCCCCCCTGTGCATCCTTGGGTCCGCATATATATAGGAAAAAAAATTTCCCGGGGCACAACCCCGAACCCCGTGTAGGGGTGCTACTGCTCCCCTGTAAATCGCTCGATGCAATGAACACGGGTAGCAATTGCCTTGTGCCCCCACCCCCCCCCCCCCCCCCCCCCCCCCCCCCCCCCCCAACCCCCAGCCTGCAACTAGTCGTGGAAAGAGTATAAGACACCCAACAAAACCTGGGTTGCAAACATCAAATTGCACTATACAAATTGAATTTCTCCCCGTTCGGATCCACCTCACCCTGATATGATTGATAGATTCTATATAAATTACTTGGGATTCCATCGACGTGAATCCCTTTTTAGCGAGGCAATTAACCAATGAAAAAACTATAAATCTCCCACTCTTGTCAATGTCTAAACTCCGCACCACAACGGGTTTAACAACCGCCAATTAGTCTGGGTTGTTTCCATATCAACGTATTGTAATATAATATACACGCATCATATAAAAATATGTTGTGCCTTGGGCACCAGTGATCTAGCTGAAGCCCAACAACTCCCAAACTAAGACACATTGCCCTTTATGAAGGATACTCAAGGACGAAAGCCAACTCCTCCAAGGTCAATTAATTTATCAACAAAACCAATGAAGCACCCATAACGAGGAAGGAGAGAGACCATAAAACCATTCTATCATTTGGACCAATTATCATACTTTGACCCAATTTTCTTCACTAAATTACCACAGGACATTAATCTCCTCTGCCACCCCCCATGCCTCCTTTGCCAGTGAATAGAAAAAGAGCAACAAAATAGCAGAGACCTCCCACCACCAGAATCCAATTGATATTGGGGGAGTTACTTCAAATAACTTATAAATAAATCAAATGACTAACTGACCAACAAGAGTAAGCCAAACAAAGGGATAGTAATTACCTAAAAGGAAAGTAGAGAATATTTGCTTTAGGTGTTAGAGACGAACAAATAAAAAGCATAATTATTTCCACCTTCTCGTCTAAGAACTTGACAATCGATAATTCCACCATAGAAGGTAGTAATTCCCACTTTCAAATTGCTAACCAGAGTTAGAGCTTTCTAAAATCAGAACATTTGATTGAAAACCCAGACAGTCTTCCAATTGAGCCAACTATAGTGCATAAGAATCTTGCACATTGTGGGTGTGCTGATGGCTCCTCACTTGCCCCTTGCTGGTATCCTCATATACAATTTTAGTCGAATGGTAACACGATGCAAACCAAACTACCACTCTCTCATGCTGCGTTATTGAGCCACACATGAAAATTAAACTAGGCATGGATGTCATTATGAACACCCACTTCATCACACACTTTTTGCCGTCACTACAATCACCCTAGTACCTGCTCATCTTCCCGATCGTTAGAGAGTTCATATCTATTACACAATTTGTACACTTTAAGGAAGCAAATTGTCATGTCCCTTAGCCTTAGGTGAGGCAATTGAAACCCTACCCATCGCCTTGAAAATCACTTGCATACCGAGAAAATTGAATTGTTATTATTATTAAAAATCAATTTAAATAAAAATTTAAAATATAAATATTATATAACTTTTTTAAAATATGATAATTTATAACTTTTTAATTATTCACATCTTTCATATTCAAAATTAAGAAATATTTGAAATTTATAAAGTTATTGACTATTTAAAAAATGTGTTACCCTTTTGAAATATAAAACATTATATTAACTATTAAAAAATAACTTTCAACGTTTTATTAAATCACATCTTAAGGAATCAATTTCACAAAAAAAAACAAAATTGAAATTTATAACATTATATTGACTCTTCGGAAAATGTGGTAATTTTTTATCATTCTAAAATAAGGTTGAAATTTATGTCCTTGTATTGCCCACTTTAAAAATGTGTCACGATTGAATCACCTTTAAAATGTCAAAATTATTATTTAATTTTTTTAAAAAGTTAGTCTTTTTTAAATTTACAAGTTACAAGTTAAAAAATCAATTGAACTAATATTTGAAATTTACATGTTATTAGCTTTTTGAAAATAAGTTACCTTTCAGTGTTTTATTAAATCACTATTAATTTCTTTACCTTTCTTCACAAACATGTTATTAGCTTTTTGAAAAATGAATTACCTTTCGATATTTATTAAATCACTATTAATTTCTTTACCTTCCTCACATTTAAAAATTCATTGAATAATGATAACATTTACGCTTATATATTTTTTATTTTTATTTTTTATTTTTTATTTTTTATTTTTTTTCAAAAGGTGGAAAAATCTTATCATAACTCAGTTTGTCAAACCAACAGTGAGGACAGCCATCTCTGGCTGCTATCCGCGAATGTCAATTGACACATCATGTTATCAAGGAAAGCCATGAAATAACCCGCTGGTGGTCCGTAAGGGAGCAGGCTTTCACTTTGCCAGATGCCTTGGGTCTTGGGCCGTTAACTGTTTCCATACGTATATATTATTAAACAAAACATGTTTATTCTAATTAATATATGTATTTTTTAAAATAAAATTATGTATAGAGATAATTAATAAAATAAAATTTAAATCAATAATATATATAAATCTATTCTTTCATGGTACGAAATTACTATTGAGTTATTATGGGATATTATATTAAAATATCAAAGTCTATTGTCATCGGTTTGTCACCGTTACATAAATTTTGCATACAAACTAATAATTTTTTAAATCAAGGTTTTAGTTTATTTATAATTTTTCTAAAAAAAATCAAGAGTTCAGACTAGGTTTTATGAGTTTGTTCGTTGATGTCCAATTATATTTCAAGCATTTAGATTAAATTTTTAAGGCTTCATATTGAGATTTATTTGGCGTTATTGAGGTCATTTTTTCTCTTTGGGTTGTCAAAAGGCGGTGGTTGTGGTGTCCAACTATGATATCTTATAGTGGCAATTAGGAAGCCACTACCATTCTCCATTTACAAGTTATAGCTTGCATGCAAGATCCATGAAGTTATTAAAGTAAGAGGAACAATTTGGGTGAGTATCAATTACATATATTCATAAGTGCTATGGCTAAAGGGATATAGGGTAAGTAAGGGTAATGTAGGGGCATATCATAGAAAGGGAAAAACATAATTAGAATAGAATGAAAAATGAAACCACAAAGGATTTCTTTGGATATAAAAACTCTTTTGTTTGAGTAGATTTTATGGTTGTTGATGATTTAGCTGACTTAACTGATTAAGAT